>CM062290.1:206378495-206978495 GCA_031216915.1 Pictodentalium vernedei
GTCTGTTGTGATGTTGGAGTCCTGTGTGGTTGAGGTGATTGTGTGTTCTGGTTTTGATGAAATTTGTTTGCGATGACGTGCACTGATTGCATACCCATGTAAAGTTAGAGTTGGAGTCACACATTTGCTGATTCTCAGTCCGTGAAATATTTGTCTCACAACGTATATGGCACCATCTTTGACATACATCACAATGCACAGCTAAGCTGTTTGAACGAACTCCTCTAGAACAGTTTAGGCAGGGATATTTTTCAGGCATGTTTGAACGTTCACGATGCTGGGAACAGTGATCATATCCTAATGCAGATGTGAGGTATATTTATATCCAATATTAAAAAACACAAGCCCCACTCAAGCCATATTAAAATCTTTGTGTTGAACAGTATTTTTAATGGCTTTGATAAAAAAGAAACGAAAAACAAAATACCCCCCCCCCCCCCCCCCCAGAAAACAAAGAAATAAAACAATATGTTATATTGATTTTTTTAAAGTTAGAAACTATGCCTAAAACTTTAGAATAAAAATTTTGAAAAATAGAAGTGAAAATTACCCGAGTCGTTTCGTTCCTTTTTAGGTACGAAACGACTCAGTACGAAACGACCTGGTACGAAAGGGAAAAGGTACGAAACGACCCGTATTCACATCAACTTAAAGAAAAAGAAAGTTGTTCTCCACGGTGCCTCAGTTGATTTTTTTTCATCCAATCATTGATTGTTTGTCTGTCAGTCAAACACATTTTAAAGATACCGGTATAGCCAACAACACAAGCTGGGTTAACAATTGAACTGGCTTACAAAATAAACTACGAGGCATCATATGCTATGTTTTGAGGTGATGAATAAATGGGGAAAATATCTATCTTACACAAGAAATGAATTGTCGCCTGCTGGGTGGTTATTGTGTTGGGTAAAGTGTGGAGATGTATTTTCGCAATTGATGACTGCTATTGTCGTTGTTAGGTTAAGGGGTAAATGGAATTGTATTTTTTTTTTATTCTCAAAAAAACATTGCTAATATAACAATAACATGATTTTGGAGGGCATTATGGTTCATTTGCGGCCCTGCAGCAATGATGAACAGCCCGAGGGTTTATTAAAGGCCCGAGACGAAGTCGAGGGCCGTTAATATGCCCAAGGGCTGTTCATCATTGCTGCAGGGCCGCTAATGAATCATGATGCCTGACAACAATTATGTTATTACTATTATTACCACACCCTGTTATAGCTAACCGCACGAGGGAATTGCTGGAAGAAATAATCAGTAAGTCGGTTCGATATTTCTGTTTCGATCGCGCGTTCGACTTCCGTTCGGAAATACAAAGGACTTCACCCGAATGGGAGTAATTCATTAGACCATGGAATCTAAAAATAGCCGGGCCGCGGGCCGCTAATGGCTATTTATACCATTATCCGCCCGCGGCCCGGCTTCGTCGAATGACGTCCCTGAAATTATGGAGTTTTAACAGCCCTCCAAAATCATGTTAATCTACTAGTAACTTATAGATTTAGTGGTAATAATGAATCTTATAAGTTTAAAAACTCCAGTTGGGTGCATGAGATACTTCTTTTTATTGTCTTTTGGGTAGCTTTTTTCATCAGAAAGTGTTTGTGTTTTGTCCCTTTCATCACTGAACAAGAAATCCAAAATAAAAGTGGGTATCAAAATATTTTTATTCGCGTTTATCTTCTCTTTCAAACGCCTCCATATTCTCTGCCGAACCGTCTCGAAAAATACGCCGAGAAAAGAATTCTAGACGAACCGTCCAGGCGCTGGTGATGAGTTGACTAAGAGCGATTCGCCCCGGGTTCTTTTTTATGCATTGTACCATCCAGGTCGAAAACCAGAATTGAAAAGCATTTACATCCGGGGTATATGTATCCACAGCAATAGCAAAACATTCCACAGAAAAGAAAATGTTAACTTTTTAAATTTTCTGTTTGTATTGTACATAAAACAGGACTGGAAAGATGAGTATCCGAGCTGCAACCAACAGCGTTCTCAGTGAACTTAACTGGGATGATGGCTTGAGCATGCCAGTTGCCAATGTGGAAAACAAACAATTAGAAGACGAAGTGAGTGTTTTTTTAAAGGCAGTTTTCCCTATTTTCGATGTATTATATAAACTGTTGTTCCACTTCCATTGTCCATAAACTGGCGACCACGGCCAAAGGCGATTTCAAGCTATTCCGACGAGGTGATTCAAGTAAGCAAGATAAACACTTTTAGTGTGAATTTTTGTTTAGTGTTTTCCATTCCATTGTCAAGTTACGATTTAAGTAGTTCAGCGATCTGAACGTAGTGGCTACCCCTCTACGTTCAGATTCTTCCCATTCAATCCTATAGAAAAAGTTCCCATCAAGTTTTTATGGGAACTCAAAACTCGAAATTAGGAATATATATCAAGCTTTCGCCCTTATTACCGGCTGCAATCGATAGTACACGTATTTCCTTACATTTGGGAAGAGTTTATTAATCCAAACTAGGTTTTATCCTTTAAATGTCGTCATTTGTGTACTCGTGAGGCGGCGACGGAGATTTCAAAATCGGCCATGTTGTTGTTTAAATATAAAACAGTAAAAACGATAACCCGGTAATGGCGCCGAAACGAATAGACCTTTTCATCGATGCGGAATAGGAAATTCGATCGCAATTGTGCAGAGGAGGTCATCAAACTCGGTCGCATTCGCACAGAGCAGATTATCAAACCCATTCTGCACAATTGCGATCGAATTTCCTATTCCGCATCGATGAAAAGTTCTATTCGTTTCGGCGCCATTACCGGGTTATCGTTTTTACTGTTTTATATTTAAACAACAACATGGCCGATTTTGAAATCTCCGTCGCCGCCTCACGAGTACACAAATGACGACATTTAAAGGATAAAACCTAGTTTGGATTAATAAACTCTTCCCAAATGTAAGGAAATACGTGTACTATCGATTGCAGCCGGTAATAAGGGCGAAAGCTTGATATATATTCCTAATTTCGAGTTTTGAGTTCCCATAAAAACTTGATGGGAACTTTTTCTATAGGATTGAATGGGAAGAATCTGAACGTAGAGGGGTAGCCACTACGTTCAGATCGCTGAACTACGATTTAAGGTTCTATATAAGTAATGGAATTTTGTTTATTTTGAAATTCTCACCTCTGATATTCCTTAAATTCAAATTAAATATACACAAATTATACATCAAAATGAAGGTTGGGATGTATAGAACATGAAACACAAATGTAATCAACACATATAGTCGACCATAGGCACCACTGGTTCCTGGAAGTCTGCTACCGTATTCGTACCAGAACTGATAATTTAAAAATATTTCACGAGAACAACTTGTGGCCAAATAATGAAATATGCTTCACATATCCAAGAACAAAGCTAGGGTATAAAAATTCTCCAAAACACAGCGACAGTGCTGCATGGGGGTAAATTCTTAAACTTTCGCTTTTGTTTACATATGAATTTACTTTTGATTTCCAGTCAACGTCATTGGACAGAAAAAGCAGCGTTATACACAATGCCATCTAAAATCAAATAATGTGAAAGATTGCCTTAATGTTGCATACTATTATAATATAGAGACTGCACAGTTGCCATATTCTATGCAAGGTATCATGATACATGTTGAAATTTCTTAGAATTATGATTTTGTATTTTTGATGGAAATTTCTGGTATCGAGTGATTTGCACATGTCCGTCGAACATGGAAGCCATCTTCAATAAAAAATTCAGACAGTGTTGTCCTTTTCCAAAATGCAGTCCAATCTGGATTCTGTGCATTCGAAAGTGTTTTGAATGCCTAGCTTTGTTCTTGGATATGTGAAGCACATTTGGCCGTGAGTTGTTCCAGCGAAATATTATTATGTTATCAGTTCTGGTATGAATACGGTAGCAGACTTCCAGGAACCAGTGGTGCCTGTTGTCGACTCTATGAGTTGATTACATATGTGTTTCGTGTTCTATACATCTCAACCTTCATTTTGATGTATAATTTGTGTATATTTAATTTGAATTTCAGGAACATCAGAGGTGGGAATTTCAAAATAAACAAAATTCTATTACTTATATAGCACCTTAAGGTGCTGCATAAGTAAAGGAAATTTGTTTACTTTGAAGTTCTCACTCTGATATTCCTTAAATTCAATTTAATTACACACAAATTCTACAGCAAAATGAAGGTTGGGCGATATAGAACAAAAAAAAATTCATGTAAGGCCCAAAAAATTTAATGGTTTGGTGGTCTGGTTACATAGCAGAAAAAAGTAGGTCGGGAATTTTTTGTTTTACCTTCAATTAGTGCTCGAGTTAATTTTTACGACCAAATTCTTCCAACAGTTGTGACTGCAATATACTGCTTTTATATTCTGCGGAGTCTGAATTGCAAAATTACACCCAAAATGGCAGTTTATCAGCAGATGCTTTATTAATGATTGCAGTGGACATTTCGGGTGTAATTCCACAACTTCAAAATGAAATGGACTCTGGGGTGTCTTGGTAATATTATCATCAACTGCCCTCAGATTCTGAAGTGAAGTGTACGTTCACATGCCTCATTTTATCACTGGAAGTGTTAAAATTAGCACACCTCCGCACATGAAATAAATTGACATTTTAAGTGATTGTGGTAATGGACTTGTGAAGTATCATCGTATTTATCTTGGTAGAGGAAGTACAAATGTCTTGCTTTTGTTTATTTGAAAACAACAATGTACCTTGCATCGGTCTTGTACCAAACACTTGCGTGCACACTACTTTAAAAGCAAGATGCTATCATACCATCACCGTGTGCAAACAGCCAATCACTTTGAAGTACAAGTGTAAAACTACAGGTAATCCCTTGGAGAATCCCAAGATATATTTACTGGTTTTAAATAGCTGGAATCAGTGGAATGCGATTGGTCGAATGTTCAATGTGACTGACTACACAACCTTTGTGTAATGCAGTACACGTGGTTGTGGCTTTCACATCCACTTGTTATTGACAAATTAGAGGTAAACAATGTGCTGTCGTTTTTGTAATAATGGTGATTGTCAAAACAAACCACTTGAACAGTTTGGAATGTAATAAAGAAAAGTCCCATAGTCTGCGAGGAAAGAGTCAGACAGTGGTAAAAAGGGAAAGACCCAAATTTAAACCAACAGAAATCTGCACCAGTGGAGTAAATTCACTTCTTGTAAACCGTGATAAACAAGTTGAAATTTGCATGCCAGTGTTAAAACAATTTCTGTATACAATTACCAATTAAGATTTAATTTGCCTATGGCAGTTTTGAACCTGGTACTGATTATATATATAAATCGGTACACCAAAAAAATGCCCAGCACTATTTGTGTCGTTGTAAAAGTTGGTGTTTGTGTATTTTTTTTCTGTTTCTTTTTCAATTTCAGTAAAAAAAATGATTAGAGTCGGTCGGGAAACCGAAACCAAACCATTATTTTTTTTTTGGCCTAATCAATTCATAGAGTTGGCAACAGGCACCATTGGTTTCTGGAAGTCTGTTAGTGTTACCATATTCGTACCAGAACTGATAATAAAATAATATTTCATGAGAATAACTTGTGGTCAAATGTGCTTCAGATATCCAATAACAAAGCTAGACATTCAAAACACTTTAGGGCACACCCGGCACAGCGATAAGACTGCATTTGGGAAAAGGACAACACTGCCTGCATTTTTTTAATTGAAGATGGATTTCATGTTCAACGGACATCTGCAAATCACATCGATGCCACATATTTCCATCAAAAAACAAAAGCTTAATTCTAAGAAATTCCAGCAGGTGTCATGATTCCTTGCAAGTAATATGGCAACTGTGCAGTATCCATACACTAATAATATGCACAATTAAGGTGATCTTTCTCATTATTTGATTTTAGACGGCATTGTATATTGATGCTTTTTTCAATCTGATGACCTTGACTGAAAATCAAAATAGACCAACAATGTAAACAAAACAGACTGTTTTGGAATTTATCCCCATGCACTTTTGATTTCCTAGCTTTGTTCTTGGATATCTGAAGCACATTTGGACTTGAGTTGTTTTCCTGAAAAATTATTTTGTTATCAGTTCTCAGGATATTTTTTGTTTTTAAAAAATTGATTAGCAGATTTTATCGCTGTTCTGGAAAAATTATTAGCAAGTTCAACTTCAGCCCCCCCCCCCCCCAACCCCCCTTCCCCCCTCCCAAATTCACAATTTCTGTCACATACTGCACTACCTGGTTTCTCCTGTCTGAACTCCTACCCTAGCATACGACCATACCTAACTTTACAAATGTGAGTTACCAAGTGGCCCCTCTGAGTCTAAGCACACCCTTCTTCATGTACTTTTCAGTTTTAGAATAAAAACGATATTAGTCACAGGCACTGATAATTATGACGAAAATAGGTAAGTTGTCATCTGATGATCGAATACCAGTGAAGTTAACCCACGTTTAAGTCAACCCAAAGTGAAGTCAACCCAAGAAAGTGATCTCGACCCAAGAAAGTTAAATTGACCCAAAGTGATTTCGACCCGAAAAAGTTATCTCGACCCACTTTTAAACTTCAATGAAAGTTATCCCATCCCTGTTTAAACGTGTTTTCGCGATTGTTGGAAAATCTTTTTAAACTCAAAATAAGTGGAGTTTATAATTTCAAGACCGTGTCACATTGCAGGGGACATTTCGGTTGTGTTTTACAAGCTAAATTATCGAAAAGAGCTTGGGAGATTCTGCTGTTTGCAGGCGTCAATGATACATGAAAAGCGGCTAATAACTTTAAAGTGTTGTAGCCTATTCATTCGATGCAAAAAGAATGGCCAGCGGTAACTCACTTTGATTGAACAATCCTTTTATTCCTTCCTTAGCACAACAATTGCGGCAACTCACTTTTATCTGTTTGTTTTGCATATACAGAATTTACTATATTTAAGCACAAGGAAATTCCATTTTGCCACATTCTGCAATTGTAATCATGTATGATGTGTGGCTTGTTTGCAATAACAGTGCACCCTCGGCAAGAAGGTTTACAATGTGAAAGATGTGACAGATGACAGCATAGGGTGTGTGGTACTGGCATAACATGGGAGGCGTATAGGTTAGCAGTTAGGGAGCGAAGGTCTATTGATTGGATTTGCAATCACTGCAATGAACAGGTTGACAATACCGTATCTGATAACACCTCACAGGCCGAGACTGATGTGCCAAGTTTCATGTTACATAATTCTCTTGTGGAGTCTGAACAAAACACCATAATGAATAGTACTCAAAATAATGCTAATAGCTTTGTGGTGCCACAACAACTAAATGAGTCATCTATATTAGATCCAACTCCCTCAACAAGTGAAACAACAACCACCAACCCTTCATTTAGAATCATCTCTGGCACATCTATAAGGGAACAAGATAAACTTTATGATGATCTTGGTTACTCACACAAAGAAGAGGGAAAATAGTAAGTATCTCTACTCTCTTAATACCCTTTTTCCTAGTTGAAGAAACAAAACGGTCGCTCGTTCGTTCATTCATTCATTCGTTTGTTTGTTCATTATGTTTTTCATTTATTTATTTATTTATTTATTTATTTATTTATTTATTTTTTTTTTTTATTAGTAAGTATCTCTACTCTCTTAATACCCTTTTTCCTAGTTGAAGAAACAAAACGGTCGCTCGTTCATTTGTTCATTCATTCGTTTGTTCGTTCGTCATGTGAGAATCATAAGGTTCTATCTCCTACTGGGAGAAGGAAACTTATGATTCTCCCACGACGATATGCAACAACAAAATGTGTATTATGACAGCGTTATTATGTCCTGTAATGCGTGTTATTTTTTATTTTATTATATGATGTCACGAAATTATCTTATATATTTCTTTACGATCGATGAATAAATCAGATTGAATTTGGGGTTTTTTTTGGAATATTTTTTATTTCCCCCTTTTTCAAAACGGTTCTGAGATGGTTTCCAGTCAAGTTTAAAAGTGGGTCGAGATCACTTTTTTCGGGTCGAGATCACCAAAAGTGGGTCAACTTCACTTTTTTGGGTCGACTTCAGCATGGGTCGACTTCAACGGCTACTTGATGATCGTGACAGCTAACCTAACCAAATACATAAAAAGCTAGAGTATCCTGGTTCCGTGGGTTGGCATTGAAAAATAAATACATCAGTGATTGAAACATGCTCTTGCAGTTCATGATTCAACTTTCACTTTGCAATTTTCAAATTGATCCACCCGAACGAAAAAAGTCATGGAAAATGATTATGAAGAATGACTGGTGCACATCAAGGGAGCTAATTTATAGGCACCGACATCGTAGAAAACACTAGTGGAGTTTTGTCAACTGATTTGAAAACACTCGTAAAATGGTGGTTAAATTGATCATTTCACATGACCAACAGACTTTCATAATAAATTTGTGTATTGTTACACTGTTTATCTGTAGTTTTACCATTTTTGAATTGGAATTTTGGATGAGCACATAAAATTTTTAATAGCGCAATGCAAACCAAATTTCGGTGATTGGATCGCACATTGGAGATCTTGCTTCGCAAACTGAAATACAAACCTGAACAAAAAATACCCTGGTTCTGGTACGAATATGGTAGCAGACTTCCAGGAACCATTGGTGCCTGCTGTCAACTCTATGAGTTGATTTCATATATTTTTTGTGTTCTAAATTGGAAACTTCTGGACATTTTATTGCCCGAGTTTTAAATGGTGCAATAGAGGGCGGAGAAGTGAAACGGAGTATTGGGAGTTGGTGGGAGGGACTATTGATGATAAACTTTTTTCTGCCCAGAGCGCCTTTGTTGGCATTTTCTGAGAGGGCAGTGGGATGGGGGGGGGGGGGGGGGGGATGGTATGAAACAACGGCTGAGAAATAGAAATATAGCTAACCAGAACAAATTTACAGACCTTCTGTCTGTAACTTGTCCTGTACCGATATCTTGTTTTTCAGACTTGTTTATTTATTTTTAGTAGTATGGCATTGGGCAATGTATGTATTCTCAGTTGTATTTCCCGAATTTACTGGTCAAGCGAATGAGTCGTCAAACGTTCATCATCGTTTATAAATGGTAACAGAAACAAAAGGATAAACGATTTTCCCGTAGATTAACCATAAAAAAAACAATAAACATGTTTTTTGAACGTTTACAACCGCATCTTTATTCCTGATTATACCACTGACAGTTGTTACTACAACTACTTCCGACTTAAAGTGTACATCCCAACCTTCATTTTGATGTATAATTTGTGTATATTTAATTCAAATTTATGGAATATCAGAGGTGGGAATTTCAAAGTAAACAAATTTCCCTTACTTATTTTGCACCTTAAAAATGGAAGGTATCTGTGACACCACAATGACAGATGAGAATTGAGATAGGCTACTTGACATTTTGATAAAGTTACATTTTGTTATGTTTAAACAGGTCTTTAGATTGGTCTAATTTGATGACACCAGATTCAAGTCAAAAATGTCCCCAAAATATAAGAAACTACAAGATTAGTCAATTTACATACAAATAGAATATAATACACGGCTTTCTAAGACCTATTTTGCATGGTGTAAAGTATTTCTTAACAAATATCTTCATTTTAGAATGTTACAATAAGCTGTTAGTTGCCATCTCCTAATTTGGGAACACCCTTTACCGGCTTGAATTTGGGGTAATATAAAGGCATGGTTTTAAAAAAAACTACCTCAACTTGCTCAAAGTGTCTTTTTTCCAAATTTGATGTTCCCACAAACTGTTTTTTCAATCCAAAGGGGCGAATAATCCGAGAGCACCCTGATAAGTTTTTGAAACAGATGATGCTGTAAAGGCCAAAATGCTGACATTTTTCTCTCCCACCTATCTGAAATATGTATGTTGTGCCCAAAATGACACCAACCTTAAGGATTGCAATGTATAATCATGTGTTTATGAGCTGATCTAATGTACTGTATGCTTCTCTGAAAGATTATTCACTTGGGGATGCGACATGCATCTCATAAGTGGATATGAATTGTCAGTGTTTTTTGGCTGTCGTCTCGCTTACTTTCTGCTTCTTACTTCCTTTGCTTCTTTCTTTTTTTTCTTCAGTGGAGGTGGGGAGTCCTTGACTTTTGATGGCGAGGACTGTGGTATCATGTTGATCTTTGGATGTTGAGTCTGATTGGTGAGTTGGGAATGTAGTATGTATCTGTTCTTTATTAGCTCTGCCACATGGTTATCTTGGGCATCTTTGGTCTCTTTATACTTCTTTTCAAACATGAGCATAGCGTTTTCCTGGAGCTGTGAGGTTAGCTCGGTTTTGGTGGGAGAGCTGTCAGTTGACTCTTATCTGCCCATGATCTGTTGTTCCATTTCGTGGGCGAGCTTGCTTAGATCTTCATCTTCCTCTCTGACGTGGGAGTCCAAGCTAGAGATGGTGCTGGAGAGAGAGGCACTGGGTGATCTGGTGGTGTCAGTTGGTGTTTCCTGGCTTGCTTGATCCAAGCAGGTAGGAGGTTCAGATGTGGTTTGGGTGACCTCCATCTCCTCTTCGACCTCCTTCATCTCTCTGCCTTCTGACTTCTCCAGTGGAGAGGTTGGGGTTGGCATGGGAAGAGAAGGTGGTGGTGATTCAATGGGAGTCTCCCTCACCGCCTCCTGTTTCTCTGTTCCTGCCCTTTTCTTCACAAGCCATGCCTCCCGGTGTTGGGCATCCGTGCGTCTGGTGGTTGGATTCTTCTTCTTTCTCTTCTTCTCCGAAGAACCAACCACCGGGTGAGGACCAGTATGAAGGGCAATCCTCTCACCAAAGGTACTGCCTCACCCTGATAGTGGTGTGGTGGTCTCCTGTGCTTCAAATTCCAAGTCGGGTGGATTCTCTTGCCTCTCATCTGGAGAATCCAGTTAAGAGGACAAGAGATGTCCAGAGCTGACAGGGCACATTTCAGTTTGATTGGGATTTCCAGATTTGCTTTTGTCGTCGGTCAATCAATCCATCTTCACACTTTTTGGTACTGTACACTTGTCTTTTGTTGTACTTTTCTAAGGTTTCTTGCATAAGACTCTAATTTATTGTCCCACAAAACATACTTTACTGTGATCATAAAAGCTGGCTCTTTTGCAATCTGATCACAACACACTAAATAAAATACTGTGAAATCAAAACTGCATCAAGAAAAACAAAAGAAAGTATCATTTGAAGTGCTTGCAATTCATTTCTAACTGTCACAGGTGAGATTTTACACTGTTTCATGGAGAGAAACTACACAGAGAATTTTGACCATTTTGATCATAACCAATGTGTGATCCGTTCAAAAATTACTGTCCACATTGTGATCACAGCATTGTATTTGAGTCATTTATAGAAGAGTCAAGTGAACTGATCTTCCCAACATCTGTTAGCTGGAGGAGGAGATTGTTTGTTATTTTATAAATGTTGAGCTTTAGTTTGTGTAAGATGTGGCTGTTTGATAAAGTGAATCTTAAACACAATATTTTTTTATACAGGTTCAGACAAGACAGAGACTCATTGTCAGAAATAAAAATGAATCTTCAGAAGTTGAGGATCGTGTCCATGCTATGTATGAGCATCTCAAAAATGTACAACAAGAGTTACAACATACACAGGTGAGGGAAACTAATAACTAATCTTCACGTCAAAGAACAGAGTTTCGTGTTTTATAATGTTTTATACTCCTCTAAAATTTTTCAGGAACATACATGTATTTTACCAGTAATACAGAGCTTGTTTACCACAGTAAACAAGCACTTCTTCACTTTCCTGAGTTTCCACATCTTACCTGGAGCTCTTAGTTTGAGTAAAAATATTGTATCATCATCAAAAACTTTTCAAATGTGCTGGGTGAAAGGTTGTAAAAAAAAAGAAAGATATGCCCTGTCTCACCCTTCAATGTTTTGGTTATTTTGTCCCAAAAGCTTGTTGAATCAATTAACTCTCTCATTTATCTCAGTCTTCATTGTGGTAATTTTTCATTTGTAAATATAGAGACCAAAAGAATATTTTCAACATAAAAGGTCCAAGTTTTATTTTTAACAATTTTTGTATTGATTCTGTATATAACTATATTTTACAGGTGGTTGCTATGGCCTGGACCAGATGTCCGGGTCTAAACAGAAAACATTGTTGAGACAGTCTAACCCAGGCTTTCCACTTTGAAATAATGCTGGGCCTACCATGCCCCATCCCCTCTCCCCTGGACATTTGGGGCCTACAAACTTAGGCAGTGTTCTTACACCATACTGGAAAAATGGCTTTGCATTTTCCAGTCCTGCAGAATGATATTAAGTTGGTAAATACTGGAAATATACATGAATTTATCACCTCAAACAAACTTTTGCCAGTTTGATAAATTGAAGTTGTTTGGTATAGATAACGTTTGGTACTAACCGTCACACAGGTGTGTTCAATTTCTCGGGTGTAATTTGAAGACCTGTTCATTACTTATGCATCTTCTGAAATATGATATATGCTTTACACAAGTTTAAGTAGTTGTATAGACAAAAACTATAAATAAGGGACTGGAAAATTCTCAATGTACACTGGAAAAGTACCAGAATTTCCAGTACAGAATTTCAAATAGGTTTGAGTGGACAGACCCTGCTTTAGTGCTGAAACGATTAGCTATTTTGGAAAGTCGACTAGTCGCCGGTAGTAATCGACTTAAAGTCGACTAGTCGGCCTGTTTTTCTACAAAAATACAAGATTACTTACCGTATATGTCTGTGTATAAGTCACACCCCCAACTCACACTTCGAATTCCTCCCTTTTGCCTAAAGCCCATGTTTAAGTCGCACACCCATTTTCAAATATATGCAGTCAACAAGAATTAGTTGCAAGTCACATTTTGCCAATTTAAGGCAGTTTGGGATGCAACAGAAATAATTTTCACAAGTTATCACATGGTGAATAAGATTAAAGAATAAAGAAACATTATTATTAAAGATTTAAAAAATACTCGCATTTATTTGTTTTTCATTGTTTGTTTATCACCCCTGTCTTCATCTCTGTCAAGAAAATCCAACACTCGTTTGTGACTGAAACTTCATAGTTTCAGAATCAGAGCACCATTTGTGCCGTAACCTGCACAGTTGTTGTGTTTATGCTGGTTTTTCCTGAATGTGAGAACGTTCCGGAAAAAACAATAAAAATACAACAAATGCACATGTTACAGCGCAAATTGTTTTCAAATTGTTGTCCTACATAAGTATTGTTGGTGCTATTGAAACTGACTTTACCTGGTGCACGTGTGTGTAAATTATAACCGGACAAGTGTTAAAAAAAATGCATAGTTGTTCAGTGAAACGCTACAACTTATTTCGACACGTACTGTAATTTGCAACTTGGCAAGTGATCTGATTTGAAGTTTTGTTGACATTTCATCCCCCACCCACCTCTTATCTGCACCCTTGCTTGAATATACATGTATGATAAATGCCAGGTATATTTCTTAGTTGTGGAGAATATTTATGAAATTAAAAACTTTTAAAAACAAATACAGAAGGGGATATATTGATATTCATTTCTTAGAAAATTCCCCCTACAATTTTGAAATGTTTCATTCACACCGGGCAGTTCAAGAGTTATTTTTAGGCTTTATGTCATTTTGTGCGAAGCGTCACAGACCACGTGGTTCACCTCTGCCTCTCTTCAGAAATGGAATCCACATTGTACATTTTGAGTTTCCTGCCACTTTGGCGGTTTCAATTAAAAATAACGTATGTGATTAAAACTTAGGCACAGTATGTAGATATGTCATAAATACATATCTGTGAAATACGGTGCCAAAATGCAGTCTAGTTTTGATATACCAATTCTTCAAATAAAAAAAGATTATAAATTTCACCGAATGACAGAGAATGTAGCATGTGACTGAAGCCTTCCAATCAGATGATGTGGATATAAATCATTTTGCGCCAGAATAAAATACACTATTTAATTGGCTGAATTCCTGTATTATTTTCACTCACATCGCCATATTAGGAAAGAATTATGTTAAACAGACTTGTTTAGGTAATTCATATGCATGAAGATAGGTCATAGATAAGTGGGTTTTTTTTTACTTGATAGTAAGTTCTCGTAGCTATAATGGAAGCCAAATAAATCTTTGGTGATACATCGCTAATTGAATGAATTTGACAATATTTAACGTTATTCGCAAAATGCGATTCCAAATTATGAATTGCGTCACTAAATAGGCGATTTGTATCACAAAATGCAATGCGAACCCGGTTATTTTAAGGCCTGGCCAATACGGGCATATAATGTAAACTTTACCCCTAAGCAGGGTAGTGCTGAAACGATTGTTCGACTAGTTGACCTCGACTCGATTACTAAAAATGTTGACGCTGAAATTTGCGAATTGCAGCGTCAATGTTTTTAGTAATCAAGTCGAGGTCGACTAGTCGAACAATCGTTTCAGCACTACCCTGCTTAGGGTAAAGTGTTATTTTCTTGGGTCCTTGTGATCATTCGCCCTCAAAAAAACATTTGGGGAGCTGATCTTGGGCCTGATCTGCTCAGGCCCTGACAAAAAGCAAGGCCTGCTAACCTGTAGAGTTGTATACTTCATTAGGCTGTCAGAATGTGTTCATAAGTAACCATTTTTATTCTATTGGAAAGTCACTAAAAGACACTCTCTAGTGGACTAACAAAACAAATCTAAAAGAACAAAATATTGTTCGCTTGTATGTTCACACCTGAATGTAAGCAAATCTTTTAAAAATATATAATCATAATCATGTTTGATTCTCCAAACCCTCTGCAAACTAATGTCAAAATACCAAAATTTTAGCTGCAAAGTTTTCCTATTATGCAGTTTGGAATTAACCAATTCCATCTTGTTTGACAGAGCTCATTGAGCTCTGTCAAACAAGGTTGAATTGGTTAAATTGTAAGTTCCATCATACAGAAAAATTAAATATTGAAATTCTGATATTTTTATACTGTACCAATGACCCAGACATAGCTGGTGCTAACTCTTAAAAATATAGGGCCAAACACAAATTTTGCCCCCAATCCCCAAAATTTGCATCTAAAACCAAAGAAAACATGTCCTGAATGGCCCTCCATACTTCACCTCTACTGCGCATGCGCAGTGTCAAGGACGTCCCGAAATTGGCGCCATTAATCATTCTTTGTTTGGCCCTTCATCAGTTAACATCTGACTGATCTTTGTGCTTGTAAATCTCGGTTTAAATGATGCCAGACACATAAATATTAGAGAAATGGTGATTCTAAGGAGGATATAGAAGGAGGAGAGGAAAATGAGTGACAGAAAATATTCAGGGCTGTAACTTAAAATTTTTTAATGAAATTATGTTAAGTTACCTATTTTCGAGGCAACAGCCTGTTGTGGTCATTCTTGTTATCAAGTTACACTGCTTGTTCAGTGTTTTCCTCTCTCCCTTTCCTTTAAGTCCCCTCTTGCTATTCTCCCATGCTTTTGGCATATTTTCTGTAATATTATTACTAAAATTTCTTGGGAGTTTTAGCTGGATAACAGAATGAATTCTGTTCTTTTCCCCATGTTTACATCTTCACCTATGGGTGGTAAGGCGTAGTGTTCTGCATCTACCATCTGATGTTCTGCAGTTTCTTCCCTGGAAGTCTCTGTTTTGCATCAGATAGTGTATTATTGGTAACTGATTTCGGGCCAGGGTGCCTGGAGTCTTGTTCTGGTGTTTACATTTACAACAGCCCTCTGTGTGAGTGGGGATTTTTTGAAAATAATATCTTGATGTTAATTTAATCATAACTAGATACATTATTATTGTTCGTAAGTGTTGCATAAATTTTTTAAAATATTTTTAGAATTTTTGTCCACACTTAGGCTTGGGATCCATTGGGGCTCAACGTTACTTTTCAGAAACTTGGGCTGTTCTGAAAAAAATTTTTTTCAAAATTTTTTTATTTCATTTATTATTTTTTCTATGTTAATGGATCATGTTATTATGTATTTTGATTGTCAGGGGTTGGTGCGAGTACTAGGACTTTGTTTTCTTTTCACAATGAAAGGATATTGTTCAATTGTAATAAGAGGAAATCTTCCTCTGACTTTCATAATCATTGTATAATGTAGTCAGTGTGCTCGCACTAACTCCTGTTCTGTATGTGTTAATTTCAATGACAACATGGGAAGCGTGTGTCACTGTATGTTAGTGGGGAAATGGCCATTCCGGTCCTTTCCCCGCAGGGTCACTCTACTTTATCAATCTCTATTTCAGACGATCAAGAACAGGGTGATGTATCCGTGATGTCTTCCAAAAGTGTGCCTCCGTCGTCACAATTAATGAAGAGCTAGCGGAAAAGTGCTCATGTAAATACGTCAATTGCCTAAGAGGACCCTAGTTGGTTCGACGGCCTTTGACATCCGCTAGCTCGCCCGGTGTAGCGTCCATTCATCGAATGCTTTGGCAGCCGGGTTCGTCTGTTGCGGTCTAGAAGGAGTTTTGGGTGATGCGAGCACTATAAATCAACAAAATGCACACCCAGTGACGGCGGATTAGAGGAGAACAGAGGAAGCCTTTTAGTCCGGTTCCTAGCTTGTCCAGGTCCATCCGGACTGCAAGCGAGAGAGGCCCCTCTCTCGTACAACAACATCTGGCCCCAGATGTTGTGGTACAAAATGTTTCGCATTCAGAGCATACGTCCGCCGCTCGGGACGCTCCGATATATAGTCAGTGCGGAGAGACTGTCAATAAGGCTTCCTCATCCTCATGGTAGCGCACACGACCGCTCTTGGCTATGTGACCTCGGATATCCAGTCAGCCTCGCCAATCAGAGAATTATCGGCGACCAGGTCACACCATCCGGTAGCCAGGAACACAAGGCCTGCAGACTCTGGACGTTTGCATAAGAAAGTATGCGGGAGTCAACGTACATGGAGCTTCCAGCGGCAAAGCATCATAAGACCGCTACTGCACAGGCCTCGGTGACGGACGTGCTATGCCAAATACAGAATCTCTGTCGCATCATGTATTATCCGATGACGCTGGGTCGGGACGCTCCGCGGAAGCGGGTACGGACGTCCGAAAATTTCATCCGATCCGACGGGATGCCGAAAGGGATTCGAAGGATTTCAAGCTTTCCCTTTCGGAACAACATCAGCTGCTGTGTATGTCATCTGACTTATCTTCTAGAGGTTCTTTTGTTGGACCAGAATGCTGCGATGCCGGATAAGAAACTGATAGCGTCGGTGGACACAGAAATTTTTGGTTCGGTTCAGGGACATCGTCCCTTAGTTCCGACACAGTCCAATAATGTCACACAACTTTCGAATTATTGAACGACGCTATATATATATTATTATATGCTTGCTATTAACAAGCATGTCTGGTTTCTTATTCGCAAAGTTACTGAGATGTCTTTCAAAAGTGTGCCTCTGTCGTCATAGATAATGAAGAGCTAGCGGCAATAAGTGCTCATGGAATACGTCAGTCGCCTAAGAGGTCCCTAGTAGGATCGACGGAGTTGACATTCGCTAGCTCACCTGGTGTAGCGTCCATTCATCGAATGGTTTGGCAGTCGGGTTCGTCCGTTGCGTTCTAGAAAGGAGATTTGGGTGATGCGAGCACTATAATAGACTTTAGTACACACCCAGTGACGACGGATTAGAGGACAGATCGGAGGAAGCCTGTTAGTCCGGTTCCTAGCTCATCCAGGTCCGTCCAGCCTGTGAGCGAGAGGGGTCCCTCTCTCGTACAACAACATATGGGACCGGATGTTGTGGTACAGTCATTTCGCATTCGGAGCATATGTCCGCCGCTCGGGACGCTCCGTTATATTGACAGTCCGAGAGACTGTCAATAATGCTTCCTCATCCTCACAGCAGCGCACACGACCGCACATTGGCTACGTGACCTCGAGTATCTGGCCGGCTTCGTCATTCAGTGATTCCACGGCAAACAGGTCACTCCATCCGGTAGCCAAGGGACACGAGGCCTATACACTCCGTTTGCTCGCATAATAGAAGTATGCACGGGGTAACGAACACGGAGCTTCCAGCGGCAAAGCATCGTAAGACCGCTTCTCCACAGGCCTCAGTGACGGACGTGCTATCCAAAATAGCACAGCTTATCGCAGCATCCCTGCAAACGACAGATTCTCGGTCGGATCACGAATAATCCGACGGCGCTGGGTCGGTGCGCTCCGCTGTTGCATCAGGTACGGACGACCGAACTCTTATAGGGTCCTACAGGATGGCGAAAGGGATACGGACGATTTCGACCTTTCCCTTTCGGAACAACAGAAGCTGCCATACATTTCTTCCGGCATTATCTTCCAGAGGTTGTTCCGTCGGACTATATTGCTGCGATGCTGGATAAGAGACTAATAGCGTCATTGGACACGGAGTTTGGGATCGGTTCAGGGACATTGTCCCTGACTTGCCGACACAGTCCAATGATGTCATTAGAACATTCAAATTATTTAACGACGCTATATATAAGCTTGCTACCAAGCATGATAATCTAGTTTCTTGTCCGCAATGCTCTATTCTGCCTTTCATCAATTCTAGGGAATAATTTATATTGGTAGAACAGGGCATACCGAGAGTTCCTATGCGTCTTGACGGCGGGACTGAAGACTGGGAATTATCTTTTTCGCCGTCTATGTCAATTCCAACCACAATGTTGGAAACGACAATGATGTCTATTAGACTTAACTTAGACGCTTTATCATACGTAGACCACCTTACTGAGGCGTTAACATTACGTCTTCAAGAGAAAGAATTCCAGGATATGATCCTCAATGTGATTTCTTTCAAGGGCAGTAGTTTTTCCACGTATAACTCCACCCGTCAGTGGCAACCTGGAGTTGGTTAGACATGACACAGCCCTAGCTACATCCACGCGCGTGGATAGTAAGGTGAAGAACTCTCTCAGAGTCGCTTCGGTCTCGGAGAAGCTTCTCTTCGACGGCAACCTTTCAGCAATCTATCAATTGCTCGATATACACGTTCTCTTGTCTATCAAGTGTAACAGGAGATTCAGACTGGGGCAAAAATTCGGTGGTTGACTCAGAGAGTGCCACTGCAGTTGCCGGATCCGAGTTTTATGATTATGACGGATGCCAGTCAAACAGGTTGGGGTACAATATTGATCCCAACGGATTCGAAGTGCCAGGGTCTTTGGGTTCCGCAGTTTCTAGGCAAGCACTCAACTTCCAGGAAATGATGTTATTTTGGCTTGCACTATGTCATTGGATGAACATTATTCAGAAACGCATGTCCAAATCCTGTCCGTTAATACGACAGTAGTTGCGTCTCTCCGGAACCAGGGAGGCACTCATTCGATTCCGTTATTCATTTTAACGGAAAGAATCCTTCTGTTTGTTATAGTATACCAAGTTCTGCTTCGGTCCGTCATATTCCGGGTCGTCTGATTGTATTAGCAGACTCCCTTTTACGTAAGGGTCGCTTGTTGCCATCAGAATGGACTCTCAACAAACAAGTATTCAATCAGATTTGCTATCAATGGGAGCGCCCAATGATAATTTATTTGCGACACAACTCACTATTCAATTGCAGACGTATGTGTTTGCATGTCCGGATCCCTGAGCTTATGTTGTTAACGCTCTATTGATCTAATAGGACGGAATGATAGGATATGCGTATCCTCCAGCACTGTTGATTCAGCAAGTATTGCTAAGATAAACATCCACAATACAATTCTGTTGATAGCATCTCTGTCTTTACAGAGACCGTGGGTAAATTTACTCAGGTGTCTACTGTGGGACTTACCGCGAAAACTTCCTCCATGAGAGGATCTTCTTTCGCTGGGGAAATCGGGTCAACTTCATCACAACCCGCAAGGTCTCAACCTTCACGTATTCCGTTGTGTGGTCCTTCTTACATGGCAAGCATTGTACAGGACGAGCTATGGACGCGATTTCTTACTGTAGGAGAACCTCTTCTTCGCTATACTATGCGGCTAAAGTGGAGGCTCTTCCGTCGTTGGTGTAGGGATCATTATGTTGATATTTTTGATCCCTCCATACTAGACATTGCAACTTTCTAGTATACTTGTTTGACAAGATCAACTGCAGCCTGTTACTATTAAGGTTATAGGTCTATGTTATCTCATACCTATGCACTCTATGATATTTTACAATTGAGTCTTATGTCTCTTTATCTAAGTCAGTTAGAAACTTTTCGATAAATTGACCTAGAATCCTTAGATTAAATTCCTATACGGAATTTAGCTTCGGTTCTTATTTAGCTAAGTAATCATTTGAGCCTCTGGAAACAGTAGTTTTCAAATTCTGACCTTTTAAGACAGTAATTCTGTTAGGCTTCTCCTTTTCTGAGGAGTCAGTGAGCTTCATGCACTATCGGTGGACGATTCTCACTTTCGTAGTATCGGAAACACTACTTCCTTTACTACTTAGGTTGGATTTTTGGTTTAGAGTCAGGCTCCTAATAGTATCCGGAACCTATTGTTATTAAGGTCCTTCCGTCTTCGTACGGGCATAGGCCTTTACTCTGTCCAGTTAGAGTTTACGTATTTATAAACAGATATCAGTTTATTAGTACGGACGTAAGCTTCTTCGGTTTTTCATGCCTAATAGAAGGACATTACGCTCCATTCTATTGCTAATGGATTCAATTAACTATCGGTACTGCTTATGGTATATCATTGACTCAGCAGTTTGTGCTTGAGATTTCGGCTCATGAAGTAAGAGCTCTTTATACATCTTGGGCTTACATTAATAGTGTCGCTATTATAGATTTTATGAAGGCTGCTCATTGGGCTCAGCCATCCATTCATGAATTTTTATCTCAGAAATATTGAGTCTATTTCTGGAGGCCTCCATTGTTAGGTCTATTATCTACTGCTCAGAATGTCATTCACTTAACAGTTGCTACTATAGCTAGGTAGGCTTTCTGTTCCAGCAGTGACTCTGTCCTGCTGCCCTCTTCGCTCTGGGCTATTTGACCCAGGGCAAGGAGAAGGGGGGGGGGAGGGTGTTCCCTTGGGTCACCTGTTTTATTATGATCTGAACTGTTACTGGGATGGTTTTTAAGTGATAAGTTTATGTTTTTAAAATTCATTCAAGTCATAGTTTTTAAAGTATAGCTTTTGAATATATCACGTGTCAAACGGGCGTTATTATACAATTCTCAGACACTTTTAAGGAGTATAAAGAGTCTCTATTCTCTAGACTAACTTTATTTATTGGCTTACTTTAAAAATTATTAGTATAAGGATTATACTGGATATTGATAGAGTACATGGATGTTATGATGCTCAATTTTGGAAGGTGTTGTGTCTTTCTAATTTATCGTAAATAAGAAAGATACATGTAAGGCCTAATACTCCTTTTCCCCTCGAGGGGATGACTCTATTTTATATAATTGAGCTTATTTGAACTTGCTTTATGTCCTAGGCCCTCCAGCCTTTTTACTATTCAGCTATGTCTGGGTCATTGGTACAGTATAAAAATGTTAAAAAATTTATAGTAATTTATATATTTTTTATATTTACCAATGATCCAGACGGGGATGGCCCTCCCAGGAGTTGGGAACTCATACCTCCCCGCTGAGTACATAGCGCTTACCAGGCACTGGTTATAAGAATGATTAATGGCGCCAATTTCGGGACGTCCTTGACACTGCGCATGCGCAGTAGAGGTGAAGTATGGAGGGCTATTCAGGACATGTTTTCTTTGGTTTTAGATGCAAATTTTGGGGATTGGGGAGCAAAATTTGTGTTTGGCCCTATATTTTTAAGAGTTAGCACCAGCTATGTCTGGGTCATTGGTAAGTATAAAAAATATATAAATTACTATAAATTTTTTAACATTTCAACATCAATGTGCAGAGGGTCAAATGGATCCTTGATAATGGTTTGTAGTTTGCATCTGAAGCGGTGAAAGGGAGAAAAGTGTTCTTATACTGTTTTTTATTTAGGGTTTATGTAATGCTCGGAAAAAGGAAATCGAGACTGAAAACCACATGCTGAAGATTGCACAGAGAGAAGAAGGTCGTTTGTCACATGAGATAAAGAGATTAGAAAAAGAACTTGATGATTTAAAAGAAAAGAAAAATGTTTATGAGGTACTAAACTTGAGTTTTTAAGTTAGCTGATGCTGGAGGGGAAGTTTATAGATAGATAGTTAATTTTATTTTGCTGTATACAAACTCATACATATATTTCATTAATTATAAAAATTTCAATGAGATTACAGAAAATGTACACAGCAGGGAGATGGCTTAGCTAGATTGGCTGTGTTTTAGCCATCTCCCAGAGAACGGTGCTCAAAAATTCTGTATACAGACTGTTGTTAACCTTGAAGTAGAATAGAAATTGTAGAATAGGACAAAAGTTGGCATTGGGGGTTGGGTGAGGTAACCTAGAAAAGTGAAGGGTATCCTTCCCACCATGATCAGCCTAATACAGATAGAGTAGCTTTATTAAATTCAGGGCTAGATGTGAATGAGTTTTTCGGTGACTCCTCTAAGTAGCATGAGACGATTGCCTTTTAGTCTTGAATATATAGTTATTTTGATAATTACTCCGATTGTGATTATCGTATCTCTCCAATTACTGTCTTTGTTCCATATAACTTGCCAGACAGGAAAGCATAAGAGGGATGAGATATTCAGACTAATAAATCATGTAGAAACTTGAATTCTGCTTTCTTCCAATGGGATCTCAGATTCTACTGGTATAAATTGAATGTGTCCGAGACACAAATACATGATATACCTTAAAAGTCCTTCACAAACATAAACTAGTTTTCAAGTTGAAGTTGAATTGGGATGGCTTTTAATTTATCACTTGATCCAAAACCTGATAAATTTATTGTGCGGTCCTTCAAAATTTCGAAATTCGATTTGATGTGAAATTGATCCAGTGATTCGATTCAGTTGCAGTCATGCTTATTTGGAATCATCGAGATGTTCTTAAAATTCTACAAAGTGTCTCCCCTTGAACTCCTCTATCATCAGGTCTCCTTACAGAAGATCTGATGATAGGAGAAGAGTTCATTAAGGTTCCGTTTTCGAAACCACTTTGATTCTGTTCTTGATTTGTCCAGACACATGAATCAGCATCACATTACTTCCTGAGTAGAGACTGACAGTATTTATGGTTGTAAGAAGGTGCAATACAACAACTTGAAAAGCAGTGGGATTTGCTTCAGGATTCAATTGGATCCAAAATTTGAGATTACTGGGGCTCAAATTTATTGAAAAACAGTGCATGTCCTGTAAGGCTTTGTAATATGTGGGTAAAAACAATGGGTTATTTGGCAGAGCAGCCTTT
Source organism: Pictodentalium vernedei (assembly GCA_031216915.1). Taxonomy (NCBI): domain Eukaryota; kingdom Metazoa; phylum Mollusca; class Scaphopoda; order Dentaliida; family Dentaliidae; genus Pictodentalium; species Pictodentalium vernedei. Next base: position 206,401,743 of record CM062290.1, read on the forward strand.
CCAAAAAATTGTCCCAAATGACACAGATATTTTCAACATTGAAGTTGAGCATTCAGTAATGGAACTTGATTGAAACAACCATTGAAAACTCTCAGTATCAGGGGGTTCAAGGTTTTTGCAGCAGTCAACAGGGTCATTTTATTAAGTGACATCCAATTAAGTGGGATTCACTTTAGAATATTAGTGTATCTTTATTATTGCTGGTGAAATGTTGTCACTTTGATGAAAAGGACACTTTCATATTCGTGGTTATCATATTCTGCTATCTGGAGGAGGCATTTTGACAAACATATAAATAATATATTTGTAATAGTTTTGGGTCAAACAAGATTGGTTTTGTCTTAGGTCTAATTGGTTTGGGAGGGGAAGACTGGGCAAATATTGCTGTCCATTTCCTATTAACCATCTATCACCTGTGCCCATGCAGACAAAGTCTACTGGGATAACCACTGGATAAAAAAGAGATTAGGGTCTTTTATTCCATTCTGTATATTGCCTTTCACAAACACTGAAGTTTGTGAAAATTTCTTTGCAACTTATTTGCTTTTCAGTTATTATAAATTACTTGAACACCTTCTTTTGAAAAATGCTTGTGAAAGGGAATTTTTTTTTTCTGTCTTGATGCATTTATATCTGCTTGATTTTCTGATGTCAAATACTTTTCTCTCAGAGACCAAGAAAATCAGAAAACAGAGCCTTTTCATTTTATTTTGCAGATACCCTTTTAAAAAATATTCCATTGAGCTGTCACATTTTTTCTTTTCTTTCCAGAACAACATTTTCAAACAAACTCAGAAGTTGGAAGAACTAAAATCACAGATGAACTGGGATCAGCAAGCTTTAGAAGCATGGCTTGAAGAATCAGCAAGGAAAGATGAAGATTCTATGACAATACAAAAATATACCCGACAGGATGAGGGCAAAATCAAGGTTTGTGGATTGAACAGACAAAACATTTTTTTCTCTTTATTTGGATATCATATTAATCGTTGAATATCCTTCTGCACACTGATGTGGAAATTATCAAATTTCAGCAAGCAAATTTTTCGCAAAATTCAACCTGGAATTTAACCAATTCTGTCTTGTTTGACAGAGCTGATTAAGATCTTCCAAATAAGATTGGTTAAATTCCAAGGTGGATTAGAGGAAAGATTTGCTGTTTGAAATTTTGTTATTTTGATTTCAACGTGCAGAGGGTCAATTATCATTTACTTAAGGTCCTAAAGGCCTGGATGGTGTCCTCAGAATGTCATTACACCCAACTGTTTTAGGCTAGGAGTTAATTTGTTTTACATTTAACCCTTTATCCCAAGCATACGATGCAGTGCAGGGTAGCATCACTAAATTCATCCTCAGGGGACCTCCTTCTGCAGATGACAGTCTGCTTATTTCCAGGCTTGGTACTTGCCTTCAACTACTGCTAAATCTGCTTGTGCCAGGTTAGTAAGTTGTGGAGTCGGAGGTTGCACCCTGCTTCTTGATGGCTCTCTCCAGATACTCTGGCTTTCTCCACCTGTAAAACTGTCCATTATAATATAACCCTGGCTGTTGAAAGTGTCCAACCCCAGTAAAGAAACAAACTTGTCCAGCAGAGCCCTCTTAAATGAAGTGTACATTGTTTTGATTCTCGGTTATCTCAAAATATATAATCCCAATCAGTCACTGGATTGAGCTCAACAAGCTCCAATTATATGGTTTTGTTGAAATTTTGTTTTAAATAAATTTTCCACTGTTGAATATGTATATTATACAAGCCAATGCAGATGTAGCCGGTTTGTTAGGTAAAGGATTAAATAAGTCGAAAATCTTGTAATGCAATAATGTAACATCACTAGATTTGGATTTGCATTATTGAAAACTTAAGAATGATATCACTTGCCATCACAAAGATCTATCAACAAAATTGATGTTTGAAATATATGTGAGATTTTCTCCTCACAGTCCCCAGTGATCAAAATTTTAAGAACTTTACATGATTGTTCAGTGGATGTCACTACATTTAGATTTCTAATTTGTTGTACAACAGGGTTTTGTAGTCCTTGAACTGAAAAATGGGTTCTCATTGCCTTAAAAGTATTTGAAATTTTTGTATTTGCCTTCTAATATATTAAAGAATTACTTTGACAACCACTGAATTCCCTATTTTTATAGACCTCTTTTGCCACAGCCTATCCACTATAGATATTTATTCTGTTATACAGAAACAAGATATGATAGAATAATTGCTCAGTTTATCATTAGAATAAACGAAAATACCAGATTCCTGTTAATTGGATACCCCAGTTAACTGAATATTTTTCACTGGCAAAGTAGCCATTTAATTAACATGATTCTACTGTACCAGTTGCATTACCAGGGTACGACACAAACCCACGTCCGACCGACATTGTCTAGTAGATTTTGGTCCGGTCGTGCTGTTTCTCTGTCAAACTTGCCCGACTGGTCGTCCTCATTTTTCTAGGGCAATAACTGATTAATTGAAAAAAAACTATCACTTTTGTTATTGCACCGAGACCGAATGAGATAGAGTCGGATCGGCACACAAATATAATATATTTGTGTGCCGATCCAACTCTATCTCCTTCTATTATCATGTCGAAACATACTGTGATGTTAATATCGTCGAGTTATCTCCTGTCGCAACTGTGAAGAAGGGATCTACTCGAGTCAACTCGTATCTGCACCGTGCTGAATGAAACACGGAAACTTGTGACGTCATGACTCCTAGCTTATCTATACCTGTTGCAAATTGAAAATTTGTTATGTAGAGAATGAAACACAGCGTCGTAGGTGTGTCCAATATGTCAATCAGAGTGACATCATCAAGTTTCAACTGTGTCAGTGTGACTGTCAGAGTGTGTGGGAAATTCCATTTTGAATCTGGAATATACTGTGAATTATCGTGATTTCTTGTGTGCAAATGGATTACAATAATATTCTCTTATGATTCGATAATTCGCTGGGAAAATTAACTTCTCGAAATCTATTTGAACCTGAAACTTATGTGCACGGTTTTATTGGACTTGCACAAATCTCAGTCTTTACACGGTACTTTTTCTTGAAAATATGGCGGCCGAAATGGAAAGTGACAATTCCACGAAATGAGAAACAAAATGTCAGGGTGTGTTTTCTTAAATTTCTTTATGGACAAAATCAATGCATGATAATATTACATCTGGAAATAGGCGTGTTGACTTACAATTTACAAGATGCACTTTTTGGAGGGGGCACAATACATCAGGAAATGGACGTGAAATGATAGTAACTACATGTATCGTTTCACGCTCATTTTCTGATGTTATATGTAGCGTGCCCCACAAAAAGTGCGCGCCTGAGTCCCAAAAGCAGCGAGCAACTAAATGTGCACCTGGGTTTTTCAAAATCGAAGGACTGTACCAGTAAGCAAAGTTGAGTTTACCGATAGTTTATAATAAAAAGAAATTGTGGTTCGATTGCAAAAGTTAAACGAATGTACGATATAATTTTTTTTACCGTCGTCTCCCCGTTTTTCTCTAATTCTGTGGACTGGGTCAGGGCAAGTACAAATCAGGTCCGGGCTAGTAATTTTTGAATTGACTGGACTGACATGTCGGGTGCATAAAAACGTTAATGTCGAACCCTGATTACCAAAATTCATGAACATGGTAATGCATGAAATAATTTCTGGTGGTAAAATAGTGCTATAGCCAATTTGGAAACCATTTCAATTTTTTGTTAATGGACAAATTCTGTTGAAATGCTTGTCCCCTATGTTTGAAAGATGTTGAGGCACAAAAATTAGGTATTTTTCTTTAATTTTTTACTAATCAGTGTAGAAAAAATTATCCCTGAATTTTTCACAAAAAACAACAGTATTGTTTCAAAACTGGGTATTATGAACAAATTATGCATTTTGACATAATATTTATTTCAAGGAATTGTCATTGAGAATGGAGAAACTAACAGAGGAAAAGCAGCATAAGAAGCATGCATTGGATCATGAAATGACCGAAACACTTACTGCTCAGGTATTAACTTCTGTTTTATTTGATTCTTCAACTAACATATGAAGGCATTCACTTTCGATTGATTGGGCCACATTTCACATGTATACCTGTGGACAGAGATTTTATAAATGAAATATTGCAAAATTAAGACTGAATCATGAAAGACAAGCAAAAATAGTAAATAAGATGGAATGTTTTGGTGTATTGTTATCGACAGGTGAGATTCTACAATGTTGTGGGCTGAAAAGTAGAATGAGAAGTTTGACCAGAACGTGTATCAGTAGTGATCTAGACACAATTGTCTGTCTCCTTTTGCAATAACATCTAGAATAAATAAGTACTAGGACTTGTAAGCAAATTTAAACCACGAGTGGGATAAGGGTTTCAACCACGAGTCTCTGACGAGTGGTTAAAATCCTTATTCTATGAGTAGGACAAGGGTTTCAAGCATGAGGCTATGCCGAGTGGTTAAAACCCTTATTCTATGAGTGGTTTAAATCTGATTACCGGCCCTACTATCAATTTGTTTTATTTATTCCATGCTCTTAATAAATAATCGGCTTTGTCAATTAAAATGGAGAAAAAACGATACTTTCTATCGCAAACACATGGGGTTGTTTTGTTTACATCTGCACCAGTGGGCAGTACTTCCAGCTGCATGTGACTGCTTGATTGACAGCTAGACACATCGTCAAAGTTGATTGAATTTATTTTACTTTTTCAGTCAAATTATTATTAACAATTTTTAACTTTTATTTTAAATATTTAATTGTAGGTATTTTAAACTTAATAAGTCATTTCATGAAGTAGATAGTACCGCAAAATGTTGTATGTTTGAATAAAATATCTCAAAATGTACTACTAATTTTTGTTATGGAATTCCCATTGAAAATGTTTTAACCACAGCAGAATCTTTACACCGGTAGTGGAGTTAAAAGCTAAAATTTAACATACAGACCTTTCACAGGTAGTAACATTGGTGAGCATGGTATAAAGTACTGTTTATACTTGTCCACAAGGAATAACAGGGCAGTCACAAGTTTGATTTTTTTTTTCATATGCAGTGGTACTCTGTTAACCTTCAGTACCGATATGCCGAAATATCAAAATTTTAAGCTGCAATTTTTTCTAATAATGCACTTAGAAATTTAACCCATTTAATCTTGTTTGACAGAGCTCGTGTAAAACTTGATCATTCATGAACTAGTTTTAAAAAGGCCAACCTGTGTACTGTCTGTCTGATCTGATACCCTCAAAACAAACTTCTGTATCAGATACTTAACCCTTTGTCTAATGCACACGATCTCAAAATTTGTTATTTTAATTTTTTCTCTTTCAAATTTTTCAAAAAATTTCAATAAGACCATATCATGTAACCCCTCATTGGAACAAGCTTCGTAAGCTCATTCCAGTAAGGGGTTACTTGATATGAGTCACTTAATTTGGTTTTGTTGAAATGTTTTTTGAAGAAAAATTTGTAAATTACCCGTATGGAATATGGCCGATTCATTAGATAAAGGGTTAATTGGGAAAGTGCTCAAGTGAGGAACACAAATGTTGCTCTTTCAGGTATCCATTGGCTTTTAGTTGAAATATTTAGTTAAAAATTCATATTTTTATACTGTACCAATGACCCAGACATGCTAACTCTTAAAAATCTAGGGCCAAACACAAATTTTGCCCCCCAATCCCCAAAATTTGCATCTAAAACCGAAAAAATCATGTCCTAAAAGGTGGTCCATACTTTCCCTCCACTGCGCTTGCGCAGTGTCAAGGAGGTCTCGAAATTGGCGCCAATCATCATTCTTTGTTTCATAGGGTCCGACAGGATGGCGAAAGGGATTCGGAGGATTTGGAGCTTTCCCTTTCGGAACAACATAAAGCTGCCATAGATTTTATCCGGCATTACCTTCCAGAGGTTGTTCCATCAGACCAGAATGCTGCGATGCCGGATAAGAGACTGATAGCGTCATTGGACACAGAATTTTTTGATCGGTTCAGGGACATCGTCCCTGAGTTTCCGACACAGTCCAATAAGGTCACAAGAACATTTGAATTATTGAACGACGCTATTTATAAGCTTGCTACCAAAACGGGCAAGTCTGGTTTCTTATCCGCAAATGCCCTAAATCTGCCTTTCATCAATTCAAGGAATAAATTCGAAACGGCAGGACAGGGCATACCGAGAGTTCCTCTGCGTCTAGACGACGAGGCTGGAGACTTGGAATTGTCTATACCATCGTCTATGTCAATTCCAACCACGACGTTGGAAATGACAATAATGTCTAACAGAGTTAACTTAGACGCCTTATCATACGCAGATCACCTTACTAAGGCATTATCATTACGTCTTCAAGGGAAAGAATTCCAGGATATACAATCCTCATTAAGACTTCTTTCAAGGGCAGTAGCTTATTCCACGTATAACTCCGCCCTTTCAGTGGCAAATCTGGAGTTGGTTAGACGTGACGCAGCCCTAGCTACATCCACGCGCGTGGATGGTAAGGTGAAGAACTCTCTCAGAGTCGCTTCGGTCTCCGGAGAGCTTCTCTTCGACGGCAAGCTTTCAGCAATCTATGATAAGATAACTAAGAAAACTTCGGATTCTCTGCTTTTCAAATCCGCTTCCAAAAAGCCGGATACAGCAGAAAAGAGTAAGACAGGCACTTCTGGGACAAGTACGCCCAAGAGGTTCCTATGCATCCTCTAGGTCTTATTCTAGAGACGGTCAAGGCAGCGACTCTTGTGCAGGACGTTCTTCTGACCGAGATTAGCAGTCAGACGTCCCTAGGTCAACGGGGCGAGGTTCGGGTCGTGAAGGACGTAGTTTCTCCTTCCGCAAGCCTCGCAGGTCCAGGAGGTGATGTTTGAACCTCTATCGTGTTCCGGTAGGCGGAAGATTATCGAGTTTTATAAACGAGTGGGTGTCAATTACGGACGATCCCTGGGTTCGAGGGGTGATTTCGGAAGGACTATGAATATCCTTCAAACGAAAGCCTCCATTAACTCGAAGTCCAAAATGGACTCAGCTTCCGTCGAATCCGCAGAAAAGAGACGCTCTTTTATCAGAAGTACAGTCTCTTCTGAAGAAGAACGCGGTAGAGGTCGTAGAAGACCAGGAATCACCAGGTTTCTACAGCCATCTGTTTCTGGTTCCAAAACCAGATGGCTCGTTCCGTCCAGTCATAGATCTGAGCTGGATAAACAAGCTGATCGTCGCTCTGAAGTTCTATATGGAGACAATTCGATCAATCAGAGCGAGTATTCGGGTGAACGACTATGCTACAAGCATAGATCTCAAGGATGCGTACTTTCACGTCATGGTACATCCCACATTCAGAAAGTATCTACGCTTCGCAGTCCTAGGAGTTGTATATCAGTTCCGAGCGATGTGCTTCTGTTTGAACCTAGCGCCCTGGGCTTTCACTCGAATAATGAACTCTGTAATGATATATTTCCGAGCTCATTCGTCTGCGGTAACGTCGCCCTACCTGGACGACATTCTTCAGAGGTACAGCAACGAGTTAACGCTTCAGAACGATGTGCAGAATCTACTTCTATTACTCCGACGTCTCGGTTTTATAATAAACGAGGAGAAGTCGGATCTGGTGCCGTCCAAGTCATTCACTCATCTAGGAATGAGCTTCGAGACGCACAACAATCTCCTTCGTCTGCCGTTAACCAGAGCGAAATTAATCAGTTGTTACGCTCGCTATTGTCTTCACTCAGACAAAGTCACAGCGAGAGAGTTCATGAGACTGATAGGTCTGTGCGGAGCCGCTGCGGATCTCATTACGATGGGGCGGTTACGCACTCGTCCTCTCCAAATTTTCTTGACTCAGAATTGGAGTGTAAAGATTCATTCGCTTGATATAAACGTTCTCTTGTCAAATCAAGTGAAACAAGAGATTCAGACCTGGGAAACATTCAGTGGTTGACTCAGGGCGTCCCACTGCAGTTGCCGAATCCGAGTTTTACGATTATGACGGATGCCAGTCAAACAGGTTGGGGTGCAACATTGATCCCAACGGATTCGAAGTGCCAGGGTCTTTGGGATCCGCAGTTCCTAGGCAAGCACATAAACATCAAGGAAATGATGTCAATTTGGCTTGCACTACGTCATTGGATGAACATTATTCAGAAAGCACATGTCCAAATCCTGTCCGACAATACGACAGTAGTAGCGTATATTCGGAACCAGGGAGGCACTCATTCCGTTCCGTTATTCAATTTAACGGAAAGAATCCTTCTGTTTGTTCTAGAACACCAAGTTCTACTTTCGGTCCGTCATATTCCGGGTCGTCTGAATGTATTAGCAGACGGAAGGGTCGCTTGTTGCCGTCAGAATGGACTCTCAACAAACAGGTATTCAATCAGATCTGCTACCAATGGGAGCGGCCAATGATAGACTTATTTGCGACACAACTCAACAATCAGTTGCTGACGTATGTGTCTCCATGTCCGGATCCCCGAGCATATGCAGTAGACGCTCTATCGATCTCGTGGGACGGAATGATAGGATATGCGTATCCTCCAGCGCTGTTGATTCAGCAGATATTGCTAAAGATAAAACAATCTCAATGCAAAATTCTATTGGTAGCATCAATGTCTCCACAGAGACCGTGGATAAATCTACTCAGGTGTCTGCTGTGGGACTTACCGCGAAAACTTCCTCCACGAGAGGATCTTGTTTCGCAGGGGAAATCGCGTCAACTACATCACAACCCGCAAGGTCTCAACCTTCACGTATTTCTGTTGTGCGGTCCTTCTTGCACGGTAAGCATTTTACAGAACGAGCAGTGGAGGCAATTTCTAACTGTAGGAGGACCTCCTCTTCGCTAAACTATGCGGCTAAGTGGAAGGTCTTTTGTCGTTGGTGTAGGGATCATTCTGTTGATATTTTTGATTCCTCCATTCCAGACATTGCAAACTTTCTAGTATACTTGTTTGACGAGAGCAAACTGCAGCCTGTTACTATTAAAGGTTATAGGTCTATGTTATCTGATACCTATGCACACCATGATAGTTTACAAATTGGATCTAATGTCTCTTTATCTAAATTAGTTAGAAACTTCTCGATAAATAGACCTAGAACCCTTAGATTAATTCCTAAATGGAATTTAGCTTGGGTTCTTCTTAAACTAAAAGAAAAGCCATTTGAGCCTCTTGAGATAGTAGATTTCAAATTCTTGTCTTATAAGACAGCATTTCTCTTAGCTTTCTCTTCTGCTAGAAGAGTCATTGAGCTTCATGCACTATCTGTGGACGATTCTCACTATCGTAGTGTCGGGAACACTATTACCTTTACTACTAATGTTGGATTTTTGGCTAAGAATCAGGCTCCTAATAAATATCCGGAACCTATTGTTATTAAGGCTCTTCCGTCTTCAGACGGGCATAGGCCTTTACTCTGTCTGGTTAGAGCTTTACGTATTTATAAACGTAGATCTCAGTTTATCAGAAAGGGACGGAAACGCTTCTTTCTGTCTCTGATGCCTAATAGAAAGGACATTACGGTCCATTCTATTGCTAGATGGATTCAATTAACTATCCGTACTGCTTATGATAATCTATCTTCAACTCAGCAGTCTGTGCTTAAGATTTCGGCTCATGAAGTAAGAGCTCTTTCTACATCTTGGGCTTACGCAAATAGTGTTGCTATTACAGATTTAATGAAGGCTGCATATTGGTCTTAGCCATCCACATTCACGAATTTTTATCTCAGAAACATTGAGTCCATTTCTGGAGACCTGCATTGTTTAGGTCCTTTATCTGTTGCTCAGAATGTCGTCCACTAAACAGTTGCAACTATAGTTATGCAGGCTTTCTGTTCCGGCAGTGACTCCGTCCTGCTGCCATCTTCGATCTGGGCTATTTGACCCAGGGCAAGGGGAAGGGGGGGGGGGGGAGGGTGTTCCCTTAGGTCACCTGCTTTATAGTGAAAAGCAAGGGGATACCTCCTCCGGAATCAGTAATTCTGAGTCGTTACCGGGATGGTTTTAAAGTGTAAAGTTAATGTTTAAAATTCATTCATGTCATATTTTTAAAGTGTAGCTCGGTGTGAAGCATTTGTATATGTCACGTGTCAAACGGTCGTTAATATACAATCCTCGGACACTTTTAAAGAGTATAAAGAGTCTCAGTTCTCTGGACTGACTTTATTTATTGGCTTACTTTAAAAATAATTAGTATAAAGGGTTATACTGGATGTTAATAGAGAACATGAATGTTATTATGCTCAATTATGGAGGGTGTTGTGTCTTTCTAATTTATCATAAATAAGAAAGATACATGTAAAGCCTAATACTCCTTTTCTCCTCGAGGGGATGACTCTATTATATATAGTTGAGCTTATTGGATTTTCCTCTATGTCCTAAGCCCTCCAGCCTTTTTACTATTCAGCTATGTCTGGGTCATTGGTACAGTATAAAAATGTTAAAAAATTTATAGTAATTTATATATTTTTTATACTTACCAATGACCCAGACGGGGATGGCCCTCCCAGGACTTGGGAACTCATACCTCCCCGCTGAGTACATAGCGCTGACCAGGCACTGCTTGTAAGAATGATAATTGGTGCCAGTTTCGAGACCTCCTTGACACTGCGCATGCGCAGTGGAGGGAAAGTATGGAGTACCTTTTAGGACATGATTTTTTCGGTTTTAGATGCAAATTTTGGGGATTGGGGGGCAAAATTTGTGTTTGGCCCTATATTTTTAAGAGTTAGCACCAGCTATGTCTGGGTCATTGGTAAGTATAAAAAATATATAAATTACTATAAATTTTTTAACTTTTTTTAAATCTGGAATCTCAGTTGATTTCTGCTTTCTCAGACAATCAATGCTCTCATGTATGATTGAATTTCTGGGTGAAACTCAAGAGGTTTGTTAGCTGAAAGTTTGCTTATGGTTATTTTTTTCAAAGAACTTTAGACTGATCATCTGGGTGGAAACTTCACTCCTTTTGTGTTTTTGTGATTATCAACTCTCCCAATACTGTACTTATGTATGTAACATGTGTATCAAGGCTTCTTTGAAGGTATCTATGAACAACTGTCTACATATTTACTTTTTAGATTGAGTTGGATAAGACAGCTGAGGACTTTCGAAAATCACATTCAGAAAGACAAGAACTTATCAAACAATGGGAATCCACTATAGAACAGATGCAAAGGAGAGACAAAGAAATGGACCTTTTAGCTATTGTATGTAAAAGTAAAAAATTTTCCAAACTTTCTGACAGTAAAGCTTCATACAAACTGTTTCATCTATACAATATCTAACCGTCAACCCAATGTGGTAGAATCAGTTGTTAAATTTATAGATAACATGAACTGAAGATATCACTTCAGTGTTTTACCAAAGCAACAGTAAATTTTCATATTTTTTTTCCTTTTCAAATCAGCTTATAATGCTCACTTGAATAAGTTTGATAAGTATTGAGAAGTATTGATCTTTGTTTTGGAAGCATAAAAAAGAAAATTTGAGTAGCCATTTTTGTAAAGCACATGGTATATTTGATTTATTATGTAAAATGGCAATTGGAAATATGCCTATGATTGCCACAAATTTTAATGGTTAGGTAGGGTTTACATTGCCCAACTCATATATGTCCATACATTTGTCACAAATCCAAGTAGTACCCCTATTTTCTAAACTGCTGCATGGATTTCAAGAACAATTATGCATTTGATAGAACTTTATTTCCATCTCACACTTATACATGGCTTCTTACAAGTATATCTGTTTGAAGTTCTGTGGAATGTGAACCTTTTACCTAACATGAAAGGCAAAAAAACAAAATTCTTGAATAACAAATTTTTTAGTTTTTTGCATTCAAAAACATAGCTTTGTCCCCTTATTCAAATGAGCTCAATGATCAGCTTAAGGCCTCCCTCTGCTGAGGTCAAGTAAAGTTGAAAGCCAGGCAATTAATAACAGAGTGTATCTTGTTAGGCCGGATCAGTCTTAGTATTTCAGTGATTCATACTTTAATTTTTTATCACATCATATCAGAGTTGCTTTAACTCTTTGTGTGTGGCAACGTTATTTTCCAGCCCTGCATACAAATATCCTTTTATATTGATTTGAAAATCTTTACACATTTATTCATCTAAATAATTTGCAAGTCATTTGACCATTAAAAAGATTGAATGCCTGGTGAATGAGAAGAGTTATCTTTTTTTCTATTTGGATTATTCCTTGCTTCTAATAAGATTTCTTTTTCTCAGAAGATTTCTGTTTGTTATGCAGGTACATAAATTGTTTTGAATTTTGTATTGGTTTAGGTATACTTTCATTCATTTTCTGTTATAGCAATTAGCAAAGGTAAAACTAGAAGTGCGAAAGAGAGAAGAAATGATTAAAGAAAAACAACAATTTCTTGAGAGTGAAATCGAAAATAACAGAGAAGAAGAAAAAAAGATATCTATAGCTGAGAGAACTCAGGCAAAGCTGAGGCTAGATTATCAAGATGCTGAGACACAGAGACTTCAGTTTCAGGATGAGGTAAAAGATTTCTTTGAACATTTTTCAGAAAATGACAATAAATTTAAAGGAAACCGAAAAACCAAAAAAACTAATAAAGATCTCTTTGTTGTTGACTTGAAATAGTAGATTATAAACTTTTAGTTGAAATGTGACTCACCATTCATCACTCATCATTTGAATTTGACTAATGGTCATTCAAGGCCTTGAAATCCTGGAAAAGTGTTGAATGGCCTTGAATATTCACAAAATAAAAATGCTGATGAAGCACGTCATCATAACTATATAGTTTTATATGCCAAAGTTTGTGAAGGCATAGTTCTAACTAGGACTCTTCGGTCATTAGCCTCTCCTCCCACTTCCCTGGAGAGGGTAATGACTGCCATGCCTAGTTAACCCTTTACCTAACATGAAAAGCAGACGACACTTGCAAAAAAAATTATTGAATAGGAAATTTTGTTCATTTTTTGTCTCAAAAACATAGGTTATGACCCCTCGTTGGAACGAGCTCAACGAGCTCGTTCCAACGAGAGGCCATAACCTATGATTTGAGACAAAAAATGAAAAAATAATGAAAATTAATTGGCGTTTTTTTAGAATAGTGCTGGCCGGTTTTGGCCGTTAAGTTGGGTAAAGGGTTAAGACAAGTGAAAGCATGTGAACGTTATGTGGGAAAAACTCTGGGGCTAAAATCTTCTGCAGTTAAATAGCCTTCACAATAGGGGAATGATGAGACAACAATCAGCTGTTTTGTGGATTTAATGGCTCTTTCAAATAGGTCTATCCTTCTTTTTCGCATAATAAAATGGAAAACTAGAGAGTGAGTGAGGGTGGGGGGTTTTGGCATGATACTGATGATTATCTCATTTGTGGGCACTAATTATGTATTTCCAAAACTGCTTCTAGAAATACATATTTCTCATGCCCACTTATGAGATAAGGGTTGATTTTCACACACTGGATACTGTATGCAAAGAAGTTTATTAATCATGGTGGCACAAGACAGATTTATTTTACAATAGTGCAACTACCAGGGTTACCTTTCCACTCCAATCTACAACAAGGGTCCTCCAATTGTTACATCTCTCTGCTTAGAGGTGGTAATGATTGGAGGGTCCTTGTTATGGTTACTCAGCTCAATAACAAGTATGTTGCTTTAACCCTTCATTTCCCACAACATTCATTTCCCACAACACCACAAAGTGCAACTTTTAAATTGCTATGGAAATGTTGCCCCAAGTATAATCCTTGGGAAGTTTCCTGGTCGGCTGCATTTATCTTGACAATGTTTTTACTCATTGTTGGCAGACAACAATGATGTGGAAACACTGTTAACCCTTTACCCAACAAATCGCCCGCATCTGCCCGCGTAATATGCAAATTCCACAGCTGAAAAAATATTATTTTTCAAAACATTTCAACAAAACAATATCATGTGACCCCTCTTTGGAACGAGCTCATTGAGCTCGTTCCAAAGAGGGGTCACATGATATGGTTTTGTTAAAATTTTTCGAAAAAATTTAAAAAATGATATTTAAAATAATAAATTTTGAAATCGTCTGCGTTGGGTAAAGGGTTAATCATCTACAGGTTGTGTACATGTATATATCATACATGCAGTTATTATCATAAAATTAATCTGATGATTTGAGGGGTAAAAATCATCTATCTAGTCTTTGTGAGTATGTAGGTTTGATCTTCAAGACTGAAGTGTGCTTGTTATAAAGCTTCTGTCCATAAAAAAAGCATTTGTAGTGTACTTTTGTGACCGCATTTATCCACTGTGGCAACACTGGTCTCTTAAGGCATATTCTACAGCACTGCGGATTGCCATGGCCAATTTTGGGGACTGCATACGTTTGAAAAAAGGCTTGCTGTGCTTTTTTCAAGTGTGTTTTATAGCATGATGTAATTACTTCATGGAAGAAAATTCTAGAATGAGTTTTGAGTTATAAACTTCTTCAATCTGCCTTGATATAAATTACACTGAATCTTTTTGCAGCTTGACACATTGAGGAGAACAGTAGACAGGACAGCAACTGACTTGGAAGCCACCAGATCTCAAGTGACACAGCTCAGAAAAGATGTTATTGACAAACAGAACAAGTATGTGTGTCTTTTTTTCACCTAACATATGGGCCAAATGCACCCATACTATAAATATTTGCATTCACATTTCCTTACTTTTTAGTCCCCTACCGGCATCGCCGGAGGGGACTATAGGTTTGCACTCTGTCCATCCGTCAGTCTGTTAGTCACACTTTAGTTTTCCAGACTTTTTTTGGAAATGCTTCCACCGAATGATTTCATTTTTGGTAACCTACTATAGAATGATGACTTACAGATCAAGTTTGAGTTTCATGCTGATTGCATTATTCTTGTGTGAGTTATGGCCCTTGCAAATATGGAAAATGTCAGTCACACTTTAGTTTTCCGGACTTTTTTTGGAAACGCTTCTACAGAATGATTTCATTTTTGGTAAACTACTATATAACGATGACTTACAGATCAAGTTTGAGTTTCATGCTGATTGCATTATTTTTGTGTGTGTTATGGCCGTTGGAAATATGGAAAAGCGCCAAAATATCAGTTTTCTGGACTTTTTTGGAAACGCTTCAACAGAATGATTTCATTTTTGGTAACCTACTATAGAACGATGACTTACAGATCAGGTTTGAGTTTCATGCTGATTGCATTATTCTTGTGTGAGTTATGCCCCTTGGAAATATGGAAAAGCGCCAAAATATAAGTTTTCTGGTCTTTTTTTTGGAAATGCTTCAACGGAATAATTTCATTTTTGGTAACCTACTGTAGAACGATGACTTACAGATCAAGTTTCATTTGCACTCTGTCCATCCGTCAGTCTGTCAGTCAGCCTGTCAGTCATACTTTAGTTTTCCTAACTTTTTTTTTGGAAATGCTTCAACTGAATGATTTCATTCTTGGTAACCTACTATAGAACAGTGGCTTACAGATCAAGTTTGAGTTTCATGCTGATTGCATTATTCTTGTGTGAGTTATGGTCCTTGGAAATATGGAAAAGCGCCAAAATATCAGTTTTCTGGACTTTTTTTGGAAACGCTTCAACGGAATTCTTGCTGATCACATCTAGGTTATAACATTTGTATAATTATTAATGCTCATAAGTCTGGTAGGGGACATTGTATTGCTTCAGCAATACGTGAGCTCTTGTTATTTATCAAAGCATTGCTAATCACTCACACTGGAGCAAGATTGCTTCAGTGAGGGGCCATACACTATGTTTTGAAAACAAAGAAATAAAAATATTTAGTTATTTAAGCCTTTGACACTTGAGGTCAAAATATCAAACTTGTAAACTGCAAACTTTATCCATAATGCAACTAGGAATGTAGCCAATTCATTCATGTTTGACTGAGCTCATTGAGCTTTGTCTAACCGGATTGAATTGGTTGAATATTCCACGTTTAATTATTGGAAAAATTTTATACTTGAAATTTGAATTTTTACACTTAAAATGGTTTTGGTTCATGGGCAATTCCTCCCTGAAATTGAACCCCTTCATTGAACCTTTTTATTGGCTTGAGGTGTCTTCCAAAACTGCATTGAAATCATGAGACTTTAAAATTTTACTGTCTTTGATTGATGTATATTTGTTTGCATGTGTTTGCAACAAAGTATGACTAAAATACAGTGTCTATTATTATATGCATTTTGTATACATCCAGTTTCATCTGTTCTGCAGAAAATAACTAAAATATCATGTGGATGGTGTTTAATTTTCGAAAAAGGTGTATAAATATAACCCCCAAAAAATTTAAAACAGAAAACCCCCCCTTCCCTCAGTGATTTGAAAAATTAATTTCCCATGAACCAAATGTATTTTTTTTTGTGGCCTTACATCAGTGTGTCATCTGAAGTTACATTTGGTAGGGTTGTCCACAAATCATGTTTGGTAAATTGAACTATTTTAGTTAGTTGTGCTTTATTTCAGAGTAATCCTCTGATGAGCAAGGATTTTTCACTGATCTCTATACAACTGGATTGCTGGAGCAATCATTGGTCACATACTGGAAAGTATCTCCTCCCCCCCCCCCCCACCCCACTTCCATCTTGGGGGGAGGGGAGGGGGGGGGATTTGCTATAAATAAATTGATAAATAATAAATAAATAAAATATAAAAATTTCTTAGAGGTTTCCAGTTTTCTGATGCCTCACAATCACTGATCCCTTTTTAAAGAGTACAATTTTCACAATACAAATTTAATATATAGAGGATATCTATGCTGTTTTAGTGAATATTGGGAATTATCTCATGAACGTGGGCCTGAAAGTTTTATTTTTCACGAGTGCTTGCGCGAGTGAAAAATAATACTTTCAGGTCCACACGAATGAGATAATTCCCGATATTCACTGAACCAGCATAGATTTTCTTTTTATTTTATGCTACGTGACATTTGCTGTGCCATCTTCAGCCCAATTTGACTGCAGACAGTTTCAAGACAATAACAAAAAGCTGCTGATCGTTCCTTCAGGTCAACGTCATGTGCCAAAGCGTAACATCACTTAGGAAGCCACTGAAAAAATTCATCGAAACGCTCGTGAAAAATAAAACTTTCAGGTCCACACTCATGAGAAAATTCCAGATACTGACTAAAATAAAGTATATTTTCTTTTTAATTATATGCTACGAGACATTTTATTGCACAATATTCAGCCCAATTCGACCCCAAATGCATATATTTTTATACTGTACCAATGACCCAGACTTAGCTGGTGCTAACTCTAACAAAACCAGGGCCAAACACAAATTTTGCCCCCCCAATCCCCAAAATTTGCATCCAAAACAAAAAGAAATCATGTCCTAAAGGACCTCCATACTACGCCTCTACTGCGCATGCGCAGTGGCGCAGACGTCCCGAAATTGGCGCCAATTATCATTCTCTGTTTGGCCCTTCATCAGTCAACATCTCACTGATCTTTGTGCTTGTAAATCTCAGTTTAAAGGATGCCAGACACGTAATTTTTGGAGAAAATGTGATTCTAAGGAGGATAGAAGGAGGAGAGGAAAAAGAAGTGACAAAAAATAATCAGGGCTGTACTTAAAATTTTTTGATGAAATTATGTTAAGTTGCCTATTTTCGAGGCATGGGCCTCTTGTTGTCATTCTTGCTAAATGTTGCACTGCTTATTCAGTGTTTCCTCTTCCCTAGCCTTCTAAAGTCCCCCCTTGCAATTCTCCCATGCTTTTGGCGTATTTTTGAGAAAGTTCATTTCTAAAATTTCCTGGGAGAGTTGCTTGGTTACAGAATGTTTTCTGTTATTTTCCCCATAGTTACGTTTTCACCCATGGGTGTATAACGTTGTGTTCTGCATCTTCCATCTGATGTTCTGCAGATTCTCCCCTGGGAGTCTCTGTTTTGCATCAGATAGTGTGTAATTTTGATGACTGATTCCGGGCCAGTTTTTTCAGTGCCTGGAGTCATGTTTTCTGGTGTTTTACACTGTTTGTTTACATTGGCAACAGCCTTTTTTGAGGGGGGCTGTTTGCCTTTGCTGTAGTTTATCTCACTATAAGATACATTTATATTATCCGTAAGTGTCTCATTAATTATTTAATATAAATTTAAAATTTTTGACCACACTTTGCCATCGGATCCATCGGGGCTCAACGTTACTTTTCAGCAACTTGGGCTTCGCTGAAAAAATATTTTTTCAAAATTATTTTGATTTGCAATTGTTTTTTCATTTATTAATGGATCATGTTATTATGTATCTTTGTGTCAGGGGTTTGTGCGAGTAACTAGGACTTGTTGTTGTTCTTTCACTATGAAGGGACATTGTTCAAATTGTAATAGGAAAAAATCTTCCTCTGACTTTCATGATCATTGTATTAATTGTAGTCAGTGTTCTCGCATTAATCCCTGTCCTATATGTGAATATTGGGATGAGAAACATTGGAAACGTGTGTCACGATATGTTGTTTCTGGAGAAAGGGCTATGCCGGCTCTTTCTCCGCAAGGTCACTCTACTCTCTCAGTTTCTATTTCAGAGGAACAAGAACAGGGTGATGTTTCCATGTTATCTTCTACAAGTGTGCGTCCGTCGTCACAAATGAATTCAGAGCTAGCGGCAAAAGTGCTCATGGAGATTAGACAAATGTCGTCCGCTAGCTCGCCCGGTGTAGCGTCCATTCACCGAATGGTTCGGCAGCCGGGTTCGTCCGATGCGGTCCAGGAGGAAATTTTGGGTGATGCGAGCACTATAAACATGATAGATGCACACCCAGTGACGGCGGATAGTAAGCGAGAACGGAGGAAGCCTTTGAGTCCGGTTCCTAGCTCGTCCAGGTCCAGCCGGGCCGCGAGCGAGAGAGGCCCCTCTCTCGTACAACAACATCTGGGACCAGATGTTGTGGTACAAAATGTGTCGCAAGCGGAGCATACGTCCGTCGCTCGGGACGCTCCGTTGTATAGGCAGTCCGCGGAAACTGCTAAGGCTTCCTCTTCTCGTCAGCGCACACGACCGCACCTTGGCTGCGTGACCGCCGATATATTACCAGCTTCGCCGATCAAGGATTCTTCGGCGACCAGGTCACACCATCCGGCAGCCAGGGATTCGAGACCGATGGACTCCGGACGTTCGCATAGGAGAAGTATGCGGGAGCCATTTGATGCGGAGCTGTCCTCTGCGAAGCAGCGAAAGACTGCGCTTCCGCAGGTCTCGACGCTGGACATTCTTGTGCAGATAGCACAGCTTATCGCAGCATCCCAGCAGCCGACAGAAATGGTGTCGGATCGAGAATTATCCGACGGCGCTGGGTCGGTACGCTCCGCCGAAGCATCGGGGGCGGACGACCGGGAACATCATGAGGTCCGACCGGATGGTGAAAGGGATACGGATGATTTGGAGCTATCCCTTTCGGAACAACATAAAGCTGCCGTGGACTTCATCCGGCACTTTCTCCCTCAAGTTGTTCCATCGGGCCAGACTGCTGCGGTTCCGGACAAGAGGATTATAGCGTCATTGGACTCTGAATTTTTCGAGCGGTTCAGGGACATCGCTCCCGAGTTTCCGTCGCAGTCCAATAATGTTGCAAGAACATTTGAATTATTGAACGACGCTATATTTAAACTTGCTTCCAAGACGGGGAAAGCAGGTTTCTTGTCCGCTAATACTCTCAACCTGCCTTTCATTAATGCAAGGAATAAGTTCGATACGGCAGGACAGGGTATCCCGAGAGTTCCTCTGCGTATGGACGACGAGGCGGAAGACTTAGAGCTATCATTACCGTCGTCGGCTTCTATTCCAACCGCGGTGTTGGAAACTGCTATTGCGTCTAACAGAGCCAATTTAGATGCCTTATCTTACGCAGATCACCTTACTAAGGCGTTATCACTGCGCCTTCAGGGGAAAGAGTTTCAGGATATACAATCCTCTTTAAGACTTCTTTCAAGGGCAGTAGCTTATTCCACGTGTAACTCCGCCCTTTCAGTGGCAAATCTGGAGTTGGTTAGACGTGACGCAGCCCTAGCTACATCCACACTCGTGGATACTAAGGTGAAGAACTCTCTTAGAGTCGCTTCGGTCTCTGGAGAACTTCTCTTTGACGGCAAGCTTTCTGCTATTTATGATAAAATTACAAAGAAAGCTTCGGATTCTCTGTTGTTCAAATCTGCTTCTAAGAAGTCGGATACAGCAGACAAGAATAAGACAGGCACTTCTGGGTCTAATGCGCCCAAGAGAGGTTCCGGTGCGTCCTCTTGGTCTTATTCGAGAGACCGTCAGGGTAGCGACTCTCGTTCGGGACGTCCTTCGGGCCGGGACAATGCCCCGAGGTCGACGGGGCGAGGTGCGGGTCGTGGAGGACGTGGTTTCTCCTACCGCAGGCCTCGCAGGTCCAGGAGGTGATGGCTTAAACCTCTATCGCGTACCGGTTGGCGGAAGGTTGTCGAGCTTTTCACAAGAATGGGCGTCGATTACGGACGACCCTTGGGTGAGAGGAGTGACTTCGGAAGGTCTAAAGATATCCTTCAAATGAAAGCCTCCATTAACTCGAAGTCCAAAGTGGACTCACCTTCCGTCAAATCCGCAGAAAAGAGACACTCTGTTATCAGAGGTGCAGTCTCTTTTAATGAAGAACGCGGTAGAGGTCGTAGAAAACCAGGAATCTCCGGGATTCTACAGCCATCTGTTTCTGGTTCCGAAACCAGACGGCTCGTTCCGTCCAGTCACAGATTTGAGCTGGATAAACAAGCTGATCGTCGCTCCGAAATTTTATATGGAGACGATTCGGTCGGTCAGAGCGAGTATTCGGGTGAACGATTATGCAACAAGCATAGATCTCAAAGATGCGTACTTTCACGTCATGGTACATCCGACATTCCGAAAGTACCTACGCTTCGCAGTCCTAGGAGTGGTGTATCGATTCCGGGCGATGTGCTTCGGATTGAATCTAGCATCCTGGGCTTTCACTCGGGTAATGAACTCGGTAATGATCTATTTCCGAGCTCATTCGTCTGCGGTAACGTCGGCCTACCTGGACGACATTCTTCAGAGGTACAGCAACGAGTTAACACTTCAGAACGATGTTCAGAATCTTCTTCTATTGCTCCAACGTCTCGGTTTTATAGTAAACGAGGAGAAGTCGGATCTGGTGCCGTTCAAGTCATTCACGCATCTGGGAATGAGCTTCGAGACGCACAACAATCTCGTTCGTCTGCCATTGTTAACCAGAACGAAATTAGTCAGTTGTTACGCTCGCTATTGCCTGCACGCAGACAAAGTCACAGCGAGAGAATTTATGAGACTGATAGGTCTGTGCGGAGCCGCTGCGGATCTTATTCCGATGGGGCGGTTACGCACACGTCCTCTTCAAATTTTCTTGACTCAGAATTGGAGTGTGAAAATTCATTCGCTCGACGTAGACGTTCTCTTGTCAGATCAAGTGAAACAAGAGATTCAGACTTGGGCAAACATTCAGTGGTTAACTCAGGGAGTTCCGCTGCAGTTGCCGGATCCGAGTTTTACCATTATGACGGACGCCAGTCAAACAGGTTGGGGTGCATCATTAATCCCAATGGATTCGAGATGCCAGGGTCTTTGGGATCCGCAATTCCTGTGCAAGCACATAAACATCAAGGAAATGATGTCAATTTGGCTTGCGCTACGTCACTGGATGGACATTATTCACAATGCTCATGACCAAATCCTATCCGACAATACGACTGTAGTGGCATATATACGGAATCAGGGAGGCACTCATTCAGTTCCGTTGTTCAATCTAACGGAAAGAATCCTTCTGTTTGCGCTAGAACATCACGTTCTTCTTTCGGTCCGTCACATACCGGGTCGTCTGAATGTGCTAGCAGACTCCCTTTCACGAAAGGGTCGCTTGTTGCCGTCGGAATGGACTCTCAACAAACAAGTATTCAATCAGATTTGCTACCAATGGGAACGGCCAATGATAGACTTATTTGCGACACATCTCAACAATCAGTTGCAGACGTATGTGTCTTCGTGTCCGGATCCAAGAGCATTTGCAGTAGACGCTCTGTCGATCCCTTGGGACGGAATGATAGGATATGCGTATCCTCCAGCGCCGTTAATTCAACAAGTATTGCTAAAGATAAAACAATCTCAATGCAAGATTCTGTTGGTAGCATCTCTGTCGCCACAGAGACCGTGGATAAATCTACTCAGGTGTCTGTTGTGGGACCTACCGCGAAAGCTTCCTCCACGGGAGGATCTTCTTTCGCAGGGGAAATCGCACCAACTCCATCACAACCCGCAAGGTCTCAACCTTCACGTTTTTCCGTTGTGCGGTCCTTCTTGCATGGCAAACACTTTACAGGACGAGCAGTGGACGCGATTTCTAACTGTAGGAGGACCTCCTCTTCGCTAAATTATGCGGCTAAGTGGAAGGTTTTTCGTCGTTGGTGTAGGGATCATTCTGTAGATATTTTCGATCCCTCTATACCAGACATTGCAAACTTTCTAGTATACTTGTTTGACGAAATCAAACTGCAGCCTGTTACTATAAAGGGTTATAGGTCTATGTTATCTGATACCTATGCACATCATGATAGTTTACAAATTGGATCTAATGTCTCTTTATCTAAGTTGGTTAGAAACTTTTCGATAAATAGACCCAGAACTCTTAGATTAATTCCTAAGTGGAATTTAGCTTGGGTTCTTCTTAAATTGAAGGAAAAGCCATTTGAACCTCTTGGGACAGTAGATTTCAAATTCTTATCTTATAAGACAGCTTTTCTCTTAGCTTTCTCTTCTGCTAGAAGAGTCAGTGAGCTTCATGCACTGTCGGTGGATGATTCTCACTATCGTAGTGTCGGGAACACTATCACCTTCACTACTAATGTGGGTTTTTTAGCTAAGAATCAGGCTCCTAATACATATCCGGAACCTATTGTTATTAAGGCTCTTCCGTCTTCAGACGGGCGTAGGCCTTTACTCTGTCCTGTTAGAGCGTTACGTATCTATAAACAGAGATCTCAGTTTAAGAAAGGGACGGAAACGTTTCTTTCTGTCTTTGATGCCTAATAGAAAGGACATTTCGGTCCATTCTATTGCTAGATGGATTCAATTAACTATCCGTACTGCTTATGAGAGTTTATCTTCTTCTCAGCAGTCTGTGCTTAAGATTTCCGCTCATGAAGTAAGAGCTCTTTCTACTTCCTGGGCTTATGCTAATAGTGTTGCTATTACAGATTTAATGAAGGCTGCTTATTGGTCTCAGCCATCTACATTTACGAATTTTTATCTCAGAAATATTGAGTCCATTTCTGGAGACCTGCATTGTTTAGGTCCTTTATCTGTTGCTCAGAATGTCGTCCACTAAACAGTTGCAACTATAGTTATGCAGGCTTTCTGTTCCGGCAGTGACTCCGTCTGGCTGCCCTCTTCACTCTGGGCTATTTGACCCAGGGCAAGGGGAAGGGGGGGGGGAGGGCGGGTGTTCCCTTAGGTCACCTGCTTTATAGTGAAAAGCAAGGGAATGCCTCCTCCAAGTCAGTATTTCTGAGTCGCTTCCGGGATGGTTTTAAAGTGTAATATTAATGTTAAAATTCATTCATGTCTTATTTTTAAAGTGTAGCTCGGTGTGAAGCATTTGTATATGTCAAGTGTCAAACGGGCTTTAATATACAATACTCGGACACTTTTAAATGACTATAAAGAGTCTCAATTCTCTGGACTACTTTATTTATTGGCTTACTTTAAAAATAATTAGTATAAGGGATATACTGGATGTTAATAGAGAACATGAATGTTATTGTGCTCAATTATTAAGGGTAGTGTATCTTTCTAATTTAATATTAAATAAGAAAGATACATGTAAAGCCTAATACTCCTTTTCTCCTTAAGGGGTTACCTCTTTACTATATAGTTGAGCTTATTGGATTTTCCTCTATGTCCTAGGCCCTCCAGCCTGTTTACTATTCAGCTAAGTCTGGGTCATTGGTACAGTATAAAAATGTTAAAAAATTTATAGTAATTTATATATTTTTTATACTTACCAATGACCCAGACGGGGATGGCCCTCCCTGGAGTTGGGAACTCTTGCCTCCCCGCTGAGTACATAGCGCTGACCAGGCACTGCCAGTAAGAATGATAATTGGCGCCAATTTCGGGACGTCTGCGTCACTGCGCATGCGCAGTAGAGGCGTAGTATGGAGGTCCTTTAGGACATGATTTCTTTTTGTTTTGGATGCAAATTTTGGGGATTGGGGGGGGAAAAATTTGTGTTTGGCCCTGGTTTTGTTAGAGTTAGCACCAGCTAAGTCTGGGTCATTGGTAAGTATAAAAAATATATAAATTACTATAAATTTTTTAACGTTTCAAAACAATAACAAAGGTCAGCTGATTGTTCCTTCAGGGCGACATGATGTGCTATCATTTAGGAAGCTACTGAGGGATATTCCTCGATATCCATCGCGTCAGTAGATATCAAGAAATATCTTTTAGTTAATTTGCGATAAGTCACTGGCTAGCATATAATAAATACCTCATATTTTAGTTATTATTAACAGAAAATAAGGGTCGGATTGGAAATTTGATACTGTGTGACTAGTTTTTGGACTAGATAAACACTATTGTCTCAGTGTAACAGCTTTCAAATCATCAATTGGGAGGAGTTATCATGTTCACTAACTTGATGCCATCTTGGGGCGGGGGGGCAGATTGAGTTGCAACGTTTTTTGCTGACGTTCCAGCAATCCAGTTGTTTTGAGATCAGTGAGACTTATTGAGAACATATAAAACTTCAGAGTGCTATTTATTTAAAGACAGCCATTTAGTGTTTGAGAATAATTTAATTCTGTTTTATTTTTCTTGGAGTGAAAAGACAAATCGTTGGAACCAATTTGTAGGAACAACATCTTAGGAACTATTGTCTTCATGTAGTCTACATAATTCCTTTATTTGGCAATACATCACGGTATTGTCATCAGAAAAATCTTGAGTAAAGGAATAATGTATTCTTACTGTTGTATTCATTTAATATTTCATAGGCTTCAGATGGCTAAAGATCTTAGAGAAAATCTGATAGAAAAGTTGAAGATTGCAACCGAGTCTACGCTTAGTGCTGAGGAGCGGGCAGCTAGAATGGATGAATATTTGCAAGACGAGGAAAAGAATCAAAAGGAAATTGAAACTGAAGTGAAAAGACTGCGAGATTTACAGTTTAAAAAAATAGAGGAATTACATGGTGTCAAAACTCAGGAGAGAAATATAGAAGCTGAAATTCAGGTAACTATACAATGGCAGATACTGACTTAATTTTTAGCTGTGACGAACAGCCCTATATGTACAATTTCGGATGGTTGGTCTGTCTATTGGTTGGTATGTCGGTCAGACCAACCAGTTTTTAAACTCAGTAATAACTTCAAAAAATACAAGGTGGCATGACATCATATTTGGTATGCGAGTATATCTTATTGACGTCTGACTCCATGTTCAATGCAGATGTTATTTAGTGAATTATGGCAGAGTTATTGCCCTTGGTGGACTTGAAATTTGTTTCATTTTTACCATTCGTTGCAGCTTAATTGTGAACATGCAATTTTTCGTAATCATCTATTCCACTGATGTTGAAATATCAAAATTTAAATGTGCAAAATTTTCCCATAACGTAACTAGGAATTTAGCCAATTCAGTGAGCTCTGTCGTACAAGATTTAATTGTTTAAATTTCTAGCTGCATTGTGGAAAAAATTTGCGACTTGAAATGAGGTATTTTGGCATCCATGTGCTGAAGGGTATAACTGCAGTTATCACACCAAAAAGGTTCATACCCAATTTTAATCCTTTACCCAGCAGATTAGCCAATTCTCTCCAGCTTGTGACCCCTTATGGTGATAAGCTCAACAGGCTCATTTCAAGAGGGGACATAAGTTGTCATTTGGAAGCCAAAAATGAATATTTTTAGTTATTTAGAAAATGCAGTGGAGCCCACTTAATTGGCTATCTCTTAACTGAATAACCATGTTAATTAAATATAATTTTCCAACACAAAACCATTTACCATACCTCCAGTGCTGATTTGACCTGCTAATTGAATATCGGTTATATAGTAAACTCATGTTAATTGAATAAAAAATCTTGTAACCTGTCGAGAAATTACCCTGACTCTCCCCAGTTTTCTTTTGTTTATAGATCTATTTGGGCTCAGTACATCCAATGCAGGCATTTAATCTATTATATCTTGTTTGACAGAGCTCATGGAGCTCTGTCAAACAAGATATAATAGAATAAATGCTAAGTTTTTCTCTAGAATATAGGAAATTGACACAATCCCTGTTAATTGAATACTCCTTTTAATTGAATAATTTTTATTGGAAAAGTGACTATTCAATTAAAAGGATTCCACTGTATGTATTGCCAGTGTTGTCTTTTAGACAAGTTAGGTAAAAAGTTAACCCACAATGCTAAGCTTCTGGTGAAGTGTCCCTATTTTTGTTTGAAAACCATAAATAACCCGAGTTTCTGAGATTATGTTCAGAACTTTCAGGCTTTCCATTTTTAATAATGTCGGGGCCTAACAGAAGGCCTAATAAAAGAGATTAATGGAGCCTACTATAACATTGTTGTAGCCTATTTTCCTGTATTTTATTGATATGTTATTCTCCCAGGGTCTACTGATGGGCCGCATGAAAAAAATGATGGGGATGATCTCAGGCCTATCGCCTTGCACCAATAAAAAGCTGTGCTTTTGGTTGTTTTAATGTTAACTGTTTTTTTCACAAGTCACTTTATGATTATACTGTTATAAAATTGTCAATCAGTTATTCTTGCGGAAATGAAAATTTGATGATTAACAACTTTGGAAAAAAATATTTGGTTTTAAATTGGATGAAGAATGTAAATGATTCAGTCCGTTCTGATGCACAAAACTACTTCTGTTCCACTTTTTGTTGTGGCAAGGTGACGTTTAGCAACTAGATGCGACCTCTTCTTCCTAATCATCCTGCAGGCTGGTCACTGCTTCAGATATATGTGCATACTATTTTTGAAATTTGTTCCAACATAAATAGCTAATGATCACCCTTTAGTACGGATGTACTCATGATATTTTTTGTAAAATAAAATATATTTGGAATTATTTATTTATTAAGGTTTACTGACACTTTAACAGGCAAGGTCATATCATGTCGGTGACAGTTTTATGGGTGAAGGTACCCAGAGAGAACCACTGAGCGACAACGAGCAGCTGCCAGCACCCCAACATCGTAACTCCACACTGCTGCACAGGCAGGGTTAGATTGATTGAAGACATGCGTACCATCGACATGCAGTACGCCTTAGTACATGACGTCATCGTGCCCCCATGTGGACAATCAGGGTTAAAAGGCTTGCCCAAGGAAACAACGCGGGAGTCCGAATCGATTGCTCAGATGGTCACCCTTCCAAGGACTAACCGGGGCTCGACGTTGCTTAACTTAAGTGATCTGATGAGAACCGGTTACCACATTGCCACCGAGCCCCTGATATTTGGAATTTTTCAAGAATGATGCTTTCACTTATTTGCAAAAATTTGTTTTCAGAGGGCGTGATCAGGAACAGCTTCAAATATTCATAAAGGGTGAAGGCACAAGGAAAAGTTACTGGTTGTGCCTTCAGTTATGATAACTGTCAGTGTTACAAAGATTTTGCATTCCACTTTTGCTTCCAAGATGTAGTTTATGACTCTTCATGGGAATAACCCAAGAAAAAATAGTGTGTCCAGTAGGATTTAGCACCCAGCACTTGCATGGAATATCTCTGAACTGGAAAGCAATGCATTTGGGATGTATTGAGGGCACATCTTTCACAGAGTAACCTTATTTCTGAATTGCTTTGATGTACTAATTACACTGAGCATCACATCAATGCTTGATGTCAGAATTTCAGAATTTCAGAGCGCCTTGACAAGATACTTTTAGATTACCCTGTGTGAATATTTTGGGTTCTCTTGGTCTTTTCTGACCTCAGTGTATGATGATTTGGTGCCAACAGTTTATTCCTTGATACGCTATATCTTATAGTTTTTTCCATGGGTTTAACCTTTATATTTTTACATAAAATATCTGCAGTTCTCTTAATACATTATTTGGATAACTTCACCCAATTCTTGACACATCCTTTCACGTTCACACCTGAACCATGAGTCTGCTTCATCACCATAACCAGGAAGTGACAACCGCACAGACTGGTATCTACACATTTCTCCTCTCTAAATGGTGTGTTACTGGACTGGGTATTCCAGCTCTACCACAATCTCATGAACCAGTGTGTCGTGAGTTCAAATATTAAAAGATTTCAAATAGACATATTAGTGGAGGTTGTATAAATAAATGTCATAATACCTTTACCCCTGAACAAATTTTTCTGTTTGGACCGTGATGTCACTACAAAAAATAATTAATTCTGCATCCGTAAACAAGCTTAGTTCAACTTTTTTTTAACCCCAACTGGCAAAGGGAGTGGGTCTAGTTACCAGATCTAAAACTGGCCTAGTGGAAACAATGAATAAGCTCAATGAGGTCATTCCATTGAGTGTTCATATGTGATGTTCTGTAGGTCAAAAAAAGAAATCTTTTAAATGTTCTTGTGACATTTCTTGCAAGTGTCATCCTCCAGTAGGGTTAAGTAAAGAGTCTTAAGTTCAGTTAAGTGACATCATTGTAGAATTACAAAATGTTTGTTTTCCATTTTCAGGGGAGTCAAGCTGCTATAAAGAATCTAAACAGCAAAATAATTAAAGTTGATACAGATGCTCTCAAACAACAGGAAATTATTTATAATCAGGTAGAGTAACTGTAATATTCTTATGATTCAGTATGTATATATTTGTGCAACCTCGTACTCAACAAAATGGTCAAAATTACACAAAGAGATCCATCATATCAGAGTCATATTTCTATCTGACACTTGTGAGCTCAGTTCACAAAGTTTTATCTTAGGCTTATTAAAAAAAATTCTTGTTTCTCTATTTTCTCAATTTAATGATGAGGGAGGGAGGCTTTTCTTTTTTTTGTTGTTGTTAATCCACAAGATACTCCTAAAAATAGTTGGAATTATTACCCGTACTTTAGTCTTTAACTCTTTACACTATTCTATGGAAGAATTTTATTTTTTTCAGCAATGATCTTTCCTATACTGCAAATGCATATTTAAACAACTATATCTTGTCAGGCCTGAAAATAAGCAGTCTGGCATTTGCAAAATTAGGTACCCAGAGGGTGAATTTGATGATGCTATCCTATACAGTGGGCAAATTTATCCCCCGGGTACCTCTTTCTGTTTATTCATGATTCAGATTGAGGTCCCCAGAGGGTAAATTTAGTGATGCTACCCTGCTATGCAGGGTAGCATCATTACATTTACCCTCTGGGGACCTCATTTTGCAGATGACAGTCTGCTTATTTTCTGGCTTGTATCTTGTTTGACAGAACTCAGTTGGTTAAATTTTTTTTTAATCGTACAAGTGTGAAATAGTACCCCTGAAGAGATTTCTAGGCATTGAAGAGATGTCTGGGTAAAAATAGAGTGATGAGGCAGACTGTCAATGATAGGGCGGTGCCTGAAGTCAGAATAACAAAATGAGAAGAAAAGTTTTCAAAATATAAAGCATGTTACAAAATAGATGTGATGTATTATAATTCTGTTAGCAACACATCTTGTACATAACAACCTTAAGGCCCCACAAAGTAGATCTGCTTTTCAGGCAATTTTGTAAAACTGAATGTGGGTGGGCGGTTTTTATTTTATTTTTTTGTAATTATTTCTTCGCCATCAAAAGTTCATATTCTTGGTTTGTTTTATGTTTTAGGCCTCAAAATCTAGAGAATAGCATGGATAGTGGTATATTTCGTCACTTGAGTGCAAGAAGGCTTCGAAGTGCTATAACATTGTAAAGCCTTGTTGCACTGTCGGGACAAATTTCTCAATTATATAAACTTGGGTAATATATCAGACATAAACCATTTAATTTTTATTTTTTTAAGTTTGTATTGGTTATAAAAAGAGAGCATGGGGCATCCAAAATGACCATGCGGGGGCCTGAGAAAGAGATTTTCAACTTTTTTAGGCCTAAGGCTAGGATTTGAACCAGTGCAGAGAGAGTTTCCTACACCAAAAGCCGCTTAGCAAAACTAGACTAACCATGTAGGCTACTGAGCCAAGTAGTGGTTGAGTGCAGCTTCATGTGGTGATTGTGGCTATAGGAAATTCTTTTGACAGGGGTCTGAATTCCAACCTGAATCATTCCATTTTCAAATAATCTTCCTCCATTCCTTACTCTACATTTCTTGGGAGATTTGAGACACTCTTCCTTATTTCTACCTTAAATGCAGAATGGACTGTCCAGTAATGTAATCAACAATATAAAAACTTTTTTTTTTCTTCATTTTAGGATTTTGCTATTCAACAACTGGAAAGGCGAATAAACAGAATGCAAGGAGAGAGGAGTAATGAAGAGAAAATACAGTTAGAAGTAAAAATTAAAGACCTTACTGAAGAACTGGACAATAAGAACAACTCGCATACTCTACTTTCCAATCAGTTAAAAAGACTGCAGGATGACATACGTCGTGTCACTCGTGAGTTGGAGAAGAATAGTGCTGAGAAATCTGGGTACACTAGTAAAATAGAGGAACTAAATTTATACAATGACAGTTCAGAAAGAGAACTCAGAAAAATTATATCATCCAAACAGGTATGTTGGGTTTAATTAAATAAGTTATTGGCCAATTTGACTTTTCTCTTTGGGGAATCATATGAGGGTATTTGAGCAAACTAATAGACAACCAGAACTTAAGAAGAATTGATCTTTATCTCTTTATTATTTATTGGAATATATATTTTGCAGTGTTGTCTGCAGATTTATCACAGTCTTTATTATTTGATGATTGATGCCTGAAAGTTAACCTCTTGAACACTGATGTCAAAATAACAAAACTTCAAGCACCAAATTTTTCCCATAATGCAACTAGACATTTAACCAATTCAGTCTTGTTTGACAGAGCTCCATGAGCTCTGTCAAACAAGATCAAATTGGGTAAGTTCTAAGGTGCAGTATGGGAAAATTTGCTACTTGACATTTAGGTCTTTCAACATCAATAAGCAGAGGGTCAACTTATCCACTATAAATAAGCACAGCTAAACTGTGAAAACCTCTGATTTACTGATGATGAGAAGGATATTCTTGTCTTTATTTTTCAATTGTCTTGACATTAGCAACTTTGTATCTTGACTGTTTCATTTCTGGAATCCATTATCAACACTCTTTTAAAAAGTATTGTTACCAGAGCAACAGCTTCATATTTGGTCATGCTTAATATTCTGAAAGAGAAACAAATGATATTTTGCACATTACAAGTTATTGTGATGAATTGATGGTAACATGGTCTGAGGTTTGCGGCTTGGAGTTTATGTTCAACTGAGATGCTCTGCATCCCGGTTGAACATAAAATCTGAGCCACAAACCTCAAATCATGCTATCTTCAATTCATCATCATAATAATGTATATGTTCCAATAAGATCCTACCCATGGCCCAAAACCCACTTTGTGAAATGAACAAGGCAACATATAACAATAACAAGTTTAGTAAACAAACCTCCTATGTATCCCTCACCTTCATTGGACAAATAATCAATAAATCAGATAAAGGTTGAGGTTACTCCATGTTAGTTCAAACTGTAATCTGATTAGAATTTTATGCCACACTTCGTTTGGAAAATCGTCCACTGCACATTTGAAAAATCTTAAAAAATGAAGCGATTGTGTACAAGTCAGTCTGTTGATGAACTAACTGCTATACAGGAAAACTCACTTCAAATATTTATTGTGCTGATGTCAAATGGTAACATAATGTACTGCAGCAGTAAACATCGAAAAAACTATTCAAGCTCTAGTCCAATCAGATGGCGAGAATTTTAGTCTTACTGGAACATATGGATATGTTTTATTGCAGTTTTTTAGAGTGTGCCCATACAGGCCTGAAAATAAGCAATCTGACATTTGCAGAATGAGGTCCCCAGAGGGTGAATTTGATGATGCTGTCCCATACAGTGGGCCAGTTTATCCTCAGTGTACCTCTGTTTAGTTTTGAGACCCTGATTCAGACTGAGGTTCACAGAGGGTAAATTTAGTGAAGCTACTCTGCTGTGCAGGGTAGCATCACTAAATTGACCCCCATAGGGCCTCATTTTGCAGATGACAGTCTGCTTATTTTCTGGCTTGTACCCATAATTGCTCTTGAAAAAATTGAAAGAAAACAACTTTTAACAACAGTGGAATGATCTCTTCATAGTTATGGTTTGGAAAAAAGAAAGAAGAAAAAATTAATAACATAAATAAAAGATGTTGGTTCTATTGTCTATATTGAATAAAAAGTTCATTTTTTGTCTTTCATATTTTGCAGAATGCAATGGTGGATGAAAATATTTTAAAACTTGAGTTAAAGAGATTGAGAGATATGTTGAATGAAAAAGCTGACACAGTTTTCAGCTTGGAAAAAAGAAAGTTACAGCTAGAAACGGTGAGTGAAAATAATTTTACATGATGTTGGTTTAACCATTTACCCAACGCAGACGATATCAAAATTTATTATTTTAAATATCATTTTTTTTTAAATTTTTCAAAAAATTTCAACAAAACCATATCATGTGATCCCTCTTTGGAACAAGCACGTTCCAAAGAGGGGTCACATGATATGGTTTTGTTGAAATTTTTTGAAAACTAGTATTTTTTCAGCTGCTGAATTTGCATATTACTCTAGTAGCAGATGTGGTTGATTTGTTGGGTAAAGGGTTAAACAGTCATTAATGCATTTGTGAGTCTCACTTTTTTTTTTCTCGTTTTCCATCTTCTAAGCCTTATTTCAGTCTTCATCTTCTCCATTAAGTGGATAGGTTTTTTTTAATGGACCAGTATGTCACATTTAGCAATTTAATAGGTGTGAAATACTTTTCACAACCGAGTTGTATTTTTAAAGTTATAAAATTAACGAATTATGTGTCTTTTTCCCCACTTTCTGGTTTTAAACAAGCATTGTCCTTTACTCAACAGGTTTTCACGGTTTCTGGTGGTCCTGAAGTATTTTAGGTTATGTAAAGTTAGGAGGTCGTGTCACATAACACCTATCCTAGCTGACCTCCACTGGCTTCCTGTCCAACAAAGAATTCAATATAAAATAATCCTTCTGACATAGAAATGTATAAATGACCTGGCACCATCATATCTCTCAGATCTGGTCACATACTACACACCTGCCAGAGGCCTCCGTTCTTCAGACTCGCACACCTTGGTCCAACCTGTTTCAAAATTAGCATCTGCAGATGACCGGGCCTTTTCGATCGCCGCCCCTAACCTCTGGAACCTTTTTACCAAGTCACCTGAGACTACCACAGGAAACTGAGTCATTCAAAGCTGGTTTGAAAAAGGCATCTCTACAAACAAGCTTTCTGCACCAATATGTAGATAAGAAACCATTTCCCTTTTTTGTGTGTAAAGCCAAAGAGCACATTTTGTGGATTTTAGGCTGAAAATTATTATTATTATTATTATTAATATTAAAGTTCAGAAATGCTAAGATCCAGAAAACATTTTACCAGATCGACACATTGAATCTGTGCTCTGTCAAACACATTATGATAAGTTATATATGTACTCTAGTTGAGGGGTTGAAGTATTGAAGAAAATAGTGTGCAAGAAGTATCTGTCTTTTACCCTTTACTCAACATGAATTAAAGACACTTGACAAAACAATTCTTTAACTCTTAACTCACTGAATATTTTCAAGATATTTTTCATCAAATCTAGTCATGGCTGCTGTGAAGCAGCCATGACTAGATTTGATGAAAAATTCATCTAAATTTCAGTCAAGAAATCATTGATGAAAAAATCTATGCAATTTACATGGAGGAAATTTGCTTAAATATACTGATATGATACTTATTTCAGTGGTAAGAGAAATTATGTCGTGCACAGGAATATCCACCAGCAGCATGCAAGGAGTTAATTAACTAAAAATTTCCATTATTTTTCTCAAAAACATATTGAGCTATGTTTTAGAGTCAAAAATTGAAAAAAATAATAAAATTGGAAATGGTGATTTTTGAAACAGCACTGGCAGAACCATTAAGTTAGGTAAAGGGTTAACTGTTTCTGTACCAAATTAAATCGACATATTCATGCAGAATCATTGTAAAATATGGATTAGGACTATCATTAAAATGAGCTTTTTTAGTTCACTCAATTATGATGTAAAATATGTTTTGGAATAAACAAAAGAAAGTTAAATTTCATCAGTAATTGATACAAGTAAAAGTTTCTTTTTGTCTTAAGTTGAAGGATTGAAGTGGGCAATGACACGAGGTACTTGAATAAAGCAAGCTGGTATGGATTTAATTTGATGTAATTTTTCTCTCAAAGCACATTTTTACCATAGGTTTTTTTTCTGTTGCATTCAGACATACAGAATTATTATCCCCCATCCGTCCATCCGTCCGTCCCTCCTAACTTTGTTTATGGTGAAGCTTGAACAATAATTAACAGATTTCAATTCTTTTTGGTATATGTCTTTCTAGCAACACTGTCTATGACAAGTTCGATGACCACCAATATCTCTTGAAAATTATGGGAGTTATTGTCCTTTGTTATAAAAATATTCTGTAAATCTTGTTTACGGCATAACTTGAACAATAGTTAACAGATTTCAATTCTTTTTGGTGTATGTCTCTATAGAAACAATGTCTATGTCAAGTTAAATGACCAGTGATATCCGTTGAAAATTATGGGTGTTATTGCCCTTTGTTTAATAAAAAATAAAGTGTATTACTTGTTTATGGCATAACTTTATTATGGGAGTTATTGCCCTTTGTTAAAAAAAATATTGTGTAATGCTTGTTTATGATATAACTTGAACAATAGTCAACAAATTTCAGTTCTTTTCGGTATATGTCTCTATAGCAACAATGTCTATGTCAAGTTCAATGAACAGTGATATTCAATGAAAACTATGAAAGTTATTGCCCTTTGTTAAAAAATATTGTGTATTGCTTGTTTATGGAATAACTCTTTGTTAACAAATATTGTGTAATGGTTTATGGAATAACTCAAACATTAGTAACCAAATATCAGTTTTTTGGGGAATATAACTTTGGAACAATGTCTACCTTAAGGTATCACAGAACTAAATATTTTCCCATAGGCCACCATGATAACGTTCAGGTGAAAAAAAATATGATCGCATCACTTTAATTTTGGTATTCAACTATCTTTGTCAAGTTTTGCCCTTCAAACAACTTTTTCTGACCCGAAAACGGGGGGTCATGCAACAAATAAGAGAAAAAATGACATGAAGGGAAGTACTGGTCACATGCAAATATTTTTCGTGAAATTCCCTTCAAAAACACACAAAAAATAAATTGTGTTTAAAGTCCAAAAGTCATCAAATTAGGGTTGGGCGGTATTGGGAAAAATAAATACCGTGGTAATCGCAAAATATTACTGCGGTATACCGAAATACCGATTAAAATCAAAGGGGGTCTTCTCCATAACAAAAAACGCAACTTCAACGTGTCGAAACTGTAAAATTTGAGCCTGAAGCTTTGCACAAGACGGCCGTCAAAAATCAAAACTTTTTCAAATATTTACTCACAAATGATTTTAGTTAAGCACAAAGTTCAGTTGGGTCAACTTGGGATATATAACAAGGCACATTTGATGTTTATCGAAGGAAATTCAAAATAAAATCAAACCCAGAGATAATAATTCTTCGAATCAGAATCGTCCAGTGACATGAGATTGAGAAGTGAAGTGTGTAACAAGTAACAACAGAAGGGCATGCGATTGCCACAGTTCATCACAATAATTTTCATGTTTGATTAAAATTAATAACCGTATTACACATCACCATTCAAATAAAAAGGTCGTATGGGGCGAATGCTGGTTGGTAGAAAATGTAAGTGAGTTGGGCTTTTTTATTTATTTGAAACAATGACAAGACTTTCGTCCTTTTTGTGTTGAATAATCCTTCAAGCACATTTCTGAAGTCACGAGGCAGTAATGACGTAATGCGTGTCCTAGCAGCCATTCACTATGAGTTTCGTTTGGAATCCCCTGATATTTCCCCTGAAGAAAATGTCCTATTTTTATTTAACTTCAGCAGACGGAAGTGCCATTGGCCGAAAGTGTCCACGTGACTAACTACGCATGCTTAGTGCATGCCTTCCACCTCAACTTGTTTCAAATTCGAGGTAAACAGAATTGCTTCTGTTCCAGCAGTCAGCTATTCATTAAATGCCTCCACAGAATATAAATGACCTGGCAGAAATCTGCAAACACACATATCTTGAACTTTACTATGATTCACACAGCAAGAAAGTAAATAGAATACAATAATTACCTAAATTTAAGCCAAGTGTATTGAGCCTGATTGACGTGAAACTATTCACAGCCAACAGTGATGGGAAATTTGAGAATTGCATATCGTGGTAAAACCGAGTTTTCGGTATACCGATTAAACAATTATTTGCCGCTATCGGTAACGGTATTGAAAATATTACCGAATATAATCGGTATACCAAAATACCGCCCAACCCTACATCAAATCACCCTCTTTTTTATCAGGAATATTCAACAATAATGCAAGATGTCAATAGAATGTTTCAAACATTTATTGAAACAAGAGGCCCCAAGGGGCCTTAATTGCTCACCTGACAAGTTGTTCAAAGAAGTATTTTGGGTCACATTCAGCTAATCATGGCTCATCAACTCTTCAGAAGAATGAAGTCATGAAATTATAAAATTTCCGATTTTTGGTCAGAACCTGACCTCAAATTTTCAGGCTATAAAAAAAAAAATTCCCGTCTCAAAATTGAAAACAAATAAAAAAAATTCTTTTTAAATTCTGAATTTTGGTCCAAAATTTCGGAGTCTGAACCAGACCCAAAATTTTCAGGCTAAAAAAATTTTTTTTTTTTTGTCTCAAAATTGAACAAAACGCATAAAAAAACGAAAAAAAAATTTCAAGATCATTTTTGTGTTGACCTATATGTATAATGCGCCAGTTTTAATCAAATCTAATCATGTGTGTTGTGTTGAGAAAAGCAGTATAATTTTTTGTCAATTTCTGTTTTCATTGAGGTAAAAAACATCCTTATAGATCTTTCATCAAAGCGTTTAGTTCGTTGTCTGAAATGCTTATTTACAGGCGATGAAAGAACGACATCATGAGATTAGTATTCATAAAGATATGTTGACAGCACAGTTCCGAGCTGCTGATGACGAGAGACAACAGATCAGTGCAGAGCTACATGAGAGAATATCTAAAATAGATAAACTCAAAAAGAGGTACATATTGTTTGCACAGTTTACTGATTGTGTATAAAATGCATCAAATTGATAAATGTCACAGTTCATAAACCACTGCCAACCTACTGTCCTTGTGTAAAAATATAGTGAAATGTTTTTTTCTCAATCTTCGTAATATTAGCTGTGAGTTCATTTAGAATGAGATAAAAAGGCATATGCCTGCAGTGCATCATGCCAACACACCTACTTTGGGATTTAACAGAATTTTTTTTAAGATTATTTAAAAAAACATATATTTTTTGTCTTGGACTTTGCTCTCCACAGCTCATCCTTCTCTGATAAACTGGTTGGTCTTATCCATGGGGTAGGATTACCTGCAGAGTTATCCTTGAGGGCCTGTTCAAGTCAGTTGTTTTGTTATATACAAGAATTGTTATTAATTATGCCCATTTACACAGTTTGGCCTTTGTTTTTTGGGGTTCAAAACTGAAGAAATAGAAAAAATGATCATTTCTTATTATTAAACTTGAGGGGCAATAAATTTAAACACTCGCTACTTTGCAGAGTTAAAATAAAAACCAGGTTGCCACATGCTTCCTAGTGATATAACTGAATAAAAAAAGGCACAGTTGTCTAAAATTCTGTTTGAAATAATGATACATTTCACTGAAACATGTTCTTGTGTCATTAAAAATTTTATTGACCAATGAATTGCTTAAGTTAAAAAGTTAAAAAGAATGTCATAGGCCATGCCCACACAAAACTTCAATCTCCTTTTCCACTTGAAATTTAATTCTGATCTTTACCATTTCCTGAGAAACTGAAAACACAGTTTGTAAATGTGGAGTTCGGATTTTAACCCAGATGACATGAAATTGGTTGAACTTTGTCTCAGAAAGAGTTCATTCAGGCTATTTGGAAATTGAAAATCGTTTGTGGATTATTATTGTTTACGTTTGGAAAAATGCTGAATGCAGATGATCATCTCTTGCACATAAACAAATTGAACATGGAATAAAAAGCATGATAAGGATTTCATTATTTATTAAATTTTATTTTGAAAGTCTTTTTGAAATGATGAGATAAATATTAATTACTTTTCATGTTGAAACAATATGAGCATGCAGGGGTTCTTTTCCATTCACACTGTGCAACAAAGTGTTTAAGACAGACATTGGGGGCGTGGTTTTGGGTGGGCCTAAATGCATTTTTTTTGGTTCATTGTGTTATGAAGAGAAAAAAAAAAGAAATACTTTAGCCATTCATTTTGCCTGAAAATGCATGAACAGAAAAAAAGGTTTAATTATATGTAACTTGAATAGCAGGTGACACTTAAAAAAATGCTTGAATAACAAAAAAATTCATTTTTGGCCTCAAACACATAGCTCACTGGAATGAGCTTGATGGACATATTTCAATGTGTGGTAGTAAGTTATGTTTTGGATTTTTTTCTGCTATCTATCTGAGATTCTTGACATTCAGGCGAGTTCTGTTAATTGATGGCATTAATTCACCTTAACTAATCAACATTTCCTATAGACTTGTACTCTACAGTGGAACCACCTATCTGGATATGTCTCAATTGACAAATTTTGTTAATTACCCTATTTCCTCTATGTATTGGGACAGCTAAAAATAAATATTTTCACAGATGTCCCACATCTTAGAAAATGGGGAAAAAACACAACCTGGTCTTGTTTTGATGCTGAATCAAGTTGTGTGTGATTCGTTTTCCATCACTATATTCGAAAGTCGCCATCCAATTTTTTTTTAGATTTTCATTTTTTGCTTCCAAAACATAGCCTATGCCCCTCATTGGAACAAGTGCATTGCACTCGTTCTAATGAGGGGTCATAAGCTATGTTTTGGAAGCAAAAAATGAAAATTTTAGTTACACAAGAATTCTTTTTATGAGTGTCATCTGCCACTAGCATTCAGTGAAGGGTTGAAGACTGTCACAATGTAATATTAAATAGTCTTCCTCATGTCTGTCCGGTCTGTAAATATTAAAACTTAGGAACAGATTTAAATAAAATAATACAGAAATCAGTATGTATTATCAATTTTTTATTGTTTAAAAAGGAAAAACACAAACTTAGCTTTAATATTGAGCATTTTGTACCGTTTTCTGGAAAAAATGTGTGTCCCAAGTTATAGAGTGTCCCAATATATAGAGTAAATATGGTATATATAAATTCCAGACACTAAATCATTTACCATACCTTCAGTATATATTTGGGCTGTTAATTTCATTTAAGTTATAGAATAAACTCCTGTTAATTGAATGACAAATCTTATAATTTCTCAAAGATATTCTTTGACAGCCTCTGAATTCTCCCACACTGATAGACCTATCTGGTCCCAGGGCATCCAATATAAGCATATAATGTATTATATCTTGTTTGACAGAGCACCTCGGATTCTGTCAAACAAGATATGATAGCATAAATACTCAGTTTGTCACTAGAATACAGGAAAAGGATCAAATTCCTGTTTGTTGAATTTTCATGTTAATTGAATATTTTTCATTGCCATGATGGTTTTTCAATTATCAGTGTTTCACTGTACATTGTAAGTATTGTATTTGATTAAATTTCTATTCATTTTCTTATTACAGATTTGAAATTTTAATGGTTGCTATGGCACCCCCAGAAGGTGAAGAGGAGAGATCTCAAGCCTATTATGTTATCAAAGTGAGCTGGTGCTTTAAAATATTATATTTTTGGTTCAAACACAGTTTTTCACAAGAAAAAAGTGTTCACAACAACTTTTCAAATCTTACTGTGTCTTTATGATAAAAATGACATCTTTCTGACCAGGATTATTTGTCAGATTCTTTTTAATGTTGATAAAATAAGCTTCATAAGAAATTCCTTTTTGAATGGTCTTTTCAAATTTGACCATTGTTATTGAATTATGCATGTAACTTGTAATATTTCAAGTAATTTAATGTTTGTCATGTTTATAGATTTTTTAGTTGACTGAAACTCCTAAAACTGTCTCATGTACACCTTTTCTGGAGCCATTTTGGTATAGTTTTTCTGTAACTTTCTGGGTACTTAACACTTTACTTAACATGAAAAGCAAATGACACATGCAAAACAATTCTTGAACCAATTTTTTTCATTTTTTGTCTCAAAAACATAGGTTATGACCCCTCATTGGAATGAGCTCGATGAGCTCGTTCCAATGAGGGGTCATAACCTATGTTTTTGAGACAAAAAATAATGAAAATTAACTGACGATTTTTTAGAATAGCGCTGGCCGGTTTTGGCCGTTACGTTGGGTAAAGGGTTAAGTCTATAAAAAGTACTCAGGATGCTCTATTTGGCATGAAAAGTTCATTTTTCTCCCAGGGGAAGACTTTGGACGTTGGCCTATGGGGGAACCACACTTTTAACTGAGCATGAGATGATTAAAGTGGCAGTTGAAAAATACTTCATTCAGATGGGCCATGCCTCTGATTTGGAAGAAAATAATATTTTGTTCATGTGGAATAGTTTTGTTACAGCTCATTTGAGAACATGTCCCCAAATATTTGTGACAAATTGTTGAACTGTAAAAATTCTGGTAGGAAAGTGTCCAGTTCAGCTGATTTGATTTTTGCATGTTGTTATAAATCAGTTCTGTTTTCTGGAAAAGATATGATTTTTGTTAATTCTTTGTGATTATTTGTTTTTAGGCTGCACAAGAGAAAGAAGAATTGCAGAGAGAGGGAGATGATCTAGATGCAAAAATAAGAAAAGCAGAAAAGGAGATAAGAGCTTTAGAGAACACACTTAAGTTAATGAATAACAGAAACGAGACTTACAGAAAGAGCTTTAATAAAGTCACCGAAACAAGTAATATTAAAATTGAAAAAAGTTACTCTGTGCCATTTATTTGCTGTAATGTTTAAGTTGTCATAAAATTATGTATACAGCTTTGGCCAGTCTCTGGTCAGCAAACACAGAAATTGCCATTCAGTTTCTTTTTTTTTGCTTACAAAATACAGCTTATGGACCCTCATTGGGACATTCATGCAATATGAGGGATATTCTTTAAAAATCTTCTTCTCCAGATCCAACAGTCCGAATCTTTTGATATTTGGTATACAGCATCCTTTGGGAAGGGAGATTCAGGTTTGTTCAAGCCAAGTCCCTGGGTTTATATTTGGGCTCCCTATGGGAGCCCAAATTGTAACTTTGTTCAATATGAGGAATATTCTTTAAAAATCTTCTTCTCCAGATCCAGCAGTCAGATTGTTTTGATATTTGGTGTACAACACCTTTGGGGGGTTAGACTGAAGGCTGTTGAAATGAGGTCCCTGGGTTAATATTTGGGCTTTTTATTGAAGCCCAAAGTTTAACTTTTTCAAATATGAGAAAATTTCTTGAAAATTCTTCTTCTTCAGGTCCACCAGTGAGAATGCTTTCATATTTGGTATGTGACATCTCTTGGGGTGTCAAATTCAAGTTTGTTCAAATCAAGTCGCTTGTTTTTTCTTGTTTTTTTTTTTGGGGGGGGGGGGGGGGGGGGAGGGGGGAGGGTGCTAGAGGGAACCACAGTAGTTAAAAACAAAACAAAAATTTTGTTCGTTTATTGTTTTTTAATACTTCACTGAACAAAGCTTGCTAGGAACCTTTCTTAGGACAAACAGAAATGAATTGTCAAAAAAGTTGCCTTTGGTTGCGTCATAGCAAATCAAAAAATTGCTCTTGCTTCTGTTCACTTACTGATACACTCATCTCTTTTGACAATTTGAGCCAGGTGAGCGTTTCAGGCTCACTTGAGCCTCTGGTTTTTTATTAAAACAACTTGACATAGTAAGTAACTTGGCAACATATTTGGCTTTTGGATATTATTATAAAAGTATTTCATTGATGAATCAGTTATTCAGTTTGGGAGCATGGTTGCTCATTGGCTCGTGTGTCAAGCAGTTTGTTTCTGACAAGCTTCATCTGTGTTGTGTCCTTGGACTATATACTTAATCCTAATTGCCTGAGTGGCAACAGTGTTTTACTGCATGCTCAGAATAATGCATGTTGATGGTACACTAGATGGGACACTCTGCCAATGGTAACCTTATTTGTGCTGGTTTAGTAAGTGGGAGAGTTTGCTGCTGTTGCTATACGGTATTCTTCAAGTACTCTAGCTTCATCCACCCATAGATTGTCTGACACAATATGACCCTGGATGTTGAAAGTGTCACAGAATTCCATAGATTGTCTGACACAATATGACCGTGAATGTTGAAAGTGTCCCTGAATTCCATAGATTGTCTGACACAATATGACTCTGGATGTTAAAGTTGTCATTAAATTCCAGCAAACATTTTGAACTTCTCATCAATTTCCCACCTATCATGTCGGGGAAAAAAGAAAATTATATTTCTTGTGTTTTTTGACCTGGGTCCATAGCAGGGGTCAGCCGAGTGGGCGACTAGGGCAAGGAAGTCGCCTTGTCATTCCTCAAGTCGCCTTGGCTTACATTGGGGCAAAATTCAAGTCGCCCTCCAAAACTTCCTTGGGAGACATGGCAGTTTACTGTATTTTCTTCTGTTTTATTTCCCCCAAAAAACGTTTCCGCATTCACAAAAAAGTAAACACGGCTACTGTTAAAATCCGTCATACGGCTGAGAAAATAGCCTAAACTAGCCCAATTTTATATTTCTGAAAAGAGTTGTAATGGCGTAGTCGTTCGAACAATACACCCCAACTGACAGCAGCCAACACAAAATGGCTATTTAAAAACAAAGTGCCAGCAAAAACAATGAAGCAAACAAGACACGCATCGAGTTAATTAGAATTTATTAAAGTTAACCACCGTTTCAAAACAAAAATGATGTGTAGGAGACAGTTCATCCATAAAAACGTTGAAATTTCTTACGGTTACGCTCTGTTCTACTGAAAAATTGGTTGCATTGAAATTCGCCCCGTAATTTGCATTGAAAGTTTTTCTTTGAAAACTTGTGTTGGAAGGGGGTTAAATGTAATAAGGCTACAATAGAAATCACAGATATTAGGATGGATAAGAATGGCAGACCTTCATAGCACCAATCGCACGTGTCAGTGTAAGATGGTTGGCAGAAATTGTCAGTTTCCTGAACAGTGTATTATTACCCAGCGCAGCAGGGAAGGGAGACAACTGAAGTATTGTCATTTACCTTAGAAATAAATTAACTCAAATTGTTAATAACGCTTAATTTACGAAGGATATCAAAAACTTTTTTAACTATGCTTTTCAATTCAATTAGGGCATTCAGAAACCATGAATGACCCAGCTTCTTATGTGAGCTTGAAATTTATTTTAAATACTTTTAATATTTTTTTTAAAAGAATATACCTTCTTTTACAGAGAAGAACACTCTCACCATCAGTAATGCTAAATTTCAAATCCACTGCATTGTTGCAAATACAAAATCAA
Organism: Pictodentalium vernedei; assembly: GCA_031216915.1. Lineage (NCBI taxonomy): Eukaryota > Metazoa > Mollusca > Scaphopoda > Dentaliida > Dentaliidae > Pictodentalium > Pictodentalium vernedei. The sequence continues at coordinate 206,445,413 of CM062290.1, forward strand.
CTGCATGGGAACCCTAGTTAAATGCAGTTGAGCATTCAGAAACCATGAACGACACAGTTTCTTGTAGGGGGCGGGGAATTTTAACCTACAGTCTTGTTATATACCATAAGACTTAGTTTTGTGTTTGTATGTATGTTTGTATAACTTTTATTTATTTTTTTCTCCACAATTGTGTCCTCTATGTACATTTATTTTGTCACGATATCATATACGTTTTATGTTTTTTTTTTACTTCTCCCTCATGTCCACTGACTTCTCCCTCATGTCCACTGACTTCTCCCTCCTGGCCCCTGACTTCTCCCTAAAGTCTCTGGAGGGAGAAGTCACTTCTTCCTAAAATCAGCTGCCAGGCTGACCCCTGGTCCATAGGCTCATTGATTGCAGATGTGCTTGTTGCTGTTTTTCTCAGAAATTTTTAGTATTCATTGAATGCTCGGCCCCTCCACCACCACAGTATAAAGGCTCTGCAAATCTCAAATTTCGGGTCCAATTGAATCCCAAATCGAAACAGGCAGAAGATTCTGAATTGAATTGAATTGAATTGAATTTCAATGCTTTTCAAGTTATAGATAGATGTTGCACCTTATTCCAACTGTAATTATTGTCAGTCTCCACTCAAGTATTGTATGCAATGGCAACTCATCCGTTTGGACAAATCAGTAAAAAAAAAAAAAGCAAATAATTTCAGAATGGGATTTTAAATACTTTTGCAAGTGGAACCCTGAACTCTTCTGTTATCAGGTACCCCCCTTTACAGGAGACCTGATGATAGAATAAGAGTTCAAGAGGAGACATTTGGTAGGATTTTGAAAACCTCTCAATGATTAGAAAATTTTTGAATTTTACATGATTCAGATTGAATTGAATCATCAGGACCATTTTGAATTGAATCAAATTATTTTGAGCTTTGCAGGGCCGTACACTATATTTCAGTAGTAATACAGTCTTCTCTTCAAACACCATATATGTAACCTTTCACTGATACAGTGGAGCCCACTTAATTGGATATCTCTTAACTGAATAACCAACCCTGTTAATTGAATATAATTTCCCAATTCAAAACCATTTACCATACCTCCAGTACAAATTTGACCTGCTAATTGAATATAGGTTATAGAGTAAACTCCTGTTAATTGAATAAAAACTCCTGTAACCTGTCAAGAAATTACCCTGACATTCCTCAGTTTTCCTTTGTTTATAGACCTATTTGGCTTCAGTACATCCAATACTGGCATTTAATCAATTATATCTTGTTTGACAGAGCTCATGGAGCTCTGTCAAACACAATATAATAGAATAAATGCAAAGTTTATCTCTAGAATACAGGAAAGTGACACAATCCCTGTTAATTGAATACTCATGTTAATTGAATACACCTGTTAATTGAATAATTTTCATTGGCAAAGTGGCTTTTCAATTAACAGGGTTCACCTGATATTCATATTTCACATAACATTAACTCCTTGCATTCCGCTGGCAGATATTCCTGCACAAGACACAAACTCTCTTGCCAATGAAATAAGTGTAATTTGGGTAGTACCGTACAATTAATTAAATTTCCCTCTGTAAATTGAATGGACTTTTGGCCAATGATTTCATGAGTTGAATACGGATAAATTTTTCATCAAATCTAGTCATGGCTGCTTTACAGAAGCCATGACTAGATATGCTGAAAAATGTTTTTAAAATACTCAATAGGTTAAGAGTTAATATCATCCTGAATTATTACCTTTCAGGTGATGAGATGGAAGAAAAGCAACAGTTGGAGGAACAAATGAGAGCAGTTATGGACAAATACAAGTACAAACGAAGACAAGCCAGGGAACTGCAAGAAGACTTGCAGGTAATCTTGAGTGAAGCAGATTCTACATGAGTTTTATTTTTAAAGTTATGATTGTGATTAGAATATTGTTTTTGTTTTATCCCATCATCTTAGCATCTGTTCGGAAAAAGAGTTACAGTTTTGTTGTTTTCCTCCACAACTGCCGATGGGTGACTTCGTATCCAGTTCTGTGTGTCACATCCTTTTATCATCTAAAAAACAATTAAGACCCATAATTGCTATCGCTGTGGCAGCAATGTAAATGGCAGTATTGGATGCAGCATAATATATTGTGGAATAGAACATAGAGAAATTAGAAATGAGAGGTCAAGTTTATTCTGAAGAAATGCCACCAAAATAGATTTAGGAAGATAATATACCTTTTTGAAGAAGAAGAAAAAATTTTTTTACTTTTTCTGATTTAAAAAAAAAAGTGGTATTGACATCGTTCACTTTCTTTTTTCCTTCTTTTACAGACAATGAATGAAACTATGAATAACTTACAAAGAGATCACAATGCCTATCAGGAACTTATTGAAGAAAAACAGGTAAGTAACCACATTTGTCTCTAAATTCAGGGTGAATTGAAGTGTTTTTCATTCAATGGGTGTGGGTTGGTGGTGGAAAATTAACCCTTTACCCAACGTAACCGACCAGCACCATTCTCAAAAATCAACAATTAATTTTCATTATTTTTTCATTCTTTGTCTCAGAAACATAGGTTATCAACTCCTCCACGGGCCAAATTACCCATTCTGGTTCGAGGTACAGTTGAGCCCTGTTAATTGAATAGTCACTTTGCCAGTGAAAAGTATTCAGTGAATTGAAGTATGCAGTTAACAGGAATTTGGTCATTTCCCTGTCTTTTATTGACAAACTGAGCATTTATTCTATTATATCTGCTCTTTAATTTGACAAACTGAGCATTTATTCTTCTATTATACAGACTTTCTGTCAGGAAAACAATGTTGAGGCCAGTAATGGGGAATCCAAGGATCCGACGGAAGACTGTGGTTCCTTTGGTTCACCATTACAAGCCTCAAGATTTCATCTGTCTGAAATGGACATCTGAGACGCCCGAGTGGAGGAACTATGCCTTGTGCATATTAAAATGGCTATCCTCAGAGTATACACAAAACTTACCAATGTGGGTCAGTGGAACTGAACCCAAATCGTGCGTGCATGCCATCTAACCCATCACCAGATCCTGTCATTCTGTAATCAAGGTTATTGCAACTTGATAAAAAAAAATTGTGTCTGGTTGCTTTTTGCTGTTCCCTATAATTCTCTACCTTTGATGCAAGCCTTATGAGTGTCTTTGATGAGAGCCCTACAAGTACCTTTTGGGTAGGGGAAAGTCAGCGAGGGGAATAAGGCCATTGATGGGATCCCATGCCTGCATAGCTGAAACCCTGATTATATCATGTTTGATAGCTCTGTCAAGCAAGATGTAATATAATAAATGCCTAAACTGGATTTTCTTATGCTAAAAATGTCTATAAATGTGGGGAATTTGGTGATTACAAGAGAAATTTCATGACAGAATACATGATATTTTTATACTGTACCAATGACCCAGACATAGCTGGTGCTAACTCTTAAAAATCTAGGGCCAAACACAAATTTTGCCCCCCCAATCCCCAAAATTTGCATCTAAAACCAAAGAAATCATGTCCTGAATGGCCCTCCATACTTTGCCTCTACTGTGCATGCGCAGTGTCAAGGAGGTCCCGAAATTAGCGCCAATTATCATTCTTTGTTTGGCCCTTCATCAGTTCACATCTGGCTGATCTTTGTGCTTGTAAATCTCAGTTTAAATGATGCCAGACACATAAATATTAAAGAAATGGTGGATCTAAAGAGGAAATAGAAGGAGGAGAGGAAAAATGAGTGACAGAAAATAATCAGGGCTGTAACTTAAAAATTTTTTATGAAATTATGTTAAGTTACCTATATTTTTATACTGTACCAATGACCCAGACATAGCTGGTGCTAACTCTTAAAATATAGGGCCAAACACAAATTTTGCCCCCAAATCCCCAAAATTTGCATCTAAAACCAAAGAAAACATGTCCTGAATGGCCCTCCACACTTCACCTCTACTGCGCATGCGCAGTGTCAAGGACGTTCCGAAATTGGCGCCATTAATCATTATTAGTTTGGCCCTTCATCAGTTAACATCTGACTGATCTTTGTGCTTGTAAATCTCAGTTTAAATGATGCCAGACACATAAATATTAGTGAAATGGTGATTCTAAGGAGGATATAGAAGAAGGAGAGGATAAATGTGTGACAGAAAATTATCAGGGCTGTAACTTAAAATTTTTTAATGAAATTATGTTAAGTTACCTATTTTCGAGGCAGCAGCAATTTTGTTGTCATTCTTGTTATCAAGTTACACTGATTGTTCAGTGTTTTCCTCTCTCCCTTTCCTTTAAGTCCCCTCTTGCTATTCTCCCATGCTTTTGGCATATTTTCTGTAATTTTATTACTAAAATTTCTTGGGAGTTTTAGCTGAATAACAGAATGAATTCTGTTCTTTTCCCCATGTTTACGTCTTCACCTATGGGTGGTTAGGAGTTGTGTTCTGCATCTACCATCTGATGTTCTGCAGTTTCTTCCCTGGAAGTCTCTGTTTTGCATCAGATAGTGTATTATTGGTAACTGATTTTGGGCCTGGGTGCCTGGAGTCTTATTTTAGTGTTTTTACACTTATTGTTTACATTTACAACAGCCCTCTGTGTGAGGGGGGATTTCTTGAAAATAATATCTTGATGTTAATTTAATCATAACTAGATACATTATTATTGTTCGTAAGTGTTGCATAAATTGTTTAAAATATTTTTAAAATTTTTGTCCACACTTAGGCTTGGGATCCATTGGGGCTCAACATTACTTTTCAGAAACTTGGGCTGTTCTGAAAAAATTTTTTTTCAAAATATTTTGATTTCAATTATTTTTTCTATGTTAATGGATCATATTATTATGTATTTTGATTGTCAGGGGTTGGTGCGAGTACTAGGACTTTGTTTTCTTTTCACATTGAAAGGATTTTGGTCAATTGTAATAAGAGGAAATCTTCCTCTGACTTTTATAATCATTCTATATGTAGTCAGTGTACTCGCACTAACTCCTGTTCTGTATGTGATGATTTCGATGACAACATGGGAAGCGTGTGTCACGGTATGTTAGGGGGGAATTGGACATTCCGGTCCTTTCCCCGCAGGGTCACTCTACTTTATCTATTTCTATTTCAGACGATCAAGATTAGGGTGATGTATCCGTGATGTCTTCCAAAAGTGTGCCTCCGTCGTCACAATTAATGAAGGGCTAGCAGAAAGTGCTCATGTAAATACGCCAGTTGCCTAAGAGGACCCTAGTAGGTTCGACGGCCTTTGACGTCCGCTAGCTCGCCCGGTGTAGCATCCATTCATCGAATGGTTCGGCAGCCGGGTTCATCCGTTGCGGTCTAGAAGGAGTTTTGGGGTGATGCAAGCACTATAAATCAACCAAATGCACACCCAGTGACGGCGGATTAGAGGGAGAACGGAGGAAGCCTTTTAGTCCGGTTCCTAGCTCGTCCAGGTCCATCCGGACGGCGAGCGAGAGAGGCCCCTCTCTCGTACAACAACATCTGGCCCCAGATGTTGTGGTACAAAATGTTTCACATTCGGAGCATACGTCCGCCGCTCCGGACGCTCCGACATATAGTCAGTCCGGAGAGACTGTCAATAAGGCTTCCTCATTCTCTTGGTAGCGCACACGACCGCTCTTGGCTACGTGACCTCAGATATCCAGTCAGCTTTGCCAATCAGAGAATCACCGGCGACCAGGTCACACCATCCGGTAGCCAGGGACACGAGGCCTGCAGACTCTGGACGTTCGCATAAGAAAGTGTGCGGGAGTCAACGTACACGGAGCTTCCGGCGGCAATGCATCGTAAGACCGCTACTGCACAGGCCTCGGGGACGGACGTGCTATCCCAAATATCACAGCTTATCGCAGCATCCCAGCAACAACTGAATCTGTCGCATAATGTATTATCCGATGATGCTGGGTCGAGACGCTCCGCGGAAGCAGGTACGGACGTCCGAAAATTTCATCCGGTCCGACGGGATACCGAAAGGGATTCGGGGGATTTCGAGCTTTCCCTTTCGGAACAACATATGCTGTTGTGTATGTCATCTGACTTGATCTTCTACATGGTCTTTCGTCAGACCAGAATGCTGCGATGCCGGATAAGAAACTGATAGCGTCGGTGGACTTAGAAATTTTTGGTTCGGTTCAGGGACATCGTCCCTCAGTTCCGACATAGTCCAATAATGTCACACAAACTTTCGAATTATTGAACGACGCTATATATATTATTATATGCTTGCTATTACCAAGCATTTCTGGTTTCTTGTTCGCAAAGTTACGGAGATGTCTTTCAAAGTGTGCCTCTTTCGTCATAGTTAATGAAGAGCTAGCGGCAATAAGTGCTCATGGAATATGTCTATCGCCTAAGAGGTCCCTTGTAGGATCAACGGAGTGACGTTCGCTAGCTCACCCGGTGTAGCGTACATTCATCGAATGGTTCGGCTGCCGGGTTCGTCCCTTGCGGTCTAGGAAGGAGATTTGGGTGATGCGAGCACTATAATAACTTTAGTACTCACCCAGTGACGACGGATTGAGGACAGATCGGAGGAAGCCTGTTAGTCCGGTTCCTGGCTCGTCCAGGTCCGTCCGGGTTGTGAGCGAGAGAGGTCCCGGACCTCTCTCGTCCAACAGCATAGGGGACCGCATGTTGTGGTTCAGATATTTTGCATTCGGAGCATATGTCTGCCGCTCGGGACGCTCCGTTATATTGACAGTCCGAGAGACTGTTGATAATGCGGTTGCATCAGGTTCGGACGACCGAATGCTTTATAGGGTCCGATAGGATGGCGAAAGGGATTCGGACGATTTCGAGTTTTTCCCTTTCGGAACATCGGAAGCTGCCATGCATTTCTTCCGGCATTATCTTCCAGTGGTTGTTCCTTCGGACTACATTGCTGCGATGTTGGATAAGAGACTTATAGCGTCATTGGACACGGAATTTTGGATCGGTTCAGGGACATTGTCCCTGACTTACCGACACAGTCCAATAATGTCATTAGAACATGTGTATTATTTATCGACGCTATATATATATATAAGCCTGCTACCAAGCATGATAGTTTAGTTTCTTGTCCGCAATGCTCAATTCTGCCTTTTATCATTTCTAGGAATAATTTATTTTGGCAGAACAGGGCATACCGAGAGTTCATATGCGTCTAGACGGCATGGTTAAAGACTGGAAATTATCTTTTTCGCCGTCTATGTCTTTTCCAACCACAATGTTGCAAACGACAATGATGTCTAATAGACTTAACGTAGACGCTTTATCATACGTAATCCACCTTACTGAGGCATTATCATTACGTCTTCAAGAGAAAGAATTCCGGGATATGATCCTCAATGTGATTTCTTTTGAGGGCAGTAGTTTGTTCGCATATAACTCCGCCCTTCAGTGGCTACCTGGAGTTGGTTAGACGTGCCGCAGCCCTAGCTACATCCACGCGCGTGGATAGTAAGGTGAAGAACTCTCTCAGAGTCGCTTCGGTCTCGGAGAAGCTTCTCTTCGACGGCAACTTTTCAGCAATCCATGAATTGCTCGATTTACACGTTCTCTTGTCTATCTAGTGTAGCAAGAGATTCAGACTGGGGCAAACATTCGGTGGTTGACTCAGAGAGTGCCACTGCAGTTGCCGGATCCGAGTTTATAATTATGACGGTTGCCAGTCAAACGGGTTGGGATACAATATTGATCCCAACGGATTCGAAGTGCCAGGGTCTTTGGGTTCCGCAGTCTCTAGGCAAGCACTTATCTTCCACGGAATAATGTTTTTTAGGCTTGCTTTATGTCATTGGATGAACATTATTCAGAAACGCATGTCCAAATCCTGTCCGATAATACGACAGTAGTGGCATATCTCCGGAACCAGGGAGGCACTCATTCGTTTCCGTTATTCAATTTAATGGAAAGAATCCTTCTGTTTGTTTTAGTACACCAAGTTCTGCTTCGGTCCGTCATATTCCGGGTCGTCTGATTGTATTACCGGACTCCCTTTCACTTATGGGTCGCTTGTTGCCGTCAGAATGGACTCTCAACAAACAAGTATTCAATCAGATTTGCTATCAATGGGAGCGCCCAATGATAATTTATTTACGACACAACTTGCTAATCAATTGCAGACGTATGTGTTTACATGTCCGGATCCCTGAGCATATGTTGTTAACGCTCTATTGATCTAATAGGACGGAATGATAGGATATGCGTATCCTCCTGCGCTGTTGTTTCAGCAAGTATTGCTAAGATAAACAACCACAATACATTTCTGTTGATAGCATCTCTGTCTTCACAGAGACCATGGGTAAATTTACTCAGATGTCTACTGTGGGACTTAACGCGAAAACTTCCTCCATGAGAGGATTTTTTTTCGCTGGGAAAAATCGTGTCATCTTCATCACAACCCGCAAGGTCTCAACCTTCACGTATTCCGTTGTGTGGTCCTTATTGCATTGTAAGCATTGTACTGGACGAGCTTTGGATGCGATTTCTTACTGTAGGAGAACCTCTTCTTCGCTATACTATGCGGCTAAAGTGGAGGCTCTTCCGTCGTTGGTGTAGGGATCACTATGTTGATATTGTTGATCCCTCCATACTAGTCATTGCAACTTTCTAGTATACTTGTTTGACAAGATCTACTGCAGCCTGTTACTATTAAGGTTATAGGTTTATGTTATCTCATACCTGTGCACTCTATGATAGTTTACAATTGAGTCTTATGTCTCTTTATCTAAGTCAGTTAGTAACTTTTCGATAAATAGACTTAGAATCATTAGATTAAATTTCTATACGGAATTTAACTTCGGTTCTTATTTAACTAAGTAATCATTTGAGCCTCTGGAAACAGTAGTTTTCAAATTCTGACCTTTTAGACAGTAATTCTGTTGGCTTCTCTTTTACTGAAGAGTCAGTGAGCTTCATGCACTATCGGTGGATGATTCTCACTTTCGTAGTTTCGGAATCACTACTTCCGTTACTATTTAGGTTGTTTTTTTGCATAAGAGTCAGGCTCCTAATAAATATCCGGAACCTATTGTTATTAAGGTCCTTCCGTCTTCGTACGGGCATAGGCCTTTACTCTGTCCGGTTAGAGTTTACGTATTTATAAACAGATATCTGTTTATTACTATGGGCGTAAGCTTCTTCTGTCTTTGATGCCTAATAGAAGGACGTTACGCTCCATTCTATTGCTAATGGATTCAATTAACTATCGATACTGCTTATGGTATATCATTGACTCAGCAGTTGTGCTTGAGATTTCGGCTCATGAAGTAAGAGTTCTTCTACATCTTGGGCTTACATTAATAGTGTCGCTATTATAGATTTTTGAAGGCTTCTCATTGCGCTCAGCCATCCACATTCATGAATTTTTATCTCAGAAATATCGAGTCCATTTCTGGAGGCCTCTATTGTTAGGTCTATTATCTACTACTCAGAATGTCATTCACTTAACAGTTGCTACTATAGCTAGGTAGGCTGTCTGTTTTGGCAGTGACTCCGTTCTGCTGCCCTCTTCGCTCTGGGCTATTTGACCCAGGGCAAGAAAAGGGGAGGGGGGGGAGGGTGTTCCCTTGGGTCACCTGTTTTACTATGAAAACAAGGGGATACCTCCTCCGGAGTTAGTAATTCTGAGCTGTTATTGGGATGGTTTTTTAGTGAGAAGTTTATGTTTTAAAAATTCATTCAGGTCTTAGTTTTTAAAGTATAGCTTTTGAATATAGCACGTGTCAACGGACGTTATTATACAATCCTCAGACACTTTTAAGGAGTATAAAGAGTCTCTATTCTCTAGACTTACTTTATTTATTGGCTTACTTTAAAAATTATTAGTATAAGGATTATACTAGATATTAATAGAGTACATGGATGTATGATGCTCAATTTTGGAAGGTGTTGTATCTTTCTAATTTATCATAAATAAGAAAGATACATGTAAGGCCTAATACTTCTTTTTCCCTAGAGGGGATGACTCTATTTTATATAATTGAGCGTATTCCAACTTGCTCTATGTCCTTGGCCCTCCAGCCTTTTTACTATTCAGCTTTGTCTGGGTCATTGGTACAGTATAAAAATGTTAAAAAATTTATAGTAATTTATATATTTTTTATACTTACCAATGACCCAGACGGGGATGGCCCTCCCAGGAGTTGGGAACTCATACCTCCCCGCTGAGTACATAGCGCTTACCAGGCACTGGTTATAAGAATGATTAATGGCGCCAATTTCGGAACGTCCTTGACACTGCGCATGCGCAGTAGAGGTGAAGTGTGGAGGGCCATTCAGGACATGTTTTCTTTGGTTTTAGATGCAAATTTTGGGGATTGGGGGGCAAAATTTGTGTTTGGCCCTATATTTTAAGAGTTAGCACCAGCTATGTCTGGGTCATTGGTAAGTATAAAAAATATATAAATTACTATAAATTTTTTAACTTTCGAGGCATGGGCCTGTTGTTGTCATTCTTGCTATAAAGTTACACTGCTTGTTCAGTGTTTCCTCTCTCCCTTTCCTTTAAGTCCCCCCTTGCTATTCTCCCATGCTTTTGGCATATTTTCTGTAATATTATTACTAAAATTTCTTGGGAGAATGAATTCTGTTCTTTTCCCCATGTTTACGTCCTCACCCATGGGTGTTTAGGCATAGTGTTCTGCATCTACCATCTGATGTTCTGCAGTTTCTTCCCTGGAAGTCTCTGTTTTGCATCAGATAGTGTATTATTGGTAACTGATTTTGGGCCATGGTTATCAGTGCCTGGAGTCATGTTTCTGGTGTTTATACACTTCTTGTTTACATTGACAACAGTCTCTGTGAAGGGGGATTTCTTGTCTTTGTGTTAGTTTAATCATAACAAGATACATTATTATTATTCGTTAGCGTTGCATTAATTTTTTAAAATATTTTTAAAATTTTTGTCCACACTTAGGCTTGGGATCCATTGGGGCTGAACGTTACTTTTCAGAAACTTGGGCTTTTCTGAAAAAATATTTTTTTCAAAAAATTTTTTGATTTCAATTATTTTTTCTATGTTAATGGATCAAGTTATTATGTATCTTTGTTTTCAGGGGTTGGTGCGAGTACTAGGACTTTTTGTATTCTTTTCACAATGAAAGGATATTGTTCAATTGTAATAAGAGGAAATCTTCCTCTGACTTTCATAATCATTGTATTAATTGTAGTCAGTGTACTCGCACTAACTCCTGTTCAGTATGTGTCAATTGGGATGACAAACATGGGAAGCGTGTGTCACGGTATGTTGTTACCGGGGAAATGGCCATGCCGGTCCTTTCTCCGCAGGGTCACTCTAGTTTATCAATCTCTATTTAAGAGGAACAAGAACAGGGTGATGTTTCCGTGATGTCTTCCAAAAGTGTGCCTCCGTCGTCACAATTAAATGAAGAGCTAGTGGCAAAGTGCTCATGGAAATACGTCAATTGCCTAAGAGGTCCCTAGTAGGATCGACGGCGTTGACGTCCGCTACCTCGCCCGGTGTAGCGTCCATTCATCGAATGGTTCGGCAGCCGGGTTCGTCCGTTGCAGTCCAGGAAGGAGTTTTGGGTGATGCGAGCACTATAAATCAACAAAGTGCACACCCAGTGACGTCGGATCAGAGGAGAGAATGGAGGAAGCCTATTAGTCCGGTTCCTAGCTCGTCCAGGTCCATCCGGGCTGCGAGCGAGAGAGGCCCCTCTCTCGTACAACAACATCTGGGACTCCGTTATATAGACAGTCCGGAGAGACTGTCGATAAGGCTTCCTCATCCTCATGGCAGCGCACACGACCACACCTTGGCTACGTGACCACGGATATCCAGCCAGCTTCGCCAATCAGAGAATCCACGGCGACCAGGTCACGCCATCTGGTAGGCAGGGACACGAGGCCTGTAGACTCCGGACGTTCGCATAAGAGAAGTATGCAGGAGTCAACGTACACGGAGCTTCCAGCGGCAAAGCAACGTAAGACCGCTACTCCACAGGCCTCAGTGACGGACGCGTGCTATCCCAAATAGCACAACTTATCTCAGCATCCCAGCAACGACAGAATCTCTGTCGGATCAGGTAATATCCGACGACGCTGGGTTGGTACGCTCTGCTGAAGCATCAGGTACGGACGACCGAAAACTTCATAGGGTCCGACAGGATGGCGAAAGGGATTCGGAGAATTTCGAGCTTTCCCTTTCGGAACAACATAAGCTGCCGTACATTTCATCCGGCATTATCTTCTAGAGGTTGTTTCGTCGGACCAGAATGCTGCGATGCCGGATAAGAGACTGATAGCGTCTTTGGACACAAGAATTTTTTTGATCGGTTCAGGGACATTGTCCCTGAGTTTCCGACACAGTCCAATAATGTCACAGGAACATTCGAATTATTGAACGACGCTATATATATGCTTGCTACTAAACAAACAAGTCTGGTTTCTTGTTCGCAAAAGTTTCCGTGATGTCTTCCAAAAGTGCGCCTCTGTCGTCATAGTTAAATGCGAGCGAGAGAGGTCCCTCTCTCGTACAACAACATCTGGGACCAGATGTTGTGGTACAAAACGTTTCGCATTCAGAGCATACGTCCGCCGCTCGGGACGCAGGAGTCAATGTACACGGAGCTTCCAGCGGCAAAGCAACGTAAGACCGCTACTCTACAGGCCTCAGTGACGGACGTGCTATCCCAAATAGCACAACTTATCGCAGCATCCCAGCAAACGACAGAATCTCTGTCGGATCAGGAATAATCTGACGACGCTGGGTCGGTACGCTCCGCTGAAGCATCAGGTACGGACGACCGAGAGCTTCATAGGGTCCGACAGGATGGCGAAAGGAATTCGGAGGATTTCGAGCTTTCTCTTTCGGAACAACATAAGCTGCCGTAGATTTCATCCGGCATTATCTTCCTGAGGTTGTTCCGTCAGACTAGAATGCTGCGATGCCGGATAAAAGACTGATAGCGTCATTGGACACAGAATTTGTTTTTGATCGGTTCAGGGACATCGTCCCTGAGTTTTCCGACACAGTCCAATAATGTCACAAGAACATTCGAATTATTGAACGACGCTATATATAAGCTTGCTACCAAAACAGGCAAGTCTGGTTTCTTGTCCGCAAATGCTCTAAATCTGCCTTTCATCAATTCAAGGAATAAATTCGAAACGGCAGGACAGGGCATACTGAGAGTTCCTCTGCATCTAGACGACGAGGCTGAAGACTTGGAATTGTCTATACCGTCGTCTATGTCAATTCCAACCACGACGTTGGAAACGACAATAATGTCTAACAGACTTAACTTAGACGCTTTATCATACGCAGACCACCTTACTAAGGCGTTATCATTACGTCTTCAAGGGAAAGAATTCCAGGATACAATCCTCATTGAGACTTCTTTCAAGGGCAGTAGATTATTCCACGTATAACTCCGCCCTTTCAGTGGCAAACCTGGAGTTGGTTAGACGTGACGCAGCCCTAGCTACATCCACGCGCGTGGATAGTAAGGTGAAGAACTTTCTCAGAGTCGCTTCGGTCTCGGAGAAGCTTCTCTTCGACGGCAAGCTTTCAGCAATTTATAGACGTTCTCATGTCTAATCAAGTGTAACAAGAGATTCAGACTTGGGCAAACATTCAGTGGTTGACTCAGGGAGTTCCACTGCAGTTGCCGGACCCGAGTTTTACGATTATGACGGATGCCAGTCAAACAGGTTGGGGTACAACATTGATCCCAACGGATTCGAGTGCCAGGGTCTTTGGGATCCGCAGTTTCTAGGCAAGCACATAAACATCCCAGAAATGATGTCAATTTGGCTTGCACTACGTCATTGGATGAACATTATTCAGAAAGCACATGCCCAAATCCTGTCCGACAATACGACAGTAGTTGCGTATATCCGGAACCAGGGAGGCACTCATTCCGTTCCGTTATTCAATTTAACGGAAAGAATCCTTCTGTTTCTTCTAGAACACCAAGTTCTGCTTTCGGTCCGTCATATTCTGTGTCGTCTGAATGTATTAGCAGACTCCCTTTCAAGGAAGGGTCGCTTGTTGCCGTCAGAATGGACTCTCAACAAACAGGTATTCAATCAGATTTGCTACCAATGGGAGCGGCCAATGATAGACTTATTTGCGACACAACTCAACAATCAGTTGCAGACGTATGTGTCACCATGTCCGGATCCCCGAGCATATGCAGTAGATGCTCTATCGATCTTGTGGGTCGGAATGATAGGATATGCGTATCCTCCAGCGCCATTGATTCAGCAAATATTGCTAAAGATAAAACAATCACAATGCAAAATTCTGTTGGTAGCATCTCTGTCTCCACAGAGACCGTGGATAAATCTACTCAGGTGTCTGCTGTGGGATTTTCTGCGAAAACTTCCTCCACGAGAGGATCTTCTTTCGCAGGGGAATCGCGTCAACTTCATCACAACCCGCACGGTCTCAACCTTCACGTATTTCCATTGTGCGGTCCTTCTTGCACCGCAAGCATTGTACAGGTCAAGTAGTGGACGCGATTTCTAACTGTAGGAGGACCTCCTCTTCGCTAAACTATGCGGCTAAGTGGAAGGCCTTTCATCGTTGGTGTAGGGATCATTCTGTTGATATTTTTGATCCCTCCATACCAGACATTGCAAACTTTCTAGTATACTTGTTTGACGAGATCAACTGCAGCCTGTTACTATTAAAGGTTATAGGTTTATGTTATATGACACCTATGCACACCATGATAGTTTACAATTGGATCTGATGTCTCTTTATCTAAATTAGTTAGAAACTTCTCGATAAATAGACCTAGTACCCTTAGATTAATTCCTAAATGGAATTTAGCTTGGGGTCTTCTTAAACTAAAAGAAAAGCCATTTGAGCCTCTTGAGACAGTAGATTTCAAATTCTTGTCTTATAAGACAGCATTTCTCTTAGCTTTCTCTTCTGCTAGAAGAATCAGTGAGCTTCATGCACTCTCGGTGGACGATTCTCACTATCGTAGTGTCGGGAACACTATTACCTTTACTACTAATGTTGGATTTTTGGCTAAGAATCAGGCTCCTAATAAATATCCGGAACCTATTGTTATTAAGGCCCTTCCATCTTCAGACGGGCATAGGCCTTTACTCTGTCCGGTTAGAGCTTTACGTATTTATAAACAAAGATCTCAGTTTATCAGAAAGGGACGAAAACGCTTCTTTCTGTCTCTGATGCCTAATAGAAGGACATTACGGTCCATTCTATTAATAGATGGATTCAATTAACTATCCGTACTGCTTATGATAATCTATCTTCAACTCAGCAGTCTGTGCTTAAGATTTTGGCTCATGAAGAAACAGCTCTTTCTACATCTTAGGCTTACGCAAATAGTGTTGCTATTACAGATTTAATGAAGGCTGCATATTGGTCTCAGCCATCCACATTCACAAATTTTTATCTCAGAAATATTGAGTCCATTTCTGGAGACCTGCATTGTTTAGGTCCGTTATCTGTTGCTCAGAATGTCGTTCTCTAAACAGTTACAATTATAGTTATGCAGGCTTTCTGTTCAGGCAGTGACTCCGTCCTGCTGCCCTCTTCGCTCTGGGCTATTTGACCAAGGGGAAGGGGGGGGGTGTTCCCTTAGGTCACCTGATTTATAGTGAAAAGCAAGGGGATACCTCCTCCGGAGTCAGTAATTCTGAGTTGTTACCGGGATGGTTTTAAAGTGAAAAGGTAATGTTTAAAAATTCATTCATTTCATATTTTTAAAGTATAGCTCGGTATGAAGCATTTGTATATGTCACGTGTCAAACGGGCATTAATATACAATCCTCGGACACTTTTAAAAGAGTATAAAGAGTCTCAATTCTCTGGACTATCTTTATTTATTGGCTTACTTTAAAATAATTAGTATAAAGGATATACTGGATGTTAATAGAGAACATGAATGTTATTATGCTCAATTATGGAGGGTGTTGTGTCTTTCTAATTTATCATAAAATAAGAAAGATACATGTAAAGCCTAATGCTCCTTTTCTCCTCGAGGGGATGACTCTTTTTTATATAGTTGAGCTTATTGGACTTTCCTCTATGTCCTAGACCCTCCAGCCTTTTTACTATTCAGCTATGTCTGGGT
This sequence comes from Pictodentalium vernedei, assembly GCA_031216915.1. Classification (NCBI taxonomy): domain Eukaryota; kingdom Metazoa; phylum Mollusca; class Scaphopoda; order Dentaliida; family Dentaliidae; genus Pictodentalium; species Pictodentalium vernedei. The sequence continues at coordinate 206,461,446 of CM062290.1, forward strand.
CATTGGTACAGTATAAAAATGTTAAAAAATTTATAGTAATTTATATATTTTTTATACTTACCAATGACCCAGACGGGGATGGCCCACCCAGGAGTTGGGAACTCTTGCCTCCCCGCTGAGTACATAGCGCTTACCAGGCACTGGTTATTAGAATGATTAATGGCGCCAATTTCGGAACGTCCTTGACACTGCGCATGCACAGTAGAGGTGAAGTGTGGAGGGCCATTCAGGACATGTTTTCTTTGGTTTTAGATGCTAATTTTGGGGATTGGGGGGCAAAATTTGTGTTTGGCCCTATATTTTAAGAGTTAGCACCAGCTATGTCTGGGTCATTGGTAAGTATAAAAAATATATAAATTACTATAAATTTTTTAACTTTCTTTTCAATTAACAGGAGTTTGCTCTGTAAACTATATGCAATTAACAGGTTAAATTTGTATTGAAGGTATGGTAAATGGTTTTATGTTTGGAAGTCATATCCAATTAACAGAGATATTCAGTTAAGAGATATCTAATTGAGTGGGCTGCACTGGATTGTGTTTTATTTAAGGAGGCTAAAATGAAAAGAAATTATTCCAAAATATGTATTTGTCTTGTTATTTTCAGCTTGCGTTAGGTTTATGGATTGACTGTTTTAGTTCTACAATATATTCAAGAATGGAGATAAAAGGCATATTTTGGCTTATGCAGATAAATTGTTGCCGTGTGATATATTGCTGGAAAGTCTATTCAAGACCCTTTAAACATATTATCAGATAACTGCTCTTTATGATGGTAACCAACTTGGGCAAGGTGGCACTGAGTATTAAAACTTACAGCACTTCGATGGTGCACTTGTCTTCAACCAATGCAACACTGCTTGTGTATACCTAGTACTTTGGGAGTCTGACAGTTGCTTGCCACTGCTTGGCAGTTCTCACCAGGTACTCTAGCTTCCTCACCTGTAAAACTGTCAGACATGATGTGCCCTGTCTGTTGAAAGTGTCATTAAAACCCAATAAAACAAAGAAAAGCCTCTTTCTAAAAGAAGTTGAAAACATCCATACAGTATTTCTTTTCCAGTAACCTAACACTTCCATTTTTCCCCCATAGTTTATGACTCCCACACCGGAATGAACTCGTCCATAGACTATAGTTTAGAAGAGAAAAAAAAGAGAAAGCTTTTGTTGATTTAAAAAGAGAAATTGTACTTTTTAAGCTGAGGTTTGGAGGGATAAAGATGAAAAATGTGATGGTAATTTTGTATGTTTTGTGCTGGATGGATTTGTCCAATTTGTTATGTGATAGGTTAATGATCAATTTTCTTGCAATGAGTTAAGAGTATTCTGGGATGTTGAAGTAAATTATTTAAAATAAAAGTGTCAACTTTTGTTTGAAAAAAGGTTTATGTGGTTATAATTAAACTTTTTTTCGGTTCATGCGTTTTCAGATAAAACGATTGGCTCACACGATTCTGTTTTTTCTTTTCATAACTCAACGAACCGAAAAACCACAATTAGGTCCGCCCCCAGCAACGCCCCTAAAATACTAGTCTTCGGAGTTGCAACATGGTGTCAAATCAATAGAAGTTAGAGCACTGGCACGTTCTAAATCTGAAAAAGAAAAATAAATTTATATTACTAATTTATCACCATGAAATTATTTATAAAATATTTAAATGACCGTGGTGGGTCAATTTTTCTTTTTCTTCACAACTGTATTTATTTGACATTTCAATTTTTACGCACACTGGGTGATCGTCTGCGTTCATCGTTTTACCCAAATTGATTGTATACAATGGCTGGCCACGACGAATACGGCAATTTTGACATTGAATTCAACTAATTGCATGTCATCTGGCTTTATAGCTAAATCCACTTTTACAAACTGTGTTTTTCAGTTCTCGGGAAACTGTCAAAACCAAAATACAATGTAATACTGATGGCCTACTTCCACCTACCACGGAACGTAACTTTTACGTGAAGTGAACAGTTGAATGAAATTTGAGGGAGGCATGGCCTATGATGTTTTCTTTGCATTACGTAATTCATTGGTCAATAAAAAATTTAATGACATAAGTGCATTTGACTTGGAAAGTGTGTCAAATGCTACCTGCATTTCAATAATATGCACCCTCTTTTATGCCAGAAAAATAATATGTCTACCAGTTTTAATTTTTAAGTCTTTGTTCGCTGAAGTAGAGAACGACTAACACTATTTATTTATTTGGGTCGCGAAAGTTTAATTATAAGGAATGATCATTCCTTTTTGTCTATTTCTTGAGGTATGAACCCCAAAAAACAAAGTCCAAACTGTGTAAATGAGCTACACAGTTTGGACTTTGTTTTTTGGGGTTCATAACTCAAGAAATAGACAAAAAGGAACAATCATTCCTTAAATAAATGATTGGTGGTAATTTCCCTGTCTTTTATTGATATACTGAGAATTTATTTCCAGAACAAAGTACTTCAACTGAATAAAGATATCGAAGAACAGAGAGGAAAATTGGAACGTGTTGGAAAACAGGTTTGTGATATAGAATAAATTTTATTACATTTTAGATTTGAATCATTCAAGCAGAATGTTATTTTGTTTATAAATAATTTGCAGTGTTTTAATGCTTAGAGACTCAAGTCAACTGTGATAAACATTGTGGCCTCCAAATAGGTACCTTGCTGTGTATTCATGAAGATGTCTTTGAGATATTTGCAAAATATTCCTGGCACAGTTTCTCATTAAATATTGTTGCCTATATAGTAGGGCGCGACAAACATTTCCAGATTCGATTTGGTTTTGAAATCTTTTCACTGATTTGATTTGATTCAAAACATCTTGATTATTTAAAAAAAATCAAATTTCAGAGAGTTTTCTGGACGTAAAAAAATGTCTTTATTGTTAACTTTCTAATGATGACAAATCATCCAAAAGTTTTCTGTGGAATGAGATTGACCATATTCCTCCTAACTAGAAGACACATATTTAGTCCAAAAATTCCTAAAAATGCCATTTAGAGTGATAGCAGAAATAAAGTAACATCCAGTTTGAACCCTATATTGCTCCTTGGATTGGAACAAGGCACCCCAGATGGTACCTTTTTCAACTCAAGGTATGATAAATGGCTTTTCCTTTGTCCACTTGTTGAAACCTGGGCAATTCTTGTTTCAATTTAGTTCCATTGCTAAGATAATTGCGGGGTGAATTGTCACCACTAGAATATTAACAACAGAAAATGTGCAAGCACTTTTTGGTAGTGATACATTCAAAGTGAGCTTCAAGTAATTTGGATGTCAGTGGATCAAACACTGTCCTATTCTGTTCTAATTAATGAAAGGATGTTGCACCAATATTTGGCACCAAAAATATAATTTTGGTAGGTCTCAAATGCTTTGTGGTGTATTATTTCAGTGTGTCATATTTTTATACTGTACCAATGACCCAGACATAGCTGGTGCTAACTCTTAAAATATAGGGCCAAACACAAATTTTGCCCCCCAATCCCCAAAATTTGCATCTAAAACCAAAGAAAACATGTCCTGAATGGCCCTCCACACTTCACCTCTACTGTGCATGTGCAGTGTCAAGGACGTTCCGAAATTGGCGCCATTAATCATTCTTAGTTTGGCCCTTCATCAGTTAACATCTGACTGATCTTTGTGCTTGTAAATCTCAGTTTAAATGATGCCAGACACATAAATATTAGTGAAATGGTGATTCTAAGGAGGATGTAGAAGGAGGAGAGGAAAAATGTGTGACAGAAAATTATCAGGGCTGTAACTTAAAATTTTTTAATGAAATTATGTTAAGTTACCTATTTTCGAGGCAGCAGCCATTTTGTTGTCATTCTTGTTATCAAGTTACACTGCTTGTTCAGTGTTTTCCTCTCTCCCTTTCCTTTAAGTCCCCTCTTGCTATTCTCCCATGCTTTTGGCATATTTTCTGTAATTTTATTACTAAAATTTCTTGGGAGTTTTAGCTTAATAACAGAATGAATTCTGTTCTTTTCCCCATGTTTACGTCTTCACCTATGGGTGGTTAGGTGTAGTGTTCTGCATCTGCCATCTGATGTTCTGCAGTTTCTTCCCTGGAAGTCTCTGTTTTGCATCAGATAGTGTATTATTGGTAACTGATTTCGGGCCTGGGTGCCTGGAGTCTTATTCTAGTGTTTTTACACTTATTGTTTACATTTACAAAAGCCCTCTGTGTGAGGTGGGATTTCTTGAAAATAATATCTTGATGTTAATTTAATCATAACTAGATACATTATTTTTGTTCGTAAGTGTTGCATAAATTGTTTAAAATATTTTTTAAATTTTTGTCCACACTTAGGCTTGGGATCCATTGGGGCTCAACGTTACTTTTCAGAAACTTGGGCTGTTCTGAAAAAATATTTTTTCAAAATTTTTTGATTTCAATTATTTTTTCTATGTTAATGGATCATATTATTATGTATTTTGATTGTCAGGGGTTGGTGCGAGTACTAGGACTTTCTTTTCTTTTCACATTGAAAGGATTTTGGTCAATTGTAATAAGAGGAAATCTTCCTCTGACTTTTATAATCATTGTATATGTAGTCAGTGTACTCGCACTAGCTCCTGTTCTGTATGTGATAATTTCGATGACAACATGGGAAGCGTGTGTCACGGTATGTTAGGGGGGAATTGGACATTCCGGTCACTCTACTTTATCAATTTCTATTTCAGACGATCAAGATTAGGGTGATGTATCCATGATGTCTTCCAAAAGTGTGCCTCCGTCGTCACAATTAATGAAGAGCTAGCGGAAAAGTGCTCATGTAAATACGCCAATTGCCTAAGAGGACCCTAGTAGGTTCGACGGCCTTTGACGTCCGCTAGCTCGCCCGGTGTAGCGGTCTAGAAGGAGTTTTTGGGGTGATGCGAGCACTATAAATCAACCAAATGCACACCCAGTGACGGTGGATTAGAGGGTGAACGGAGGAAGCCTTTTAGTCCGGTTCCTAGCTCGTCCAGGTCCATCCGTCTGGCCCCAGATGTTGTGGTACAAAATGTTTCGCATTCGGAGCATACGTCCGCCGCTCGGGACGCTCCGACATATAGTCAGTCCGGAGAGACTGTCAATAAGGCTTCCTCATTCTCATGGTAGCGCACACGACCGCTCTTAGCTACGTGACCTCGGATATCCAGTCAGCTTCGCCAATCGGAGAATCATCGGCGACCAGGTCATACCATCCGGTAGCCAGGGACACGAGGCCTGCAGACTCCGGACGTTCGCATAAGAAAGTGTGCGGGAGTCAATGTACACGGAGATTCCGGCGGCAATGCATCGTTAGACCACTACTGCACAGGCCTCGCTGACGGACGTGCTATCCCAAATAGCACAGCTTATCGCAGCATCCCAGCAACAACTGAATCTGTCGCGTCATGTATTATCCGACGATGCTGGGTCGGGACACTCCGCAGAATCAGGTACGGATGTCCGAAAATTTCATCCGGTCCGACGGGATGCCGAAAGGGATTCGGAGGATTTCGAGCTTTCCCTTTCGGAACAACATATGCTGTTGTGTATGTCATCTGACTTTATTTTCTACACGTTCTTTCGTCGGACCAGAATGCTGCGATGTCGGATAAGAAACTGATAGCGTCGGTGGACTTAGAAATTTTTGGTTCGGTTCAGCGACATCGTCCCTCAGTTCCGACATAGTCCAATAATGTCACACAAACTTTCGAATTATTGAACAACGCTATATATTATTATTATATGCTTGCTATTACCAAGCATTTCTGGTTTCTTGTTCGCAAAGTTACGGAGATGTCTTTCAAAGTGTGCCTCTGTCGTCATAGTTAATGAAGAGCTAGCGGCAATAAATGCTCATGGAATATGTCTATCGCCTAAGAGGTCCCTTGTAGGATCGACGGAGTGACATTCGCTAGCTCACCCGATGTAGCGTCCATTCATTGAATGGTTCAGCAGCCGGGTTTGTCCGTTGCGGTCTAGGAAGGAGATTTGGGTGATGCGAGCACTATAATACTTTAGTACTCACCCAGTGACGACGGATTGAGGACAGGTCGGAGGAAGCCTGTTAGTCCGGTTCCTGGCTCGTCCAGGTCCGTCTGGGCTGTGAGCGAGAGAGGTCCCTCTCTCGTACAACAACATAGGGGACCGCTTGTTGTGGTTCAGATATTTCGCATTCGGAGCATATGTCCGCCGCTCGGGACGCTCCGTTATATTGACAGTCCGAGAGACTGTCGATAATGCTTCCTCATCCTCACAGCAGCGCACACGACCGCACATTGGCTAAGTGACCTCGAGTATCCGACCAGTTTCGTCATGCAGTGATTCCACGGCGAACAGGTCACGCCATCCGGTAGCCAAGGGACACGAGGCCTATACACTCCATTCGCTCGCATAATAGATGTATGCATGGGGTAACGATCACGGAGCTTCCAGCGGCAATGCATCGTAAGACCGCTTCTCCACAGGCCTCAGTGACGGACGTGCTATCCAAGTTAGCACAGATTATTGCAGCATCCCAGCAATCGACAGTTTCTCGGTCGGATCAGGAATTATCCGACGGCGCTGGGTCGGTGCGCTCCGCTGTTGCATCAGGTTCGGACGACCGAACGCTTTATAGGGTCCGACAGGATGGCGAAAGGGATTCGGACGATTTCGAGTTTTCCCTTTCGGAACAACGGAAGCTGCCATACATTTCTTCCGGCATTATCTTCCAGTGGTTGTTCCTTCGGACTACATTGCTGCGATGTTGGATAAGAGACTTATAGCGTCATTGGACACGGAATTTTGGATCGGTTCAGGGACATTGTCCCTGACTTACCGACGCAGTCCAATAATGTCATTATAACATTTTTATTATTTATCGATGCTATATATATATAAGCCTGCTACCAAGCATGATAGTTTAGTTTCTTGTCCGCAATGCTCAATTCTGCCTTTTATCATTTCTAGGAATAATTTATTTTGGCAGAACAGGGCATACCGAGAGTTTATATGCGTCTAGACGGCAGAGTTAAAGACTGGAAATTATCTTTTTCGCCGTCTATGTCTTTTCCAACCACAATGTTGGAAACGACAATGATGTCTAATAGACTTAACTTAGACGCTTTATCATACGTAGTCCACCTTACTGAGGCGTTATCATTACGTCTTCAAGAGAAAGAATTCCGGGATATGATCCTCAATGTGATTTCTTTCAAGGGCAGTAGTTTGTCCACGTATAACTCCGCCCTTCAGTGGCAACCTGGAGTTGGTTAGACATGACGCAGCCCTAGCTACATCCACGCGCGTGGATAGTAAGGTGAAGAACTCTCTCAGAGTCGCTTCGGTCTCGGAGAAGCTTCTCTTCGATGGCAACTTTTCAGCAATCCATGAATTGCGCGATATACATGTTCTCTTGTCTATCAAGTGTAGCAAGAGATTCAGACTGGGGCAAACATTCGGTGGTTGACTCAGAGAGTGCCACTGCAGTTGCCGGATCCGAGTTTTATAATTATGACGGTTGCCAGTCAAACAGGTTGGGGTACAATATTGATCCCAACGGATTCGTAGTGCCAGGGTCTTTGGGTTCCGCAGTCTCTAGGCAAGCACTTATCTTCCACGGAATAATGTTTTTTAGGCTTGCTTTATGTCATTGGATGAACATTATTCAGAAACGTATTTCCAAATCCTGTCCAATAATACGACAGTAGTTGCGTATCTCGGGAACCAGGGAGGCACTCATTCGATTCCGTTATTCAATTTAACGGAAAGAATCCTTCTGTTTGTTATAGTACACCAAGTTCTGCTTCGGTCCGTCATATTCCGGGTCGTCTGATTGTATTCCCTTTCACGTAAGGGTCGCTTGTTGCCGTCAGAATGGACTCTCAACAAACAAGTATTCAATCAGATTTGCTATCAATGGGAGCGCCCAATGATAATTTATTTACGACACAACTTGCTAATCAATTGCAGACGTATGTGTTTGCATGTCCGGATCTCTGAGCTTATGTTGTTAACGCTCTATTGATCTAATAGGACGGAATGATAGGATATGCGTATCCTCCTGCGCTGTTGTTTCAGCAAGTATTGCTAAGATAAACAACCACAATACATTTCTGTTGATAGCATCTCTGTCTTCACAGAGACCGTGGGTTAATTTACTCAGATGTCTACTGTGGGACTTAATGCGAAAACTTCCTCCATGAGAGGATCTTCTTTCGCTGGGGAAAATCGTGTCATCTTCATCACAACCCGCAAGGTCTCAACCTTCACGTATTCCGTTGTGTGGTCCTTATTGCATTGTAAGCATTGTACTGGACGAGCTTTGGACGCGATTTCTTACTGTAGGAGAACCTCTTCTTCGCTATTCTATGCGGCTAAAGTGGAGGCTCTTCCGTCGTTGTTGTAGGAATCACTATGTTGATATTGTTGATCCCTCCATACTAGTCATTGCAACTTTCTAGTATACTTGTTTGACAAGATCTACTGCAGCCTGATACTATTAAGGTTATAGGTCTATGTTATCTCATACCTATGCACTCTATGATAGTTTACAATTGAGTCTTATGTCTCTTTATCTGAGTCAGTTAGTAACTTTTCGATAAATAGACTTAGAATCATTAGATTAAATTTCTATATGGAATTTAACTTCGGTTCTTATTTAGCTAAGTAATCATTTGAGCCTCTGGAAACAGTAGTTTTCAAATTCTGACCTTTTAGACAGTAATTCTGTTGGCTTCTCTTTTACTGAAGAGTCAGTGAGCCTCATGCACTATCGGTGGATGATTCTCACTTTCGTAGTTTCGGAATCACTACTTCCTTTACTATTTAGGTTGGATTTTTGGTTAAGAGTCAGGCTCCTAATAAATATCCGGAGCCTATTGTTATTAAGGTCCTTCCGTCTTCGTACGGGCATAGGCCTTTACTCTGTCCGGTTAGAGTTTACGTATTTATAAACAGATATCTGTTTATTACTACGGACGTAAGCTTCTTCTGTCTTTGATGCCTAATAGAAGGACGTTACGCTCCATTCTATTGCTAATGGATTCAATTAACTATCGGTACTGCTTATGGTATATCATTGACTCAGCAGTTGTGCTTGAGATTTCGGCTCATGAAGTAAGAATTCTTTCTACATCTTGGGCTTACATTAATAGTGTAGCTATTATAGATTTTTGAAGGCTGTTCATTGCGCTCAGCCATCCACATTCATGAATTTTTTATCTCAGAAATATCAAGTCCATTTCTGGAGGCCTTTTTTGTTAGGTCTGTTATCTACTGCTCAGAATGTCATTCACTTAACAGTTGCTACTATAGCTAGGTAGGCTGTCTGTTTCGGCAGTGACTCCGTTCTGCTGCCCTCTTCGCTCTGGGCTATTTGACCCAGGGCAAGAAAAAGGGGAGGGGGGGAGGGAGGGTGTTCCCTTGGGTCACCTGTTTTACTATGAAACAAGGGGATACCTCCTCCGGAGTTAGTAATTCTGAGCTGTTACTGGGATGGCTTTTTAGTGAGAAGTTTATGTTTTAAAAATTCATTCAGGTCTTAGTTTTTAAAGTATAGCTTTTGAATATAGCACGTGTCAAACGGACGTTATTATACAATCCTCGGACACTTTTAAGGAGTATAAAGAGTCTCTATTCTCTAGACTTACTTTATTTATTGGCTTACTTTAAAAATTATTAGTATAAGGATTATACTAGATATTAATAGAGTACATGGATGTATGATGCTCAATTTTGCAAGGTGTTGTATCTTTCTAATTTAACATAAATAAGAAAGATACATGTAAGGCCTAATACTTCTTTTTCCCTAGAGGGGATGACTCTATTTTATATAATTGAGCGTATTCCAACTTGCTCTATGTCCTAGGCCCTCCAGCCTTTTTACTATTCAGCTATGTCTGGGTCATTGGTACAGTATAAAAATGTTAAAAAAATTTATATTAATTTATATATTTATTATACTTACCAATGACCCAGACAGGGATTACCCTCCCAAGAGTTGGGAACTCATACCTCCCCACTGAGTACATAGCGCTTACCAAGCACTGGTTATAAGAATGATTAATGGCATCAATTTCGGAATGTCCTTGACACTGCGCATGCGCAGTAGAGGTGAAGTGTGGAGGGCCATTCAGGACATGTTTTCTTTGGTTTTAGATGCAAATTTTGGGGATTGGGGGCAAAATTTGTGTTTGGCCCTATATTTTAAGAGTTAGCACCAGCTGTGTCTGGGTCATTGGTAAGTATAAAAAATATATAAATTACTGTAAATTTTTTAACTTTCCATACAATCGCTATCTGATGACACAGTCTAGACAGATTTCACACCTGTCAGGTAATCTTAAGTTAACAGGTTTAATGATGGCCAGCTTTGTTATGGGTCAGCTGAATTAACAGTGTATCCATTTAATCTGATTCTGAAAAAAACATTTCTTTGTTACTTAACCTTTTTTTTAACTTAATAGCCTTCTGAAAGATAAACAAAGTTATCCCATAAATGGCAGTTTATTTGAACAATAAAGGCCTTGAATAAATTTTTGCTTTAATTACTCAGTAGGGTGATAAATTTTCCCTGTAGGTTTAACACACGAAAAATTTATCACCCTAGTAGGGAGTTGAAAACGGTCTATACTATGTTGACCTCTGGCGTTCCATTTGAAAGGTCGGGATATCTTGACCTGATTTACACGTACGATCAGAAATCTGTGGAAACGAAGCAACCGACGATCATCACTTAAACATAATTAAATGAGCTGTACCGGTATAAGATTATATGCTGCATGTAAAACGTTCATTGCGAGCAAACAATAAAGAATACTCATAATTAATTAACAAAAGTATTAAAAAATAAAGCTCGATTTTGAAATACCTAATGCCAGTAGTGACTGGTGTAGTGTTACTGTTAATTTGGATTTTGGGGATGTACATGTCATATGCTCGGTGGGCGGTACTTTGCATCGATAAACAATTATTATGTTTCAGGAGAGAAAGAACGTGAATGATGTTCTTTTATTATGAGTAACCTTACCTCTCCTCCCAGCACAGCAACGCATAACACGAAGTACACTCTGCACAATTCCAATACAACTGAATTCACACATTGTCAAAATAATTTGAACACACCTGTATCACATGCTGTTGAACCCATGGCTCGGGTAACCGCAATAACTATTTCCTCATTAGAACGAAATGGTGGCACAAGTGTTAACATTAATGACTTCCATTTGCAGCATACTGACCTCTCGAATCCAAGCGTGTTATTGAATAGTTTATTTCACGGACGTATTATACGTTAACACTTTAAACATCAACATACAAAAATGAACTGACATTCGTGACATTCGTGGCCTGCTTTGAAAGTGGCCCAATTGCTCTCACCCTCTCAATGCTGCATGAACGCGTTGTAATGTAGCATAATTAACAGTTCAGTTGTTGTTTTCTTTGAAAGGTTTGAAAGTATTACACAATGCCAGTACAAAAGAATATAGATTGCTCATTTAATAAAGGATTTTTGCAAGTTTAGCTGATGTTTGTTGGGGAATTATCTTTAGACAGAAATGTATCACTGCACCTTATTTATTTTTTACAATGTTCTCTTGTCGATCGAAGTGGACCAATATACTCCTCACTTCGAGCTATGTTTTGTAGCGAATAACAGCACGATTTTGCCGCAACTTCTTTGTAAAAGATTTATGGGGATAAACAAAATAAATGTATAGTGTTTTCAAGTGAAAAATGTATTCTACTCGTAGGATTAAGAATCAAACTGACTCGCCAGAGGCTCGTTGGTTTCATTCTTAATCCTACTCATAGAATAAATGTTTTACTTGAAAACTATATGTTTATTGTATATATAATCAATTATTTGCTACTAGTTTATTTAGAGTGAATAAACAGTGAGTAAATAATCATGAAATTATTTTGTAAACATTAATAATAGCATTTTGAGTTTATTTATTTATTGTTTTATTTATTATCTATATTTGTATCATTTATAGGTTTTTTTTGCAACTTATATACTTAAAATAGCCAGCTAATACTAAATTAAAATATTGTAGTTTGAATGCTTTAGCATTGCAGATGGTGACAATTGCACTCAAAGGACGATATATGGTTAATTTGTTCTCCTTTAAAATCAGATTCCATTTGACACTAAAACCTTTCATTTAGCATGCTACCAAAATCTTCATTTGGAATTGAAGAAACATTTTGCTTGGCACCCAAAAATATCTGGCTAGCATAAAAAATTGCATGGAATACTCTTGGTTGCCATATGAATAAATTGCTCAACCTTTGTGAAACAAGTAATTCGATAGAATGAAATAGTCTAACCAGTGCCCATGTTGACACTGTGGCATACACAGTAGCAACATGCATGCTAGTTAGACTATCTCATACCACTGGTTACACATGGGAGCACTAGTAAGACCACCATAGTATCATAACAATTGGGAAGTGGGGTCAATTCAGTTTCGAACCTTTTGCCTATTCAGTTTGGGCAAAAAATAGTGCTCTATTATATAGGTACACAGGACATGACTACAAATCACTGCCAAGCCTTTGAACTCACAGGCTGTGGCATAATTGGTTAACGTTATGCCAGAAATTGAAGTTTGATATCAGTGAACAGGAAGAATTCTATCACTATAATATATACAAAAGAATGGTGCATTAATCTTTTTCCATGGTGGGTTAACCTTGTTTCAAATATTGAAAAGTTTGATATCAATGAACAGAAAGAATTATATCACTATAATATATAATAAAGTATCATGATGCATTAAGAAGACCAGAGGGTGTTGTGGCTCAGTAGGTTGAGGTGCAGGCTGCAAGCCGAGAGGTCTTCGGTTCGAATCCCACCTGCAGTAACTGCTTTGTGACCTTGGACAAGACACTTCAACCCCATTGCCCACATGGGGGGGCATGGTGGCATTGTGTACTAAGGCATACTGCACGTCGATGGTGCACCTGTCTTCAACCAGTGCTAACCCCGCGTGTGTGGCGTTAGTATTTTGGGGGAGCTGACGGTTGCTCAGCATTGCTTAGTGGTTCTCTCTGGGTACTCTGGTTTCCTCCACCCGTAAAACTGTCGTGGCCATTGTGCAGAAATATGTGACCTTAAACACCAATAAATCTAATATATAAATGCGAATGTCTGTATCTATATCTCTCTCTATCTCTCTATCTATCTTTGTTCCGGGTGAACTCCTCCGTTTCTCGACTGATCGATCTCAAATTTTGTACACGGGGGTAATTCATCCCTGCAAGTAACATGGGATGGGTGTTGTGCCCGTGAGGGGTGACCTTGACCTTGAAATTGATGACCTTGACCTTTTATTTTGAAAATGGCTGGGCCGATCGGGCTAAAATTTCACATGTGCAGGTATATTGACCCATCGATCATTTTGACGTTATTGGGGTGCCTGTGCGGGGTGACCTTGACCTTGAAATTGTGACCTTGACTTTTATTTCGAAACTGGCTGGGCCGATTGGGCTGAAATTTCATATGTGCTTATATATTGACCCATCGATCATTTTGACTTTATCAGGGTGCCCGTGCGGGGTGATCTTGACCTTGAAATTGGTGACCTTGACCTTCTATTTCGAAAACGGCTGATATAACCATCTTCTCCCGTGCAATGCCGGGTAACATTCGCTAGTAAATAATAAATATTAAGAAGAGCATTTTCACAAAATTCTTTCTAAGCATAGTGCAGTGTTGAAGTTGATTAGTTTATGATCTCATTAAATTGAGAGCCCCTGGGGGCGCAGTGGCTCAGTTGGTAGAGGTGCAGGCTGCAAGCCGAGAGGTCCTCGGTTCGAATCCCACCTGCGGCAACCACGTTGTGTCCTTGGGCAAGACACTTCACCCCAATTGCCTACATGGGGGCACGATGACGCTGTGTACTGAGGCATACTGCACGTCGATGGTGCGCATGTCTTCAACCAATCTAACCCTGCCTGTGCTGCGGTGCAGACTTCAGAGTTACGATGTTGGAGAGCTGACAGCTGCTCGTCGTTGCTCGGTGGTTCTCTCCGGGTACTCCGGCTTCCTCCACCCGTAAAACTGTCATGGTCACGATTAGCCATTGTGCATAAGTATGTGACCTTAAACACCAATAAATAAATAATTGAGAGCCCCTGGTTTATGGTCTCATTAACTCTTAACCCACTGAGTATATTCAAAATATTTTTCATCAGATCTAGTCATGGTTGTTACGAAACAGCCATGACTCGATTAGATGAAAAATTTATTATCCCCCGCCAAAACAAAGTTTGCGGTGATTATATAAATGGGTTCCATCCATTCATCTGTTTGTCCATCCGTCTGTTCATCTGTCCATCCGTCTGTTCATCTGTCCATCCAGCCATCCATCCATCCATTCATCCATCCATCCGTCCATAACAACTTTGGACCTTCATATCTCAGTCAGTAGATGTTGGATTTAAGTGATCTTTGGTATGCTCATAGACCACCATGAGGGAAAGGATATTCACAAGTAACAGGTTTTGTCCTTTTTTTCTAGAGTTATTAGGCTTTTTCCGCTTTTTTCAACTAAGAAAATTTAAATTTTTGAAAATTTCAATTTTTATGGTTTCTACTCAGTGGGGTATACCAGTGGCATTGCAGCTTGTCTAAATTTTAGAAATCATTAGTCAAAACATCTATTCAATGTACATGGACGTAAATGGGTTAAATATGCCTGAAATATGCTTATTTCAGTGGCAATAGATTTCATCTTCTTGGTAGGAATAACCACCACCACCACCACCATGCAAGGAGTTAAATGGGAGTCCAGTTGTTCTCTCCAAAAAATTGTTGCATATCATTTACCCAGCAAAATTGCTGTATTTTCCAGCAGCATATGAAAAGTACTCAACTTCTTAATTTATAACTTATTTTTCAATAAAATAACATCCAATGCAATCATTGAGGACTCATAAGTATGGTTCACATCTTACCCAATTTAATCCCCCAAGTTATGTTTCAGATAAAAATTGTAGAATTTTTTTTTTAGTCAGTTGCAGATTGATGTTGCTGCTGTAGCTGCCATCTGTCGCTGTATGTGCAAGAAATATGTTATATTTAATGTTCCAAGAACAATGTTGTTGCTAAAGAATATCTTTTATTTTTTCATGTAGAATTCCAAGTATGCTAGAGAAGTTCGCTCAGCTAAGAAAAGTAAAGGAGAAACACCAGAAGAGGTAAATTAGTAATGACTTTCTTAAAACAGAACAGTGTATCCCATTTTCATCTACAGTACAGGGAGTGTGGATTACTAATAAAGCACTGCCATGTTCATTTTTACAACACAGAATTAAGGAGTTTCTGATATAAAAATCAGCCTGGATGCAGCAAAATAGTTAATTTTCATGAGATTATGAGTCTGTACATGTTTTTTTACAGCAGTATTTGTGAATATATTTGGTTTCAGTGTATAGGGATTAAAAAAATAGCCAGCCAAATCTTCAAAGCACAAATTATATATTATTTACATACCTTATAACTTTGTTGAACTCAAGTTTAAAATAAAAATTTGATTCACAAAACCCTTCCTTGAATAAAGATTGTTGAATAAATATAGTGAAGTTACGTTAGTGTGTGTCTGTAAGAGGGAAATAACCCACACTAATCATAATCTACAACCTATTGGCAAAAATGATAATCAAAATACCAGCACAGGCCAAAGAGAATCCACAAAAAATAGTCTGGTTTTTGATTAGATGGTAGAGTGGGGCCTACTTAATTACTTAATTAGGTATATTTAATTGAATAATCCTGTTAATTGAATGTAATCTCCATACATAAATCCATTTAGCATACCTTCAGTACAAATTTAACCTATTAATTGAATAAAGGTTATAGAGTTAATTGAATAAAAAGTCTTAAAATATATTGAGAGATTACCCTGGCAATCAGCAAATTCCCTCTTTTATGCCCCCGTATGTTTGTATGTACATGGGAACAAGTTTTGGTTTCCGGATGATAACTTGAGTATAAATTCAGATATTTTTTTAACTTTTATATATTGTCCTTAATGATGACAAAATGCTGGTCAAGTTCATTTGGCTGTATCTCAGAATGTCGTAAAGATGAAAATCTGTACCTGTGTGTTTACACAAGAAAACAATAGGTTTAAGGCTATAGTCTTTCTCAAATTAGGATCGGGTATTTTGCGGGGAGGTCTATAACTGTGGGGAATAACCATGGGTGTCTGTTGTGTAATTCTCACTGATGTTTGAATGATTTGTAAAGCTTGAGAAGCACGTCTTTGTTTACTCCCCACTTTTTATCTCTGATTATCTTCAGAAAATTGATATGGATACCAATGACTTGCACATATATATAGTACGTGGGGTGTGTATTATCACTAAATCACCTGTAGAGTGGCAATTCCACCCAAGCAATAATTGCAGATTTATTGCAAAGCTTAACAAGCGTAAGCAAAGTTCCAGCCAATGGTTATACCCGCTGGTCCATTAGCAGAAACATTGCTTGTATTTTTTGTCCACATGTACTGAATTTGAAAGTGATACTTTGAGTGATAACTCTACTTCCCGGGTGATTTAGTTATAATCCACTCTCCACAATCTGTTCATATCTTACACAACTCAGTAAAATCTGTTCACCGAACACAGAAAACCCACTGTCTGTATCTCTAATTGATCTCTGAACGTAGAAACATCTCACAGGTGACCGCTAATTAGATATAAACTATAATTACTATCAAAACAAACTTACCGAGGTGTGTATTTTAGTTTTTCGATGTTTTGAGAATACACCAGTTCATTATTGGTCATATTGCCTTTTTCCTTTCTAGAGTTGTTCCCCTTCACTTAGTAAAAAAAATAATACACGTTATGGTTTCTGGATTATAACATGAATATGCATTCAGATATTTTTTTAAAACTTTCACATTTTGTCCAGAATGCCAAAATACAGGTCAAGTTTGAATTTGGCTGCATTCACATTCTCTATTCTTGAGTGATTCCCCTTGTCATAGTGAAAAACAACACATCTCCGTGTTTCCGTATGATGACTTGATTTTTAAACCTTCACATATTGTCTAGAATTACAAAATACAGGTGAAGTTTGCATTTGGCTGCATTCACATATTCCGTTCTCGAGTTTTCCCCTTGACTTAGTAAAATTTTAGTTTGCCTTTGTGAAGGTTATAAAGTGGGGGCATGAGTGTCTTGTGGACACAGATGATGGACTGCTGTACTAGTGTGAGTGAATTGGGTGATGGGCGTCGGTGGTGATATGGCACAGAGACATTGCCATCCTTGGCATTATTCTAGTTTAGATCTAATTTGCCTCAGTATATCCAGTACAGGATTTTAATCTATTATATCTTGTTTGACAGGGCTCCATGAGCTCAGTCAAACAAGATATAATAGATTAAATGCTCAGATTATCTCTATAATATAGTAAAATGGCCAAATCCCTGTTAATTGAATACTCCTGTTAAATGAATAATTTTCATTGGGATTGTGGCCATTCAATTAAAAGGTTTCTCCTGCATATTCATATCCATGAGGAAACAGATTAAATCAGACAATGAGACCAGTGCAGGTAAGTTTTGTAGGGAAACTACCCAGATCTTATTTTGGGAAAAAATTGTTAAATTGACCAAAAAATTGTTTTATGACATACCAGTAATTCCATCATATATCAAGGTAAATATTCTCAAAAAACACATTGCATTAATTGAATTAAAATGATATAACAGTATGGATGCCAGGGTTAACGACCATTATTTCAGCAAGATATAATAGATTAAATGCCCAAGTAATCTCTATAATACAGTAAAATGACCAAATCCCTGTTAATTGAATACCTCTGTTAAATGAATAATTTTCCTTGGGAAAGTGGCCATTCAATTAAAAGGTTTCTACTGCACATTTCTATCCAGGAGGAAACAGGTTAAATCAGACAATGAGATAAGTGCAGATAAGTTTTGTAGGGAAACTACTCAGATCAAATTTTGGGGTTAAATTGACCAAAAAATTATTTTATGATATACCAGTAATTCCATCATATATCAAGGTAAATATTCTCAAAAAACACATTGCATTAATTGAATTAAAATGATATAACAGTATGGTTGCAAGGGTCAATGACCATTATTTCAGGATTTGCTTCTGTTGAGTTTGTGTGGTGTTATTTCACAAGCTGTGCCAACAGTGGAATGGTTTTACATTCTTAATACAGTATGAATAATATGCATTAAATAATTTTCAACAAAAGTGGTAATTATGGGACACAGTGATTGAATTGTTCTTGGCATTTATGACCTATAGTCAAAATTGTTTTGTCATATTGGTTTTTATCATTGTGTTTCCAGAAAGATTTCTATGTTAGAGAATTGCGAGATTTTAACAAAGGCATTATGAAGCAAATAGGAGATGTAATTCAGCATCACTCAGAGTTGGGAGAAACTGTCAATATGTACTTTTCGCAGGTAAGTTGAAAATTTCTTTATTCATTATGGGATGCTTGACCTCCTCAAAGCCTGTGGCCTGGTTAAATATTATGACATTGTCTGACATGGTATTTCTGCAGAATATTTCTTCAGTTCATCCAATGACTTTACTTGCCCTATTCACGATTCTAAATTATTTTGAAACTTTTGTTTTGGCACTCCCAGTTCTAGAAAACAAGATGCAAAAAGCACTAGAAATCCTTTCAAAATGACTCAGTTTAGTGCATGGAAACTTATTCTGAATAGATAAGTAACCACTTATGTCATGGGTCCATATTGCTTATATGACCCTGTACAGTGCCCCAACAGAGATTAGAAAAAGAGTTTCTAAAATTGTTACCCCTCCATATGTGCCATGCAATGCGAAATGGTCATGCATGAGAGAGGCCATATTGAATTAACAGAGTCCTCAATTAATTCGACCTGTACTTCAAAGAAGATGTGGAGGCAAAAATGTTGTCAACACACGTCTGTACAACTGTCTGCTCATACATCCACCCATCTGTGAGGAATTTTTGTTTTTGTTCTCAGAACGTTTTTATCAAATATTTTTCTATTATTGTTTAATTTAGCTAATATTGTTACACTACAGTTTAACCCTTTACCTAACAAATCTGCTGCATTCTTCCGCATAATTTACAAATTGAGAAGTTCAACAACAAAGTATTTCAACAAAACCATATTCTGTAATGTTTCCAACCACCTCCCCCCACCCCCCACTCCCCTCCCTGCATTGGAATGGGCTGATCAAGCTCCTTTCAATGGGAGGGAACATGGTATGATTTTGTTGAAATTTTTTCAAAATTAAAATGCGAAATTTTGATATTGTATGCATTGGGAAGAGGGTTAATGTAGTGCCTTGAAGTTAAAACTGAACATGCACAGAATGACACGCATGCGTGAATGGGTTAATCAATATTGCATGAGTGCCAGCGTAGAAGTGTAAATCAAGAGGCTGCTCATCTCGAGTTTTATCCTTCCAAGATAGCACAAGTGCCATATCGATTAACCCATTCACACATGTGTGTCATTCTGTCTTTATTACATGCTGTCACATCTATAAAAACAATTATTTGAAGGACACTCAGCAATTCATTTGACAACTATCAACAAAAAGAAAACATTTTATCGCCATCCAAATTTGCGAGGGGTACCTGTGTTACTATTTTGTCCCCTGAATTCCAATGAGTTCTATGGGCTTACTGGCAAATAGAACACATTGGAACTCGAGGGACAATTTTCAGCTATCGCTAGCAGTTAAAATTGTAATTGCATTGCACGATTTGTAGAAAATTACAGTGAACTTTTGTTTCTATTTAAAAATAGTCTGTCAACGATTTCCATTCCACACATGTGCAGAACAGATATTTTTACACTGTAAACCAATGGCCCAGACTAGCTGGTACTTAACTCAAAGTTATTAAGGGCCAAACACAAATTTTGAACCCACCAATCCCCAAAATTTGCTTGCAAAACCGAAAATTAAAAGTCCTATCTGGCCCTCCATACATTTGCTCTCCACGCATGCACAGATGTCAGGAAGTGACCGGAATTGGCGCCAACATCATTCTTTGTTTGGCCCTAAAGTCTTCAACAATGAAATGACATCTGTGCTTTAAAATCTCCTTTTTTGAGGATGCCAGACACAAATCAATGCAAGAATTGGTGAATACAAGGATGTTATTGGATGAAGGAAGTGTTCAACGGTGGTTTTGGACGTTCAGGGCTGTAACTTTATATTTATAAAATTATTTTATGTTTCTCAATTTCGGGACATGTGCCTGACGTCATCATTTTTAAAAATGATTATTCCTCTGTTTGTTAAGTATTCCTTCCCTATCCTTCCATGAACCCTTCCTGTTAAACTCTTAAGCTTTTTGACTATTTTTTATTGAAATTTTTTATTAAATTTCTTGGGAGTTTTACATTTATTACAGAATATTATTCTGTTTCTTCCCTAGGGTTACATCCTCACCCTAGGGGTGTTAGGCCGTTTAGTCTTGCATCTTCTATCCGATGTATCGTTTTTTCTTCGTATGAAGATCTAGCTTTGCATCTGATAGCATTTCAAATGGTTCTGACTTTGGGCCTTTTTGTGTGCCTGATGTCTTGTTTACATTGACATTGTTTACATTATCAACATCCTCATATATTATATATAGGTAGTTTTTTATATTCTATTACTGTAGTATTCTTTAGGATACATGGATTGTTATTCCGGTAGTGTAGCTCAAAAAATTTTGGATTTTGTCCACACTTAGGCTCTATTAGGAGGCCCATGGGCTCTTAATGTTCCCTTTGAGAACTTGGGAGTTTTTTCGAAATTTTTTTGTTTACAAAAAATATTTTGAATTTAATTATGATTGCTATTATTCATGTATTTAAGTTATATATATATATTGTTGTGGAGTTTGGAGGACTGATTTCGACTTTAGTTGATACACTCCTGCAGACTCTTGTCATTCTTGTGTTGCACTGGGATGACTGATGTTGGAGTCAGGTGTTGCGGTACGTTGTTGGCGGTGAGGTTCTGAGGATCAGAGCCTCTTACCGCATTTTAATTGATTCTATCAGTTTCTATTTCAGAGGAACATGAACATGGTGATGATATTCTGACACCCATTCAAGTGTGCGACTGCAGTCGCGCTCCGTGGAGCATATAGAGCAAGCTACAGTGCTCATTATTGCAAGAGTTAGGGCCTTTTAAAGGTTTTAATCTCTTGCAAGCAGCTAGCTCGACCAGTGAAGCAATACTCCATCCGTAGGTGCCGGGTAAGTCTGTTGCGGTCTAGGAAGTGGATTGGGTAGAGCGACCACTATAATATAAATAGCTCACCCAGCGACGACTGAAATAGGGAGGAAGTAGCAAGTTCTTGTACTCGGTGAGGTCTGATAGACCACAAGCGGGAGAGGCCCCCCTCTCTAATCTAGCAACGTCAGGGGTCAGATGTTGTTTTGAGAACACGAGCCGGAACATATGTCCACCCTACACTCAGGATGCTCTGTGTAGTCTGCAGCTGCGGTCGGCTTCAGTCATGGCTTCGTCCGCTACGTTTCACATGGTCAAAATGAAGTTTTCTGGTTGAAAACTTCCACGAGACGGAGCATATGTCCGCCCGCCGCTCGGGACGCTCTGTCTAGTCTGCAACCGGTGTCGGCTTCAGTCACGGCTTACTCTGCTATGTTATTTAAGCACACACGACCGCATCCTAGCTACCCGACTTCAGATATCCAGCCTGCTGCACGAAGAAGGAATCTTTCTTCGTCTGTGAAGTCGGACCATCCAGTAAGTAGGGAGATGAGGCCTTGATCATCGGGACGTTCGGAGAAAGGATGAGTTTCCGACACACCTTCCCAGGAGAAGCATGCGGCTAAGGAACTGAAAACTGCTGCTCCTCAGGCCTCGATGACGGACTTGCTGTCGCAGATTGCGCAGCTGATCACAGCATCCCAGCAAGTGCAGATACAGCCTCCCTCAGACCCAGAATCTGAGATATCAGACTGTGGTGGGATGGTCCAGTCGTCTGTTCGCACAGATGCAATGGACCGAGATTCGCAACTGATTCTCTTGGTGGTGAAAGGGATAAGGAAGAGGATTACCCTTCCCTTTCGGAACAGTACTTGGTTGCGATGGCTTTCATCCATCAATACTACCCTGATATTGTTCCACTGAATCAAAATGCTGTGACGACAAGAGAGAAACCGCTGACGTCGTTAGGCGCAGACTTTATCTGGTCAAAGAAGGAAGTCCTTTCTTTTCCGGTTCAGTTTATGCAGGTGTCGCAGGCCTTCGGCCATATAGATGACGCCGTATTTATCCTCTTGAGTGCAAGGAAGAAGGCGGTTTCTTATCTTCATCTTCCGTATACATACCATTTTTTGGACTACATTCATTTAAAAACAATCAGGGAAGATGTTCATTTTGTCTTATGCAGATCTCCTTACAAGAGCTATGGTGCAACGTCTCAAGGGAAAGGAATTTGAGGACATTTGTACCTCTCTTAGAGTTCTTTCCAGGGCAATTATGTATAACACGTATAACTCCGCCCTAGCAGTGGCTCATCTGGAGTTAATCAGACGAGATGCTGCCCTTGCATTGTCATCACTGATAAGATGACAAGGTGAAAAGCTCTCACCGAGTCGCTCCGGTTTCCGGACATTTTATTTTCGACGACTAGCTTTTGTTAGTCTATGAACAGGCTACTAAGAAAGCATCTAGTGATCTGCTTTTTAAGTCGGAGTATCAACTACCCACTTTAGCAGACAAGAGTAAAGGAGGGCATTTCAGACAAAATCGTCAAAAGGAAACTCCTCAAGAGGGTACAAGTAACCCTCTTATAATTACTCTGGAGGTTGTCAGTATAGCAACTTGGGGAAAGGAGCATAGATCTGATCGGGACTACAGGCCAGGCGCCCCCAGGCCGACGAGACAAGGTTTTTCGCGGGGAGGACGTGGTTCCTCCTCCCATAAGCCTTGCAGGTCGTACAGGTGATGGTTTTGACCTCTATTGCTGGCCAGTTGGCGGAAGGTGATCAAGATCCGCAAAAAACTGGATAATAATCACGGAAGATCAGTGGGTGAGAAGTGTAGTCTCGGATGGCTTACGGCTATCATTCCAAGCAAAAACTCCACTAACAAGTTGTCTGCTTTGGACAAATCTTCCAGCAAATTCTTGCATAAGAGAGTTTCTCCTACCGGAGGTATAAGCTCTCTTATCAAAGGAAGCAATACCTGTCGTCGAGAATCAGGATCCTCAAGATTTTTACAGTCACCTGTTCCTCGTACCGAAGCCAGACTGCTCGTTCCGATCGGTAATAGACTTGAGCTGGATAACAAGCTTATCATGGCTACAAAAGGTTATTTATGGAAATCATTCAGTCGGTAAAAGCGAGCATTTGAGTGATCGACTATGTGGCAAGCATAGATCTAAGGATGTGTACTTTCATGTCCTGGTACATCCAGCATTCTTAAAGTACCTGCAGTTCGCCATACAAGGGAAGGTGTATTGAGTTCAGAACAATATGCTTTGGTCTGAATCAGACCCCCTGGGCATTTCATTCGAATAATGGACTCGGTAATGTCTTACTTACGAGCTCATTCGTCTGTGGTAACGTTGGCTTACTTGGATGACCTTCTACAGGGTTACGGCGACAGAATTATTCTTCAGAATGATGTTCAGAGTCTGCTTTTATTACTCTGACATCTCGGTTTCATCGTTATGAGAAAAAGTCAAATCTAGTTCCGTACAAGTCGTCTATTCACTTGGGAATGAGCTTTGAGACTCACAACAATCTGGTTCGTCTGCCATTACCCAGAGCGAAATTAGTCAGTTGTTATGCTTGCTTTTGTCTACACTCAGATGCATTAATAGTGAGGGAATTCATGCAACTGCTGGAGCTGTGCGGAGCGGCTGTGGATCTCATTCCGATGGACCGTCTGTGTGCACGTCCCCTCCAGATATTCTTTACTCAGAACTGGAGTGTGAAGACACTTTCGCTTGAACCAGTATTGTTTTAACGGACCCTGTAAAACAAGGGTTCAGATTTGGGCAGATATTCAGTGGTTAACTCAAGGAGTTATGCTGCAACTGCCAGATCCAGCTTTCCAGGAGAATCACATAAACATCAAGAAATGATGTCAATATAGCTAGCGCTACAACATTGGATTCAGATAATAACGGATGCCTATGTTCAATTTGGTCGGACAACTCGACAGTAGTAGCGTACATCGGGAACCAGGGCGGCACCCATTAATTTCCGTTATGCCAACTAACGGAGAAGATTTTCCTATACATCATGAATCATCATGTTCATCTTTCTATCCGTCATATACCGGGTCATCAGAACGTACTAGCAGGCTCGCTCTCTCGGAAAGGTCACCTGTTGCAATTGGAGTGGATGCTGAACAAGTGAGTATTTGGGCAGATTTGCTACCAGAGGGATCGCCCCATGATAGATCTGTTTGTGACACACCGGAACAGTCAATTACCGTCGTTCGTGTCGGCATGCCCAGACCATTGAGCATATGCAGTAGATGCTCTGCCGATCTCATGGGGATGAATGATAGGATATGCGTATCCTCCAATTCAGGTGATTCACTAGATTATGTTTAAGACCAAACAGTCTCGTTGTGAATCCTGCTAGTAGCACCTCTGTCGTCACAGAGACCTTGGATCAGTCTTCTCAAGTGTCTGTTATCGTGTGTTCCCCCAGAAGCTTCCTCCATGGGAATCGGTTAGACGTGAGGGAACCATTGCGGTTCCTATATTATTTTATGACTAACACAAGAACGATTAAGTAATGCAGGTGAGGAGGGTTCGATATGACTTTGAATCGTCGGGATTCGTCACTATATCCTTAACTTCTAAAGTGGCATTAAGCACCATTTATTAATAATAAATTAATACCTGAGTGCCTGTTCGACGAATATTTATATAGTTTTTGGTACTGCTTTTACTGATTCCAGAGTGCTCCCCTCTTTCTTTTTGAAGATTCCTTCAAAAGAAAAAGGGGGGGTGGGGGGGGGGGTGATTTTTTTTTACCTCTGCTCCGGCTTAATAAGTATGTAACTATGAGTGAAGCTGTTTTTGTCTGTAATTATATCCTGCATACAGCTGGAGTTATATATATGGCATATGTTTATGGGGGATATTCTCTCATTCTCAAATACGCCATCCTAATTTTGGGGGCTTAGTCCGGGCTAGCATTAAAAATTGGGAACTCGTTACATCCAGTTAGCATAGTCTTCATGCTAAGTTTACGGAATTACTTGAACTGGGCTCCTTTTTTAGGAAACGTCTTCTCTATTACTGTATAGAGAGACATACATGTAATTCCTAATAATTTTAATTTCCTTTCACCTTGGATTACAGGATTGGAACTATGTTGATTTACTAATTCTGAAGTCCTAGGCCCTCCACCTTTTTACGATTCAGCTAGTCTGGGCCATTGGTTTACAGTGTAAAAGTATTATAAATTTAAAGTAATTTGTATATTTTTATTTTTACCAATGGCCCAGATGGAGATGGCACTCCCATGAGTGGGCACTCATACCTCCCCACTGAATTTTTATGTAGTATTCTCTTCTATAAAGAATGATGTTGGCGCCAATTCCGGTCACTTCCTGACGTCTGCGCATACGCGGAGAGTAAATGTATGGAGGGCCAGATAGGACTTTTCATTTTTGGTTTTGCAAGCAAATTTGGGGATTGAGGGGTTCAAAATTTGTGTTTGGCCCTTAATAACTTTGAGTTAAGCACCAGCTAGTCTGGGCCATTGGTAAGAATAAAATTTACAAATTACTTTAAATTTATAATTTTCATTTTCCGCATGGTTTAGTGTTGCTGAAGATGGGGATTACATTGAACAGGCATGTAATAAAATCCAATATGTCATTTGCTTATAACTGAAGATGTTAAATATGGCTGCCATGGTTTAGTCACTTTCCACAGGGGCAATATTTCTGTGGACACAATAATATTAAATTCCAAACATTAATTTCAGGAATAAGCATCAAAAATTTAATTAATGAAGCACCAGGTACAACCAGGTGCTTCATTAAAATTTTGCTGATGATGATTTTTATTACCTTGTAAACGCTGACATGGCCATCACTGTCCACATGTGGATTATGACCAGTCCATGGTTGCTATACTGTAGCACATCCAAAGAATAATCAAGTTATCAAATTAACAGAATTACTTTGAGCTGATAAGCATCTTATTCAGACATGGGTATGTTGTTTTTTATACCAAGGTCATCAACTGATTTTATTTTATGGATGAAATAAAATCAGTTGATGGCAAACTAAACTGTTTGATGATAAGTGTGTGCTGCATACTGCATGCCCACATGTGAAACATTGTCAGTACAAAACCAAGATAATTGATTAGGCTTTGATGAAAATAACAGTGGTAGGATTCAGTGGGTTATTCACTTGATTTAAATATTATTCTAGTGAATTTTTTGTCATCTTTTCAGGCTAATCTTCCACCTCCCACACCATCTGGAATGCCAGGAAGTGCTCGCAGCAGCCTCTCTTCGGTGCGAAGCTCAGCATCCAGTGTGAAGAGCCCTCCATCCAGTCAAGGACGACCAACTCCAGTTCAGATTGGTGCAGATTTTGATGGTAAGAGATGATTTCATGTGTGGCCAGTTTTCCTACTACTGTTTTTGCCCCCTGATAACTGTCAGTGTGCTTTGGAAATGTATTGCGACCATCTGTTGGTTTGTCAGTCTGTCCATCTATCCACACTTATTATGCCCCTGACCTCCAAAGGAGGAATCGGGGTATCTAGTGAAGCCCTCCGTCCATCCATCTGCCTGTCCATCTGTCCATCCATCTGTACATATAAACGTTTTGGACTGCAATTCACAGCCATCAGTTGGATTTGGTATGCTGATAGACCTGCATAGTTGAACGGATATGTACAAGGAATGGGTTGTGTTCAATAATTTTTTCCCAGAGTTATGGCCCTTTTTCACTCTTTCAACTTAGAAAATATTTCTGTTTTCTCTCTTTCAATTTAGAAATTTTTTTGTCCCACAATGCCTTTAAGGCTACTTCAAACATGCCTTTGGATCAGGGGCAGTGGCCCACACTCTGCATAGCCCTTGTTTCTCCTAAACTAAGAGTATTGTAGAAAGTAACTTTTGGAAATGTTTTGTAAACAGTCTGTCATGGTGGATAAGTCTATGGAAGGCAAAAATCGTTTCCAACATTCACAGACCTTAATGTACATAGAACATACTATATTTTGGTGAAAAAAAGGATCCCCTGTGATGTAATGAACTGCTCTCAATCTCTCTTACCATTTTAATTTTCGAATATTGAAATTTCGAGTTATTGTTGACAGGTTGCTGATGTGCGGACAGGATTCTCAAATTTTGTTGCTGTTACTGTCTTTTTTATTGGAGTTACTACCATTTATCAACTTATAAATTGCATTATTCTGAAGATGAAGAGATAACCAATATGGTGTAATCAACTTCTTCCCCATTTTTCAGGTAATAAGAGTAGTGCCATTTTACAGTGTTATTATGTCCACAACCTCCATAGGAGGATCCGGGGTATCAAGTGGAGCCCTCCATGCATGTGTGTGTCCATCCCTCCGAACAAAACTTCATCGTGTCGCTCAGGTGGGGATGATCGCATTTGGTTGTACTTTGGTATGTGATAGACCAGAAAGGGGGAAAGGATATCCATATTAGTGGATTCAGACCACACTTTCTTGACAGATTTTGGCCCTTGTTGAACTTAGAAAGTGATTCCATCCATCTGTACAAACATTTCACCTTGAAGCTTAGGTGGGGATAATCAGATTTGGTTATCCTTTTGAATGCTGATAGAAGACCAGAATATGGGGAAAGGGTCTTCTGTCTGCACTTTCTTGCCAGAGCTGTAGCCCTTGTTGGACTTAGAAAATAGTGATTCCTTTTGTGCATACAAACATTTAACTTTGTAGCTTGGGTGTGGATAATCGTTCTTGGTTGTCCTCTGGAATTCTGGTAGACAAGCACGTGGTAAAGGAGCTCCACATAGTATTCATTCTGTCTGTACTTTGTTGCCAGAGTTGTATCTCGTGTTGGAGATAGAAAATAGTGATTGTATGCATTCATCCATCTGTCTATCAGCCTGTCCATACAAACATTTTACCTTGTAGCTTGGGTGTGGTTAATCAGATTTGGTTGAGGCTTGGTGTGCTGATAGAAATGGTCACCTCATAGGATAGTTTCTGTTTGCATTTTCTTCTCTGAGTTGTGTCCCCCTGTTTGTAGCTCCAGTGTGGACATTCAGATTTGCTTGGAGGAAAGGATCTCCACATAGGATGTGTTCTGTCAGCTCTTTTTTACCACAGAGGTGGCCCTTGGTGCACTAGTGATTTTGTATTGGGGACACACTTGTGATGTGCAACATGCATATAGATGACTGAATTCATTCATTCTCTTGCAGTTTCCACCCTTGATTAACTTTTTATGAACTCTCTCACTGTGAAAACAGCTTCCCCCACTCCTTTGAGTTTTTAGTTATTGAAACTTTTGAATCTTATTGGTTTGGTGATGTGTAACATATATGTAGATGGCAGAATTTATAACTAGATGCAGTAACAGCAGTAAGTAATTAGAACCACATAACTCCTGGCTGTTTGTGTGTAAATTGTTCATTTTTTCAGCTCTGGTATTATAGATTAATATATGCTATGTCAGCTCATTGTCATTAATTGATGTGGACTTGTGAAAAATCAATTAATAGTTTCAACCAGTAGCCTTCTTGCTGCAGCACTCAACTATCATTGGCATTTGGAGGTATGGAGGCAAATGAGCATGCAAAATTAAAACATTTTAAATTAAACAAAATGATTGGGGTCACTGACAGTAACCAGTGGTAGACAATCATAGATTGCCACCCGGGGACAACCTTAGGAGCTGCCCTAAGAGCCCATATCCCCATGCACTGCTAAGTATTTTTTGGAGGCTGGTTTCATGTGGACATTTGGATTTTCCCTCATCAGATGGGCCGTAATTAAGAAAAATAACAACAAAATTAGAACCCCTTCTATGAAGTGTGATTATGAAACTTATTCACTTTTCCAGTTTTAGGAGTTAAACTTTGAAAAATACAATACAATTTGAATAGCATTTTTTTGTGAAGCAGCACATCTGACCTATTTACTAGGTTAAGGATTCATATAGTGCTCAAAGGGGTGTTCTGAAAGAAAATATTGGAAAATTACGGAAAGGTGATTTTTACACCCAGAGCTAGGTGAATCTTCAGCATTAGGTCAAGCATACAATTTACCCTTTAACAAAAATGACTGAAAAACAGCACAATATTTTTTTTTCCAAGTAACAAAGTAGATAATATTAATCAAATCTGAATAGCAATTTTTGCACATGGTGCTGTGTGGATTTTCAATTCCATTAGGGTTGACAACTTACAAGGCCCGAAATAAGTGGTGGGACAAAGACAATGACCGACACCAAACTTACTTTGACCTACACACTTTGAAATCCATAGGACATTATGACCAACGGAAAAATTTCTCAATTTTAGAATCCGAGTTTAAAAAATACTGGTAATTCGACAAAAACTTAACCCTTTGAACACCTTTGGGATCTTCCATGTCAGTTCAAATGCAGCAATTAGAAGAGTCCATATTCATTATTTGGGGTTAGACCAATCAATAATTTCAATGTGCAGCCAGTGTACCTCAAGTTATAGTGGTGTTCGAGTTATCCACATTTAGCCATTTTGTGGTAATTAGATGATTTTGAGTGTGCTCCTGGCATCTATTTCAGCTTACAATATCACTGCATCGTTTGTAAAGGAAACAATGTACATGACATGTACTGTCTGTTGTATTTTTCAACTCTTAAAAGTTTGAAGTGCACAAAGATTGCTACCAATAACGAGATTGCAGATCATCATGAAAATGGCCAAATAATAGATCAGAAAAGTAACTAACAATAGGCTAAACATCATAAAGAGTAAATATGATAGACAAACTGATGCATGTAGTGATGATGTACAGCAGCAGAGGAAATAAGTTGTAACGATGAACACAGGAAAATTCCTCTTGGTTCAGTGTTGATGATACCAGTCTGCTCACACCCTTGCTTGAAGCTAGTTTTATCAGTACAAAGTCAAGGGAAGAATTTTATTGTGCTTATCCAACAATTTTATTCAATAGTTTGTTTATCACAGACAGTCAAAAAGAAATGTTTTACAATATTACACCCCTATTGAGCAGAGTTTTATTGAAAATTAAATTTAATTAAAGCCTCTTACTTCAATATAAAAATAACTAAGGGAACAATTAATGTTCATAAAACCCTCTCAGAAGTACAATCATACACTAATCAGACACTGCTAATTAACCAGGTGCTGGTACAACAAAAGGAAGTAGAGCAGATCATAAATTGGTCAACCCATCACACAATAAATTTCTCACTTTCATCGAGTTATCTCAGTTTAATTTCTACAGATTTACTCAATTGGGTCCAGGTAATAACTTTGAGTTTTCTCCCCCCCCCCCCCCCCCCCCCCCCCCCACTGCATGTGTAACATACGTGTGTCCCAGATGAGATAGCAGGGAGAGACAGATGCATCCCACCCACCCATGTGACGTTATACATTTATAATGTTATGACGTTATGCATATCTTATCAGTTTCTTGCTACCAACTAATTCATGTTTCTCAAAACAACGAATACAAAATGAGTTGATTGAATCAGCACGTGACTTCCGATTACCTCTGGCTAACGTAATCGCTGCATGGTGGGGGAGAAAAATCATCCTCGATGAGTCTGAAGGTGGGAATGGGGAAATCTCACCCTCGGGGCAAGATATTTGAACCAGACCCTCGGCTTTATCACAGACAGTCAAAATGAAATGTTTTACAATATTACACCCCTATTGAGCAGAGTTTTATTGAAAATTAAATTTAATTAAAGCCTCTTACTTCAATATAAAAATAACTAAGGGAACAATTAATGTTCATAAAACCCTCTCAGACGTACAATCATACACTAATCAGACACTGCTAATTAACCAGGTGCTGGTACAACAAAAGGAAGTAGAGCAGATCATAAATTGGTCAACCCATCACACAATAAATTTCTCACTTTCATCGAGTTATCTCAGTTTAATTTCTACAGATTTACTCAATTGGGTCCAAGTAATAACTTTGAGTTTTCTACCCCCACTGCATGTGTAACATACGTGTGTCCCGGATGAGATAGCAGGGAGAGACAGATGTATCCCACCCACCAACGTGACGTTATACATTTATAACGTTATTATGACGTTATGCATATCTTATCAGTTTCTTGCTACCAACTAATTCATGTTTCTCAAAACAACGAATACAAAATGAGTTGATTGAATCAGCACGTGACTCCCGATTACCTCTGGCTAACGTAATCACTGCATGGTGGGGGAGAAAAATCATCCTCGATGAGTCTGAAGGTGGGAATGGGGAAATCTCACCCTCGGGGCAAGATATTTGAACCAGACCCCAGCAAGCCTCGGGTCTGGTTCAGATATCTTGCCCCTCGGGTGAGATTTTCCCCATCCCACCTCCAGACTCATCGGGGATCATAATAATCTCGGTTATTCAAGATATATGTGCTGGACTTACTGAGTTTATATACCCCCCGTCCCCGCAACGAGTTGTGAGGGGTATACTGGAATCACCTTGTCCATCTGTCTGTCTGTCCTTCTGTCCATAGACATAATTTTGTCTGGAGATTTTCTCAGACGTTCATGGACCAATCTGCTCGAAACATGGTATGAATGTTAACTACCATGGGAACTTGTGCATCTGTGATTATAGTTCCGGTTGGATTATTTTTTCCAGACTTATGCCCCTTTTCAACTTGAAATAGCAGGCCTAGAATTTTGTCCGGTGATTTTCTGAGATATTTATGGGTCGATTCCTTTGAAACTTGGTATGGATATTTACTACTATGGGATCCTGTGCTCCTGCGATTATAGTTTATATCAGACCTTTTTTGAAAGAGTTATGCCTCCTTTCATCTTAGAATGCCTGAATTGCCTAGAATTTTGTCCAGAGATTTTCTCAGATATTTATGGGTCGATTCCATCGAAACTTGGTATGAATGTTTACTACCATGGAAACCTGTGCACTTAAAATTATAGTTTCAATTGGAGTTTTTTTTGCCAGAGTTAGGCCCCTTTTTGTCTTAGAATGTGTGAATTTTGTCCAGAGATTTTCTCCGATGCTCACAGGTTGATTCCTTTGAAACTTAGTATGGATGTTCACTACCATGGGAACCTTTGCACCTGTGATTATAGTTTCGACCAGACCTTTTTTTCCAGAGTTATGCCTCTTTTTCATCATAGAATGTGTGAATTTTGTCCGGAGATTTTCTCAGATGTTCATGGATTGATTCTTTTGAAACTTGGTTTGGATGTTCTTTACCACAGCAACTTATGCACCTGTGATTAAAGTTTCGATCAGACTTTTTTGCCAGAGTTATGCCCCTTTTTGTCTTGAATAATGACAGCGGGGGGTATGGACTGGCCCATCTGGGACAGTTACACCTCTAGTTTTTAATCCTCATTATGCAGGCATTAGGTCCGAACCGACAGCCAAATTCGAGTTATCCAGGTTATTCGAGCTATCTGATTTCAGGTTAACAATTTTCAAGGTATAAGGTAGTCCAGTTAACTGGTAGAGTGCTAAATTAGTTTTCATCATCAAAATTTGATCAGATGTCTTTGCCTTTACAATTTATGGGAGAGTGCCCAAATGCACTCTCCCATAAACTTTAACATGGCAACTCCTAACAGACTAAATAATTTTATTTCAAATATAATTTGAAGCACATGTACAGAATATGGGCCCTTTCAGTTGTGGTAACTGCACTTCAGAATAAAGCCTAAATATGGGCTTCCAGCACTCTACCAGTTAATAATAGTTTCGGAGTAGCAGCCACAACTCTACCTCTGGGAAAAAGTAGCCGAAGCCAAGTAATTTTGCTTCGACAACCATGCCAAGCTAGAGCTGGCATGATTATGAGATTTCATAATTGGCTTTTGAAGAAAAATAATCGATTAAAAGTTGGTTTTAATCATACTCTGACCTCTAGAAACAACAATAGGGAAAATGTGTCCCGAGTAGTACCTTTATATTAATGCTTTTCTGCATCAGTTACTGGGTATTATTTTGCCTCTGATACTCATTAAGAGGCTCCTTGGCCTAGGGATGGGCTGTGATAGGCATGCAATCCATTTACAAACCTACTCTAAAATGAGTAAATTGGTGCAGTTCAGGTGCTTCCTGTCACCTTTGTGATTTCTGTGTACATTAGGACAGATAAACTAAGTGTTGAAAGAGACAGTAAGCTCTTCCACTTCAGTGGGAAGCAGGTGGATTTTTTTGTTCAAGTGAGTAAGACACGCCAAAATCTAACATCAGGTTGTTTAATAAAACTGAATCAAGATGTAAATTGGAATTGACCTATTACACACACAGAGCAAATAAACTATGCAGAAACTTATAATAAATGAGGGTGGGGATGGAGGGGGGCAGAGAGTAAGGTGGGGATGTGATTTGTTTTATTCTACCAGTGAAGACAAAATAGGGGACAAAAGATTTATTTTTACTATATTTGTTTGCAGATTCTCTTTACCAAGAGGTATATCCAGAATGACTAACCACAGTGCATAGAGCCTAATCTCATTGTTATATTAATAATTATGATTAAAAACAGTGTTTGAACACACTCCTTTTTGACACCCACAGCCTGTTGGTCTGCCCAATTTTCTCCCAAACCTCAAACAGACTTGCATATGAACTACTGGTCTGGTGTATCCCCAACCAATAGATCCCAATTGGTTTCCATGCTCTTCATCATCTGTATCAATGATTGTAGAAGAATTTTACCTACGATATCTGCATCAAGGTAACAAAAACTTTTTTATTGGGTCACAAGCTTAAAATAAGGTTGGTTAGGTAACCGGAAACACACAAGTGGTTTTATTTTTGTGTATGGTTCAGTAATTTTTGCATGTGCACCTGGGACTTTTATGTATTTGCTGTTGTCTGACAAAACAATATTACTTTCTTTTCATTGAGGATATGTGATCTAAGATTTGATGTCACTTCTTTCAGTGTGCAGAATTGACAAAGAAGTTGAACATCATGACAGTTAGGTGCACAGAAAAATATGTGTGTAAGGTTAAACTTTAGCCCTCTTAAGACTTAGGCATGGTGCTCTAAGTCTGTACCTCAAATTCAAGGAATGCAACTGTAATAACTTATTTGAAAAGAAATTTTGTGAAACCATAAAATACTTTCCATTTTGTTTTTTCAAGAGGTCACAGAGGATGATTAAAGTCGACTTTTAAATGGAAGTCAGCAGAGCTCGATTTAGCTGGATTCGCATAGCAGTTTTCGAATCAATTTTCAACTATAGTTGATCAATTTCAAATGAAAAATCATGTAAATAATAGGAAATGCTAATCCAAATTTTCCAAGTTAGAAAACTGTTATTCAATTTTAAAAAATAAAATTTACCCCTGGTCAGTTATGTGTGCTGCCAATGATTAGTCGACTTTTCGATTAATCATGTCATCCCTATGCCAAGCAGCATCTCATCCAGTTGGGGGGAATAAGTCAAAAAGTGTCAATAAAGCCATGAAATTCAGAATTACTTAGGAATAGATATTGGCACTGCTTTAATGAAACTGCTAATTGAGTAAGGTTGGAAAAGTTATTTCTAAAAATGCTCAAGATACCAGGTACAAACAATTATTTTTCTTTCAGGAGGACTATCCAGCTCCCGTAGTTCTAGTTCCATGAACAGTGTTCGCAGCCAAAGAAGTAGGACAAGTGCAGCCAGTGGTCACTGATTCTGAAACACTTTCATCTTGTTTTCGTTGGGCCAGCACATTTTGTCCAATTCATTTTGTATTTATATGTAAAAATAAAAATATTTATATCGAGTTGGTAGATGAAAAGCAGCCATCAGTGTTGGCAGGTCCTTCATCTGGTTGGATAACTATGTGATATGCAGCACCAAATAAAAGTATGTTCTTGTCCTATACTTGTAACTCCCATCCTGTTGAAAAAGTGCCATATTCAGCACTATAAATGGGTTGAAAATAATTGTTTTTTTTATTAAATGCAACTTTTTCAGAAACTGACCTAAACTCTAGGCATTACTGATCGTATGTAAAAAAAAATTTCAGAGATGATTTGTAACACAGGTATATTTTCGAAGGTTCTATGTTACCAGTAATGGGAACCTTAGTTTAAATAGCGTTTGCTCATAAATAATAGTTTTGTCACAATTTATTGCAGAGTGCCAGTAGCCACTCTCCTATAAATTGTCACAGATTAATTTTATATAAACTTTTTTCTCCTGCCTAAGAAACAACACTCTAATGCAAGTTTAAGGCCAATAAAGTTGCTTCTGGCACTTTTCAATAGCGCATGATGGTGACATCTAGCACTCAACCAATTAAATTTGTGGGTAATATTTCGGGGTAATGGCATTAATATTATTAATGCTGACATTGAAAGAGAAGCGTGATTACCAGCAATCACAGTTTGTCCATTGATGGTCAAGCATCTGTCAATCAGGACTTCTATTGGCTTTTTCTCTAAAAATTCCTGGGTTGATTTTCACCAAACTTGGTATGGAGTTTACATACAGTGAATGAACACAGGATTGTTCATTTCAAGTTGCTCCACCCCTTTGGCACTCTACAAGGGACAAAACATTATAAAGTGTCTGCAATCCCTTTTACAGTCTGTATTCCTCAGCTACTCAGCACAAAATGTTGTATGCAGGTTTCGTGTGACATATATATGTTAAACTTTTGAGTTGTATCAATGAAGCTTGAAAAACATAGCTACTGATGGCCATCTTTGATTTCGAGTCATTTAATGGCAGTTCTTTTGGTTCATTGACAGCTTGTATCCTTCATCTGATCAATGTAATGTTTGATTCACAGTTTCAGGATGGCATCAAGATGTGAGCTATCAAGTTTTGCAGTAAATGTGGCCACAGGTGGACATCTCAAGACTTTACTGCTGGAAACCTCTGGCATACTCAACAGCTCAGTTAGCTCTGTCAAACAAGATATAATTGGCTAAATTCATAGTTAAACAAGATAAAACAGTGATTGGAGAAAATTCTTTTCTCAACCGGAGTGCTAAGGGTTAAACAATGACTGTAATTTGTGCCAAGTATTCTGTATGAAAGCATGTACTTTTATTTGTTGCTGTCATTCAAGAGAACTGTAATTTATAATTGTTATTATGTTAAGGATTTTTATTGTGTGATTATAAATCTTTTCTACAATATTTGTTTTTCTTCACTTATTGTCATTGAAACTTTATATGACAAACTGACTGTGTATTCCAACAGTATGGGAAACAAAAATGGCCTGAAAAACAAAGGATCGCCACAAGGATCCCCACACCAACAGATGTCCAACAAATAGAGTCCAAAGAGACGATTAACCCTTTACCTAACATAAAAAGAAGACAACACTTGCAAACAAAATTCTTGGATAACTATTTTTTTTTTTGCATCAAAAACATAGCTTATGGAATGATGAGGGGGTCATAAGCTATGTTTTTGAGAGAAAAAATGAAAAACTTATGAAAACTGAATGGTGATTTTTTGGAATATTGCTGGTCGGTTTTGGCCATTATGTTATTAAAGATTTAACAAATGGGAAATGGGCACTGGCAAGCAGGAAATTATATCTCTATTTTGATAAAAAACGAATATTCCATATGAAATTTACCGATCAACTTTTTAATAAAATACACAAGATACACTTCAAAATCGGCTCATTAAAAACTATCACAAATCAACTCGGTTGAGTGAATATGAACATGATTGGGTTCATATTCACTCCATCTAACTGATTTGGGTTGATTTTAACCAACCTGATTTTAGAGTGCTGTCACATCAGGTACTGACAAGTAGTCACCGTTAAACTACATTGTAATAGAATCGGAAATGGCTTTTATAGTACCTGAAAACTCACTGAAGACTCATCATGTCCCTACATGTCTTTCCATCCTGTCACCGTAATCTACAAAACTGCTGCATACCTTGGTGTACTTTCCAAGAAGTAATGCTCCTTAGATCACTTCCTTTGGGCTTCCAGAAGAGAATCGCTCTGAACAAATAGCAAGAGGAGTTTAATCCTACAATAGAGATGCAAAAAGAATTGATCAATTCAATTTACACTCCAGTGAACATACTGCCATTTGGTTCATCTCTACTCGCCCGCATTTTCTCCTAGTGAAGCATTCGCCATTGGGCCAAGGAGCTTAAAACATCCCAAAAGGGAATTTTGTTAAAAGATTCATTCGAGGGATTCCATAAGCAGCACTCCAAGCTCATATACAGCTCCCATATGGAAGATGGCTTCTACATCATTTCCCTGTTTAGCTCTGAGTACCTATCACTGCACTATTTCTGCTATGGTTCCTGTTCATATTCCCATACTTGACTGGCTTGCAATACTATCAGTAGTCAAATACAATCTACTTGCTCTATCACCTCTTCAACCCATCTCAGAAAAAGGAATGTTGACGTCCAGGAGTGATGTAAATGGGGATGAGTGATTTCTTTAAGTGAGTTGAAGAATAATGAGAGTGGTTGTTTCGAAGAGTAAATACAATTATAAATCTTCGAATCATCTCGGTATGGGAGGATACTTGTGCCATGGTGATGTACTACTGGAGGATACCTTTTGGAGGATACCTTTTAGAGGAAAGTTATATTACCCTCGCAGCTGGTCGGCTTCCTGCATGTAGACCACCTATTTGGCTCCATAGCTCCAAGGCCACTACTGCTGACTTGTCCCAATTTATTGGCATCTGTTATGTCCAGCTTCCACTTTCTTCACCAAATACTCCCAATTTACACTACTGTTGATGGATTGTACTATGGCTACCCCCCCCCCCCCCCACCCTTTCCAATTACGTACTACCTGTGCCAGTCAAAAGGTAATACAAAACATTTGGTAGATTATTAGTTCTATTGTCTTAACAGCTGACCAACAGTGGAACACAACAGCACAGCATGCCAAAAACCTGTCCCGCTTTCTGTGGCACCACATGTGCAACACCCCATTATCGGCACCTCTCTTCTGGCACCCCAATCTTACAGCTGTCTGGAACTCAGCACCCCAATTTTCTGAGATTATTTATTTATTGGAATTTAACAAGACTTTAGATAGCCTGGATCACCTCACGTCCAACAGTTTTATGGGTGAAGGAAGCCAGAGTACCTGGAATCACCACTGAGCAATGGAGAGCAACTGTGAGAGATGATTTTCCGAGATGATGACAAGAGTAGTATGTGTTGGGGGTGCATTGCATATTTTCACATTGGCACATATAACTGTGTAAGATGGTAAAATGGTACATCCTGCATTACATTCTGTCTGAAATTGAGAGATTTAGTCTCGGCTGATTCATAAGGCACCAACAAACCTTCTTTAATGACTACCATACTGGAAAACAAGCATACCCCAGCATGATCTTACATTTCAAACCATCGATAGGATAGTGCAAAGCAATAGGTGGGTTCATGGTACTAAGTGCTAAAGTAGACCAGCAAATGTACAGGCCATACACCCTGTTTATTCATTTACTGAAGTTCAACAATATTTTCGACAGCCAGGGTCACCTCGTCAGGCAATTTTATGGATGGAGGAAGCCTGAGTACCCAGACAGAACTACTGAGCAATGGCGAGCAACTGTCAGACTCCCCAGTGTACTAACTTCACACAAGCAATGTTAAGCCTTAGTGGAAGACAGGTGCATCATCGACATACAGTACACCCTGGTACACAGCGCCATCATGAACTCACGTAGCCATCACTCTATACTATAGAAATGGAGAATAAAGCACAATCTTCCATAACATACCCATACAATATACCCAGGGCCTGGTACAGAGATAAACAATACATACCATAGGGGGCGTGGTGGCTCAATGGTCACAACAGTCAACTTCAAACCAAGAGCTCCACGGGTCGATCCCCATCAGGGGTAACTGTGTTGTGTCTTTGGGCAAGGCACTTCATCGCGATTGCCCACGTGGAGGCACGGTAACACTGTGTATTAAGGCATACTGCACGTTGATGGTACACCTATTTTCAACCAATGCTAACCCTGCTTGTGTGGAGTTAGTACGATGTGGAGTCCGACAGTTGCTCGCCATTGCTCGTTGGTTCTATCTGGGTACTCTGGCTTCCTTCACCTGTAAAACTGTCTAACACGAGGTGACCCCTGGCTGTCGAAAGCATCACATACTATATATGCAATACGTATACCACTTGGTGGATAAAATTCTATAAATGGACTTAATGGAGATGACGTTTTGCACCGCTAAAAGTTGCACCAGCGAAGCTCCGGTTTCAATGGGCATTTAAGGCTGCTTGCAATGGCAAAGCCCTGGTTTTACACCAAGGAAGCTCTGGGTGATAAGGCCTGATTCATACATGTTACACTACTTCTACTGAGTGGGTATTTAAGCTTTGGAAGTGAGTATTTATTTATTTATTGGTGTTTAAGGTCACATATTTTTGCACATTGGCTAATCATGACCACAACATGAGTATCAACTCAAGACCAGAGGTGAGCATTAATAAGCCATATTGCCCATTTTAGAGAGGGTTTGCACCTCCCAAGTATTGGTGACTGGGTCCTATTTTACCAGTAAAACAGCCTGTTTACTGCAGGGGTTGGAAGCGAGCAGTGACAGCAGGGTAAACCCAATGAAAGACACCTCAAGTAAAAGTGAATCTGAAGTTTCAATAAAGGACGAATATAGATGATGGTGGTATTGATCCCATCAAGCTGTATAGCACATCGGTGTAAGGTCTGTGCATTTAAACCTTATTGAATTTGATGTGTAGCAGTAGTGCTATGAGAGGCATTTACAAAAAAATCAGTGAATCAACATCGGGGTGTGTGGCATGAACTAAAAAGATGAGAGTGGCTTTGACAAAATGATGTAGACCCGAGTAAACTATGCACACCAGCTGTTTAACCATTTAGTTTGCATGTAGGCGGGGGTTTAATCTAGGCCCTTTTGGGGGCCGAAATAAGGCCACATTTCCGACGGGGTACATACTCTAAAATTTCCAATTTCTGGCACAAAGCACTCTTATCCCCAAAGCTGCACATCATAATCAAGTTACACAGCTACTGAGCTCTTCTGATAGTTTAACCTGTATTCTTCCTGAAAAAAAGCTTCCAGGCAAGGGGAAGGGGGTGGAGATCGACCATCGTCAACTTTTTTTTTGACACAAGGCGGGGATGGGTGGGTAGGTTAGCGGCTCTGAAAACATGTTTTTTTCCATGCCTTGAAATTTTTTTCTATGAGCTCCCATCTTTCAAATAAGTGGTGCAAGTTGATCAAGGAAGGTTGTGTAGGCTTTTTGCCACCACTCCATCTCCTCTGGGTTAACTGGGGTGATCAGTAGTACAGGATAGGGGCTAGCAGCATGGGAATGTATACAGACGTTCACCGTTCCCCATCACACCATCAGTGGTTCAGGATTTTGAAAAAAAATTCAGGGAAGCTTTGTGGGCTTTTTGCCACCACTCCATCTCCTCAGCATTAACCGGGGTGATTAGTAGTACAGGATAGGGGCTAGCAGCATGGGAATGTGGACAGATGTTCACCGTTCCCCATCACACGATCAGTGGTTCAGGATTTTGAAAAAAAACTTGAAGCAATTCAAATGAATTATCATTTATGTAATCTAACATAAATGTAATCTGACCAGATCAGACAATAAAGGGACTTTTCTCACCTTAAATAGTAGAAATCATACAGTGGCATAATCTCATTTGTCAATGCAAATGACCACTTTCACAGACACTCAGTATGTAAAAATGAATTTCAGTCATATACAGGTGTGAGCAAAATGTAGGGTTGTTATTGATCATTCAAGCCTTGGGCTTAGTGGGTAGCCTTCAAATCAATTCCCTTCAGTTTGTGATGTACTGCCAGAAAAGTATGAACCATCAAATAATCAGGACATTATATCTAATTAACAGAGAGTTTATCAACAGGGAAACTGATTCCCTGTTAAACTGTTTATACAATGGTATAAACATTTTTTAAATAGGGGATCAGTTGAGTTAATATGAATTTCAGCCATTTACCCCTGGACCATAGTGTGTAGAACATGCTGAGGAAGATACTGGATGTCTAGAGAGAAACCTAGCATATGAGGTCTGAAAACATTGCAAGCACATATAAGACACCTGGTTGGGTTATCTTATAACAGAAATAAAATG
The DNA here is from genome assembly GCA_031216915.1 of Pictodentalium vernedei. Lineage (NCBI taxonomy): Eukaryota > Metazoa > Mollusca > Scaphopoda > Dentaliida > Dentaliidae > Pictodentalium > Pictodentalium vernedei. The sequence goes on from CM062290.1 coordinate 206,502,700, forward strand.
TGCTTCTTTTAAAATAAGCTATAGAGCAATCTGCTGTTACAAAGAATAAAATTAAATTATAGAATAAAGTGTGTTGGGGTCATCTGAATCAGAAAGGATACGCATGTGTATTATGTTTCAGTGAGATCAAGCTGAATGTTGTAAAAACTACTTGGAAAGTGACTCTCCTGTAACAGATTTTGTGCAAATAGGTTTTCAGCATCTGTGTTGAATGAGCAGCCTCCAATATATTGTAGGATAACACCGACATTCATTGTGTAAAAGGTAATATATAAATCACAGGTGTGTCACTTGACACATCACAGCCCCAAAAATTTCTCCTCTGACTTTCTAAGCTGAAACAACAAAAGCTTACTAATGCCCCATCAAAAGAAGCACTACTCATATCGGCCAAGGTGCAACATTGCAGTTCTGTTAGGAGGGATGAATTTCCGATACCAAAGCATCACCCCCTCATCATCTTGACTATTGACAGGTTTAATACAACATAGAGCTTACTGCCTCTATGAATTGTGCACTTGATAATGCTTAATAAATTCAGATTAGACAGCAATTACAGTGGTGAAACCAGGAGAAACATCAAAATTTTCAACAAATTTCATACCTGTTCATGCTACTCCTGTCTCAATACAGTTCAGACAGAATGCCAGTATATGCTGTATATTCTCCTGATTATGTATACACTAACTGTCAGTGTCTGTCAGTGTCTGTCAGAAAGTTTGAATAAATTCATAAACTTGCCAAGAAATGGGACCAAATTCCAGTTTCAAACTCCGGAGAATTCTGTTTTATCTCCATTAGCTGGTTGTGTTGCGAAATGCAGCCTACAAGAAGTTTAACAATCTACCAGAAGACTCGAGGGTTAATGGGAGCTCATAAGCCCCCCCCCCCCCCCCCCCCCCAAGGGACAAGAGAGTGTGCTGAAACATATTAGCTGGAATACATAAATGTGTAATAGAAAATTAACTTGAGAATTAAACTTCTAAATTGTACACAAAGAGTCTGGAGAATTACAATGTACTTCATAGATTGGAATCTGTTTGGCACTTTCCTGTCATCACCCTTCCATTGTGTTAGAAAATATTAATAGTTTTTCAAGTATGACACTTCTGTATAACTGATTATCGGGGTAATCAGATGTCCTCAATTTCCTAAAACACTGGAGAGAAGTTAACATCGGAATAGCTTTTATATCAGTACTTGCGACAAACATTCGATACTCATGACAAACATCTGATAATCAGAGTTCAACCAACTTTTATCAAGTCATGAAATCCTACTTTTATCTAAGTCATGAAGTTCTTAGTCACCACTGTGAGTTGTATATAATCCAGTAACAGGATGGGCGAGATCAATTGCAGTCTGATCTTTCAACTGACAGAGGAGGAGGAAGGAGCTAAATATATCTCACATCCTTTGTAGAATAACCAGTTAGTTTGTTGTGTTGAACTATAGGAACCATAGAAGTCCTGGTGTACTGGTATAGTAGCTGACATCTGACTGGTGGTCTTTTGAACGATGTCGTAGTACAAGCTCTGAGTGCTTATTGTTCCTTGCATAAATAAACAACTGAAGAAAAGCTGAATTCACGATTTCCAGTATGTTTGTTTGACTTACCAGTCAATCAGTAGTGGCTGCCATTTCAGAATAGAAACTGTTTGCCACAAACACAATGTTGATGCCCATGTTGTAAAACAAAGGAGTCACCCATAGAAGAGGCTACTGGAATCCTAAATCCTAGACGATCCTTAATGCCCTGTAACATTCATCTTCAAGATTTTGAACTGGTGATGCCATGGACCTGATTCCAATGATACTACACATTGGGAGGCAATACAAAGCATCAGAACTTTGAGACAACACATCGACAAGTGCTTGTTCCTAAAATTAACACAGTAAGTACAACATTTTATTCATTCGCTTCACATTTCATTACTAAAAAAGTCTGTTAACTCTGCATTAGTTATCGTTGCCCATGGACCTTAATCCTGTAATAGCTTAAAGTAGAAATAAATATGGTGACAAATCCACAGGAGAGAGTAGTGCACTTGGACCCTGAAACATGAAATGAAATGGAAGAAATGATTAGCACTGAAGCTATCCAGCGAACAGCTAAATTAGAGCAGCAAGTACAAGAGTTACAGTTAACTGGGGAACAAACACGTCGGAATGAATTGGCAAAGATGGAAACACAAATTGTGGGCCTGAAGTTCCACTTGGACCAAGCAGAGGTTCAGATGAAAAAGAAAGATGCTGCACTCGTTTACCAAGAAAGCCAAGAAAAGGGCAAGGGGAGAAGGTATTTGGCAGTGGTAGGAGTAAAAAGAAAGGTGAGGCCACTAAGGAAATTATAGAAGCCATCCAGGGAGTGCAGTCCACCCTTCAACTGGGGAATAAAAATACAGGCACTACAGCGAATGCCACCAGAGCCAAACTCTACACACCCATATCAAGCGATTTGATGGGAACCCTGCAAAATTTAAAGCCTGGATGAAGGCGCTCGATCATTATTGTGCCACAAATATTCCAATATGCAGAAACACAGACTGGATGCCCAGACAAATGATTTTGTTGTGGCCGACTTTATAAATTGCACCCTTGACACAAGCCCTACAGTGACATGGGAGGACCTCAAGAAAGACCTTCAGCTTCATTATTTGGAGGTCATCTATCATGCAATGGAGAATAATTACCTTCGCCATATGAAACAAGAAAAACATGAGACAGTAGTCAGTTATGGGAACGACTATTGGATCTCACAAAAGATGCTTATGGGAAGGGTGTATATGAACCTTTTATCCAGAGAACATTGGCCAATTATTTTTGTGATGGGCTGTATGAGAGTGACATCAAAAATAAATTGATTAGAAAAGCCCCCTCCAATTTAGAAAAAGCTCTATCCATGGCTCTGTTTGAAACTGGGGTAAAGGAAAAGGTATGCAAATGCAGTGAGCCAGCATACCTATCAAATACCATCCAGGATACTATCATCAAGATTATGTGGGCAGGGAGGCTAGCCCTGAAAACCCTAGAGATGTCCAACCCACAGACATCGAAATTTTGTGGCGGAAAAGTAGAATTCATGTAATTACTAAAAGTCCTGCCCACCCAAGGTATAATAAACAGACACCAGACAAACAAAAAGTGTGATATCAGAAACCAGCCCTGCGACCAATCATGAGAAAACCCATCTGCTCCCAGTGTGGAAGGGTTGGACATCTGAGAAACCAATGCCATGTGCAAATAGCTAAACAGGTGCAGATCGTAACAGTGCAACAGCCAGTAGAAGGGTCAATGGCTGGTATTAGGTGCTTTCGGTGTGGATGTGTAGGGCCCAGGGTCTGTTCTTGCCAGGTAAGCCCAGAGCATTTAAAAGGGCAAACCCCTACATATGGGGGCAATAGGTAGAGGGTGAGGGGTTAAAACAACTAACCTGGCTCCAGAACATTGTAACAATTATATAAATACACAATATAAGAATCCTAATAGTAAGTTGAATCAGAAAGTGGGAGGTAAAAATAGAAACAGAAATAACTGTGGTCAAATAAGAGAGAAACCAGTCCATAAATGCAGAAAATGCTTAAATATTGGAGACAAGTGCAGAGAATGTAAATTGAAAACCATTCCCTTGACAAATATATAACAAAAACAAAATAAATCAGGTTCAAATAAAATCTGCCAAGGGGAGATGACTCTACATAATAAACAGATCTCAAATGACACTAAACAAGGGGAGGAAACTTCTCAGACAGGAAGTGATTCTGTAAAACAGGAAGTAAATAAAACAAATAGTGAGCAAATTAATGCACTCAAGTAAATTAACCCTTGGCGGTTTGGCCAAAAGTGCGAGAAATGTGGAAGCTCAAATCATTACACAAAATTCTGTGAGGGAATTAAAATGTGTGACAGATGTACAATTGGGGGACATGAATCTTACCCAAGAAAAATGTTACTGAACAAGAGCTGAAAAATGTGGAGAAGAATAACTACATTCATGAGAGATATCCAAAAGATCACTCTAAAAATCTGCAAGAAATAGCTCCAGTAAAGAGGTCAATGAGCTCACAAGTAAATACAATGAAAAAGGAAATGGAAAATAGAAAATCAACTGAAAGACAGTCCAGGAAGAAAACTGGAACTGTAGAATTAAATTTTGGCACATCTTCTTTAGAAAGTGTGATGATTCATGTGGGGAAGCAATGAGTCAGATGTTTGCTCGACTTGGGAGCTCAAACTTTATGCATCAGCACAAACTTTTGGGAAAACATAATCGCCCTTGGTTAGTAGGTGATAGAATTGAATTGCTAAGCATAACAGAAGTTGCTGGCACAAGTATTAGGCCCAGGGATTAGTACGGCTGTACTTCTCCATTATTGGGTTATTCATCTGGGGAAGCAACGAGTCAGATGTTTGCTCGACTTGGGAGCCCAAACTTAATGCATCAGCACAAAATTTTGGGAAAACATAATCGCCCTTTGTTAGTAGGTGATAGAAATGAATTGCCAAGCATAACAGAAGTTGCTGGCACAAGTATTAAGCCCAGGGATTAGTATGGCTGTACTTCTCCATTATTGGGTTACCCAAGTCACAAGAATTCTCAGTATTACAAGAATTGAATAGAAGTATGATTTAGGGTTGGATTAGATATCAGAAAATAATGTTAACATTTATTGGTGACTGAGAAAAATTAAATTAAATGGACAATTAATTCCACTTGTTAAGGACTTGCATGTGTCATGTTTAACCTGTCTAGTGAATAACATTGAGTTGAAAACACAAGAGTATTTGGGTTTGTACAGCTAAGGCTGTAGGGGTGAGGTCAACTTTTGACTCTGAATTTTTAAAACATCATGGTTTAAAGCAAGGTTATATTGCAGAGCAACCACAGTTAATGGTAAGTCACAGTATTGTAAGCAACAAATATGGTTATATACCAGTTATGTTAATTAATAGTACCAATAAGCATTATACATTGAAGCGGGGATGTATTGTGCAACAAGTTGAACCTTTAGCTGCCGAGGAAAGATATTAAACAGCAAGTGATGAAAATTGATACAGTTGAGAACAAAGATAATGACAACCAGATGGCAGATAGTGACATTCAAATGCTGTAAGATAAGAGAGAAATGTTAATGAAATTAATCGAGAACAGAGAGATGTATTTGCAAAAACTGATAAGGACTTAATCCAAACTGACACAATCACAATGACGATAGACACAGAAGATGCAAAACCAATAAAGAGTCGAGCTTATCGGGTCCCACTGTTTTAACAAAAAATCATGGATGATGCAATACAAGAAATGTGAGAGATGCAGGCATTATCCAAAGATTGCAGAGTGTTTAAAGTTTCCCTTGTTTACTTGTGGGTAAGAAGGATGGCACCAAGCACGTTTGTGTGGACTTTAGATGTCTTAACCAGGTGATCAAAGTCATGAGCTGGCCTTTGCCACTCAGTTATGATGTGTTTACTTTGTTAAATGGATGTAAATATGTCACTACCCCTTGACTTGAAGTCAGGTTATTGGCAAGTCAAAATGGATAAGCTGATAAACAAAAGACCACTTTTACATGTCACCGAGGGTTATATGAATTCAGTGTCATGCCTTTTGGATTGTAGAATGCACCATCCTCTTTTCATAGCTCATGACAATGGTCCTCGATCGAATGATGGTGCACAGTTTGTCATCAAGACAGACCACATCCCCTTGCGATGCTTGTTGAAGAGTCCACAAAACAATGCCAAAGTTCAACATTGGGAGTAGTATGTCATGTACCTGGACAGGACTCATTTGGATGACCCCGGCGGATGACCCCGGAAGTGACGTCATGTCACGTCACTCAACTACCTCGTGTTGTGTTGTTATGGTAACCCACGTGAGCGGCCATCTTGTGATGTTATCCCCATAGTGATACATGGTGTTAGTACGCATGCGCTGCGCGTGTTGTTAGGGTGATACATGTTTCCGTCATCCATTTTGTATACTGGAGGCCGCCATCTTGGTTTCTATGGTAGCACGTGATTGCTATGTTACCAATGGCTTCTAACAAGACAGGGGTATGTTTGGAGGGTATGTTCGATTGAACAGGGGTAAATCTGATTACCACAAACAACCTGACAATCCCTCAAAATTACCAAAATCCACCCGAAATCACCAAAATTGACTTTATTTGATAAGGATTTCCCATTTTATTGGTTTTATTGACTTAGCACGTAGTGCCATAGTACTAAGGGGGTATAAGGGGTGTGTTCGATTAAACAGGAGTAATGTCCTGGCTTTGAATTCACCCAGATTCCCTTTTTGGATCCCTATCCCATGACATTGTTCCCACTAAAAGGCACGTTCCTTTGGTCCTTACCCAGAATTCTCTGCTTCTATCTATATATGCAATACTTTTCGTCTACCTGACCATGTTCCTTTTTCCTGGAGTATACTCCAGTAGCATAGAAGAGCCTATTATTTGGAACAGCTTTGCTTATTATTACTATATTTAGCTATTCTAGTCTATTCTTGTTAGTTCTGAACCTATTCCAAGTACTCTTGTTGTTTCAATTATCTAGATCATTTATATAAATTATAACTAACCAATCAGATTGCTTGATTTCCCATAACCTGTATGCAGAGTTATCTCCCTTCTGTACAACAAAAGCCAATATCATTCCCAAAGCCAATATCATTCCCAAAGCCAATAAGCTATCGAGCAGTTACTGATAAGTCATTGCTTGAACGACTCGAAGCTCATCGAGCAAATGAGCCTTAGAGCAATTGCTCGATCAAGTGACTCGGCATATTGCTCGAATGACTCGAAGTCCGTCGAGCAAATGAGCTAACGAGTAATTGCTCGTTCGAGTGACTCCTCGAGCGACTCTTTGACTCATTTTAGTATTTGAGGATACCTATGGCCCGGCATTGTATTATTTGAGGATACCTATCGAGGATACCTTTTATAGGATACTTATCTGAGGATACTATTACCTATATCACAAGGCATACCTATCCCAAATATCCCTTATAAGCTAAAGAGCAAGAGAGTAATTGCTCCATGAGCAATTGCTCGATCGACTCGAAGCTCATCGAGCAAATGAGCTATCGAGTAATTGCTCGTTCGAGTGACTCCTCGAACGACCCTTAGACTCATTTCTGAAAAAAGGGGTGCCGAAGGCCATATGTTTTCCAAAAAGGGATGCCAAAATTAAGGTGCCTTCTGGAGAATCCCTTTTTTGTCAAATGAGCTATCGAGTAATTGCTCGATCGAGTGACTCGACATGCTGCTCGAACGACTCAAATTCCATCGAGCAAATGAGCTAACGAGCAATTGCTCGTTCGAGTGACTCCTCGAACGACTCTTAGACTCATTTCAGAAAAAGGGATTCCATAGCCATAGCCGTTTTTGAAAAAGGGATTCTAAAAAAGGGATTCTGTAAAATGGGATTCCTATTCAACTCCGTAAAATTTGGATTCCATGTTTTAACATCAACACTCGAGGGTATTCCCCTTCCCTATTGGAAGAATTCAGTTTAATGGGTTGTATTCTCGAGTTAAAATTCAGATCACCTTCATTATATTTTCATTAAGTTTAAAATTTATTAAGTTAAACTTTGTTCAGTTCAAAGGTGTTAATATTTATTTATATTATATATAGTTCATTCAGTTCAAGGGTGTTAATACCTTCATTTAGGTTATAGTTAAAAACTTTCTGGCCTTCAAAGGGGTTTTAATTACATAAAGTTCATTCAGTTGAAAACTTTGTTCAGTTCAAAGGGTTCATTCAGGTTTGTTCAATTTAAGGGGGTTAACATTGGGTTATATTTAAGGGTTATAGTTCATTCAGTTGAAAACTTTGTTATGGTCAATTCACTTCAATAACTTCATTGGATCTTTGTTCACTTTGTTCTGTTCCCATCCATCTTGATTGTATTGGATCTTTGTTCACTATGACTTCATTCGAACAGGTGTCTTGTATCTGTTCATAATTCAGATCTGTTCAGTCTGTCCAACTAGTTCGATCAATCTTTGACTCCTCGAACGACTCTTAGACTCATTTCTGAAAAAAGGGGTGCCAAAGGCCATATGTTTTCCAAAAAGGGGTGCCAAAATTAAGGTGCCTTCTGGAGAATCCCTTTTTTGTCAAATGAGCTATCGAGTAATTGCTCGATTGAGTGACTCGACATGCTGCTCGAACGACTCGAATCCCATCGAGCAAATGAGCTAACGAGCAATTGCTCGTTTGAGTGACTCCTTGAACGACTCTTAGACTCATTTCAGAAAAAGGGATTCCATAGCCATAGCCGTTTTTGAAAAAGGGATTCTTAAAAAGGGATTCTGTAAAATGGGATTCCTATTCGAGTCCGTAAAATTTGGATTCCGTGTTTTAACATCGACACTCGAGGGTATTCCCCTTCCCTATTGGAAGAATTCAGTTTAATGGGTTGTATTCTCGAGTTAAAATTCAGATCACCTTCATTATATTTTCATTAAGTTTAAAATTTATTAAGTTAAACTTTGTTCAGTTCAAAGGTGTTAATATTTATTTATATTATATATAGTTCATTCAGTTCAAGGGTGTTAATACCTTCATTTAGGTTATAGTTAAAAACTTTCTGGCCTTCAAAGGGGTTTTAATTACATAAAGTTCATTCAGTTGAAAACTTTGTTCAGTTCAAAGGGTTCATTCAGGTTTGTTCAATTTAAGGGGGTTAACATTGGGTTATATTTAAGGGTTATAGTTCATTCAGTTGAAAACTTTGTTATGGTCAATTCACTTCAATAACTTCATTGGATCTTTGTTCACTTTGTTCTGTTTCCATCCAGCTTGATTGTATTGGATCTTTGTTCACTACAACTTCATTCGAACAGGTGTCTTGTATCTGTTCATAATTCAGATCTGTTCAGTCTGTCCAACTAGTTCGATCAATCTTCGACTCCTCGAACGACTCTTAGACTCATTGCTGAAAAAAGGGGTGCCAAAGGCTATGTTTTCCAAAAAGGGGTGCCAAAAGTAAGGTGCCTTCTGGAGAATCCCTTTTTTGTCAAATGAGCTATCGAGTAATTGCTAGATCGAGTGACTCGACATGCTGCTCGAACGACTCAAATCCCATCGAGCAAATGAGCTAACGAGCAATTGCTCATTCGAGTGACTCCTCAAACGACTCTTAGACTCATTTCAGAAAAAGGGATTCCATAGCCATAACCGTTTTTGAAAAAGGGATTCTTAAAAAGGGATTCTGTAAAATGGGATTCCTATTCGAGTCCGTAAAATTTGGATTCCGTGTTTTAACATCGACACTCGAGGGTATTCCCCTTCCCTATTGGAAGAATTCAGTTTAATGGGTTGTATTCTCAAGTTAAAATTCAGATCACCTTCATTATATTTTCATTAAGTTTAAAATTTATCAAGTTAAACTTTGTTCAGTTCAAAGGTGTTAATATTTATTTATATTATATAAAGTTCATTCAGTTCAAGGGTGTTAATACCTTCATTTAGGTTATAGTTGAAAACTTTCTGGCCTTCAAAGGGGTTTTAATTACATAAAGTTCATTCAGTTGAAAACTTTGTTCAGTTCAAAGGGTTCATTCAGGTTTGTTCAATCTAAGGGGGTTAACATTGGGTTATATTTAAGGGTTATAGTTCATTCAGTTGAAAACTTTGTTATGGTCAATTCACTTCAATAACTTCATTGGATCTTTGTTCACTTTGTTCTGTTTCCATCCATCTTGATTGTATTGGATCTTTGTTCCCTACGACTTCATTCGAAGAAGCGTCTTGTATCTCTTCATAATTCAGATCTGTTCAGTCTGTCCAACTAGTTCGATCAATCCGACTAGTTTGACATTCTTTCACTTTGTTATGTTTACTTCATTGTTTTGTAGTGACTGGTCGTATCTGTTCAGAGTCTTGTAGTCATTGTTGAATTGGTTGTTATCAATCCCTTTCCATACCCTCGAGTGTCGATGTTAAAACACGGAATCCAAATTTTACGGACTCGAATAGGAATCCCATTTTACAGAATCCCTTTTTAAGAATCCCTTTTTCGAAAATGGTTATGGCTATGGAATCCCTTTTTCTGAAATGAATCTAAGAGTCGTTCGAGGAGTCACTCGAACGAGCAATTGCTCGTTAGCTCATTTGCTCGATGGGATTCGAGTCGTTCGAGCAGCATGTCGAGTCACTCGATCGAGCAATTACTCGATAGCTCATTTGACAAAAAAGGGATTCTCCAGAAGGCACCTTAATTTCGGCACCCCTTTTTGGAAAACATATGGCCTTCGGCACCCATTTTTTCTGAAATGAGTCTAAGAGTCGTTCGAGGAGTCACTTGAACGAGCAATTACTCGATAGCTCATTTGCTCGATGAGCTTTGAGTCGTTCGAGCAATTGCTCATGGAGCAATTGCTCTTAGGCTCATTTGCTCGATGAGCTTCGAGTCAATTGAGCAATTGCTCATGGAGCAATTACTCTCTTGCTCTTTAGCTTATAAGGGATATTTGGGATAGGTATGCCTTGTGATATAGGTAATAGTATCCTCAGATAAGTATCCTATAAAAGGTATCCTCGATAGGTATCCTCAAATAATACAATGCCGGGCCATAGGTATCCTCAAATACTGAAATGAGTTGAAGAGTCGTTCGAGGAGTCACTCGAACGAGCAATTACTCAATAGCTCATTTGCTCGATGGACTTCGAGTCATTCGAGCAATATGCCGAGTCACTCGATCGAGCAATTGCTCTAAGGCTCATTTGCTCGATGAGCTTCGAGTCGTTCAAGCAATGACTTATCAGTAACTGCTCGATAGCTTATTGGCTTTGGGAATGATATTGGCTTTTGTTGTACAGAAGGGAGATAACTCTGCATACAGGTTATGGGAAATCAAGCAATCTGATTGGTTAGTTATAATTTATATAAATGATCTAGATAAATGAAACAAGAGTACTTGGAATAGGGTCAGAACTAACAAGAATAGACTAGAATAGCTAAATATAGTAATAATAAGCAAAGCTGTTCCAAATAATAGGCTCTTCTACGCTACTGGAGTATACTCCAGGATGAAGGAACATGGTCAGGTAGACGAAAAGTATTGCATATATAGATAGAAGCAGAGAATTCTGGGTAATGACCAAAGGAACGTGCCTTTTAGTGGGAACAACGTCATGGGATAGGGATACAAAAAGGGAATCTGGGCGAATTCAAAGCCAGAACATTACTCCTGTTCAATCAAACGCACCCCTTATACCCCCCTTAGTACTATGGCCCTATGTGCTAAGTCAATAAAACCAATAAAATGGGAAATCCGTATCAAATAAAGTCAATTTCGGTGATTTTGGGTGGATTTTGGTGATTTTGAATGATTGTCGGGTTGTTTGTGGTAATCAGATTTACCCCTGTTGAATCGAACATACCCTCCGAACATACTCCTGTCTTGTTAGAAGCCATTGGTAACATAGCAATCACATGCTACCATAGAAACCAAGATGGCGGCCTCCAGTATACAAAATGGACGACGGAAACACGTATCACCCTAACAACATGCGCAGCGCATGCGTACTAACACCACGTATCACTATGGGGATGATGTCACAAGATGGCCGCTCACGCAGGTTACCATAACAACACAACATGAGGTAGTTGAGTGACGTGACATGACGTCACTTCCGGGGTCATCCGCTAGGGTCATCCAAATGAGTCCTGACCGGGTACATGACATACTACTATTGGGTATTAAAAATAGCCAGCTATAATTGCAAAATTGAATATTTACCCGGCAGGGAAAATACTTGTGCAGATATGTTATCAAGGTTACCTGAGGGGTTAGCTAATGTCGATCCAAATTACAATATGGATAATGTAGATACAGATAAGGCCCAGACTGTAGGGGGTGATCAATAGTGGTAAAATTGATTCAAAGTTATTTGCCCACGTGTCAGAACCTAAGCAAAGTTCAAGTTCAGCAGTGGATCCCAGAAAGATAAACTATCAAAATTTAGACATGAAATCAGAGCAGGAAAAAGAAAGTGAACTTATGGAAATCAGAAAGAAATACCTTAGTAGTAATACCCCAGCCAACATCAGTAGTAGATATATGTTGATAGAAGAAGTGTTGTATTATATTAGTGCTACAGAAGAATGAGAAGATAACACACATGTGAAGTTATGTATACCTGATCATTTAACAGGTGAGTTGTTGAGACAATGCCATGATGACATAGGTCATTTAGGGATAGATAAAAAATACTACAATATCAGTAGAAGATATTTCTGGCCAGAAAATACACTTGCCAATGCAATAAGCCAATAGAACGCCATATCCTTTCACTAAAATAGCATTGGGTATGAGTGGTCCATTCACAACTACACTCTCAGGGAACAAATACATAGTCACCTATGGATGCAAGAGCTTGGTTAATGAACAAATTCCAAACTTCAAGGTTTTTTTGTAACATTTCAGCTGAGACATCATTCAGTGTTCTGAGGAATCATTCTACTTTTCCATTTGACTGTGGATGGTAATATAAAGTGGTCACATGATGAATTTATAAATGTTCAGTCAAGTATTTCATTACTTCATTGCATTTCTCAGACCCAGTGTCAATTAACAATTCCAATGGACAATGAAATCTTTTGCAACCATTTCTGCTTTCTTGTCTGGTACCGGAAACACTTCAGGTCATCTTGAATACATATCAATAAAGGTGACTATGTATTTGTTCCCTGAGAGTGTAGTATTTATATAGTTTATGGAGCACTTGGGAGTTCAAGTGTCGAACACAAATCGTTACTATAACTTAATTAATGAAAATTTTGAGCGAGTCTGTAACATGTATGGCAGTGCTAATTATGCACTTAACATTGCATTACAATCAATGATAGTGGATGCATACCAAGAGATAAGGTTCGAAGGTTCGTTAATGATCGCTATGCACAAGTGAAACAAGACCTGAATGATTATCACAAATTAAGTGGACATACGCCCTTGATGTTGCATAAGAAACACAGTCTATTTAATTTTATTGGAGAGGGATTAAGTTTCTATTTGGCACTGTCAGAAAATTGGATCTACAAGATATTACGAGAAACCTGGACCGACTGACGAGAAATTAAGAGTTAGTGCACCATGTGCAAAAGCAGAGTTTAGCCATGATTAAATTGACCTCTGCAGCAGTACAGGAAAACAGAGAATTTGTATTAAATTTGTCTAAGTTGGTAGCCGGGAGCAAGTCTCCCAATGGCTACAGGATGTAGAAAATCATCTCTCCTTGATTGAACATTTTACGCATGTATATCATCAGTTAGAAATAGTAGTGACCCAAATAAAACTGATGATTACAACTGCTGAAAACTATATGTGTGACAAACATGAGCAAATGGATATATTAGTGGATGAAAAGTTACCACCGCAAATTGTTAACCCAACCTTGTTGACAACTGTATTGCACAGCTTGCAAGGGAAGCTTGACAACCACACACAATTGCCCTTAGATTTGAAGAAAGAAATGTGGCAATATTATCGTTTATTAACAACGGCAACAGCTTTTTCACAAGATTAATAAGTCATCAAAGTGAAGGTACCTTTGGTGAATACCAATTTTCAGTTTGTGATATTTAGAGTACAGGTAATACCTGTACCTTTGAAAAATGTAACTGCGAACATCTCACCTGATGCATGTAAGTTAGTTGCAATATATCAATTAATCGTAGATAAACAAACAATTCGATACATACCTGAAATTGGTCATGACAAGTGTGTAGATGATAAGAAAACTGTTTTGTCCTTTAGTGGGAGCTGTACAGACCATACATACAACATTGAGTTGCATGCTATTCCTAAACATGTGCGATGAGATTGTGAAGCAGTGCACAGCTGAAATTAAGTTACGTATCGACTTGCCTTTTGCGATATGCATCGAGGAAGGGCTATGGTACATTACGACTGACATACCATTGTGATTGTCGATAAGAATCCAAAACCACATAGAATAATGCCACCTATAGGATTATTTAAATTGAAACCTTTGTGTATGACAACGAGCGGACAAATTATTACTGCATAGTTATTTCATGGTCAAGATAATTCCACCTATCAATTAATGTCCAGGACTGCTTTGTCCAACTTTTCATTTAATCAGCTACAAGTGTGGAAACCCTGTATGGATAGAGTTAATTTAACTAACTTCACGATTCCAAAAGCGTTAAGTCATCTAGAGAATTTACCTATGAATGAATTAGTACATGAACTCGATGTAATGCAATTGATACCTGATGAACTGTTCACTGTACCTAAGTGGGTATATTTCTGTATTGATTGTTTTGGCAATTTATGTACTTGTGAAGTATATTTGAAAATGAGGTCATATCTGAATATGTAATTGGATCTTGTGTACGAAACATAAGAACCGTAAAGGCAGACATGACTTTTTGGAAAGTGAGTGTGAAGTGTTGAATGATGTTGTACCCAGTCTAAGAATGAGAGAGCACTTGACTCATGTTCATATACCTATGCAGTCAACTAACCAAGCGACAGTTCTATCTTCAGAACCTTCAGCTCCACCAGCAGATGCACCTTTGGAAAATAACCCTCTCCCAAAAGAGATTTTTGCACTAATGCAACAAACTATTCAACAAGCAGCGAAGAAATCACCTGTATTGAGAAAAAGACTGTATCCAAGAGTACAATATAATACCGAGACTGCTACTGTGAGTGCCATGATGGGTAACAATGGGGACAATTCTGATGAATCAGGAGAGATTACCTCTCCTGTGTAAGTGACAATAAATATTGTAGAGTGATTAATAATTGTAAGAAAAACAATGGCTGTGGCCAACTCAGATTCAGATCCTGAATACACAATGATGTGGCATATCTCTCCGGTTATGATGGTCACCTGTGTAGACAATTATTTTCATATGTGAGGGGTGCGACACGGCAGTATACCTGTTGATATCTATGTTTTGAACATTGTATCACTCATTGTGCACCCAGGAAGTGGCACTATTCCATAGTGCGACCAAACACATAGGAGTTAGACTTTTGTTGACTATGGAGTATTGACTCATTAACTAGTGAATCTACATTTGGATGTATGTTTGTAGATTTTATGCATACTTGCATGTTCATTGAAATAGAACGGCATATGGTTTATTACTGCCCAACAATGATTTCAGGGATTTCAAATTTTGAGACGTGGTCAATTTTTATTGAAATTCGAAACTGCCCAGATTTAATTGGTTATGGATGTCGGGAAGAACTGTGTGTGTGTGGTTTTGAGGATGAGGTCAGGGAATGTTCAGAAGCACCTGGTAGCTATGAGAGTGTAGCTGCAGCTGAACCAGATGTTGACGAACGAGACCAACAGGTCTGTAGTATGGACCAACTCTGTTGACAATGGAGAGTGCAAAAAGACCCTCTTTTAACTCATTTAGAAGGTTCCACAATTCCCAACGAGAATGCCAGAGGAATGTGAAGTGGAGTCAACGTCACCCCCACCTATGATGGGTCCCATTTTCATTTTTACTCAGGTCCAGGGACAATTTATATGACATAATGTAACGGATGTGCCACCCAATGATTAAATTCACAGATCTTATAGCTCCATGGAATACTTCCGTAAATGTCGCTACTAACCTCTTCTTAAGATTGTATTGCAGACTAGAGGTGTGGGGCGATGTTGAGGGAATATGGGTCGCATGTGATTGTCTTCCTTGGCCATCTTTATCCTTCAATCAGTTCACGAATAGACGTTCAAAAATCTATTAGAGATTTAAATTATTTGAAAAGTAGGGGATCACCTTTACTGATATGTATTCAGGATGACCTGAAGTGTTTCCGTCAACAGACAAGAAAGCAGAAATGGCTGCAAAAGATTTCATTGCCCATTGGAATTGCTAAATGACAATGGGTCCGAGAATTGCAATGAAGTAATGAAATACTTGACTAAACATTTATAAATTCATCATGTAACCACTTAATATTACCACCCACAGTCAAATGGAAAAGTAGAATGATTCCTCAGAACACTTGATGATGTTTCAGCTAAAATGTCACAAAAAAACCTTGAAGTTTGGGACTTGTTCATTAACTAAGCTCTTGCATCCATCAGATTTAACGGGAGTGAATCCTCTGGATATTTTCCCTACTATCTGCTGTATGCAAGGGATATGGTTTTACTACTAGATGCAATTTTAAAACCCAGTGGAAGAATGAGAGAGCACTTGACTCATGTTCATATACCTATGCAGTCAACTAACCAAGCAACAGTTCTATCTTCAGAACCTTCAGCTCCACCAGCAGATGCACCTTTGGAAAATAACCATCTACCAAAAGAGATTATAGCACTAATACAACAAACTATTCAACAGGCAGCAAAGAAATCACCTGTATTGAGAAAAAGACTGTATCCAAGAGTACAATATAATACCGAGACTGCTACTGCGAGTGCCATGATGGGTAACAATGGGGACGATTCTGATGAATCAGGAGAGACTACCTCTTCTTTGTAAGTGACAATAAATACTGTAGAGTGATTAATAATTGTAAAAAAAACAATGGTTGTAGCCAACTCAGATCCTGAATAGACAATGATGTGGCATATCTCTCCGGCTATGATGGTCACCTGTATAGACAATTATTTTCATTTGCGGAAGATGCGACATGACAGTATACCTGTTGATATCTATGTTGTGAACATTGTATCACTTATTGTGCACCCAGGAAGTGGCACTATTCCATAGTGCGACCAAACACATAGGAGTTAGACTTTTGTTGAGTATGGAGTATTGACTCATTAACAATTTAATCTACATTTGGATGTATGTTTGTAGATTTTATGCATAATCGTATGTTCATTGAAATAGAACAGCATATGGTTTATTACTAACGAGGACTTTGAGAATTGTGAGATGTGGTCAATTTTTATTGAAATTCGAAACTGCCCAGATTTAATTGGTTATGGATGTCGGGAAGAACTGTGTGTGTGTGGTTTTGAGGATGAGGTCAGGGAATGTTTGGATGCACCTGGTAGCTATGAGAGTGTAGCTGAACCAGATGTTGATGAACGAGACCAACAGGTCTCTAGTATGGACCTTCTCCATTGACAAAGGAGAGTGCAAAAAAGACCCTCTTTTAACTCATTTAGAAGGTTCCACAATACACAATGAGGATGCCAGAGGTATGTAAAGTGAAGTCAACATCACCCTGCCTATGATGGGTCCCATTTTCGTTTTTACTGAGGTCCAGGGAGAATTTATATGACTTATAATAATGTGTAAATTCACAGATCTTATAGCTCCATGGAATACTTCCATAAATGTCACTACTAACCTCTTCTTAAGATTGTATTGTAGAGTAGAGGTGTGGGGCGATTTTGAGGGAATATGAGTCACATGTGATTGTCTTCCTTGGCCATCTTTATCCTTCAAGCAGTTCACTAGAAGACGTTCAAAAATCTATTAGAGATTTAAACGATTTGAAATGTAGGGGATCTGGCAGGGTTTAGATAGGTACTCACCAGAGACCCTATATTGTAAGACAATCTAGAAACTAGTATGAATATGGCTTGACTGTCAGGAAAGGTACTAGAAGCATGTACATCCACGGAAGTGGAGAGGGGGGACGTGTCTCAGGTCAGTATATATAATAAATATATATTTTAAGGTTCATTTTAAAGATGCACATTAAAGGTTTATAGTTTATTTTATATTATATTAATGTTGTGGAGATATGGCATCGGCAAATTTCCCAGAATTTGATGAGTATCAGGAAGAGAAAAGAAAATATCGGTATTTGTTTCAACAGACAAATGCAGATAGAGAGAAATGGGAAGTGCTGCAATATAATGCAGAGACAAACCAAAATGAGTTTGTAATGCATAAAGTATGTTATTGCTATTGCATTACACGTGAAAGACATAATCTTTTTCCTAGGTTGGTTGGATGTGTCAATCCTCCGAGAGCATCACAGATTAACCACCACATGACAATTGAAAGTCTGGTGGATTATTGGCGTGGGATGGCAGGTACTTTAGTCATGAAGCCTACACCTGGTCACTGATAATACTTTTTATTTTTGCACGAGGGGTCTGTATTAAGTTCTGTTGTAGCTGACAGTGACTGTACACAGTCATCTGCTTTCAAAACAAAAAAAACAACAACAACAAAAAAAACAAAAAAAATAAAGAATTGTAATTTGTTTGACAAATTACTGACTTTCCCAACTTTTAATATGAAAAGGCGCGCTGTATTGTACACAAAACTATCAATCATATTGATTATCTATACACCTGATTTTTGGCACTGGCATGAGAAATCACCAGGCTAATCCCTCCTTTGCCTCAGACAAATTGTCTGTTCTGTCTAAGTAGCAAAGGCCTAAGCTGGGCAGATATTGTCTGAACTTAACAACACTAGTTGGAATGTGAGATACAACTCTATCAAAATCTACAAATCTATTTTGAAAAAAATGAGTACAGAAAATTGCAAAACTCACTTGAAATCGAACTTTGTTGTACTATTCAACAAGCAACCATAGCAGATATTGGGTTAAGCCCTACTTCAAAATGTACAAAAGTAAATTCATTTAAATCTGAAGAAACTCTCGTTCTGAGAGTTTATGGACCACTAGATGCAACTGGCTTCTAACACCAACTGTACTTAGCTCAGCTAGATTAAATTTCTGCAAAAGAATTAACAATACCTGGGGTCACTTCATTGTCATTCGAGCAGTCCATCATTTTGAACATCCCCTACACTCTGATATTTCTTCAAAATAATAACATCCAGGTATGAACCTCTGGTCATCATGACGACAATTCATACTTTTCAAAAAGTATTCAGGACTGGTCTCCTTTCTTTTTTTAACTTTTTAACCATCCATTTTACCTTCAACTTGATCGAACTTTAACATTCCTACAACCAATGAAATTCGCTAACTCAGTCACATGAGACCCCTTTGTTTTATTCCATTACAGTAATTTATCACTTTGTCTTCAGTTGTACCTTGTTTGCCATATAGTTTACATTGTCACATTTTCACCCCACCATCACCCGAGACACCACCATCAAGTCTACACCTGAAAAGGGAGATTGATGTGGTACCAGTTTTTACTTGTATTTCGTTCTCCTTAACCCCTCTTTCATATCGCAGCTCCATGGTCGGGGGTGTACTTTGCATTGAGTATCTTAGCCACCTACCCTTCAGACCAGGAGAACGAGGAGGACTAGCCATCCCAGCACTATATTTTCTTCCAGTCTCCCTATGCAACATTTAGAGCTTATGTTCAGTCCCCCACCCAGGGCTGACTTCACCACTATATGTGTACATATGCATGCTTTCTTTC
Source organism: Pictodentalium vernedei (assembly GCA_031216915.1). Lineage (NCBI taxonomy): Eukaryota > Metazoa > Mollusca > Scaphopoda > Dentaliida > Dentaliidae > Pictodentalium > Pictodentalium vernedei. Next base: position 206,522,028 of record CM062290.1, read on the forward strand.
AGACCCCATACAGGGCTGACTTCGCCACCATACATGTAGGTGTGCATCAGGGAAGGTTGGGCTGCTTCTTTACATTCTGTCTATCAATGCACAATGTCATTCCTCGATCCATACTTTCCAGTAACTCAAGATACACAGACCCTTTTGGTACACTTTTTTCCCCAGTAAGCTTTGCATATTCACTTGCTGAAACCTTTATATATTTCAGCATACACGCTTCGTGTATGTGAGCAAACCGCCATAACATAAGCAGGCACCAGTGGGGGATTTATGAAACAGTTTTTAACTGAATGTTGTGTGATTAGGAGGGAGAGTTGGGGGGGGGGATACCCCCATGGGGCACTGGGTTAATGTAGGCCTCCTCATAAGAGGACTGTGACAAATCAGCAGAAGGCAGAAGATTTATTATTATATTCACCTGCTGAAACCTGTGTATATATCACAGCATAAACGTTATGTGTATGTGATCCAGTTGCATGGAAATAAATATTGGCTTTTGACATGTCATGTCTGTATTATTCTTGGTTGTCCAGGGTGGTCCATAAATAATCTACCATACACATATGGAAACAAAGTGTTTCAAGTTTACTCTTTTCAAACTATAGAAAATAGTTACCAAAATAGGTATTTATGAACAGTATTCTTATTCTAGGTTGTAATCCAGTATTCTGAAGTGTTATTTATTAGGGCCTCACATCCTTCCCAGAGTCTAAGCTATATCATGACACAACAAAGTATAAAGTCAAGTTTTGCCAATTGTTTATGCTTATTTTGTCCACCTACCGAGGGACTGAACCCCAGTGGCATTAGTTACCAGGTCCTATCTTACCAGTGGAGGAAAACAAATCTACTTCAGTCGACATGCAGACCTTTACTTCTCAGGCATCCACGGGGGCTCAGAAGGCTTAGATCAGAGAAAAAAATATTAACAATAACTTTGTCTAATTATTGTCTCATCTGTTCTTTGGTGTTCAGCGTCATTATCAGTATCAGGCTGTCTCCTGACAAAACATAAGTAAAGTCAAGTTTTGACAATCAGTTATGCTTATGTTCCCTACATAATGGGGGATCGCATCCCAGCGGCATTGGTTACCAGGTCCTATTTTATCAGTAAAACATAACTTGTTACCTAAGTAAACAAGCACTGCTTCACTTCCTGGGGTTCCTACGTTGGTGCCGCATTTATATATACCAGGGTCCCAATCAGAAAAAGGACCCTTCAAATTCGCTCAATTTTTCAGAAAATCATGATTCTTTTGTTTTTTCACAGGATGAGCTCTTTGGAAGGGCCTATATCTTAATGCCAAACTTCTAAAATTTATTATTTTAACTTATTCTGAGTCACTCTAAAGAATTTCATAATTTAATGAGACTAAAACTTGAACAACAACGTTCCGCTACGTGTGCAAAACATTTTCCGGCAAACAGTAAGTTATTTTAACAGCTATTTCAGGGGAGATCAAGTTGTTATTCTCCTTTGACTTTTTAATGTAGTTATGGAAAGCACAACCAGCTCTTTCCTTTTTGTTTTTTAGACAAATGAGTACAGAAATTTGCAACATTCACTGAAAATCAATTTTTTGTGGACAGTAGTATTCTTTAAGTGGCCAAAGCATATGTTGGGTTAAGCCCCAGATCGTAACTTAGAACAATGGATTTTTTCATTAAGCATATCTAACTATAGCAAAACAAAGTGTTTGAAATTAACCCTTTCCAAAATGATAGAAAAAAGCAACAGAAGTTAGCTAATTCTGGAATTTTCAAATGGCACTCTATTGCTCGCCCTCATTGTGCTTCAGGGCTAAAGATAAGATTAAAAAGTAAACAGTAACTTTCTTCTGCAATCATTATTGCATCTATACACACCAAAATAATTGTTACAACAACCTTGCAATTAGAGAAATTTGCCCTTGAAGCTTGTCAATCTTGAAGATAAAATGCTATATTCATACCATTTGTGGCCAATAGGGGTTAATTTTTAAATATTTGTGTGGTGATTTTGGTGTATCGTATTATGCTCTAAATGTGTGGACGTCAATCAGAGATTGAGTTTCTGATAAGAACCTTGGAGGAATCTTGAATCTTGGTATTTGAATGAACATGTATAATTTGGGGGTACTCCTATTCAAGGCCCGACAACTGGGTAAGGGTTAAACATTTAATAAAATATGTAACAGCAATATTGTTCTTGGGTGAATGCCCTGTCTTCTCGTGGAAACGTTTTGAGAAAATATGGCCCTAGTGCTGAGAAATCGCATGTAAAATTTGGCAAAAATAACAATTATTCAGACAGTACCCTCATGGGAAGTCTCAAATTTGCAGGGGTTAAACTTTCAATAATAACATATACAAAAAAATTTGTCATACTTTAACTGCTCCAGGCATCCATAGAAAACATTTAGCACTCAATCAATTAGAAATGGAATAAATTGTAACTTAAACTTACCAAATTCTGAAAAAAATTGAGTTTTTTTTTAAGGTTCCCACTTTATGCAACCAGAATGGGCATAGGGTTAAACTTTACAACCATGCTTACAACAGCAAATATGCTCGGTAGTCAATTGTGAATACGAACATGCAAAGTGTTTGAATTTAACCCATTCCAAAATGTTAGAAACAAACAACCAAAGTTGGCTACTTGTGGCATTTTCAAATCGTATTCTCATTCTCGCCATCATTATGCTTGAGGGTTAAATCTGAGATTAAAAAGTAAACAGTAACATTCTTCTGCAATCATTGTTGCATCTATCCATACCATAATAACTGTCACAACAACCACATAATTAGAGAAATTTGCCCTTGAATTTTGTCAATTTTGAAGAAAAAAATGCTATATTCGTGTCATTTTTTGGGCACTAGGGGTTAAATTTGAAAAAAATGTGTGGTGGCTGTGGTGTATCATATTATGCTCTAAATGTTCGGAAATTTTGAGCTGAATAAGTGTAAAGAATTTTTAGATTTTTGAAAAATGGTAAAATCTTTATGGTTTGGGCAGAATGTTTTGAAAATAAGCGTTTTCACGAATATGGCGATACATCATATTTCTAGATTTCATAACATTACATAATATGCCAAATTTGTTTGAAATCGTACAGCCTGTTTTTGAGCTATGTTGAAAAATGGTGAATTTTTTATGGTTTTGACAGAAAACCTTGAAAATACGCATTTTCAAAGATATGTTGATACCTCATTTTACTAGATTTTATGACATTACAGAGGTATGCCAAATTTGGTTGAAATCGTAGAGCCTCTTTTTTGAGCTGTGCAGCAGACAAAGTTGAGGGAGGAAAAAAGAAAAAAAAACTAGGGAATTGTAATTTGTTGGACAAATTAGGGCTTTCTCAACTTTTGGTTTGAAAAGGCGTGAAATTATCAATCATATTGATTATATTTACACCTGATTTTTTTTTTTGCACTAGCATGAGAAATCATCAGGGTAACCCAGTGGCGGCGCCAGGAATTTCCAGTATGGGGGCCTGGGAGAAACTGGGGGACCTATGATCAGATGCGAAGCATCTGTCGCACGTGCAGAAGGCACGTGCGCATGCAGGGGGGTCTGGGGAAATTTTATTTCTACATACTCTCAGTTGCATTCTGATGGCATTTCGAATATAAAATGCTGACTAATTCCATGAGGAAAATGCATGTTTTTTACCTTACAAATTGTGAAAAGGAAATTACCAGAAATTATGGGAATCGCAGTAGTTGATTAAAAAAAATCGACTAATGGGCCAGAAATATGATAAATGGGACAAAATATCTTTCGAAACTGACAATTTCCGACTGCCCACGGTATTTTTAAAGCTTTTTTGCTGATTTTATCAGCTAGCCTCTCAATTTGATTTGAATTCTTTTTTGTCGACCGTCTTCTTTCAATAGACCCTTACCCTGTGATTCCTTCTGACTGGCGAGTTGGGGGGGGGGGGTGCAACTTCGTGTTTGGGGGCTCAGGCCTCCCTAGGTCACCCATAGCGCCGCCACTGGGGTAACCCCTTTGTCTCACACAAATTGTCTGGTCGGTCTAAGTACCAAAGGTACAGGCCTAGGCCAGACAAATATTGCCTGTACTTAAGAACGCTAGTGGGGTGCAGTGGCATTGCAGTAACCGGTTCTCGTCAGATCACCGAAGTTAAGCAACATCTGGTTAATCCTTGGATGGGTGACCATCTTCGCGATCGATTGGGACTCCTGCATTGTGTTCTTGGGCAAGGCACTTAACCCCGATTGTCCACATGGGGGCATGATGACGCCGTGTACTAAGGCGTACTGCACATCGATGGTATGCATGTCTTGGATTAAGCCCTACTTCAAAGCTTACAAAAGTAAAATTGTCTAATTCTGAAGAAACTTCGGTTCTGAGAGTTTATGGACTTCCAGATGCCACTGGCTTCTAACATCAACTTTACTTAGCTCAGCTAGATTAACTTTCTACAAAACAATCAACAACATCTGCGGTTACTTCGCAGTCATTACCCTACACTCTGATATTTCTTCAAAATTATAACATCCGGGTATCAATCTCTGGTCATCATGACAATTCATACTTTTCAAAAAGTATTCAGGACCGGTCCCCTTTCATTGATCATACTTTAACCATCGACTTCTTCATCTTGACCGAACTCTAACATTCCTACAACCACCAAAACTCATTAACTCAGTCACAGGAGACCCCCTTTGTTTTATGCCATCGCAGTAATTTATCTCTTTGTCTTCAGTATTACCTTGTTTGTCATATAGTTGACATTTTCACGCCACCATTACCCAACACACCACCATCAAGTCTACACCATAAAATGAAGACTCATGTGGTACCAGTGTTCCTTCTATTTCATTCTCCTTAACCCCTCTCTCTCTTTCTGCAGATGTCCAGCAGACTTCATATCGCAGCTCCATGGTCAGAGACATTCTTTGCATTGGGCGTCTTAGCCACCTACTTTGCAGACCAGGAGAACGGGGACTAGCCATTCCCGCACTGTATTTTTCCAGTCTCCCCATTCAGGGTTTAGAGCTTTCTTTCAGTCCCAGTAGTATGTAAGGTTGAGATCTGGCCTCTTTACCAGGACTCCGGGGGTCATGCCCCAACCCTGGGGTCATTGATCCCGATGCCCAAATCCGTTAGGTCTCCCCACCCCCTCTCCTCTCCACACTAGGCCCAGGTTATTTTAGGTGCCCCCTCACCCTACCCGCCCTGAATGTACCCTATTTTTTAGGCTATCCTTCCCCAAAGTCCATTTTGGGACACAGGCTATGTATAACCTATTTAGGCTTTCCCCACATTGTTTTGGCTTTCCCCGTATGTGGGCTCCCTCCTTCCCAAAGCCCACTCCCTCCACACCAAAGCCCTGGACTGTTCCTCCCATTCCAAAGGATAGCCCAAATCTGGGGGACTTTTGCACTGAGGTGTCCTTATGAGTACTAACAAAAGAGTGACACCATCCCCTATCCCCTCCCTGCCCCTCCCATAACTTTATTTCTTGGTAAATATCTCTAAGGTAAATATTGTCAAGGACATGTACACGTAACGGCAGACAAAATGCTTTAGACATAAAGACTACCTGGTTTGTTTAGACATGTCATAAAGGAATTATGATAGAGAAGACCTGGTCTTTGTCAATGCATAGATAATGGTGATTAAGATATAGGGAATCTTTGTTTATAAGAAGATATGATAGTGTAACGTTGTATAGTTATGCAAATGGATATGGGACAACTGGTATGTTTGATTATGTCATAGACAAAGATATTATGATAAAGGGCTTCTTTGTTTATAAGAAGCTTAATATGATAAAGACCATGTACACTGTTTGATTATGTCATAGATAAGATGGTGTCACGTTGCAGGTGTTCGATAACCCAGTAAGAGAGTGGTGGTGTCTGATTGGTCAAACAGTTGTCCAATCAGATCTTTCCACATGGCGGTATATTCCATAGGACCAATAGATAAGCGTGTTGTAAAATTATCTCCGCAGGCATTCTCTGATTCGTCAAACAACTGTCCAATCAGATCGTGCCATGCAGTACTTTCTGCGTGGCGAATAGATGAGTGATCCGGAATGTTGTAGTAAACTACTATAGCATGCTCAACTCATAGGTAAGCTGAAAAGGGATGAACAACTCTAAATTTTCTTTCTATTAAATTTTATTTTCACATAAAATCAGTTTTACAAGTAATTAATTGGTTTTACAATAGTCAAAATGGATTTGCAAACAGATTTACAAATTTACAAGTAATTTTTTCAAAGTGAAAATGGTTTTACAATCAATTAAAATGGATTTACAATCAGTCAAAATGGATTTTCAATAAGTTTTTCCAAGTAATTTTACAATTTCACCATAAGTAATTTCTACAATAAGTAGTTTTACAATGCGTTTACAGGTAAGTATACAATAAACATTATTAAATGTTCGGTAACTGTCTTTTGTTCCTGAAAAGGTGCAGTTTTTGTTGTTGTCGTTCTTCTGGACTTTCTCTAGTTATGATCCTAAGCTGTCTGCACATCCAGAAAACGTGTATTTTCTTAATAATGGATCAAACAAATATTTTTGTTTCTCAATTGCAAATTTTTCATCTTCATTCATTCCATAACCCTCCTCATCTCGAAGTCGCTGAGCAGTTTTTCTAATTTTTCCATAGACCGGATGTTGTCTGAAGTGCCTTACTCGACTCATTGCCTCAAATAATCTTCTACAGAGGGAAGCTCTCACGCTGTCTCTAAGAGCTTCCCTGGCCGCTTTGGTGGCCTCGTCTGTGGGCAAGCCATTTTCTATGTACGTCACTTTCAATCACTGAAATTTAACTGTATTATCTTCATATGCTCTTATGATTAAAGTGTCTATTATGTTCGTTTCGCCATCTTCCTCTTCTGAATATTCTCTTTCATTGGTTGTATCACTACCGCCTGGCTCTGAATATGTGCTCTCATTAGAATCAAACAAGTTATAATCTTCGTTTGACTGATTGCCTTCACCCATCATCCCAAACCTCTTGAGGCAGTAACCATCTTCATGTCTATTGCGTGTAAAGGCTCTTGAGAATGCTTTCCTACAGAATTTACAGTTGTGGCTCGGCATGTCTTCTCTCTTTGAATGCTCTGAGAACAAATGAGAACTGGGTGGACATCACGATTTATAAGACAGTGAAGAGTATCCTCAAATACCCCATACAGGCCTGACTTCACCACCATACGTGTAGGTATGCATCAGGGAATGTTGGGATGCTTAGTTACATTCTGTCTATCAATCCACCATGCCATTCCTGGATCCGTACTTTCCAGTAAACTCAAGATACACAGACCCTTCTGGTTCGACCTTCATGGGTTCACTTTCCCCAGTAAGTCTTCATCTGCTGAAACCTGTGTATATTTTGCAGCATACACACTGTGTGTATGTGATCCAGCTGCCATAAAATAAGCCCTGAATATTCACCTGCTGAAACGTGTATATATTGCAGCGTGCACGCTTCGTGAATGTGAACCAGATGCCATAAGATAGGCAGGCGCCAGTGGGGGAATTATGAAACAGTTTTTGACTGAATGCTTGAAGATAGAGACGGAGATTAGGGAGAAAAACCCCGGCGGGGAACTGGGTTAATGTAGGCCTCCTCGTTAGAGGACCTCGACAAAGCAGCAGAAGGCCAAAGATTTATTATTATATTCACCTGCCGAAACCTGTGTGCATACACGCCACGTGTATGTGATCCTGTTGCGTCAAAATAAATATTGGCTTTTAGCATTATTCTTGGTTGTCCATAAATAGGCTAATGTACACACATGGAAACAAAGTGTTTACAGTTTATCCTTTCCAAACTGGTAGAAGAATGTTACCAAAATAGGTATATTTGAATAGTACTCTTATTCTAGGTTCCAATCCAGTATTATTCTAAAGCGTTATTTATTAGTGTCTCACATCCCTGTCAGCATCTAAGCTATATCATGACACAACAAAGTATAAAGTCAACTTTTGCCAATCGTTTATGCTTATTTTGCCCACCTACTGGGGGATTGCACCTCAGTGGCATTAGTTACCAGGTCCTATTTTACCAGTGGAGGAAAACAAATCTACTTCAGTCGACATGCAGACCTTCACTTCTCTAGCCCCCATGGGAGCTATTAAGGCTAAAATCAGACACCAAAGCATATAACACAAAATTTGTTCCACATTGATTTTTGAATGCAGTTATGGAAAGCACAATGAGCCCTTTCCTTTTTGTTTTGGGACAAGTGAGTACAGAAATTCGCTAAATTCACTAAAAATCTTTTTTTTTTTTGCAGACAGTGCTATTTTCTAAGTGGCAAAAGCACATGCTGGCGTAAGCCCCAGACCATAACATAAAATAGCGGATCTGTTGATTAAGCATCTCTGCATATAGCAAAGCAAAGTGTTTCAAATTAACCCCTTCCGAAATGATAGTAACCAAAGTTGGCAAATTTTGGTATTTCAAAATGGTAATCTTATTCTCGACCTCAATGTGTTTGATGATTAAATTTGAGATTAAAAAAGTATACCAATTCTACCCAGAGAAGCAGAGTACAGAAAAATATGAAATTAATCGTAAAATGAATTTTGTCTAACGGTACTCATATTTGTAAGGCCCAAACTGGTACTGGATAAAGTGGGATACCAAAATATTTTACACAAAATTTGTTCCCCAATTTTTAATGCAGTTATGGAAAGCACAATGAGGTTTTTCATTTTTGTTTTTGGACAAATGAGTACAGAAATTTGCAAAATGCACTAAAAATTTGTTTTCGGTTGGTACTATTCTTTAAGTGGCGAAAGCACATATTGGGTTAAGCCCCAGAGCATAAATTACAAAGCGGATGTATTCATTGAGCATCTCTGCATACAACAAAGCAAAGTGTTTGAAATTAACCCTTTCCAAAATGACAGGAAAGAGCAACCAAAGTTGACTAATTTTGGTATTTTTAAATGGTATTCTTATTCTCACCCTCATTGTTCTTGAGGGTTAAATCTGAAGTTAAAAAGTAACTTTCTTCTGCAATCATAGTTGCATCTATCCAAACCCAAATAATTGTTACAACAGCCTTGTATTTAGACAAATTTGCCCATAAAGTTAGTCAGTTTTGAAATTCATATCAGTGTTGGCCAATAGGGGTTAATTTTGAAATATTTGTGTGCTGATTTGGATGTATCATATTATGCTCTAAATGTGTGGACATCAGTCACAGACTTGGTGTGTGATAAGAGACATGGAGGAATCTTGAATCTTTTTTTTTATTATAGATTTTTATTTACAGACATTGGTACAGGAATCTTGAATCTTGGTACTTGAATGAACATGTACAAGTTGAGGGAACTCCAATTCAAGGACTGACAAGTGGGTGAGGGCTAAAACTCTGAGTACTTTCTCAGGGGAAACGTTTTGAGAAAATATGTCTACAGTGCTGAGAAATCGCATGTAAAATTTGGCGAAAATAATAATTATACCGATAAAACCCTTATGGGAAGTCTCAAATATGCCGAGGGTTAAACTTTTCATAATAACATATAAAACAAAATTTGTCATACTTTGACTGCTGCATGCAGCCATAGAAAACATTCAGCGCTCAATCAGTTAGAAATTGGGTAAATTTTTACTTAAACTTACCAAATTCTGGAAAATTGGATTTTTTTTGGATGGTACCTATCTTTATACAACCAAAATGGGCATAGGGTTAAACTTTACAATCAAACTTACAACAGCAAATATGCTCGGTAGTCTATTGTGAATACGGACATGCAAAGTGTTTGAATTTAACCCATTCCAAAATGATAGAAAAAAGCAACCAAATTTGTTTAATTTTGGTATTTTCAAACAGTACTCTTATTTTCACCCTCGTTGTGCTAAAGGTGAAATCTAAGATTAAAAAATAAACAGTAACTTTCTTCTGCAATGACTGTTGCATCTATCCATACAAAAAAATGTTTCAACAACCTTGCAATTAGAGACATTTGCCCTTGAAGTTGGTCAATTTTGAAGACAAAAATTCTATATTCATATCAGTTTGGGCAAATAAGGGTTCATTTTCAAATATTTGTGTGGTGGTGATTTTGGTGTATCATATTATGCTCTAAATCTGAGATTAAAAAGTAAACAGTAACATTCTTCTGCAATCATTGTTGCATCTATCCATACCATAATAATGGTCACAACAACCACATAATTAGAGAAATTTGCCCTTGAATTTGGTCAATTTTGAAGAAAAAAATGCTATATTCGTGTCATTTTTTGCCAATAGAGGTTAAATTTGAAAAAAATATGTGGTGACTGTGGTGTATCATATTATGCTCTAAATGTTGGGAAAATTTTAGCTAGATAACTGTAAAAAATTTTGAGACTTTTGAAAAACGGTGTAATTTTTATGGTTTTGGTAGAAAATTTTGAAAATAAGGGTTTCACGAATATGGCGATACCTTATTTCACCAGATTTGGTGACAATACCTAAGTTTGCCAAATTTAGTTGAAATCGTACAGCTCGTTTTTGAGCTATCTTGAAAAATGGTGAAATTGTGAAGATTTTGGCAGAATATTTTGAAAATAAGCTTTTTCACAGACTTATATATAGGTATATTTGAACAGTACTCTTACTCTATGTTCCAATCCAGTATTCTAAAGTGTTATTTATTAGTGTCTCACGTCCTCCTCAGCATCTAAGCTATATCATGACACAACAATGTATAAAGTCAAGTTTTGCCAAGCGTTTATGCTTATTTTGCCCACCTACCAAGGGACTGCACCTCAGCGGCGTTAGTTACCAGGTCCTATTTTACCAGTGGAGGAAAACAAATCTACTTCAGTCGACATGCAGACTTTCACTTCTCAGGCATCCATAGGTGTTATTAAGGCTAAAATCAGACACCAAATCAAAAAACACAACATTTGTTCCCCATTGATTTTTGAATGCAGTTATGGAAAGCACAACCAGCTGTTTCCTTTTTGTTTTTGCACAATAGTCCAGGCACATTAGACATAAAAATGAGAAAGTAAGGAAAAAAATCGGAGAAAGCTGATTTTTTTTATATGTTTCCGGGACACACATTGCGGATAAAGTGTGAAAAGTCCCCGCGAATCCGAGTTGAGCTTTTTTAGTTATAGCGTTTTTTTGATGAAAAAAAATTTTTTTTTAAAAATTCGACCCAGCTCCATATTTCTCATTCTTATTCGCCTTAGTAGGGTGAGAATCATAAATATCGTGCTGAATTATATTGAGAATACATATCCCCAACAGAAAATGCCAACTTTGTACCAATCCTCACACTCAATGGTGAAATATTCACGAAAATGTACAAAATTACGAAAAAAAATTAATTGTTTTCATACACACAACGGTACACAACGTCCATTAAATCAAATCTACGACTACTTTGGGAGTTAAATTATATATCAAAAATTGCAGAAAAGCAGTGGCTTCATAATGATATATAACAATAGACATTTATTCCATAATGAACTGGTGAAACGTGTGAAATATTAACCATACCCCCTAAACTCAAATTCAAACGGCATCGACTTTTCTCATTCAAATACCGTATTATAGCATCATTGTTTCAATTTCCATGTTCGATTAAATCACATAATGTGGTGTTCGCCTACACTCAAGATGCATTGGCATGTAAGGTGTGCACGCCCTTGATGTGTACTACTGTCAAAATTACACGAACTGCTCCAGAATGCGTCCGTAGGACGCACAGGAAAGCTTTGGGTACAATACTACGAACAAATAGGTCTTCTCCCGTTGTTCTTGAGAGCAGAGCGCACAGGCGACTGGGAACTCCACACATATTGTGTTCGCAATATGATTCCAGTATTTCACGCAGGTGGTCATTTTGCATACGCAAAAAGTTCTCATCTCTATTTGCAGCAGATGAATGAGCTAACAGAAATAATGCAACAGGATGATTTGAAGTTGTTCACTGAGAAAGGTTACTTTACCATAAGGCGCTCAGATAAATTCTGGGACGGGATATATTCTGATCAGACCATAGAGCAGTGTTTAATGAGAATGTTCAAGCTCCCTGGTGGTCTCACACATGGCAGGGGAATAACCCGTAGCACTGTTGCGAAATGGGTACATGGACTACCTCTTTGCCTTCCGATATGTAATGCTCTCGAAAATTTTGTTCATGTTCACACTGGTCATGGCGAACAACATCGGGATCTCCGTCAAAGTTCACAATTGACTGATGCCAATGATATCACCAAATTATTGAACTGGCTCAGAGTGCATTCCCCCTTTCAGAATAGAGATCCACTACAATTAGTCTCTATAGCGACCGGGCTTGTGGCCGACGAAACTGTGAACTGTGACCAAGTTCGCAAAATTGGTGAATGTTGCGTATCGAATGTTGTAAGCAAAACTTTCAACAGCATCAAACTACGACGTGTTGACACTGTGAAGTCTTTCGCATCGATGGCAAATAGCATCAAAGTCCGTGGAAGTAAGGTAGTGATTGACCCCACAATTCTGTTCAACCGCATCACATGTGTTGTTCAGTCACAAGCAGAGATGGAAGAGTATCTCAAATATGAACTCGCCCCGAAACCACCAGCATTGTTTGATTCTGCTGGAATGAGGAAGACACAGAAAAGCACGCTCGGTAAGATCCTCAAAACATACGGTTTCGAGCAAACTAAAATCCCAGAACATTCTCTGTTTGTTGTAGATGGTGGATTTTTATTGAGGGCAGTTGTATGGCCTAAACAGTCGTCATATAAGGACATATGTACATCATATTCCAATTATCTAGTGAGACATTTTGGGGCGAACGTCGTGGTTGTTTTTGATGGTTATGCTTGTACAATGTCGACAAAGGGCATGGAACAAGCCCGTAGAACTAAAGACAGGTATTCCATTGATATCAATATCTCACCCGAGTTACCAGCCACCACACCCCAATCCGATTTCCTTGCAAATGCCAAGAACAAAACCCAACTGATCGATCTTCTAATGCAGGAGCTATCTGCTATCAATATTCAGTCCAAGCAGGCCGAGGCTGATGCTGATGTACTGATAGCCGAAACTGCACTTGACATCGCTCAAGATGACAACAATGTTGTCGTCGTGGGAACAGACACAGACTTGTTAGTCATTCTTACCTCTCGAGTTCAACCGGGATGTAATATTCACCTGATGTATTCCATTACCCCAAACTTACTAATTTCAGTTAGTGAAATAGCAACCAAAATGGGTGACCATAGAAGCAACCTCCTTGTAGCACATTCTATAAGTGGCTGTGACACTAATTCTGCACTCTTTCGAGTTGGTAAGAAGAAAGTATTCAGTACAATTGTCTCCGATGTTACTAGCGACTCACAACAGTATGACAACACAATTTTGGCGGATGACAGTACACCAAGTGCAGTAGCCGCTGCCGGGGAACAACTTCTCCTGATCTTATACGGGAGTAAAACTGTTTCCTCTCTCGACCAATATAGATATGTCACTTACAAGCGTTATGTAGCAAAATCTAAACTGAATAAACCCATCGACCTAGCCTCACTCCCACCAAGCAGCGATGCTGCACAACAACATGTCTACAGATGTTATCTCCAGGTCCAACAATGACTGGGCACTTCGCTTCCTCCGACGGATTGGGGGTGGTCGCTAGACAATGGACTTCTTGTACCGACTGCAGCCACAAAGCAATGTGCCCCCGATAACCTACTGAATCTGATCAGTCGTGGTTGCAAGAGTGCTTGTACAAAAAGGTGTGGGTGTAAGAAGGCAGGACTCTCTTGCTCAGGTTTGTGTAATTGCAGTTCGGATTCTTGTAACAACCACAGAAACACTGTCCTGTCGAAAATTTCTGAGTTCGATGAATAATATGTATATAGGTCATGTCATTTCTGTATATAGCGTTGATAATAGTCAATGTAACTTAATCCATGTTGATTGATTTGTACATTCTGTAAATATTATTTATTGATTTTTGTACATTCTGTAAATATTATTTATTGATCTAATGCTGCCAGACACAGACGTGTCTGTTCGGTCCCAAGCCAGAAAATAGTTGAGTTCTCATGCTGACGAATTTTATGCCAAAAGGGGAACTCGGCCAGAAGCAGAGGGGGTCTTCCATAATGTCTATTTTGTAAGCAATGATAAAAGTCTTCAAATGGTGGTGGATTTTTTATCGTCTGTCCAACTAACATCCCGTTCTGTACTACGACCCTTTGGGCAAATCCGTTAGGAAAATCGTCATTTTTTGCGTAAATCCGATACTTTTTTTGTGAATTTTCAATAATTTTTCGCAGAAATTGTCACAGAATGCACATTTTCCTCTAGGTAAATGTATATTAGACATTATGTAGCTCGAAATACGCGTAAACAAAAAATAAAGTTGGATCAATTCGAGGTTACAAAGTTCGTGCGATTTTTTTTTATTTTTTTCAAACGCGTTTTCGAAAAAAGGCTGTAGAAAAAAAAGCTCAACTGTGATTTTAGGGGACTTTTATCTAATCGTTCAGTGACATGTACTCGACATTCCCTGAAAAAATCAGCTTTCTCCGATTTTTTTCCCTAGTGAAACCTAATGTTCTTGGGCTACAAATGAGTACAGAAATTTGCAACATTCACTGAAAATCATTTTTTTTGGACAGGAGTATTCTTTAAGTGGCCAAAGCATATGTTGGGTTAAGCCCCAGATCATAAGATCGGATATGTTCATTACGCATCTCTACCTACAGCAAAGCAAAGTGTTTGAAATTAACTGTTTCCAGAATGATAGAAAAAAGCAACCGAAGTTAGCTAATTTTGGCATTTTCAAATGGTACTCATATGCTTGCCCTCATTGTGCTTGAGGGTTAAAGATAAGATTAAAAAGTAAACAGTAACTTTCTTCTGCAATCATTGTTGCATCTGTACACACCAAAATAATTGTTACAACAACCCTGCAATTACAGAAATGTGCTCTTGAAGTTAGTCAGTCTTGAAGATAAAATGCTATATTCATATCATTTGTGGCCAATAGGGGTTAATTTTGAATAAGTGTGGTGATTTTGGTGTATCGTATTATACTCTAAATGTGTTGTCATCAATCACAGACTGAGTTTCTGATAAGAGGCTTGGAGGAATCTTGAATTTTGATATTTGGATGAACATATACAACTTGAGGGTACTCCAATTCAAGACCCGACAACTGGGTAAGGGTTAGAACTTGAATAAAACATATAACAGCAAAATTGTTCTTGGGTGAATTCCCTATCTTCGCATGAGAAACGTTTTGAGAAAATACGGCTCCAGTGCTGAGAAAACGCATGTAATTGTTGGCGAAAATAATTATTTCGACAGTACCCTTATGGGAAGTCTCAAATCTGCCAAGGATTAAACTTTTAATAATAACATATAAAGCAAAGGTTGTCATACTTTGACTGTTGCATTCAGTCATAGAAAACATTCAGCACTTAATCAGTTAGAAAATGTCACTTAAACTTACCAAATTTTGCAGAAATGGGAGTTTTTTGGATGGTACCTACTTTTCTGTAAACAGAATAGGCATATGGTTAAACTTTACAACCAAACATACAACAGCAAATACGCTCGGAAGTCAATTGTGAATGCGAACATGCAAAGTGTTTGAAATTAACCCTTTCTAAAATGATAGCAAAAGCAACCAAATTTGGCTAATTTTGGCATTTTCAAACAGCACTCTTATCCTCGCGCTCATTGTACTTGGGAGTTAAATCTGAGATTAGAAAGTAAACAGTAACTTTCTTCTGCAATCATTCTTGCATCTATCCAATCCAAAATAATTGTTACAACAACCTTGCAAGTAAAGAAAGTTTTCCCTTGAAGTTGGTCAATTTTGAAGACAAAACTGCTATATTCATATCAATTTTGGCCAATGGCGGTTAATTTTGAAGTATTTGTGTGGTGATTTTGGTGTATTATCTTATGCTCTAAATGTTTGGACAATTTGAGTTAGATAACTGTAAATAATTTTGAGAGTTTTTAAAAATGGTGAAATTTTTATGGTTTTGCCAGAAAATTTTGAAAATAACCATTTTCACGAATATGACGATACCTCATTTCACTGGTTTTTGTGACAGTACATAATTTTGCAAATTTGGTTGAGATCGTACAGCTTGAGCTATGTTGAAAAATGATAAAATTGTGAAGGTTTTGGCCGAAAATTTTGAAAATACGCTTTTTCACAGACATGGCGATACCTCATTTTACTAGATTTTAAGGCATTACATTAGTATGCCAAATTTTGGTTAAAATCGTACAGCTTGTTTTTGAGCAGTGCAACAGACAAAATTGACGGCGGAAAAAAGAGAAAAGAAAACAGAGAAGAAAATTTTGAAAAAGAAGAATAACAAGAGTCTTTCCCAAAAATAATTTAGCACTCTATCAGTTAATAGAAGCTGTAATTATGGATACTGCTAACCCCATTATGGATACTGCTAACCCCATTCCAAAAGTACGTCCGCGAGGAACAAAAGAGAGAGCAAAAGGAATTAGCGTTAAGGCATGAGAGGGAATTAGAAAGACAAGTAGCCCTGAAGCGTGAAGAGGCTGCCGAAAGGGCAGCTGGGAGATGCAGAAGTAGCCAGGGCTGAAAGAGAGCACGAGAGGCAGTTAGAACTATTGAGAGTGAGGGCCGAAACACAAGGGAGTAATGGTGGGGCTGTGGGCAACAATTCGGGGGGAGGGGGCATGTAAGGGCAATATATCCAAATTTGCCAAAATTCGATGAGAAGACCGACGATATTGACGCATTTTTGCAAAGGTTTGAGAGGTTTGCTCGGGGCAATGGGTGGCCCGAATATTCTGGGGGGGGGGGGGGGGGAGTCTGAGCCCCATGCATGCCCCATGATCAAGCCAACTCACTGAAGATGGCTTCAAAGTTAAATTCAGAGAGTGTAAGGCAGGAAAGGATGAAAGAATTTATCAGTTCGTATCGCGAGCTACGAGGTATTTCGACCGCTGGGTCGAATTGACAGAGATTGACGAGTCATATCAATCTCTGAGAGATCTACTCATTCGCGAACAGTTCATGTCTACGTGTACCCCGGAAATGGCCATATTTGTAAAGGAAAGGAAACCAGGGAACGTAGATGATATGGTCATGGTGGCCGAGCAGTTTCTAGAGTACCGTGGGGTGAGATTGCCCAATTACGGACGGGGCGGAACGGAAATCACGCGACTACAAAGGCACCAGTTAAGTTTAACCATTCTGACCCGAACCCTAATCGGGGTAGCCAGGGTAACTCGGGGGTTAAGGATGTACTCGGTTTCGTTTGCGGGATTGCTGGCGGAAGGCTGCCCCAGTAAGAGGTAGCGATGTTGGACCAAGAAGTGGGAATAGGGAACCCTCTTCCAAGAGCTGGAGAAACGGGGGAGGGGGAGGACACCAATCCTGTGGGGAAAGACAGACAGTGGCACTGTGCCAGTCTATAGGGCCGGAGGACAGCCCCCTACACAATGCAATCGAGGCTGGGCAGCTCAAGCTGAAAGGGGGCAGGTATTACACATAATTAATGGACTGTGCGAGGGATACCCCTCCCTTGGTAAAATTGAGGATATGCCGATATGTGGGTGACCGGGAAGTCCGTAGCGCGGCGGTAAAGAGGGAACTCATTAGCGACGGACAGCTAACGGGGCATGACCACATGTGCGTGGTAATAGATGGGACGATTAGGAGGTTCCCCCTTGCGAGGGTGGCAGTGGACACACCTTTCTATAGCGGTGAGGTAGAGGCAATGTGTATTGAGGCGCCCATCTATGACCTCGTGCTTGGGAACATACCCGGGGTATGTTCAGAACCCGACAAGACATGGGCAGAGAAGAAAGCACCCAAAGGGGCATCGGGGGCGGTCACCCGAGCCCAAGCCACGGAGGCAGAACAGCCGGTGAAATCACGGGCGGGATCCGTGGAGTCGAGTAAGGATGCACATGTAGAGTGCACAATGGAGGTCCCTAAGTTTAACCTTTCGACGACGAAAGTCAAGGGAGTGACTGAACGGAAGCAGCCAAGGCATGTGGACGAGAGGGGGCATAATGTGGATCGGTACGGGGGTAGACCAAAGGTTAGAAACTTTTGGGTCGGTCAAAAGGTGGCCGTTCTCCGGTCGACAAAGTCAGGTAGACCGCGATTACAGTGGGAGGGGGCTATACGCTGTAACAAAGGTAATGGGCAGCGGTTATTACGGAGTACTCACAGACGGGTGTGGAGTTGTTTACACGGTTTTTGCGGAGATGCCAAAATACAAAGGAGACTGAACCCACGCGAATGAAGGGGGGGGGGGGTACATTGGGCCAAGAGAGGCCGTGAGAGGTGGACAGAGTAGCCACACAATGGCATCAGAGGCGTAGGGTTAGGTGGGCCCTGCGACTTGGAGAGGGGTACCCAAGGGAGGATTGGCGAGAGACAAACAGGGCGTTGCATCAAAGGCAGCGAGCTCAGGTACGGCAGACATTAGCTGTGGGCCTGTGGGTGTTGAGCGTGAAAACTAGTGGGGTCCTCGGTGGAACACGTGCCAAGGAATAGGCCCCAGTGGAGGGGGCCGAGGGCTCTCTAGGACATACTGTGAATCCCACCATACATGAGAATATTTAGTTGGTGCCTAATAGGGCACGTAACCCGCTGACAGGAATGAGCCGGGCGGGAACCCTATCCAAGGATGGGAGTAAGTTAGTGAGATGACAGGAGTTGGGGCAAGGGGCCCATCGGCTGGCTTGGGTCAGGGTGGATTCCCCTTGCTAATATATTTTTTGTCTTAAGCAGGGGTACTGGCAGATTCTGGTGAGGCGGAAGGACAGGAACATGACATCATTTACGACGCCAGGCGGATGCTACCAGTTCACAAAACTCCCGTTTGAAATGATAAACGCAGGCGCTACGTTCAACAGAATGGCGAGGAAGCTGTTGGGTGGCACCTGGGACGTCATAGTGGACGACGTACTCTGTAAAACTACTACCTGGAAAAAGCATATAGGGGCCCTACTGGAGTTGTTCCGGAGACTCCGTGACGCGGGACAAGACTAGGGCATAAGGCGTGGGAGGGGGAGTTAGAAATGGACGATGACAAACTTGAGCGGGTCCGCGACGCGGACCCTCCTCAGTCGAAGCGACAGGTTAGGTAATTTCTGGGTTTGGCGGGACATTATCGCAAGTTTGTTCCAAATTTCGCGGAGGTGGCGGTACCCCTTACCGATCTGGCAAAGAAGGGCCAATCGAATAAGGTGAAATGGGGACCTCATAAAGAGAGACCCTGTAAGACGTTGAAAGACTTGTTGTGCAAGGTCGCTCATCCTTCGACAACCAGACTTTGTCAGGCCCTTCCTGGTGCAAACCGACGCATCGGACACGGGGGTGGGCCGTGTTGCTACAGGAATACACTGATGAACAGTTTTCTATGGCATATGCTAGCAAGAAATTACTGCAAAGGGAGCAAAACTACTCAGTAATAGAGAGGGCGTGTCTCGCGTTCGTCTTCGCAGAAAATTTTTTTTTCAGGACTTTTTGTTCGGCCGCGAGTTTGTACTACACACTGACCACAGGCCCCTGTCCTATATTCAAAGGCGTACGATTGAGAGCAGTAGGATCATGAGGTGGTCGCTCCTGCTCCAGAACTACAGTTTTAAAATTTAGGCGATTAAGGGAAGTTAAAATGTGGCGGCTGACTACCTCAATCGCCAAGCTGAAGCATGAAAAATTTTGGGAACGGGTGTAAGGGACCAAGGGTCGGTCACCGAGGAGGGGGGGGGGGGACCAGTGGGGACCTTACCCCGATTAGTGGTGGTATAAGCACCTGGTAAAGCTATACTCAGCAGGCTAACCCGTCTGTCACTTAGGCGTGAACAGGAAATTTGTGTTTGAGTGAATGCGGAATGAGCTGTTAACTCGTCTGTCGCATGTGCATGGACGGGAAATCTGTGTTTGAGGGAGTGTGGAGTCAAACAACGTGGTATCGGGGACCAAGGACCGGTCAGCAAGGGGGGACCATTAGGGACCTTACAGCGATTATTAGTGACACAAGTTCCCGGTGGAGATATACTCCGTATGTAAACCCGCAAGTCCGGAGCATGTGGTGGAGTGTGTACCGTGGGAGTTATTAGTGGGGATTTACATGGTCGACGCTTGAGCCCGGTCGCGGGCCCTGCAATTATTAGCGCATATTTTATTAGTTCCCTACGTGAACCGTAAGGGGACTATAGGATTGCACTCCGTCCGTCTGTCCGTCTGTCTGTCTGTTTTTATGTTACCACCTCTCCCTCCAACATGCTTTAAGCTACACCTTTCATATTCGGTACATGGGTAAATGGTTCTGAATGGATGATGCACGCTCAAATTTTTTTTTTCAAAATCCAAATGGCGGAATGGCCGCCATTTTTGTTGTGTTTTAAAGCTTTTTTTCTCTATTTTCATGTTACCACCCCTCCCTCCAACATGGTTCAAGCTACACTTTGCATATTTGGCACATGGATAAAGGGTTGGGAGGGGATGATGCACGTTCAATTTTTTTTTTTTCAAAATCCAAGATGGCGGCATGGCGGCCATTTTTGTTGTGTTTTTTAAGCTTTTTTTCTCTATTTTATGTTACCACCCCTCACTCCAACATGGTTCAAGGTTCACTTTTCATATTTGGCACATGGATAGAGGGTTGTGATGGGATGATGCACTTTCAATATTTTTTTCTCAAAATTCAAGATGGCGCTATGGCAGCCATTTTTGTTGAGTTTTTTAAGCTTTTTTCTCTATTTTATGTTACCACCCCTCTCTCCAACATGTTTCAAGCTACACCTTTCATATATGGTACATGGATAAAGGGTTGTGAGGGGATTATGCACGCTCAATATTTTCTTTTCAAAATCCAAGATCTGTCTGTCTGTCTGTCCGTCCGTCTGTCCGTCCGTCTGTCTGTCTGTCTGTCTGTCTGTCTGTCTGTGTCTGTCTGTCTGTCTGTCTGTCTGTCTGTCTGTCTGTCTGTCTGTCTGTCTGTCTGTCTGTCTGTCTGTCTGTTTTTATGTTACCACCTCTCCCTCCAACATGCTTTAAGCTACACCTTTCATATTTGGTACGTGGATAAATGGTTCTGAGGGGATGATGCACGCTCAATTTTTTTTTTTCAAAATCCAAGATGGCGGAATGGCGGCCATTTTTGCTGTGTTTTTTTAAGCTTTTTTTTTCTCTATTTTTATGTTACCACCCCTCACTCCAACATGGTTCAAGCTACACATTTCATATATGGTACATGAATAAAGGGTTGTGAGGGGATTATGTACGCTCAGTATTTTTTTTTTAAATCCAAGATGGCAGAATGGCGGCCATTTTGGTTGTGTTTTTTTAAAGCTTTTTTCTCTATTTTATGTTATCACCCCTCCCTCCATCAAGGTTCAAGCTACGGCTGGCAGTCATCTTTGTTTGTTTTTCAACTTTATGTTCTATTCAACGTTACCAACTGTACCTCCAATGTCATTTAAGCTTAACCTTTTGTATTTTGCAATTGGTCTTAGATGCTTGTGTTTATCATCATATGGGGGCGCGGTGACTCAGTAGGTAGAGGTGCAGGCTGCAAACCGAGAGGTCGTCGGTTCGAATCCCACCTGCGGCTACCGCGTGGTGTCCTTGGGCAAGACACTTCATCTCCATTGCCCGCGCGGGGGCACGATGGCGCCGTGTACTAAGGCGTACTGCACGTCGATGGTACGCGTGTCTTCCACCAATCTAACCCTGCCTGTGCTGCAGTGCGAAGTTACGATGTTGGGGGGCTGGCAGCCGCTCGTCGTTGCTCGGTGGTTCTCTCCGGGTACTTCGGCTTCCTCCACCCGTAAAACTGTCACGGTCATGCTTAGCCATTGTGCATAAACCTGTGACCTTAAACAATAAAAAATAAATTATCATCATATGCATATAAGATGGTCATTGTGCAAACATAAAACATGGTCTTCATTAGCACCTACACTATATGTACTAGCCATTTTGGTTTATTTTTCAACTTTTTTCTCAATTCTCAAATTTTAGATTCCATTCACATTTGAAATCCTGTCTGATAACCTGTATTTTACCCCCCCCCCCCCCCCCCCCACAGGTCTGACACTCCTGTTGACTGTTGTCATGAAACCCGAATTGTAAAAGGAAAATGTTTTAATATCTTAGTAGTATAGGATGCAGAGATCTGCCCTTTTTACCAGGACCCCTGGGGGGTCAGACCCCGACCCCGGGGTCATTGACCCCGACGCCCAAATCCGTTAGGCCTCCCCCCCCCCCTATCCACACTAGGCCTAGGTTATTTTTAGGCTCCCCTCACCCTACCCGCCCTGTATGTCCTTGACAACATTTACCTTAAAGATATTTACCAAGAAATAAAGTTATGGGGGGAGGGGGCAGGGAGGGGATAGGGGATGGTGGCACTCTTTTGTTAGTACTCATAAGGACACCTCAGTGCGAAAGTCCCCCTGCTTTGGGCTAGCCTTTGGAAAGGGAAGGAACAGTGCAGGACTTTGGTGGGGAGGGACTGGGCTTTGGGAAGGAGGGAGCCCACATACGGGGAGAGCCAAAACAGTGCGGGGAAAGCCTAAATAGGCTATACATAGCCTGGGTCCTAAATGGGCTTTGGGGAAGGATAGCCTAAACAATAGGGTACATACAGGGCGGGTAGGGTGAGGGGAGCCAAAAATAACCTAGGCCTAGTGTGGAGAGGAGAGGGGAGGGGCGAGGGGGAGGGGAGGCCTAACGGATTTAGGCGTCGGGGTCAATGACCCCGGGGTCGTGGTCTGACCCCCGGGGTCCTGGTAAAAAGGGCAGATCTCTGCATCCTATACTACTTATCTTCCTTTTTTGGTATTACCAAAAGTAAGATTTCATCACCTTTCCCTTCATTTAAGGTTATTATAATGATTGAACCTGTCCAGGCAAAAATACTGCACCACCGAGAGCTGGACTCGACCTTCTTTTCACTGAATCGGACCATTACTGGCGGTCTTTGTACTTCTTAAGCTACTAACCTGAAATGCAGAGATGCTTATATACTCTAGTGTCTTATGTGACAAAAACACCTTATATCACAAAAGCGCCGTAGGGGACTAATACCACCTCGGTGATCAAACACTTGTTGCCTTAAACGTTGACGGGTGAAAGAGGGTGTTGTGGGTCCAGGGGTGGAGCTATACTCAGTGCGGTGTGCCTTCTGTTCGCGTGTGTCTGGACGTGTGTTTGTATCTGTTTGAGTGCAGAGGGAGCCGTGTACATAATGGGGAATGCAAGTTATATATATGCATGCGTGCGTATGATTCGCGGAAGTTGTCTAAATTGTTGATTATTGTTTAAAAGTGAACGCAACTCGATCTTGTGTGTTTTCGAACAACTGGAAGTGTGTTCCTTGGTAGGGGGTTGTCAAGATCGACTCGAATTGGTAGCGTGTATATTATGTAAAATAATTTATTCTTTGTTCCGTGGTTTGCAGAAGTCAACTGTTAATCTCTTAATTGATTGGACATCAACATTATCCATGAAAACAGAATATGTAATTATTTTTACCCCGCAGATAGGCAAACGGACAAAGATAAACAACCTCGATGATAAGACATAGTAACACAGCTGTCGCGCTGCTTGCGAACTCACTAGAGTCAAAGGTCTCCATAAATCAATGCCGAGGGCTTCAATGAGATACCGCTCAGATTCCACGGGGATATTCATTGATAATATAAAAAGTAGTCGCGAGATTTGAAAACCCAGTATTGATCGTAAGGTTCAAACTCCAGCCTGGTGGCTGTTTTTGCTATGGACATGTTGATGAGATGTGGGACTAGCGGGTCCAATCTATAGTTTAGAATAGGCGAGAAGATTTTAGGCTAAGTGGCGCGGGAGGGCTTTGACAGCCATAAGCGAAGTTTAACGTATAACGTGAAGTAAAGTTAGTTGGTGGGGGGGGGGGGGGGGGGCTATCGAGAGCTCGAACAGTTTACTTAATTGGAGGGAGCTATATAGAGCTCGAACAGTTGACATAATTGAAGCTATCGAGAGCTCGAACATTTGACTTAAACTAGGAGCTCGGGGTGACCTTAGTGGAAGCCAGGAAAACTGCATATATGAGCATTATTTGTTTGGACGGTAGACGGAAAGTGGTTTAGGCGGTACAAAACTGTAAAGTGGAGTGACAATATATCATCACACGTGTAAAGTGAGATTGAGTTGGTTAGAGGAGTTGACGGACAAATTGGGTGTACTCAAATGTGGACGCGACTATAAACAAGAGGCCCCACGGGGCCTGAAGAGCTCATCTTGTACAGAACACAATCTAAACAGAGTCCAAGAATGAGTCTACATTAAGCAAGCCATCTCCATAGGCTGCACTGTCAATACTTGAGTCCCTCAGGAGTGACAAAAATAATCTGGGCATCATGCCTTTTCTTCAGTTGATCATAAGTAAAATGTAGAGCTCCCCTATGAAGCCCCTTGATACAACCTATGTGGATTAATCTTAGTACCTCTAGAAGGTACTGAATACAAAATTTTTAATTCTTCAGCAAAATGGCCAATTCCGGCTCCCATAGAGAGCCCAAATATTAACCCAGGCTCTTGATTTGAACACAGTTAAATCTGACTTCCCTGGAGATGTTGTGTACCGACTATGAAAGCATTCTGACTGTTGGATCTGAAGAAGAGAAATTGTAAAGAAATTTCTCCGAATTGCACTAAGTTCAAATTTGGGCTACCATAGCGAGCCCAAATATTGACCTATGGATCCGATTTGAACAAACTTGAATCTGACCCCCTAGAGATGTTGTATACCAAATGTGAAAGCATTCTGACAAGTGAATCTGAAGAAGAAGATTTTTGAAGAAATTCCCTCATATTGTACTAAGTTAAATTTCATGTTCCCATATGGAGCCCAAATATTAACCTAGGCACTCGAATTGAACAACCTGGAATCTGACCCCCCTAGAGATGTTGTATACCAAATATAAAAGTATTCCGACTGGTGGATCTGAAGAAGAAGATTTTTAAAGAAATTTTCTCATATTGCACTAAGTAAAAATTTGGGCTACCATAGTGAGCCCAAATATATACCTAGGGATCTGATTTGAACAAACTTGAATCTGACCCCCATAGAGATGTTGCATACCAAATATCAAAGCATTCTGACTGATGGATCTGAAGAAGAAGATTTTTTTAAATTACCCTCCATATTGAACAAAGATAAAATTTGGGCTTCCGTAGGAAGCCCAAATATTAACCTAGGGACTTGGTTTGAACAATCTAGAATCTGACCCTCATAACAATGATGTATACCAAATATTAAAAGATTCTGACTGGTGGTTCTGAAGAAGAAGATTTTTAAAGAATATTCCCCATATTACCCTATGTTAAAACTTCGGGCTCCTGTAGAGAGCCCAAATATGAACCAATGAGCTTTATTTCAACAAACTTTTATCTGACCCCCCTATGAATGCTGTATACCAAATATCAAAAGATTCTGATGATTGGTTCTGGAGAAAAGATTTTTTTAAATTTTTGCAAATATGCTGACTCGGCATTTTTTCGATGCCCATTACAGAACACCCTAACATAACCGATGGCAATTTTTTTTTACCATTCAATCCTACTGGTCATAAGGATACTTCATACCAAATAAAGGCTCTCTGTTCCGTGGGGTTTGGGAAATAAGGGCGTTTGAAAATATTTATATTTTTAGCTCCCAGGGTTCCCATGGGGATGCAGGAATTTTTTTTTTTACATGGGTCATGTACTTATGACCCAATAATACCACAAACCAAATTTGGTTCATACAGGACCATCGGTTCAGAAAATAGAAATTTTGGGCGGGGCCAGAAACCTTACCCCTCCTATTACAAAGCCAAATATTACTTCACGAACTTCTTTTGAACAAACTTGTTTCTACACCTCATATGGAAGCTTCATAGCAAATATCAAGTCATTGTACACACTGGTTCTTGAGAAGAAGATTTTTAAAATATTTGGGTGCATTTTCCCCCACTCCCTCCCTATGGGGCTGGGCATGCTGAGTTGAACAAAAACGAAATGCCCCTTTGGGACCATCACTCACACAAACTTTCACTTGAATTGGCCCAGTGGCTTTGGAGGAGAAAGACCAAAACCTGGTGTTGACGGACGACGGACGACGGACGACAGACGATGGACGACGGACGACGGACGACGGACGGGAAGCGATGAGATTAGCTCAGCTTGACTTTGTCAAGATGAGCTAATAAACTATACGTTATGTGTACAACTGTATGGGAAGTGAGAGGACCACCAGGAGCTGTGGAACAACAAGAGACAACCAGACAACACCATTAAACGAGGGTTACCCCGGAAAGAGCTCGAACTTTCGGGATGGGGAGAATTCATCTGTGAGTTGAGTTGTGTTGTGTATATATTTTCATGGATTGTTCTTGATGCGTACATGTGGGTACATAATAGTGTTTTATTTTCATTAAATTATATTCAGCTGATACCCGTCGGTTATATTTTTAATTATCAAGTCACTGATACCTTAAGATGACAAATCTGCTCCAACACAACCACAACACCGCGAGGTGGAGAGACGTATGTTCACTCAAAAGCTCGACTGTCCTCTCCGAGTACGGTCGAGCTCTAGAGTGATCATAAATCTCACATATCTGCCCCATCGTGTTGTGACAGGCATGGTTACAAGGAAATGGAATGATCTCCCTCAGAATATTCCTTTGAACAGTTTGTGTAGGAAGACATGCCCCTTTGTCAAGAGTGTCAAAACTTGTGTTTAAAACTATTGTAGGCTGTCCATTTTGTCGCAATGGGAATGGGTGACTGTTGCAGTCGTATCACATCATACCAGCGGACGAAGGGCGGGATGCTCTGCACCCCCCCCCCCTCCCCCCCCCCCCCCACACACGTATGTTGATTGGAAAGTCTCCAGATTCGAGGAACAAATTACCCCCAGTAGAAGAGTAACAAGGTACACCACGGTAAGCCATTGTAATGTATTGTCCCAAAATACCCTGAAGTATATATACCGTGGTTCATCTCGGTTGGCTGTACTGGAGAATTTTGGGAACTTTACTCTCATGAAAGCTTATTATTTTTAAGGAATACACCTGCACCCCCCCCCCCCTTCTTCCGTCCACATCAATTATAAGGTATCTAAAAGGCGCATGAATCTGCCCCCCCCCCTTCCACACACACACACACACACATCCCCGCCCTATTAGGCTATACAGCCTGTCAAATCATGCAGGCCTCACTCACACTCATCTACACCCCCCCCCCCCCCCCCCCTTCATGCACACCATCGTAATGATCAGTTAACATCGGCCTACCTATCGGAACATAAAGGTGCGTTTCCGTAATTCTATAATAGGTTAATGGGTGGGGCCAAGTCATTACGGGGAGGGGGGGGGGGGGGCAAAACAGGTGTTGGCAGCCCCCCCCCCCCCCCCAATTCGTTCCCCTCTTTTCACTTGTGTAGCCCTATATTAGAGACCATGTTTGGCACTCTCGGTTATGTGTTATCAATTGATCGGTTTCAGTGTCCATTTGTATTTGCATTTGGGGCAGAATGGGAAAAGCGGGTCATTTTTACTCCAAAGGTGCTGTAAATGGGGATATGTCACCGAGTGTCCGACATATCGTCGCCTGAGTGCTAGAATGTCCTATGTCCCATGGGACATAGGACATTCTAGCACTCAGGCGACAAATTATGGGAAAGGTGGAGCAAAACAGGACACGGGGTAAAACGTTCCGTCCTCGAATGTACTCGCCGAATACGAGGCTGAGATATCTCGATTTATTCCAAGTAGAGGTGTAGACTGCAATCAAGGGAGATAACTCCAATATCACAACAAAGTCGAAAGTCAACACTTGACAGGTATTTCATAAGTAATTTTACAAAAACAAAAACAAAAAACAACCCCGCACACTTTGCTGCTTGTAAGCTTATATATGCTTGGCTTTTTGTCTTGATAATCGATCACTGACAATTAATTTTACTGTGGCTGCATGAGGAGTCTGTATTAAATTCCAATGCAGTTGACAAGTATGGAGCCCGAGAGGTGACATGGTTACAAATCCGTGCGAACGGATTACTAATCCGTGCAAACGATTTACTAATCCGTCCGAACGGATTACTAATCCGTGCGAACGGTTTAATAATCAGTGCGCGCGGATTACTAATCATTCATCTGTTCATATACTGGAGACCGGGAGGTGACATGGTCAATTTATTTCTTAATCCGGGTGACATGAGGATGAACTTACCAAGTGTAGGCCCTAAACCGATTATTTATCATTTCATTGTGCTCGGCCTTGCACTCCTGGTTACAGAAGGTTTCTTACACAGGACCCGTAATGTGCTCCGCTCTTTATTCCCTGCTCCCTCCCTCTATACGCTACCCCTGGGTTCTATAACACGCAGAAAGGGATAGCATAGAATTTGTACCAAAATGTATAACAAGACTTTCCCGCTTATTGTCATGTTCGTGCATTGCGCTTATTAAACCGTTCGCACGGATTAGTAATCCGTTCGCACGGATTAGTAATCCGTGCGCTCGGATTACAAAAAAATTGACCATGTCACTTCTTGGGCTCCATAGACAGTGACTGCACACAGTCGTCTGCTTTAAAAAAAAACAAAAAAAAACCCCAAAAAACACGGTGTCTTGAAATACATACTATTTTGCATTTCGGTCAAAACGGGACACAACAGTATCGGACAAAACGGATCATGTCCCGTTATGTCCAGCACATTATTTCATTGTTGTTGCGGAAGGTAGAAAGAATATAGTCTACGTCTTGCCCTGGAGAGTGTGTGTGTGTGTGCGTGTGTAAACTTACCTTCAATACTACCTCTATTCCCTATATCGGTGAAGTTCGCATTATCAAATATTCGAACAACTGTAACACCTTCAAAGACTTACAATTTCAGTAAGTTTTTGACACGTTTAATAAATCTTTCTTGGGAAACGTTTTGTCTTTAAATGACTGCTCTATGGGCAAGACCCCCCGACATGCTACCATTGTGTTACATGAAATGAATAAAGTGACAATATTGCATGGAGAGTTATTTGCTTCTCCTGGGAAAGGCCCTGTGCTTTCACCTATTTGATTGATGCGAAAAAATCAATTGACAAGACATGTTGTTTTAGCGTGATATGGATTCGTCACAGCGTTGAAAACTTTTAATACCATTGCTTATTTACAAAGAAATCTTTGCTATATTGTCTGTTTATTTACCAATTCTTTCTTCATCTTTCAGACCGGCACCGACGTATAAATTGTCTGGGAGCGACCTGCATTTCTACAACACCCAAAGACCCCAATCCATTGTCCCTTATGTTCCGGCGCGTAATTATTATTATGATCGTATTATAAGTAACAACAGCTGAATAATTCATTCGGAATTATTCCAATGTTATTATAATACCATCATAATTAAGTCCAATAAACAAATCCATTATCCCCTAATTAATAAAGATCGTATTATAAGTAATAACAGCTGAATAGTTCATTTATTATTACTTATAATCCAATCATAGTCCAATATCATAGTCAAATAGCTGGTAACTGTGGTGGGTGAACAACTTGGGGCGGGTTGTCCTGGGGCGGATTGTCCCAGCTGGTTTGGGGGTGATTTGTCCCTGGGACGGGTTGTCCCGTTCCCATGGCGATACACACACTTAACAGAACAAGGTGAAATACCATGGGTAAATGTTGTGCCCTTCCTTCCCACATTTCATTTAGCCTATCCACTCCCCTTGTGTGTAAATGTAATAGTTCCGATAGAGCTGCAAATGTTCTGACAAAATCCTTGATCGGCAATGTAAGGAATTCAACTTTCTACGCCTTCAGCTAAGTTCTTGACACTGAATGTGTGATAAATATACTCAGAGAGGCGACATGGTTACAAGGAAATGGAATGACCTCCCTCGGAATATTCCTTTGAACGGTTTGTGTAAAAAACATGCTTCTTTGTCAATAGAGTCAAAACTTGTGTTTAAAACTATTGTTTAACAGTAAGTCTGGGCTATTGAACAAAGCATATGAGCCTGTTTGTGCAGCTTGGCTGTTCTGGCAATAACAAGCTCATGTGGGCACTCGAAAGTATATATGATTATTACAATGTGTTCTCCAAAGTATCCTTGCGGTGTGTGTGTTGACGAGTGTCATGATATCAAAAGTATAGGGTGTGACTTAAGCAGTCGGTGGTTTCACCCACAATGTGAAAGTATGAGAATGCAACAATTTGGCTTCTTCACGAAGTCCTGTCTAGATTTTTTTCTAGTTCTTGTCTGGTTCGTGAAGGTTAGTTTGACTGGGACTTGGCTCACATGCGATTGGTACTCGCTTCAACGCGATGCTTCCTACAAGAAACGGGTCACGTGGATTGGGAGTATACCGGGTGTATTCATTGCAGAATATACAGGGTGCCATCCGGTACAGGCTGACGTTCATGGAAATGCCAGGACCACCTCGGTGCCATACAAGCGTTTAACACCGACTCAGAGCAGCATCATAGAGGGGGTGTTAAACATGGTCAGAAACTACGGCAAATTAGGCGTCAGCTAGTTGAGGAATGTCCAGATGACAACGTTGACCTCCGAAAAGTGCAAAATAAAGTTTTTACTGAGAGGAAAAAAGCCAGACAAAATGATGAGTATAGACGCAACACTGCAGGCGACCTTATTGCCGTAACTAACAAGGGTGTAGGGAGTCCATTCATCAAAGAAGTGATATCAACAGACCCAAACAAACCACCAAGTGTCATTTGCCATACTGGTGAGCAATCAAGGCTCCTAAAATGTGCGATACAAAATGGCTGCATAATTGGAATGGACAATTACAATGGACCAACATGGGGACACAAGGAGTGCTTTGCATGGTGCTGGAAATTTTAGTTTGTCAGTTGATGCCAGGAAATTATCGGTGAGGCACGAAACCTGGATTGATTTGACAGCCGACCAACGTGACAGACGACTGAGACATTTACTTACTTATGTTGAAGACAAGTCGACAACTCAGACTTCAACAGATGGGCGCCTGACTATTCCTAAAACAGCAGCTACAGCCAAGAAGCCAGGACAAAAAAAAAAAAAAAACGGGTGAAAACATCAAAAACCCAAAGCACAGGCTCCAAGAAAATACAGCTGGTGTAACCAGTGCAAAAAAGCCCCCCCCCCCCCCCACCCCTCCAAAAAAAAAAAAAAAAAAAAAAAAAAAAATTAGCAGAAACAATAAATCTGCCACAAAAAAAATGAGGAACAAAGAAACCTGCAAAAATAATAGTAGGCCCCTAACGTTTAAATGATGTCACAGAGGGCAGCAGCCAAAGTGCACTTCCCGCGGTAGCGAAAAGTTGCAAAAAATATGCACCGCATAGGAGATGTTCGAAACACAGTCTACTGGCAGTAGCCAAAAGACACTGCTATGTCGAAAAATACGAAGATGCCGAAATCGGTCTGTTTCCGATGACGGATTAAGATTCCAATTATGGAATACAGTGTCCACTTTCAAAAATAAGTGAGTATATTAGGTGACGCAGGTCTGTTTCCGATGACGGGTAAGGTTCCAAATATGGAACAACCTAAGACAGGGACAGCTGGCACTATTAACTAACTGATCACTACACAGAAATGCACACCTGTATGCATGACAAAAGAACAAACAATTTTAAACCAGCCAAGTCTACATACATGTATGACTTCCAGGTCGAAAGCCCTGGTAAATGGTGATGGGAACTGTAGAAAAGGCGACAAAAGAACAGACAATTTTAAACCAGCCAAGTCCATGACTTAAAGGTCCAAAGCCCTGGTAAATGGTGATGGGAATTGTGTTTCTATATCTAAAAAAACCCACAAATTTAAAGTCTATGTGATGCAGCGCAGACACTAAATACCGAGCTGCGATAGGGTGTTAATTGGACTTCTGTGTTCAACCTTGTAAATACAAATGTACCGAGCTGAAGTTTTCGACGGGCGCGTTATACTCTAATGTTTATAAATCATCCAATTTTACCCCAACTTGCCCCAAATTGATATTTTACATTTAAATGACCTCTATATGCCATATGATGCCCTTTATTTTGCCTAATATGCCTTAATTTTCTACTGCTCGGTATTTAGTATGACCCTATATTGAAGCCCTCGCCAATGTCGCTCTGCTTCGGACAGATAGGAAAGGAAACGAGAAAACATCTTGGCAAATTTAATAAATTCTGACAATATAAAAAGTGCGTCTTCGTCTGTCTCCGGTTTAAAAGAGGAGTAATTGAACGTTTTCAAGAGCTAAAAAAATAACAAAGTGAGGCATCCCATATCTTGATCTCTTTGGTAAAACCCCTACTGTGGCCGGCCTACGTCATGAACAGTTGAAATTATAATTGACGCGTAAATTTTGTTTGGAGAGTATGTTTTGGCAGTGACGAACTTTCCAGGAATTCGGTTTATCTCATTTTGGAAACATGGGAAAATGTGTATTTTCACGGACATAAACTGATTTAAAAGAAGCAAATATCAGAGCAGCAAGTGCTAACAGTACGCAAATCCATTTCTCACGAGATCAATCAACGATTATTTCTGGGTTCAATTTTAGAATGTTTGTTCTGTCATTCTGGACGCCATTTTGTTCACTCAAAAACATAATAAAAAGAAATTTACACTGTTAATGGCATACTGTTTCGGTTTTGACATTTTATTTCGCATTGAATGTCTCACTCTCGATGTTTCTTTAGAGGTTTTTGTTATATTTTCTTCATTGGCTTTAGACGAGTTCGAGTGCTAGCCCATTTATTGTAGGTGTGTGTTGCCTAATTTCGTGCGCTCTGGTGCCGTACACTGTACAGCGGTACATCGATTTACTACATATTACACAGAACCACATAGTGCTACATAGATAGCACATAGAACTACACAGATAAAATCGTAATGAATATACATGTATATCATTCGTTACCAAATTGCGCTTGGATGGAGCAGCCTTTGTGTTGAAATGACTACTTTGTTACGACAGTTCCGCCGTTCTGGATCAATTTTGATTTCTTTTCTAATTATTATCAAATGTTCTCCTCTTTATTGAAAGACAAATCAACATTTTTAAAGACTATTGATTAGTCATTCCAAATGTCAAATATAACCATTCACATCCATCCACAAAAAGCAGCAAACAGTAAATATCTTTTGCAAATGGGCAGTGAGACTTTTAAAATTGTCAGCAGTAAAAATACTACTTCAGCGATCTGAAGTAGTGGTACGTTCGGAATCGCCGGCTGCATTCGATAGTACATGTATTTCCTTACATTTGTGCAGAGTAAATTGATCCAAACTTTTTGTTATCCTTTATTTATCGAGATGTGAGTCAGGTCGAAGTGTCAACAATCACATCATTGTCGTTCATGTTACTTTTCGCCTGTATCGGCTGTAAAATAATAACCCAGAGTTGTGCCTAAGCAAATATCAAGACAGAAAC
Source organism: Pictodentalium vernedei (assembly GCA_031216915.1). NCBI lineage: Eukaryota > Metazoa > Mollusca > Scaphopoda > Dentaliida > Dentaliidae > Pictodentalium > Pictodentalium vernedei. Next base: position 206,555,436 of record CM062290.1, read on the forward strand.
AGAAATACGATCGCATTCGTACAGAGGAGGTTGATTGTGATCATTGCATGGGGCATTTTATTAGGAGTTACCGTTTCCGCATCATTATTTCATCGGCAGCAACTCTGGGTTGCGCAAAAACATGGACGATATCGAAGCAATGGTTGACTCTTTGTTAACAAATCTCGATAAATAAAGGATAAAACATAGTTTGGATCAATAGACTCGGGACAAATGTGAGGAAATACGTGTACTATCGAATGCAGAACGTAATAAGGGTGAAAGCTTGATGCATATCCTAGTTTTGAGTTCCCATTAAAACTTGATGGGGAATTTTACCACAGATTTGAATGGGAGGAATCTGAACGTAGAGGGGTAGCCACTATGTTCAGATCGCTGAACTATAAAAACACATACTCACAGCTCTCGAAATTAGACACGGCAATCTGCAGTGCCACGGTAAATGCCGCAGTAGATTGATTTGGCTGCAGCAATCCAGTTCGTGGCCAGAAAATTGAGATTCAAATTCCTGTAAACCTTTTGACATGTTCTCCACAGTACCAAGCCTGTTAATAGTTTTGTCCAAGTGCTAAATTGTGAAAGAATACTAATCAAAATAAATTAAAATCCACCCAGTAAACTATAGATGAATGCAGGTGTTACATGAATACAACGTAATTGATACTGACAGAGTACACATGCAAGAGAATTATCGATTACTGACTATGACAAATTGGTATCAGTTTCACAGTGTAACAGTACTGTGCTGCAGCTGCAGGTTTAACCTATTTACCCCCTAAAGCCCTTACTATTACAATCGTACAATGTCAGGAATGACTCAGAATTAAAAGCGCAAATACCGGTACATGTGGTTGGTAACAGTGTGTATTAAATGCTCCTCTGTCACAGTTTTTGTATCATAAGAATATCATTCAATATATCGATATCACAAGCAGTTGAAAATAAAGAGCAATAATGGGTGTGAAAAAAGACACGGTCGATAAGTGGAAGTTGGACTGTATAGGTTATGAGCTAGCAAATGATTGCGAAATGGTTGAAAAAGTGTATTGCAAGTTATGTCGTGAGGTCTACGGTGCTGGTGAAATGGACAGTCTGGCACTTCAAAGATGTTTTTTTTCCAGCCTCTGAAAGGGAAAGTGGCTGCCAACATTGACAATTGGGTAACTGGGACCACAGTTATAAAAAAGTGTAATGCCGTGTAGGGTTGGGCGGTATTGGGAAAAATAAATTACTGCGGTAATCGCAAAATATTGCTGCGGTATACCGAAATACTGCTCGTGCAGATCATGGAACGTTTCATTATTACTTTTCATCCCAAACTGTTCAACAGTCACTCTTATTACGAAAGCAATAGAATATTGTTTACACCGAATTTGACAGAAACAAGTTGAAGTGAAAAGCCTTAACCACGTGTACTGCATTACACAAAGCATGCATAGTCAGTCTCATTGGGCATTCAACCAGTTGCATTCCTGCTATTTAAAACCTGGATATTTTCTTTGGGAAATGCCATTGAAGGTCTTCCCTGTATTTTTAACACTTGCATGTCAAAGTGATTGGTTGTTTCCACATGGTGATGCCTTCAAAATAGTGTACACACCTGTTTGACACAAGACCTACGCAAGGTACTTTGTTTTCAAATGAGCAAAATCAAGTCATTTCTGCTTCCTCTTATTTTTTATGTAACTTTAACCCAACCATTAATTTTTTTTGGCCTTACTGGTGCGCGAATCACAAAAATGAACTTGGGGTCACCGATAGTTTTAATAAGTCACAGCTTAACACCCAGTGAGTTGAAGACATGACAAGTGTGTGTTACACATTTAAGCATGCAAACCTCAGGTGGCATCTCATGAAGCGACCGGCTGCATTCATGGAAATGAAATGCTCACATATAAGAGACCAATGGATACCCGTTGGGTATCGCATCAAGTGGATGCATCTGACAGTTACTTGAGGAATCGGTTCATCTTCATTGCATTTTGTAACCAGCAAATTCAGCATCCATATAACCAGACAATGAAGGACTATGTGCCAAAATTAAAAGGTTACTTGAAAAACACAGTGAAATAGTGATGAACCGATTATCAAAACTTCCTATCAACTGATTATTTCTCAGCTGATTATGCCGATTCCGATGGTTGAAATAGGACACAGAAGAAAATCTGTTGGTGCCTGTTATACTACAGAATTTTGTTGATAAATGAGCAATTATGAAAGCCTAATACCACATAAGTTCTCAAGAGTATGCATATATAGTGCTGGGCAATATTAGCCAAAATAATATTTGCATTTTGGTTGGGGTGTGGGGAAAAGATCGTTATTAAAGATACAATCACACGATATTGTTATCGTGAAGATTGTGTTTTATTCCGGTAAATAGTATTAATACGGTTTTGTGTAAGGATACAATACATTTGGCTGTACCAGGAATATACTGAGCACACAAACTTTGTCTTAAATGAATAATAATTTTGATGTTAATGTGTGTTGTGAAGTCGTATGACGCATGGTTTACACATATGTCAGAATGTATTATTCAATGTTCTTTTTTCAACTTGTTACCTCCCTTGATGTGTTTCTCCAATGTTTACATGAACTCTACATGTAATCTATGGGAAATGGTGGCGATCTCGTATCGATTGCAGTTGGTAAATTCCGTAATATCTCTGCCCTGCAAATCCCTAAATTTTCTGCTATGCACTACACTCGTCTTTAATGGGGAAACTTTATTGAAATGGCCAGATATGAATGGTATTTTTAGTAGTCAGTGTTAAATATAGAATAACCAGAAACTGCCGGTTTTTAACTGCCGATTGTCATAATTGGCCGATGCCCCATAACCGGTTCCAGGCTTGGCAATTTCAGGAAAGCAATTTTTTAGCTCTCCTTACTGCCCTCCTGAAAGAATTAAGGAGAGCGAAAAATTGTCCTAAATATTTTGGTCTGGGATGATTGAGATTACATGTATTATGCTCACATTAAATTTTTGTTGTAAAGCAAAAATGTAATTTAACTTCGAAGTCACATAACATCACGTAATTTCATTTTGAAAGTGGTTTAGTGGTAAAAGGTAATGGCTGCAACCATACCCAAACACAGTTGCAATCATTTGAAGCAAAATGGGTCACAGCAATATTTTGTTTCTGTCAGTTTCAAGTTCAACAACTGTCATCACAGTTTGAGGGGTAATTATTCAAGGAATATTGTCACTATAATATACTACCATTACTACTATCCTGTCACTTGAAGCACTTGCACCAGGATGTGACTGTAGATTCAAGCAGGGGGTTGAAGGTGGTAGTGGAAGGCGTATGACTTTCTTGGACAACATGTCTGGGTACACACACAGGTCTTGTCAAGTGTATGTTCGATTGTTGAGTGAGACATCTAGATGTCTAAGAGATTTCGCTTTACCTTAGTAAAGTTAATAAAATCACTGATGTAGTCTGTTGGTTTCAGTTTCAATGAGTTTGTTCTACTGGATACTTAAAATGCTGTGTAAAGCTAATTGCTCTCCTAAGCTGATTGAGGAGAGCAATTTTTTGCCCTCCTGCATTTTTCAGAATGCCAGGCCTGCGGTTCCGATTGCTGATTCAGATTATTGATTCACCACTACAGTGAAATGGGAACGACTAATATTTCTAGCTGCTCAGAAAGATTTGCTTGCCTACCTGTCACTATTCTCGCAATGTTTAGAAAAGCAGAGTTTGTTGATGCCGGAGGCCATAACAATGATGAAATCATCAGTATTGATGCTTCAATAGATACATGTACAAGATCTTGTGACTGAAAAGAAATCGGCAGCACTGTACAGGGAAAGCTATTTTCCAACTCTGTCAAAGCTTTGTTGGCCACGTCTACAGGAGGATACTTCTGAGAAGTATGTCCCTAGATTGACCAGGGGTGAGGACACTTTGAACAAGTTGTCGGACAGACATATGACATTCCATGGTTATTCAATGTCCACAAGCTTGGATAATGCATTATTCATTGAGACCATGGATATCCAACTTGCTCAGGAAGCTTTGATTTCAAATCTGCATTCCAGATTCAGGCCTGGAAATGAGGAATGAGTTACACCTAATTGATCGTCGTAACCTGTTTAAAGTTATGGGGCGACCAATGGTTGTCGGTATGACAGGTTGACCATGGTTCGGCCCGTCGCAGGAAAATTTTTAAATTCCTGGGTTCAAAAACCCTCATTTCCTTGTATCTGAGTGCCCCAGCAGCCGTCTTTTTTACATCTAAATTTCAGGACACTTTTTTTCTTTAGATATCCAAAAATATTGAAAATTTAAAACAATTCCCCAATGCCCAAACAGGTTGGAAAATATTCGGTGTGCATAGCTTATCTCGAAAACGGTAAATTATGGCTGTACAAAATGGCAGAAATTGCTTACAATGTTATTATGTGGGAGTACATGTATATTTCATTATCGAGAAATAAAATTCATAGTATTCCCAATGAAACAATAAAAAAAACTTTACACTTTTTTGAGCAGGGTGGTGGTGCCGCTTGCCAATGCGTGAAATGTTTCCATGATGTAATTCCAATTTTATAATCAACCCTGGACGATTGTGTGTGATCATTGACAATTTGTTTCAACATTGTGAAACATCACATTCAGGCATATCAAGGGAGCTATCACACTTAGACTACAGACCATTTAGCGGAGCAGTCTGCCATTCCCGAAATTAAAATAAGAAAACAGCCATTTCAAATGATTGATTGAATGGATTTCTTCGCTTTTATTTGTCAGTAGCTTCCCCCATAGAAAGCCCTTTCAGGTGATGGGTCTGGGCCATAAAGTTTATGAAAGAAGTTTGTCAGGTGTTTGATAACCATTTAAAGTTGAGGTGCTTGACATAACAGTGAAGTGATGATCTTTTTTTTGTTTTCCGTTCGCGGTAAATGCGATCACAAGCGGTTCAGAGGTTATGGTTTTTAGCTCAACTTGACAAAGTCAAGCTGAGCTATTACCATCACTTCTTGTCCATCGGTGTACGTACGTACGTTAGTATGTTAGTACGTCCACAATTTCCTTTGGCACACCTCACAGGTCGCATTTATGATCAGATCACTTTGAAACTTGGTATGCTTGTTTGGGGTGACCTCTAGATGGGAGCTATCGATTTTTAGCTCAACTTTGGCAAAGCCAAATTTGAGCTTATGCCATGGCCCGTCGTCCATCGTCCGTCTGGCCGTCTGTCCGTCAACAATTGGATACGGCTCGGGCTAGAGGTCGTATTTATGAACCGATCTTTACAAAACTTCTTGGGTACCTTTGTTATGACTGTGGGACGAGAACGAGTGTTTTTGGGTGCGGTCCGAAATTCAAGATGGCTGCCAGCTGCCATTTTGTACCGACGATGCAGAAATCTGTTTTTTGTACAGAACTTCCATATGAAAGCTCTGATTTGAATAATTTTTTGTATGAATGTTTAGTACCATGGGATACATCACATATAATACAGGTTTTTTTCTCGTGCGTAAATTATGCAAATTAGACTAACTTTGAGGTTTTTTGGTGTTACTTTCAGCACTGTAAGTGCAAATGCCAATACGGCTTGGACTAGAGGCCGCATTTATGAACCGATCTTTACGAAACTTCTTGGGTACCTTTGTTATCACCGTGGGACGAGAACGAGTGTTTTGGGGTCTGATCCGAAATTCAAGATGGCCGATGGCAGCCATTTTGTACGAAATTTGGTGCAATCAGATTTTTGCACAGAACTTCCATATGAAAGCGCTGATTTGAATAATTTTTTGTGTGAATGTTTAGTACCATGGGATACATCACATATAATACGGGTTTTTTTCTCGTGCACAAATTATGCAAATTAGATGAACATTGATTTTTGCACAGAACTTCCATATGAAAGCGCTGATTTGAATAATTTTTTGTGTGAATGTTTAGTACCATGGGATACATCACATATAATACAGGTTTTTTTCTCATGCAGAAATTATGCAAATTAGATGAACTTTGATTTTTTCAATGCTGCTTACACACAGTAAGTACACATGTCAATACGGCTCAGGCTAGAGTCTGTATTTATGAACCGATCTTCAGGAAACGTCTTGGGTACCTTTGTTATCACCTTGGGACGAGAACAAGTGTTTCTGGGTGCGGTCCAAAATTCAAGATGGCTGCCAGTGGCCATTTTGTATCGAAATTAGGTCTAATCAGTTTTTTGTACACAACTTCTATACGGCTCAGGCTAGATGCTGTATTTATGAACCGATCTTTACGAAACTTCTTGGGTACCTTTGTTATTACCGTGGGATGAGAACGAGTGTTTTGGGGTGTGGTCCGAATTTCAAGATGGCCACCAGCAGCCATTTTGTACCAAAATTAGTGCAATCAGTCTTTTGTACAGAACTTCTGTATGAAAGTTCTGATTTGAATAAATTTTTGTATGAATGTTTAGTAACATAGAATACATCACATATAGTACAGGTTTTTTTCTCGTGCAGAAATTATGCAAATTAGATGAACTTTGATTTATTCAGTGCTACTTATACTCTGTAAGTGCACATGTCAATACGGCTCGGGCTAGAGGCTGTATTTATGAACCGATCTTCACAAAACTTCTTGGGTACCTTTGTTATCACCTTGGGACGAGAACGAGTGTTTCTGGGCGCGGTCCAAAATTCAAGATGGCTGCCAGTGGCCATTTTGTACCGAAATTATGTCCAATCAGTTTTTTGTCACAACTTCTACACAGCTCATATTTGTGAACTGATCTTCACGAAACTTCTTGGGTACCTTTGTTTTCACCTTGGGACAGGAATGAGTGTGTTTTGGGGTGCCTTTGTTATCACTGTGCTATGAGAACAAATATTTTGGGGTTCAGTCAGACCCACTGTGGGACTCAAAGAGTTTTTCTAGTTTAGCATCTGACTGTCACCCACCTTTACAATACTTTACCTATACATTTGTTACAGGCAACACTCAGTATTTATGTACAGACCGTTACAATACTTTATATGTACCTTTGTTACCAGGTCATTACCTAGATGTTTGTCATTGCTGTGTCACATACTATACATGTACATGTCTTTGTCTTGACAAGTTGAGCCACAGTGTCATTGACACTTTCATTTTCCATTTCCGTAAAAAAATGTTGCCGCGGCCAATGTTCTTAGAATTTAGTTTAGTCAGAAGGCCTCAATATTCCCCTTTGGCACACCCTACAGGGCACACTTATGATTGGATTGCTTTGAATCCCGGCATGCTTGTTTGGGCTGACCTCTAGATGGGAGCTATCGATTTTCTTCAATTTCCGTCAAAGAATGTTGCCGTTGCCAACGTTCTTAGAACTTAGTTTAGTCAGACCTCAATATTTCTCTTTGGCACACCCTACAGGGCACATTTATGATTGGATTGCTTTGAAACCTGGTATGCTTGTTTGGGGTGACCTCTAGATTGGAGCTATCGATGTTCTTCCATTTCCGTCAAAAAATGTTGCCGCGGCCAACATTCTTAGAACTTAGTTTTAGTCAGACCTCAATATTTCCCTTTGGCACACCCTACAGGGCGCATTTATGATCGGATTGCTTTGAAACCTGGCATGCTTGTTTGGGCTGACCTCTAGATGGGAGCTTTAGATTTTCTTCCATTTCCGTCAAAAAATGTTGCTGCGGCCAACGTTCTTAGAACTTAGTTTTAGTCAGACCTCAATATTTCCCTTTGGCACACCCTACAGGGCACATTTATGATCGGATTGCTTTGAAACCTGGCATGCTTGTTTGGGGTTACCTCTGGATGGGAGCTATTGATTTTCTTCGATTTCCGTAAAAAAATGTTGCCACTGGCAATGACCTTCAGTGAACTTAGTAAAAACTTAGTGCAGTTAAGCATCAATATTTCCCTTTGACACACCCTGCAGGGCACATTTATGATTGGATCGCTTGCAAACTTGGTGAGCTTTTGTGGGGTGACATCTATATGGGAGCTGTCAATTTTCTTCCATTTCTGTCAAAAAATGTTGCCGCTGACCTTGGAACTTAGTCAGACCTCAATATTTCCCTTTAACATGGCCATCAGGGCATATTTATGATCGGATCACATTGAAACTTGGTATGTGTGTTCCGTGTGATCTCTAGATGTGAGCTATTGCTTTTTTTCATTTCCATAAAAATTTATTGTCGTTATCACCAACCTTTGAACTTACTGCATTTGTGCATCAACTTATCCCTTTTGCACTCTCTGCACGGTATATTTCTGAATTTCCATAAAAAACCCATTGCCACATACAATGACCTTCTACTTAGTGCATTTGTGCATTAACATCTTCCTTTGGCATGCCTCAGTGGACACATTCATTATCAAGTTGTTTTGAAACTTTGTATGCTTATGCTGGGTGACAAAGATAGGAGCTATTGATTTTCTTTTCATTTCCATCAAAAACTGTTGCTGTTAGCAACAATCTTTGAATTTTTTGCATTTGTGCATCAACATTCTTTGACATGGCCTACAGGCCACATTTATCATAGGATTGTTTTTGCACTTGGTGTGCTCATTAGGCAAGACCTTTAGATAAGAGCTATTGATTAGCATTCATTTCTGCGAAAAAAGTTGCCATTTAACCTCTTAACATGCTGCATTTGTGTATCAACATTCTTCCTTTAGCCAGTCTTACAGTTTACATTTAAAAATGTATGGATTACTCTGACGTTGTGCACACACAATGCTGTTATGTTGAAATTTCATCAAATAACATTGGTACGAATGATCTTCAATTTTGCCATTTCATTTATAACTTACCAAGTTCAAGTTTGTCAAGTTGAGCTACAGTGTCATTGACACTTTCATTTAAATCATCGTAACCTCCCTGTAACCTGAACGACCGTTCGCGACTTATTTCCAGGCCTGCAGATTTTGATGAGAATTCATAGATAACCCACTACACGCAAACATCGCTACCCTGTTGGACACAAAAAGTTACCAACACAAAACTATGGCGGAGATCATGCCTACAGTACAAAATGTACCGACAAGCTTTTTGTCAACTCTTACCAAGAATGGTTGTGATAAAACCTGACGGTGGTCCTTACGTTGATAAATCGCTATTGCTTCCTGTGTGCAGTTGAGTATTCTTTGGAAAGTGAATTATCCAACAGGTGGATAATTCTACTCATTTTTCTTTGTATGTAGTAATATTTCTCCCTGTATGAATGTTAAATGTAAACTGAACGGAATGGTGGACTGCCCACCCGTGAACTAACTTGAACTTCCAAGTTTACTGAATTTGAACTACTGGTATGTGTATGTGCAGTTAACGTTTTGACAGCTAAACTCGACAATGGCATTAAGGGGATCATCAGGGCCAGGGAGGGAGGTAGTAAACCTGGGGCTAGGAGTGTTGGGGGCCTGGCCTGGGCAGTCCAAGTCTCTTGGTTCAGACCTCCATCCCCCCCTCCCCCCTCCCCCTCCCCCCCTCCTCCCCCTCCCCCCCATAAATTCCGGCTTCTGAGTTCCATTTGTATAGCTGCCATGCTGCGTAGAAGTAAAATGTTGAGAAGGGGGCTACATCTGAAATAGAGTGCCCTGCACTTGATCAATCAATGGTTGTAGTTTTGGATTGCATGGTTCTTGGACGTGACAAGTTTATTACGTCAACATGACATAATAAAGTTATCACTTGAAGAATTGTGCAGTCAAAATCCTAAACTCTAGGTTGCTGGATTCCCACTGATGAACTGAAACATGCTGCTGAAAACATCCTTCAATGATTTTGACTGCCAAAAATTAAAAAGTAAAGTGAAGTTTCATCCCCCAAACTGGCAAAGTTGCCAGAAGGCTCCATTTCAGAAGTAGATTTCAGTACTTTCTTGAACAATCCCCCCCACCCCCCCCCCTCCCCAACCCCCTATCATTGCTTTGTCTACTTGCACTCACGGCAGATGCTGAAAGCATCTGCATTGGTCCCCCGCCACTTTCCAAAGGTGCCCATAACAGAATTAAACCTTGGGCTCAAATTTCCTCTCCCTAAAAATCATCAAGAAATGTATGGTACACATAATGCCGGCATCCGGGTGGCCAGTCGTTGTTCGTCCATCCTTTGTCCGTCCGTCTGTCTGTCTGTCTGTCCGTCCATCTGTCCATCCGGCGTCTGTATCCATTTCTTTGGCATTCGATAACTTGAAAAATATTGCTTGGATTGTCAAGTTACTTTATATTTGTGTTCAGGTTACTGATGTGCCGAGCTGCATAGTTTTTGGTGTAAATCTGATAATTTGATCCTGAGATATTAACACTTTATCCTTCAAATTGAGAATTCTTTCAATCCCTTTGGCATGAGATAACTAAAAAAATATCAGCCCAATTGTCAAGTTACTTTATATTTGTGTTCAGGTTACTGATGTTCCGAGATGTTTAGTTTTTGGTGTAAATCTGTTATTTTGATCCTGAGATATTAACCCCTTATCCTTCAAATTGAAAATTTCTCCAATCCCTTTGGCATTCGATAACTTGAAAAATATTGCTTGGATTGGATCCTGAGATATTAACCCTTTATCCCTCAAATTGAAAATTCCTCAATCCCTTTGGGCATTCGATAACTTGAAAAATGTTGCTTGGGTTGTCTAGTTACTTTATATTTGCGTTCAGGTTACTGATTTGCTGAGCTGTATACTTTTTGGTGTAAATCTGTTATTTTGATCCTGAGAAATTAACCCTTTATCCTTCAAATTGAAAATTCCTCCAATCCCTTTGGCATTCGATAACTTGAAAAATATTGCTTGGATTGTCAAGTTACTTTATATTTGTGTTCAGGTTACTGATATGCCGAGCTGTATAGTTTTTGGTGTAAATCTGATAATTTAATCCTGAGATATGAACCCTTTATCCTTCAAATTGTAAATTCCTCCAATCCCTTTGGCATTCGATAACTTGAAAAATATTGCTTGGATCGTCAAGTTACTTTATATTTGTGTTCAGGTTACTGATGTACCAAGCTGTACAGTTTTTGGTGTAAATCTGTTATTTTGATCCTGAGGTATTAACCCTTTATCCTTCAAATTGAAAATTCCTCCATTCCCTTTGGCATTCGATAACTTGAAAAATATTGCTTGGATTGTCTAGTTACTTTATATTTGTGTTCAGGTTACTGATTTGCCGAGCTGTATACTTTTTGGTGTAAATCTGTTATTTTGATCCTGGGATATTAACCCTTTATCCTTCAAATTGAAAATTTGTCCAATCCTTTTGGCATGAGATAACTTAAAAAATTAAAAAATATTGCTTGGATTGTCAAGTTACTTTATATTTGTCTTCAGGTTACTGATGTGCCGAGCTGTATAGTTTTTGGTGAAAATTTGATTTTGAGATATTAACCCTTTATCCTTCAAATTGAAAATTCATCCAATCCTTTTGGCATGAGATAACTAAAAAAATATCAATCCGTTTGTCATGTTACTTCATATATGTATTCAGGTTACTGATGTGCAGAGCTGTATAGTTTTTGGTGTAAATCTGATAATTTGATCCTGTGATATTAACCCTTTATCTTTCAAATTGAGATCTCCTCCAATCCATATTTTTATACTGTACCAATGACCCAGACTTAGCTGGTGCTAATCTCCTTAATTCAGGGCCAAACACAAATTTTGCCCCCCCAATCCCCAAAATTTGCATCAAAAACCGAAATATACATGTCCTATATGGCCCTCCATACATCGACTCCTCTGCGCATGCGCAGTGTTGAGGAAGTCCCGAAATTGGCGCCAATTATCATTCTTAGTTTGGCCCTCAAAACAGTCACACTTCTCTGTTATTTGTGCTTCCAAATCTCAATTTTCATGATGCCAGACACATATTCATGAGTGAAATGGTGGAAATAAAGAGGATACATTAGGAGGAGAGGAAAATATTTAGTGCAAGAAAATGTTCAGGGCTGTAACTTATAATTATTTTATGAAATTATTTCTAGTTGCCTTTTTTCAAGGCATGGCCCTGATGTTATCATTCTTGCTATGAAGTACCATTGTTTGATCAGTGTTTCCTCTCTACCTTCCTTATTCCCCCCTAGCTTTTCTCCCATGTTTTGGCTTAATTTTTGTAATGTTTATTACTAAAAATTTCTTGGGAGTTTTGGCTTGGTAACAGATTTATTTCTGTTTTTTTCCCCATGTTTACGTCCTCACCCTAGGGGTGTTTAGGCGTTTTGGTCTGCATCTACCATCTGATGTTCTACAGTTTCTTCTCTGGAAGCCTCTGTTTTGCATCAGATAGTGTTTTAATTGGTGACTGATTTCGGGCCATGTTTGTTTTAGTGCCTGGAGTCATGTTTCCGGTTTGTTGACACTTTTGCTTAGGTTGACAACAGTTACTGCTGATAGTGATTTTTTGTCTTCTGCATCTCTCATTCATAGTAAGATACATTATTATTGTCCGTAAGTGTCTCATTAATTTTTTCAAAATGAATTTAAATTTTTGTCCACACTTAGGCTTTTTTGGGATCCATTGGGCTCAGGGTTCCCTTTGGGAACTTGGGCTCTTCTGAAAAAATTTTTTTTTTTTTTTTAAAAAATTTTTTTCTTTCAAATCATTATTTATTAATGAATATAATGGATTGTTGTATTATGTATCTTTATTTTCAAGGATTAGTGCGAGTACTTTGATTGTTTACATTTCACTATGAATGATTATTGTTCAAATTGTAATAGGAGGAAGTCTTCCTATGATTCTCATGATCTCTGTATTAATTGTTCTCTCTGTACTCGCACTGATCTTTGTTCTGTGTGTTTCAAATGGGATGAAAAACGTTGGAAACGTGTGTCACGGTATGTTGTTCCTGGAGAAAGGTCCATTCCGGTTCTTTCTCCTCAGAGTCACTCTAGTGTTTCACTCTCTTTTTCAGAGGAACAAGAACAGGGTGATGTTTCCGTGATGTCATCCAGAAGTGTGCCTCCGTCGTCACATACAAGCGAAGAGCTAGCGGCAAAAGTGCTCATGGAGATTCGTCAATTCCCTGAAAGGAGCCCGAAGGGGTTGACGTCCGCTAGCTCGACCGGGGTTGCGTCCATTCACCGAATGGGGCAGCACTCGGGTTCATCCGTTGCGGTCCAGCACAGAGAGTCGGGTGTTGCGAGCACTATAAAACATCCACGTGCACACCCAGTGACGACGGAAAGGAGGATGGATCGGAGGAAGCCTGACAGTCCGGTGTTTAGCTTGTCCAGTTCGACACGGGCTGCAAGCGAGAGAGGTCCCTCTCTCATACAACAGCATCTGGGACCAGATGTTGTAGTCCGTAATGTTACGCAGTCGGAGCATACGTCCACCGCTCGGAGGGCTCCGGTATATAGGCAGTCCGCCGAGGCTACCTATAAGGCTTCCATATCCTCTCAGCAGCACACTCGACCGCACCTTGGCTACGTGACCAGTGAATTACAGTCAGCTTCGCCGACCAGGGATTCCTCGGCGACCAGGTCACGCCATCCGGTAGCCAGGGACTCGAGGCCTTCTTCGTCCGGACGTTCACATAAAAGATGTATGCAAGATGCAACGTCCAGGGAGCTTCCGGCGGCTAAAACCAGTAAGACCGCCGCTCCCCAGGCCTCTGTAACGGATGTGCTATCACAGATAGCAAAGTTAATCGCAGCATCCCAGCAACCGTCAGAGCCTCTGTCGGAACATGAAATGTCAGAAGATGCTGGGTCGGTAGGTTCCGCCGCTGGATCCGGTGCGGACGACCGAGATTTACATGATTTACATGAGGTCCGGCAGGATGGCGAAAGGGATTCTGATGAATTGGATATTTCCCTTTCGGAACAACATAAAATAGCCGTAGAATTCATCCGGTGTTATCTTCCAGAAGTTGTTCCGCCAGACCAAAATGCTGCGCAACCGGATAGGAGGGTAATAGCGCCACTGGACACCGAGTTTTTTAATCGGTTTAGGGACATTGTCCCGGAATTTCCATCACAATCCAAGAATGTCTCTCGGATTTTTGAGTTATTGAATGACGCTATTGATAAACTTGCCAACAAGACGGGCAGGTCAGCCTTCCTACCGGCTTCTGCTCTACAGCTGCCGTTTATTAATCAAAGGAACAAGTTTGATACGGCAGGTCAGGGCATCCAGAGTGTTCCTCTGCGTTTAGACGACCAGGCTGAAGACCTTGATATATCCATGCCGTCGTCTATGTCACTTCCGTCGTCTACGATGGAAACGACGATATCGTCTAACAGAGCTAGTTTAGACGCTCTTTCCTACGCAGATCACCTTACTAGAGCGTTGTCTTTACGCTTTGAAGGACCTGAATTTCAAGACGTACAAACGTCTTTAAGAGTTCTGTCCAGGGCCATAGCGTTTTCCACTTATAACTCCGCCCTTTCAGTGGCAAATCTGGAGTTAGCTCGACGTGACGCGGCCTTGGCTACTTCCACACGCGTGGACAGTAAGGTGAAAAACTCTCTTAGAGTCGCTCCGGTCTCTGGAGAGTTTCTCTTCAGTGGCAAGCTTTCTGATATATATGATAAATTAACAAAGAAAGCTTCAGACTCTCTGCTTTTTAAGTCTGCTTCCAAGAATTCGGAACCAGCAGACAGGAGTAGGCCAGGCACTTCCGGGACGAGTTCGTCCAGGGGAAGTTCCTATAGAGGTTCCTATGCATCCTCTAGGTCTTACTCTAGAGACCGGCAGAGTAGCGACTCGACTAGGGGCCGTTATGCTGGCCGAAATAACCGGTCAGACGCCCCTAGACCGACGGGGCGAGGTGCGGGTCGCGGAGGACGTGGTTTCTCCTACCGCAAGCCTCGCGGATCCAGGAAGTGATGGTCTAGACCTCTGTCGCGTTCCGGTGGGCGGAAGACTGTCGAGTTTCTCAAGCAATTGGGAATCAATTACGGAGGACCCTTGGGTGCTAGGGGTTATTTCGGAAGGACTAAAACTGTCCTTCAAAGGCAAGCCTCCATTAACTCGAAGTCCAAGATGGACTCAGCTTCCGTCAAATTGTCAGAAAAGAACCGCACTTCTATCAGAAGTCCAGTCTCTTTTAACGAAGAACGCGATAGAGGTCGTAGAAAACCAGGAATCTCCAGGTTTCTACAGCCATCTTTTTCTGGTTCCAAAGCCAGACGGCTCGTTCCGTCCAGTGATCGACTTAAGCTGGATAAACAAGCTGATCGTGGCTCCAAAGTTTTATATGGAGACCATTCGATCGGTCAGAGCGAGCATTCGAGTGAACGACTATGCTGCGAGCATAGACCTCAAGGATGCATACTTTCACGTCATGGTACATCCGGCGTTCAGAAAGTATCTTCGCTTCGCTGTCCTAGGTGTTGTTTATCAGTTCCGAGCGATGTGCTTTGGTCTGAATCTAGCGCCCTGGGCATTCACTCGAGTAATGAACTCGGTAATGACTCATTTCCGAGCTCATTCGTCGGCAGTAACGTCGGCTTACCTGGACGATATTCTTCAGAGATACGGCAACGAGTTAACGCTTCAGAACGACATGCACAATCTGCTTCTATTGCTCCGACGTCTCGGTTTCATAGTAAACGAAGAGAAGTCGGATCTGGTGCCGTCCAAGTCATTTACCCACCTGGGAATGAGCTTCGAGACGCACAACAATCTCGTTCGTCTGCCGTTAACCAGAGCGAAATTAGTCAGTTGTTATGCTCGCTATTGTCTTCACTCAGACAAAGTGTCAGCGAGGGAATTCATGAGACTAATAGGTCTGTGCGGAGCTGCCTCGGATCTCATTCCGATGGGGCGGCTACGCACCCGTCCTCTCCAGGTCTATCTGACTCAGAATTGGAGAGTGAAGATTCATTCGCTCGAAACGGACATACTCTTGTCAAGCCAAGTGAAACAAGAGATTCAGACTTGGGCAGACATACAGTGGTTAACTCAGGGAGTTCCACTGCAGTTGCCAGATCCGAGTTTTACGATTATGACGGATGCCAGTCAAACAGGCTGGGGCGCGACACTGAGCCCATCGGATTTGAAGTGCCAGGGTCTTTGGGATCCGCAGTTTCTAAGCAAGCACATCAACATCAAAGAGATGATGTCGATTTGGCTTGCTCTACGTCATTGGATAGACGTTATTCAGAATGCACACGTGCAAATTATGTCCGACAATACGACAGTAGTTGCATATATTCGGAACCAAGGTGGCACTCATTCCATTCCGTTGCTCAATCTAACGGAAAGAATTCTTCTGTTTGTATTAGAACATCAGATTCTTCTCTCCATCCGTCATATTCCGGGTCGTCTGAACGTCTTAGCAGACTCCCTTTCACGGAGGGGTCGCCTGTTGCCGTCAGAATGGACTCTCAACAAGCAAGTATTCAATCAGATTTGCTACCAATGGGAACGGCCAATGATAGATTTATTTGCGACACATCTCAACAACCAGTTGCAGACGTATGTGTCACCTTGTCCGGATCCTCGAGCGTTTGCAGTAGACGCTTTCTCGATCTCTTGGGACGGAATGATAGGATATGCATATCCTCCAGTGCCGTTGATTCAGCAGATATTGCTCAAGATAAAACAATCGCAATGCAAGATTCTGTTGGTAGCATCTCTGTCTCCACAGAGACCGTGGATAAATCTACTCAGGTGTCTGTTGTGGGACATGCCGAGGAAGCTTCCTCAACGGGAAGATCTTCTTTCGCAAGAGAAATCGCGCATCCTCCATCACAATCCGCAAGGTCTAAACCTTCACGTATTTCCATTGTGCGGTCCTTCTTGCACGGAAAACATTTTACAGGACGAGCAGTGGACGCGATTTCTAACTGCAGGAGGACCTCCTCTTCGCTAAACTATGCTGCTAAGTGGAGGGTCTTTTGTCAGTGGTGTGAGGATCATTCAGTAGATATTTATGATCCCTCCATTCCAGACATAGCAAACTTTCTAGTATACTTGTTTGATGAGATTAATCTGCAGCCTATCACCATTAAGGGTTATAGGTCTATGCTATCTGATACCTATGCACATCATGATAGCTTGAGGATTGGAACTAATGTCTCTTTATCTAAGTTAGTTAGAAATTTTTCGATAAATAGACCTAGAACCCTTAGATTAATTCCGAAGTGGAATTTGGCCTGGGTTCTTCTTAAGCTAAAAGAAGCGCCTTTTGAGCCTCTTGACACAGTTGACTTCAAATTCTTAACATATAAGACAGCTTTTCTCTTAGCTTTCTCTTCTGCTAGAAGAGTTAGTGAGCTTCATGCACTATCTGTGGAGGATTCTCACTACCGTAGTGTCGGTAATACTATTACCTTTACCACTAATGTTGGATTTTTGGCTAAGAATCAGGCTCCTAATAAGTATCCTGAACCTATTATTATTAAGGCCCTTCCATCATCTGATGGGCGTAGGCCTCTACTGTGTCCTGTTAGAGCAATACGTATTTACAGACGTAGATCTGAGTTCATCAGAAAGGGACGTAAGCGTTTCTTTCTGTCTTTGATGCCTAATAGAAAGGATATTATGGTTCATTCTATTGCTAGATGGATTCAATTAACTATTCGAACTGCTTATGAAAAATTATCTTCCTCTCAGCAGTCGGCACTCAAGATCTCAGCTCATGAAGTAAGAGCTCTTTCTACTTCTTGGGCCTATGCTAATTGTATTGCTATTACTGATCTAATGAAGGCTGCATATTGGTCTCAACCTTCCACATTCACTAATTTTTATCTCAGAAATATTGAGTCCATTTCTGGAGACCTCCATTGTTTAGGTCCGTTATCAGTTGCTCAGAATATCGTCCACTAAACAGTTGCAACTATAGTTATGTAGGCTTTCTGTTCCGGCAGTGACTCTGTCCTGCTGCCCTCTTCGCTCTGGGGTATTTGACCCAGGGCAAGGGGAAGGGGGGGGGGGGGCGGGTGTTCCCTTAGGTCACCTGCTTTATAGTGAAAAGCAAGGGAATACCTCCCCCAGAGTCAGTAATTCTGAGTCGGTACCGGGATGGTTTTAAAGTGTAAGATAATGTTTAATCATCCATGTAATATTTTTAAAGTGTAGCTCGGTGTGAAGCATTTGTATATGTCATGTGTCAAACGAGCGTTAATATACAATCCTCGGACACTTTTAATGAATATAAAGAGTCTCATTTCTCTGGACTTCCTTTATTTATTGGCTTACCTTTAAAAATATTAGTATAAAGGGTTATACTGGATGTTAATAGAGATCGTTGATTATTATGCTCAATTACTGATCGGTGTTGTGTCTTTCTTCTTTATTATAAATAGGAAAGATACATGTAAAGCCTATCTCTTCTTTTCTCCTGGAGAGGATATTCTTTTATACATAATTGAGCTTATTGGATTTTCCTTTATGTCCTAGGCCCTCCAGCCTATTTACTATTCAGCTAAGTCTGGGTCATTGGTACAGTATAAAAATGTTAAAAAATTTATAGTAATTTATATATTTTTTATACTTACCAATGACCCAGACGGGGATGGCCCTCCCAGGAGTTGGGAACTCATACCTCCCCGCTGAGTACATAACGCCTACCAGGCACTGGTTGTAAGAATGATAATTGGCGCCAATTTCGGGACTTCCTCGACACTGCGCATGCGCAGAGGAGTCGATGTATGGAGGGCCATATAGGACATGTATATTTCGGTTTTTGATGCAAATTTTGGGGATTGGGGGGGCAAAATTTGTGTTTGGCCCTGAATTAAGGAGATTAGCACCAGCTAAGTCTGGGTCATTGGTAAGTATAAAAAATATATAAATTACTATAAATTTTTTAACTTCTTCGACATGCGATAACTCAATAAATATTAATCCGATTATCAGGTTACTTTATATATGTATTCAGGTTACTGATGTGCTGTGCTGTATAGTTTTTTACGTAAATCTAATAATTTGATCTGGAGATATTAACCCTTTATCTATCAAATTAGGCACTTCTCCAATCCATTTCTATATGTACCCATACCATGTATGGTGTACATAATGACGGCATCCAGGGTGGCCCTCTGTCATACAGCTTTCTACTAGTTGCGCGTATGGGTACACACCTGACGATTTCATCGGCCTATTTTTAATAGTTTTGTTCATTTCTCTACCCTTCATGAATTATTAAACTGAAGCATGGAACACGATCATTGTTTAATCATTTAAATTTAATGTTGTCAGATGACCAGATAGCTGTTTCAAAGCGAGGTTCTAAAATACACGCTGAACAAAACATTGTCAATGTTGATATCAGCATGCATGTAATGATGTTGCTGGGGTTGGATTCTCATTAATTTTTACTCTGTTTTAAAACAAAGAAAAACGTCCACACGGTTGAGATTCCTGGAATTTGAATTTTGTCATGCAACCATTAATATACTACTCAAAGTTTGCTAAGCACCAAGTACATCCAACTACTTGTTTTATGTTTTAGTTGAAATATGGTAATGAAAATTGTATATATTTTTTATTTAATTATATCTTTAATGATTTAAGTACAGAAATTAAGATTTTATTTGTGTGTGACATTATTTTTTAGCTTTTGCATATGATAACCATGGAAAATGGATGTTATTGGTAAAAGAGGAAATTTTTCAATATGCCAAAAAGTTGACAGAGCGAACTGGTATGCCTTCAATATCGAGTATGAGACCCATTACTGTTAATTACAGCTTGACAACGCCTTCTCATGCTCCCAATCAGGTTCCTGGTGGTCCTTTGTGGGATGTTGTTGAACAGTTGTTCCATTCTTGGACCAGC
The DNA here is from genome assembly GCA_031216915.1 of Pictodentalium vernedei. Taxonomy (NCBI): domain Eukaryota; kingdom Metazoa; phylum Mollusca; class Scaphopoda; order Dentaliida; family Dentaliidae; genus Pictodentalium; species Pictodentalium vernedei. The sequence continues at coordinate 206,575,124 of CM062290.1, forward strand.
CTGGCACCAAGCTCCTGGACACTTCTTGGCTGGACTGGACGGGCTGAAATTGCAAGCTGCAACTCATTCCAGACATGTTCGATTGGATTGAGGTCAGGGGATCTTGCTGGCTAGTCCATACGCTCAATCCCCTCCCTCTGTCAGTGCTCCCTGACAGCATGGGCAACATGAGGACGGGCATTATCGTCCATCAGAATGAATCTATCACCCACTGCACCTGCATAAAATCTGATGTGGACATCCAGGATCTCATCAATATACCGTTGTGCAGTCAATGTACCACGTTCAAGGACACAGAGCTCTGTACGTCCATCCCAGCTGATGCCTCCCCAGACCATGATTGACCCTCCACCATATAACTTGTCATGCTCAGCAATGTTGGCTGCATGGAATCGCTCTCCTGGTCTTCTCCATACCCTAGACCGCCTATCTGTGTGGTCTAGGCAGTACCTTGACTCATCTGTAAAAAGGACAGGTCGCCATTCTTCTCTGGTCCATCCAACGTGGTCCATGGCCCATTCATATTGTGTCTGTCGGTGGTTCTGGGACAGCGGAATGCGAATACATGGTCTTCTCGATCGGGTACCACCTTCGTGCAACCTTGCCCGAATAGTCCGCGTTGAAACATTAACCCCGGATGCATTCTGAAGGTCACTGTGAAGCTGGGTTGCTGTGGCAAAGCAGTCCTATGGGCCTGAATGATCAAAAACTGGTCTTCAGCTGCAGATGTTGCCTTGTCTCTGCCACCACCATGTCGTCTTACTGGTGTGCCATAGTGTTGAAATCTTGCCTAGGCTCTGGTGATCACCATATGGTGCACACCAAGGGCTTCAACCTGACGATGGGTAGCCCCTTGCTCCACTATCCCTACAGCCCACCACATTTCTGCTTCAGACAAATGTCTTCTTACATTTGCATTTGCCATATTCAATCATTAAATCACAAGGGTTTGTGTTGAAATGAAGATTGAATACCCTACACATCTCATGTACTGTACAAGTAGACAGTACACGAAAACATCGTGGAAATCAAGGGGTACATGCTTTCCATGACTGTCACGAAAAGTCTGCCTGTCAAGAGAGCTAATGTAAACAATGGGGACCATCTCAATACATTCCTCAATCATATCCACCAAAAATATCGCAAATATGTCACAAGTAAATGTCACAATGATGTGTCAAATATTTGGTGCTTAGCAAACTTTGAGTAGTATAGCAACAAAGGCAATCAATCATCATCAGAGATTGAGTTTGACCCAGGCCTGAAGGCAATAATAATACACACTGTCTATGCCATGCTGACAGCTGCATTTTGCTTTGGGGATCATTGAAGAAAGCACTTGTTCGGAGTTAAAAATTGTCATTCAGATGTTCAAAGATTCCAAATTTGGATTATTTCCTGTAGCTAAATATAGCCAACAGAATGACATTGTCGCGACCAATCATTATGCACTGCTGAACTGAGTTTAAAATAGGATTGTCAGATTATGAAATGTCATCGTGAAGTGACCTTATTTACAGCACAGTTGTGATCAATCAGAGTAATTTTTCAGTTTGAATACTGGGGAGTTGCATATATTTGAGCAAGTTGTTGATTAAATTCAGCAGATTTTGAATATAATCACCTAAAAGCATGATGCTATTCAACAATCAAGGTAACCTAATTGTTATAAACTATCATTCTTTTTGACAAGATTAACAGAAACTCTTGTAAAAATAAAATGGTCAACAGTTTTGGTGCACATGTTGACACTCGTCATGGGCTCACCGATGTGTCAGTGTGCCTCTGGTACCGAACCACATACAACCAGAATAAATGCTGTCGCACTGCCATGGCGAACTGGTTTTGCCATGGCTGTGTAGTGCCATGGCAAAATATTCTAATTTTGAGGGCTACCACATTCAATTATGCAGGGTTCACAAGATGTTCAAGTGGAAAGTGTTCGCATTGGAGTTTCAACTAAGCCAGCGTATGTCCGAAAGTTCTCTGGGGTTAATTTCAGCAATTACCAACAAATTTCAAATGTTTTTAGTATGTGGTCTCAAGAGATGTTTAAGTAAACTGAATTCATAACTTGGCATATCAGCTTTGCTCACCCAGTTTTTCAGGAGTTATGCCCTGTCTACTTTTATTTTTATTCAGATTGGGATATTTTGAATGTTTTTCCGAATGATTAATAACCAATTCAAGTTATTTTTCGTGTCGATTTTACCAAAGTCAGCCCCAATTTATTTAAATTTTTAGCTTAACTTGACAAAGTCAAGATAAGCTATTGCCATCACACGGGCAGTAGTCTGTTAGTCTGTGAGTCTGTTCACATTTTCCTTTAGCACAGACTTCACCCTGTAGTTCTTGTCCGATAGTCACGAAATTTCATATGCAGGTTTGAGGTCATGTCTATATGAGAATGTCCCCTTTTGGTCACGATTGGTCAACCGTGATGGCTGCCAGAGCCCCAAAACCCAAAACATTTAGCACAGTCTACAGGTCGTATTTATGAAGGGATTTCATTGTAACTTGGTAGGATGACTCCAAATAATGTCTAGATGAGAACGTCCCCTTTTGGTCATGATCTGTCAACTGTGATGGCTGCCCAAGCCCGAAACCCCAAAACTTTTAGTACAATCTACAGGTCATATTTAATATGGAGGGATTTCATTGTAATTTGGTAGGATGACTCGTATGATGTCTAGATGAGAACTTCCCCATTTGGTCATGATCTGTCAAGCGTGACAGCTGCCCGAGCCCAAAACCTGAAAACCTTTAGCACAGTCTACAGGTCGTATTTATGGAGGGATTCCATTGTAACTTGGTAGGATGACTCCATATGATGTCTAGATCAGAACATCCCCTTTTGGTTGAGATTGGTCAACCATGATGGCTAGACAGGCGCGAAGTCCAAAAACCTTTAGCACAGTCTACAGGCCGTATTTATGAAGGGATTTCATTGTAACTTGATAGGATGACTCGTTTTGGAATAACTTCACTGTAACTTGGTAACTTTGGTTGACATACATTAACTGTGAGGACCACATTAACCCACCCCTTATTTCTTTAGCACAATCTACACCTCAAATTATTTTTATTGAAAACATAACATGCAGTGAACAGAAATTAACATATTCTCAATTATCACAATTCTTGTCTTATTTCATAATCCTTTCATAAACTTTGAACATTATCCTTTTCATCAAACACAACACAGTCAAGTTGAAGCTACAGTATCATTGACACTTTCATTTTTAGTAAATGCGCACTAGCTCCAAAATTTGTATGGGTTTTTTTTCCAGATTTTCTGATTATCAAATTATTTTTAGTTTCTGAGCACATAGGACACTGAAGTGAAAAGAGTTTGCATTCCAGCCTCAACTGACTGTTTTTTGCTGAAGTTACCCCAAATTGCTTATCAGTGATCCCTGCTTATAAAAATCTAAAACCCTTGCTTTATTTGCACCCTTTCGGTCATGATTAGCCATTGTGCACAAGTATGTGACCTTAAACACCAATAAATAAATAAATAAATAATAGCACCCTTTTCAAAAAGCTATCTTCTTTGGAGATACCAGTGTGGTGGTTTTGTTTAAAACTCCTGAGTGTCTGGACAAGTCTCCTCTAGAGACCATTGTGTAGATAATTTGCCTGTTGTCAGCAGAACTTCCTCATGATGGCATGTTAAGGGTACCAGTTTTGAGGTTGTAAAAGTCCGGCTTTTAAGGGTTAAATTTGATGTGCTTTGTTAACATTCAACTAAGCATATTCAATCAAGATAAAATGTTTTTTGTTTCTCCTTTCCAGATTTATTAGATGACTATAGTAATGCGTGGTAGCCCTGCTGGGGGTGATAACCCCCAGGAGGCTCACCCAGCAAATCAGCAGAATGCAGAGAATGCAGAAAATGGTCAAGGTGACTCGGGTAATGAGCAGCTCGATGACCAGGAACCTCCATTTCCTGTTGCTGAACTGAACAAGTTGGATGAAATGATCAATAGAACAAGATGGGTTGTTCCAGTCCTTCCAAAGGGAGAACTAGAAATTCTTCTAGAGGCTGCTATTAAACTGACAAAAGAGGGTAAATATTTGTTAGAATCAAATCCAGAATTTCTTTTTCAGTGATGGAAAGTTTGAACATTTTATATATTATTGGATTCACACCGGCTTTTAATTTACCTACTACAAAGTAGAGGTGAAGTAATGTCATGACTGCATCTGCATCAGGGCTTAACATTTGTGCTAGAATTGGAATCGTATTCTTACAAATGATTCTCGCAATGAAAACGGTCAAATGAATTGGTTAGCAGTTCCTTGAAATTGTTTAGCAGGTTTTTTTCCCAGAGTGGTTTAGAGTCCACTAAAATTTTGAAATGCATTTTCTTGACTCAAAACCCTTGCCACAAAAACTGCTAATTGATTTCAAGGAATCTTTTAAGAAAACTGACATATTTTCTGGAAAACCAGAACACAGATTGAGAAAATCAGCTTATAAACATGAAGAGTTGTCAGTTCGAGCTATTTAATGTTTCACTCTCACGACTACTTGAATAAACCATGTCCTGCTGCATTCTGTTGAAACCACAAGTAAAGTTTCCAGTCAACTAGTCATCTGGTCCAATGCTGGTCTAATATTCAGCCACAAGCTTGAGTCAAATACCAGGCTTTTTGGGCAGTACAGTGTAGAATAGCAAAACAATGCCATTTGTGGGGTGTGATTGTTCTAAAAATTATAAACATTAATTCTATCTCCAAACCTGAACCTGCCATATCCTCCACTCACCCTATCATCCCTGACATTCAGTAATGGTTGGAGTCTTGAGTTCAGTTTGAATTCTTCGTACCTACTGTACTCAATGATTATATCACAAAATTAGATAATTGTAACCCTTAATCCTGCATATTGTCTTGTTGGATAGGTGTGATGAACTCATTATCAAAACTTTCTATGAACCGATTACCAATTATTTCTCTGCCAATTAAGCCGATTCCGATGTCAATTCCGAAGGTTGAAAAAGGACACCGAAGAAAATCTGTTTGTGCCTGTTATACTAGAGAATTTTGTTGATGAATCACCAATTACAAAAGCTTAACAGCACATAGGTTCTCAGAGAAGGCATATTTAGTGCTGGGCGATATTAGCCAAAATAATATTTACATTTTGAGGGGTTGGGGTGGGGGGAGAGGATTGTTATTAACGATACAATCACACGATATTGTTCTCTTGTGACGATTGTATTTTGTTCCGGTGTGCTATGATATCTTCCCACCCTGCGTATCTTCCCCATGGGAAGATAACCTAGTTTACCCCCCCCCCCCTCCCCCCACTGCCCCCCCCCCCCCCCCCCCCCCCCCCCCCCACACACACACACACCTGAAATTTTTTTTCCTTTGCATTTGAGATACCATAAATGGTTGGTACCAGTTGGAAAACTTTTTAGGTACTAAGTTTTCAATAAATTATTCAAAAAGGTCAGGTTTCGGGGGTTTGGGGAGAAGATATCGTGACCATCAAAAGTAAAAAAAAATTTCTTGTGTGAAATTATTTTTTTGTTTTTATCCATTATATAGGGGGCGCGGTGGCTCATTTCAGTTGGTAGAGGTGCAGGCTGCAAGCAGAGAGGTCTTCGGTTCAAATCCCACCGTGCCCCCACGTGGTCAATGGGGGTGAAGTGTCTTGGGTCCTTGGGCAAGACACTTCACCCCCATTGCCCACGTGGGGGCACGGTGACGTTGTGTACTAAGGCGTACTGCACGTCGATGGTGCACCGGTCTTCAACCAATGCTAACCCTGCTTGTGTGGAGTTGGTATGTGAGGGAGCTGACAGTTGCTCGCCGTTGCTCGGTGGTTCTCTCTGGGTACTCCGGCTTCCTCCACCCGTAAAACAGTCAGGGTCATGGTTAGCCATTGTGCAGAAATATGTGACCTTAAACACAAATAAATAAATAAATAAATAAATAAATAAATAAATAAATAAATAACTGAAACCACAGGGCCAAATGTTTTGAAACTTTGCATGGTTGATGACTGGGACACCCTCTACCAACGTTCCTCATTTAATGTTGATCGTGTTGTAAACATGGCCACAATTGCGGTTTATAGTTGCTATAAAAAAACCCTATGGGAAATCATATTTTCATCTTCTCTCTGGAAGTATTGAGCCGACGTGAACCAAAACTTGGCAGGAATGGTCTATAGGAGGCCCTCTACAAACAATCCTCTTTTTGTTCCCGTTGGTTGGAAAATATGGCCACCAGAGACATTCTATGATTCTGTTTGATGGATTCAAATGTTTTGAAACATCACATGATTGAGGACTGGGACACCTTCTATCAATGATCCTCATGTAATGATGATGTAATGTTGCAAACATGGCCACAATTGCAGCTCATAGTTACCATGGAAAGCCTATAATGGAAATCACATTTTTAGCTCAACTTGACAAAGTCAAGATAAGCTATTGCCATCACGCGTGCGGAAGTCTGTTAGTCTGTTCACATTTTCTTTTAGCATGGGCTACACCCCGCAGTTCTTGTCTGATCGTCACAAAATTTCATATGCAGGTTTGGGGTCATGTCTAGATGAGAACATCCCCTTTTGGTCGCGATTGGTCAACCGGTATGGCTGTCCGAGCCCAAAACCATTAGCACATTTCATTGTAACTTAGTAGGATGCCTCTGTATAATGCCTAGATGAGAACGTCCCCTTTTGGGCATGATCTGTCAACCATGATGGCTGCCCAAGCCCGAAACCCAAAAACGTTTAGCACAGTCTGCAGGTCATGTTTAATATGGAGGGATTTCATTGTAACTTGGTAGGATGACTCCTTATGATGTCTAGATGAGAATTTCCCCATTTGGGCGTGATCTGTCAACCGTGACGACTGCCCGAGCCCAAAACCCGAAAACCTTTAGAACAGTCTACAGGTCATATTTATTGAGGAATTTCATTGTAACTTGGTGGGTTGACTTCATATAATGTCCAGATGAGAAAGTTCCCTTTTGGACGTGATTGGGCAACTGTGACGGCTACAGGGGCCCGACGCCCGAAAACCTTTAGCAAGTCTACAAGTCATATTTATGAAGGGATTTCATTGTAATAAATAATGTCTAGATGAGAACGTCCCATTTTGATTGCGATCATTCAGCCTTGATGGCTCCCGAGCCCAAAAACCTTTAGCATAGGCAAAAGATCATATTTATGGAAGGATTTCATTGTAACCTGTTAGGTTGACTCCATATAATGCCGAGATGATGACATCCCCTTTTGGTCGTGATTGGTCAACTGTGATGGCTACAGGTGCCCGAAGCCCGAAAACCTTGTGCACAGTCTACAGGTCATATTTATGAAGGGATTTCATTGTTACTTCGTAGAATCACTCCAGATGATGCCCTGATGAGAATGTCCCCTTTTGGTTGCGATCATTCAATCATGATGGCTGCCCGAGGCTGAAGCCCGAAAACCTTTAGCATAGTCTACAGGTCATATTTATGAAGGGATTTCATTGTAACTTGGTAGGTTGACTTCATATAATGTCTAGATGAGAACGTCCCCTTTTGGACACGATTGGGCAACTGTGACGGCTACAGGGGCCCCGAAGCCCGAAAACCTTTAGAACAATCTACAGGTCATAATTTTGAAGGGATTTCATTGTAGCTTGATTGTAGCTTGGTAGGATGACTCCAAATAATGTCTAGATGAGAACATCCCTTTTGGTCACGATCATTCAGCCTTGATACTGCCTGAGCTCAAAGACCTTTAGCACAGTCTATAGGTCGTATTTATGGAAGGATTTCATTGTAATTTGTTAGGTTGACTCCATATAATGCCTAGATGATGACATCCCCTTTTGGTCGTGATTGGTCAACTGTGATGGCTACAGGTGCCCGAAGCCCGAAAATCTGTAGCACAGTCTACAGGTCATATTTATGAAGGGATTTCATTGTAACTTCGTAGGATCACTCCAGATGATGCCCAGGTGAGAATGTCCCCTTTTGGTTGCGATCATTCAACAATGATGGCTGCCCGAGCCCGAAGCCTGAATACCTTTAGCACAGTCTACAGGTCATATTTATGAAGGGATTTCATTGTAACTTGGTAGGTTTGACTTCATATAATGTCTAGATGAGAACGCCCCCTTTTGGACACAATTGGGCAACTGTGACGGCTACAGGGGCCCGAAGCCCGAAAACCTTTAGAACAGTCTACAGGTCATAATTATGAAGGGATTTCATTGTAGGTTGGTAGGATGAATCCAAATAATGTCTAGATGAGAATGTCCCCTTTTGGTCGCGATCATTCAGCCTTGATGGCTGCCCGAGCCCAAAAACCTTGAGCATAGTCTATAGGTCATATTTATGGAAGGATTTCATTGTGACTTGTTAGGTTGACTCCATATAATGCCTAGATGATGACATCCCCTTTTGGTCATGATTGGTCAACTGTGATGGCTACAGGTGCCCGAAGCCCGAAAATCTCGAGCACAGTCTACAGGTCATATTTATGAAGGGATTTCATTGTAACTCCGTAGGATCACTCCAGCTGATGCCCAGATGAGAAGGTCCCCTTTTGGTTGCGATCATTCAACCATAATGGCTGCCCAAGCACGCAAAACCTTTAGCACAGTCTTCAGGTCATATTTATGAAGGGATGTCATTTTAACTTGGTAGGTTGACTTCATATAATGTCTAGATGAGAACGTCCCCTTTTGGACACGATTGGGCAACTGTGACTGCTACAGGGGCCCGAAAACCTTTAGAACCGTCTACAGGTCATAATTATGAATGGATTTCATTGTAGCTTGGTAGGATGAATCCAAATAATGTCTAGATGAGAATGTCCCCTTTTGGTCGCGATCATTCAGCCTTGGTGGCTGCCCGAGCCCAAAAACCTTTAACACAGTCTATAGGTCATATTTATGGAAGGATTTCATTGTAATTTGTTAGGTTGACTCCATATAATGCCTAGATGATGACATCCCCTTTTGGTTGTGATTGGTCAACTGTGATGGCTACAGGTGCCCGAAGCCCGAAAATCTTTAGCACAGTCTACAGGTCATGTTTATGAAGGGATTTCATTGTAACTCCGTAGGATCACTCCAGCAGATGCCCAGATGAGAAGGTCCCCTTTTGGTTGCGATCATTCAACCATAATGGCTGCCCAAGCCCGCAAAACCTTTAGCACAGTCTTCAGGTCATATTTATGTAGGGATGTCATTATAACTTGGTAGGTTGACTTCATATAATGTCTAGATGAGAACAGCCCCTTTTGGACACGCATTAGGCAACTGTGACGGCTACAGGGGCCTGAAGCCCGAAAACCTTTAGCATAGTCTACAGGTGATATTTATGAAGGGATTTCATTGTAACTTGGTAGGATGACTCCAAATAATGTCTAGATGAGAGCGTCCCCTTTTGGTAGCGACCATTCAGCCTTGATGGCTGCCCGGCCCCAAAACCTTTAGAATAGTATGTAGGTCATATTTATGGAAGGATTTCATTGTAACCTGTTAGTTTGACTCCATATAATGCCTAGATGATGACATCCCCTTTTGGCCATGATTGGTCAATTGTGACGGCTTCAGGGGCCCGAAGATCAAAAACCTTGAGCACAGTCTACAGGTCATATTTATGAAGGGATTTCATTGTAACTTCGTAGGATCACTCCAGATGATGCCCAGATGAGAATGTCCCCCTTTTGGTTGCGATCATTCAACCATGATGGCTGCCCGAGCCCGAAGCCTGAATACCTTTAGCACAGTCTACATGTCATATTTATGAAGGGATTTCATTGTAACTTGGTAGGTTTGACTTCATGTAATGTCTAGATGAGAACGCCCCCTTTTGGATAAGATTGGGCAACTGTGACGGCTACAGGGACCCGAAGCCCGAAAACCTTTAGAACAGTCTACAGGTCATAATTATGAAGGGATTTCATTGTAGCTTGGTAGGATGAATCCAAATAATGTCTAGATGAGAATGTCCTCTTTTGGTCGCGATCATTCAGCCTTGATGGCTGCCCGAGCCCAAAAACCTTGAGCATAGTCTATAGGTCATATTTATGGAAGGATTTCTTTGTAATTTGTTAGGTTGACTCCATATAATGCCTAGATGATGACATCTCCTTTTGATTGTGATTGGTCAACTGTGATGGCTACAGGTGCCCGAAGCCCGAAAATCTTTAGCACAGTCTACAGGTCATGTTTATGAAGGGATTTCATTGTAACTACATAGGATCACTCCAGCTGATGCCCAGATGAGAAGGTCCCCTTTTGGTTGCGATCATTCAACCATAATGGCTGCCCAAGCCCGCAAAACCTTTAGCACAGTCTTCAGGTCATATTTATGTAGGGATGTCATTATAACTTGGTAGGTTGACTTCATATAATGTCTAGATGAGAACAGCCCCTTTTGGACACGCATTAGGCAACTGTGACGGCTACAGGGGCCTGAAGCCCGAAAACCTTTAGCATAGTCTACAGGTGATATTTATGAAGGGATTTCATTGTAACTTGGTAGGATGACTCCAAATAATGTCTAGATGAGAGCGTCCCCTTTTGGTAGCGACCATTCAGCCTTGATGGCTGCCCGGCCCCAAAACCTTTAGAATAGTATGTAGGTCATATTTATGGAAGGATTTCATTGTAACCTGTTAGTTTGACTCCATATAATGCCTAGATGATGACATCCCCTTTTGGCCATGATTGGTCAACTGTGACGGTTTCAGGTCATATTTATGAAGGGATTTCATTGTAACTTTGTAGGATCACTCCAGATGATGCCCAGATGAGGATGTCCCCTTTTGGTTGCGATCATTCAACCATGATGGCTGCCTGAGCCCAAAGCCCCAAAACCTTTAGCACAGTCTACATGTCATATTTATGAAGGGATTTCCTTGTAACTTGGTAGGTTGATTTCATATAATGTCTAAATGAGAACGTCCCCTTTGGACGCAATTGGGAAACTGACGGCTACAGGGGCCCGAAGCCTGAAAACTTCAGCACAGTCTACAGGCCATATTTATGAAGGGATTTCAATGTAACTTGATAGGATGACTCGTTTTGGAATAATTTCACTGTAACTTGGTAACTTTCGTTGATATACGTTTACTGTGAGGGCCACATACATTAACTGTGAGGTCATATTAATCCACCCCTCAACTCTTTAGTACAGTGTACACCTCATATTATTTTTATCAAAAACATAGCATACAGGGAACAGAAATGTACATATTCCCAATTATTACAATTCTTGTCTTATTTCATAATCCTTTCATAAACATTGAACATTATCCTTTTCATTAAACACAACACACAAGTTAAGCTGCAGTGTCATTGACACTTTCATTATATGTAGTTCCAAGTGAGCGATTACAGGCTCTTTAGAGCCTCTAGTTTTGGAATAGTATACCTCAAATCCATATTGAATCCAGTTATTTTCTGTATGTAATTGATAATCCTTTTCACTTCAATAAATTCCATCGCAATATTATTATACCCCCCGCAAACAAAGTTTGGGGGGTATATAGGAATCGCCCTGTCTGTCCGTCCGTCCGTCTGGCCATCCTTGTAAGCGCAACTCCTAAACCGTTTGAAGAATTTTCATGAAACTTTACGCAATGGAAGATCTCCATATGAAGATGTGCATGAAGCAATATAATTCCGTTCTGACATTTCCAAGGGGAGATAATCTAACTTATACCATCTGTCCATCCTTGTAAGCGCAACTCCTCCTAAACCGTTTGAAGAATTTTCAGGAAACTTTACACAATGGAAGAACTCCATATGAAGATGTGCATGAAGCAATATAATTCCATTCTGACATTTCCAAGGGGAGATAATCTAACTTATACCGTCTGTCCATCCTTGTAAGCACAACTCCTCCTAAACCGTTTGAAGAATTTTCATGAAACTTTACATCTAACTTAGACCGTCTGTCCATCCTTGTAAGCTCAACTCCTCCTAAACTGTTTGAACAATTTTCATGAAACTTTACACAGTGGAAGAACTCCATATGAAGATGTGCATGAAGCAATATAATTCCGTTCTGACATTTCCAAGGGGAGATAATCTAACTTATACCGTCTGTCCATCCTTGTAAGTGGAACTCCTCCTAAACTGTATGAAGAATTTTCATGAAAATTTACACAATGGAAGAACTCCATATGAAGATGTGCATGAAGCAATATAATTCCGTTCTGAAATTTCCAAGGGGAGATAATCTAACTCATACATTTCAGGCGCAGGAGGGGGGGAGGGGGTGGTGGGGTATCACTTTGTGAGTTTGCGCACAGTACCTCTAGTTTAAATATTAACATGACATTCATTTTCATTATCGCTGCACTGATGTTCACAGATATTCAGGGTTGCTAGCATGTGACAAGAAAATCATATCACTGTCCAGTCAGATAGCCCTCTTGATTGAGAATTAAGGATCACATTCTATTTGGCATGTGGCTGCCGCTGCATTATGCAATTTGATTAGTCAAACTGAAACTTCAATACTACAGGCAATTGTAACACTATAATATGAATAATATATGCAATTTATCTTTGAAATATTTGCTGGTTGAAATAAGGAAACATGTCAGACCTGAAATATCGAAGTACTGTCGCGTTTTTAGTTAAACACCAACTTTGTGAACAATTTTTTTAAATTGATTTACTTACTGCGGATATTGATTCACAAACAGCGATGCGAAAGTGAAAGAAATACCCTCAGTATTTTAATTTGTATGCCCTCATGTTCTTAGAATATACCATGTTGTTTACGTTATTATAGTGTTTACATGTGATCATTTTAAAGCTAATAGGGAAGAAATTAAAGATACTGAAAAACTTGGTATGTCAAAATTGGTTCTGCCACGATGCCATTGATATACTGAAATGTCAGTGTATCACCCAGCTCTGTACTCTTTATAATACATGTACTACAGTATTATTATTGGGGAGTGCGGTGGCTCAGTGGTAGACTGTTGGACTTAGTATTGAAACTAGTCGACGCCAATGTGATTAATACTAAAAAAAATTGATTAACCGATTAGTGAATCACTCGTAGATTAGTCGCCTGAGTCAGGCCGAGTGTGTATTCTCCAAAGCCTTGACGTTTCCACTTTGTGATCCTTTAAGAAATCAATACGAATACCCCTCTGTTCTTTATGAAACATAAAGACATAACATAAAAAATTGAACTGAATTAATTGATTGCATTTGGTCACTTTGGTGTGCTGTCTCTCAGTGAATTTTATTTAGCTGGCATTCCAGGCATTGCGGAGAGTCAAAGACAGAACGTGTTCAAAATTAAAATCGAAATGGTGGAGAAAGTTGACAAAACACTCTAGATCACGCAGCAGAACATCTGATGTATGGAAGAATTTCATTTCTTCAGATGAAAATGGTCGCCAAGTAACAGAATGTGCTTTTTGCAAAATGAAACTTAAATATAATGGTTCAACGACAGCCATGCAAAGAAAGCTAAGCACCCATCAATGAATTCACAATCAGAACTAACTGACCAAACATCTGATAAACAAGTAAAACAACTGAAACAATCACAGCTGAATATTTAAGGACACAAGAAAACCATGACCAGAGATAAATGGAAATCCACTACGTAAATATTGATTGAAGGGTTTGCACGTGATTTCAGGCCAATCAGCATCGTAAATGGCAAATGTTTCCGGAATTTCGTACATGATTTAGACCCGTTCTCGAAACGATAATTCTGATCTTGTAGTTAAGCAGTTGCGGAATATGCTTAGCGATATCAAGGTCAAGTTTAGATCAGCAAAAATTTATTTTGCTGAACTGAACTTTTCGCTAAAACTTCCTAAGGCTGAGAGGAGAACCCTGAGTATCATCAATGAAACCATTCGGAAAGTGAAGGACGTTAAAGTTATACCAAAAATTGATGATGCGAAGTTTGCTGTTGCTCAGGGTTTAATCCATTGGACCACGAGAACCGCCAATATTATGTACGATCACTGGTTGAACCACCTAAATTTAAACTAAGTAAAGGCAAAGGTAACAGCTAACAGATATGGGATTAGGAACTAATGTGGTTAACCTGTCTGGCACCAATGACCTAACAACCCAAGAGAAATCACTTTTAGATCGCGGTTTAACTTTTGTACCAGCACCAAAGCCTAAAACTGATAACCAAACAAATTTACCATCATACAACTGTAATTTTCTTAGGCAAATGAAATTAGCAGACCGCTTTAGAAACTCCAGCGGTCGGAAACTTCCTTTTACAGAATCATCTGGTTGGTCACCTCCAGATAGTGAAGTAGATCCCGAAATTATTAAGGCTAGCAAACGAATCATCCGAAAGGTGTTCAGCATGAACATACTCTCCAATAAAGACAATTTAACAGCTGGTGAACGGAAAGCCCTCACGAAACTTCGAAAAAATAAGAAATTAGTAATTAAACCAGCTGACAAAGGTGGGTCTGTAGTTGTTCTATCTCGGAATAATTATATAAAGGAAGCCATGAGACAACTTAGAAGTACTAAACATTATAAGAAAATAGATTCACTTATTTGGCCTAGTAATATCGAAAAATTCAATAAGATATTAAAATTTCTCCTCGACGAAGACACATTACCAAAAAACAATTGAAATATTTAACAGCTAAGCTCAGTGCTCAAACAAGACAATTTTATATCCTACCAAAGATCCACAAGGACCGTTCTTCATGGACAGATGACTTAACTCCACCAGGAGGCCAATTGTATCAGATTGTAAGTCGGAATCTTATGCGATCTCGGAATTAATTGATTATCATCTGAAACCTATAGCAAATAGACATCCAAGCTATCTTAAAAATACACAGGATTTCCTGTCAAAAATTTCAAAGTTGAAAATATCGAAAAATGCAATTCTGGCTACTTTGGATATCGACAGTATGTATACGAACATTGATATTGATAAAGGTGTTAAATCAATTAAAAATGCATTTGAAAAATATCCGGATGCAAAACGCCTGGATGAACAAATTTTGGATCTTTTAGAGCTGAGCTTAAAAGGTAATGACTTTCAGTTCAATGGAGAATATTTTCTGCAAATAATGGGTTATCCTATGGGTAAAAGATTCAGTCCTAATTTTGCAAACATTTATGTAGCGGAATGGGAGGAAAATGCCTTAAGCAAATGTGCAAAGCATCCACTCGTTTATCTCAGGTATTTAGATGACATTTTTATTATTTGGGAACATTCAAAAGAAGATTGTGATGAATTTTTATACGCCCGTTTAAAAAACGGTCGTATTATGTTATCAGTCTGTCCATCTGTCTGTCTGTAAACAATTTGGTTTCTGTTCATTTAAAGTCGAACGCCTTGACGGATCGACATCAAACTTTCTGAAGTTGTTTTTAGTAATAAAATACAGGTCAAGTTCGATATTGGTGTTTCTCAGTCTATCTGCTGCAGAGTTATGGCCCTTTGAAACCACAATTTTTCTAAAAAAATTGGTTTCCGTTCATTTAAAGTCGAACGCCTTGACATATCGACATCAAACTTTCAGATGTTGTTTGTAGCAATAAAATACAGGTCAGGTTCGATATTGGTGTTTCTCAGTCTATCTGCTGCAGAGTTATGGCCCTTTGAAGCCACAATTTTTGAAAAAAAATTGATTTCCGTTCATTTAAAGCCGAATGCCTTGACACCAAATTTTTCAGATGTTGTTTGTAGCAATAAAATACAGGTCAAGTTCGATATTGGTGTTTCTCAGTCCATCCGCTGCAGAGTTATGGCCCTTTGAAACCACAATTTTTGAAAAAAAAATTGGTTTCCATTCATTTAAAGCTGAACGCCTTGATGGATTGACACCAAATTTTTCAGATGTTGATTTTATACACCCGTTTGAAAAACGGGACGTATTATGTGAATGGTCTCTCCACCCGTCTGTCTGTCCGTCCATGGACACATTTCGTTTCCGGACGATAACTTTAGTTGTAATTGATTGAGCTGAGTTAAATATGGCATGTGGATTTAGTATGACAAAATACAGGATGGGTTCGATGTCTGTTTCTAGCGGCCCATTTGCAGTAGAGTTATGGCCCTTTATTTATGGGTATTTAGCCCAACTTTTCTTTTTCGGACGATAACTTTAGTTTGCCCTGACCGATTTATTTCAAATTTTCAGTTTTTTGTTTTTGACCACAAAATACAGCTCAAGTTCACTTTTGACCACAATCGCATATACCTTTCCAGAGTTATTCCCCTTGAATGATTGCAAATTTGTGGATTTTGTGGTTTACGGATGATAACTTTAGTTTGCCTTGACCGATGTTTTTCAAATTCTCAGATTTTGTTTTTGACCACAAAGCACAGCTCAAGTTCACCTTTGGTCATAATCGCATGTACCGTTCCATAGTTATTCCCCTTCAATGATTGCAAATTTGTGAATTATGTGGTTTCCGGATGATAACTTTAGTTTGCCTTGACTAATTTGTTTCAAATTCTCAGATTTTTTTTATGACCACAAAGCACAGCTCAGGTTCACTTTCGGCCAAAATCGCATGTACCTTTCCAGAGTTATTCCTCTTGAATTTGTGCATTTTAAGTATGGCCCAACTGTTGGACATAGAATGCATCAAATATTTGGTTTCCAGATGATAACTTTTATTATTTGTTTTCCGATTGGTTCCAAACTTGGTATGTTGTTTAATCACAACAAAATACAGGTCGAGTTTGAATATGGGGTTGGTCCAAACAATTTTCACCCTTACCCTCATCTTTACCCCAACCCTTCAAAAATACAAAACGGGCGTATATTGTCCCGCTACGTGATGCTCTTATTAGAAATTTTGAACAATCACGATCCAAATATTAAATTGAAAGCTACTATCAATGAAAATTCTGTTGATTTTCTCGATGTGACCGTGTATAAAGGCAAGCAATTTCAGGTGTCCGGTCATTTAGATTATAAAGTATATTTTAAACCAACTGATTCACATCAATTGTTGCACACAAAATCATTTCATCCTCAACATACTTTTAAAGGTATCATCAAATCACAACTCATTCGTTTCCACCGCAATTCAAGTGATAAGGTAAATTTCAATGAGGCTTGTTCTACTCTATTTGGCTTCCTCAGATCGAGAGGATACTCACTGCGCTTTTTGCGTACCTTAAAATCTCAAACTCTGAAAAAGCTCAAATGTCCAGCTGAAACTACTGATTTTGAACCACTGAAAATTGAACACAACAGACTGTTGCAGAATGGTAGTGGTGCGGTATTTAATTGCAAAAAGCCTCGATGTAGATTGCATACTTTTATGCCTGATCAGAAAGAGGAATTTTCCTCCGAACAAACGGAAAAATCATTATCAGATCAGTAACCCATTCCATTGTGATTCACCAAACATTATTTACCTTATCACATGAAAACGCTGTCGGAAACGGTATGTTGGGCAAAGTCAAAATCCTTTCCGAGAACGTGCTACTAGACACAAACAGGATATAAAACAATGCTGATGCCCCTGTAGCACAACATTTTAACCTTCCTGGCCATTCTTTGGATGATTTCGAAATCCATCCTTTTGAACAACCACCAATTAAAGACACATTAGAAGAAACGGATGAATTTAGAAAAAAACATGAAGCTTTTTGGATCAATACGCTTCATACCCTCTGGCCATTTGGTATGAACATATCAGAGGGCGAATGCAAAAGGAGGTCCATCATTCCTTTCACTTTAACGTACAACAGAATGAATATCGAAATAGCAAAAATGTTAAAAGATGAATTCAATTTTACCAATGCTAAATTAAATGAACCTTTGAATCTTCGACCTGCCATCGCCTATAAGAAAAACAAAAGCTTGCGTAACATCCTTGTAAGGACTAAATTAGAGCCCATCAATGAATAACATCAATTATTGCCAGTCAGTTTAACCAGTTCCTGAGCTCATCACTTTGTTTAATTCAATTTTATGTAATTTTTTGTCATGTTTGAAACCCATCAGGGTTCAGTAAATGAAAAACATTTTTCGGGGGCATATTAAAAGAAAAAACGTTTCAGTAGGAAATGTCTGTGCCAGTGCGATTTTCATGTGTACCCATACTATGTATGGTACACGTAATGCTGGCATTCGGGGTGGCCATCCGTTGTTCGTCCATCCTTTGTCCATCCATCCTTTGTCCATCCGTCTGTTCGTCCATCTGTCTGTCTGTCAGCTGTCACTTATGCATTCACCTGTCACTTATGCACACATTCGCTCAGCAACAGACCGATGACTGAAGGGAGTTGGCATCCTGGGAAGACCTTACTTTCATGATACTGGATGCGTGTTGGGGAATGAAGCCCTGGGTAAAGTTGGGTTAGGCGACAGGATCAACAGGATGTGGGCTGAGTTAATTGTTGGAGTATTGGGGATGGATTGGTGGGTCGGCCCGGTTGGGGACTGAATTGATAGGATGTTCAGTGTTATCTTGCTCATTATCTTTGATTCTCTATACCAGCCTTAATATTCTTTGTTATACCACCCAGTTGAAAAGTGGGAGGTATATAGTGATCACTCCATCCGATGGTATGTCCATCCGTATGTATGCATCCTTGTATGGTGGGAGGTTGTTGACATTTGCTATCCATGACCTCTTTTCAACTAGTGAATGGATTTCAATGAAACCTTCAAACATTGGTGTCAGTGTTTGTGCTCTCTACATTAAACACACTTTTACTGTTGTAAAATGTTTCTTGGTGGGAGTGGGTGATATCATTTAGTGAGCAGTGCTCACAGTTTTTCTAGTTTCAAACCTGCACGAGGTGACTTGGTTCAAGATTTTCTGTTAGAACTTGGCAGGGGCATTGTGCTCCTGGTATCACTTCTTGAATCTTTCATTCTTCTACCAATAACCTACATCCCAGTTATTACAGACATATGAAGTCAGATGGAAATACACTTCGTAACTCATACAGGTGAGAAAACATTTGAATGCAGTGCATGGCTGCATGTAATAAAGCTGTCACAAGTAATTCAGTTGGCTCAATTGTAAATGAACCTACTAGAACTCATACAGGTGACGTCATATATGACTGACAGATATAATACGGTTGCCATTTGCACTTAGTTCAACCTCAGATGGAATATGTTTTAGTTTCAGGATTTTGTTAAACGGACAAGTTTTTTGTAACTTTTTCCTGTTCATCTGAACTTGAAAGTTAAATAATAAACCCAAAGCCCAACTCTTATCAAGATTCAAAACCAACACCAAAATTTCATAACCGAAGAGCTCCAGTTGCTGCTAACGACCACGAACACGGGCACCATGCCGCACCAATATTGGCAATAATAACAACAGCTGTCGAAGCCGCCTACTCCATTTCACAAGTTGTTACCCGTGAAACAAATATTTGATGGAAACAAATATTCTAGGCCTTCTCCCCAATCCCCATTAGGAAATAGGAATGCCATACCAAAGATTTATTATTAGGCCAATTTAATTTTTGCGGCACTGGTTGTTTGGTACTGATTTGTAAGGACAAGGACATGGAGACACCGTCTTCGTCATGTCTCGCAGTTGGACCCATTAATTGTATTGTAATTTGGAAGCCACTCCAGCCAATGAATTTAGTTAAAAGCAACTTAAAACCACAGTTTTGTAGACCTTATATTGCATAGTTTCACACCTGACATCGCTTAACCGACCAGTCGATTAATCGTCGACTACTACCTGTTGATTAGTTTATCAGTAAAAATCCAAATGGCATTAAATCGTTTCAACACTAGTTGGACTTCTATGCTAGAGGTCCTGAGTTTGATCCCTGTCCAGGACGACTCACGTTGTGTCCTTGGTCAAGGCACTTTATCCTGGTTGCCTACATGTGGGCACGATGGTGCTGTGTACTAAGGCGTACTGCATGTCGATGGTGCACATGTCTTCAACTGCAGTAACCCAGTTTGAGCGAAGCTTGAACAGAGTTAGAATGTTGAGGAGCTGACAGTTGCACATCGATGCTCGGTGGTTCTTTCCTGTCCTCAGGCTTCCCCACCTGTAAAACTGTCACGGACATGATTAGCCATTGTGCATAAGTATGTGACCTTAAACACCATTAAATAATAATAATAATACTATTTAATTCTCCTGAATTTTTTGCGCTGTTGACTGATCATAGCTGATGAAGTAAATTCATATTAACATTCTAAGTTATGTTCATGCTCACTTAAAATGTTTTTTTTTTCTAGGATCAGATACAAAAAGTGAACCTTGTCAGAGATTCCTGAAAGAGGGGTTGACAATTTCCTTTACAAAGATTCTGACCGATGAAGCTGTCAGTGGATGGAAATATGAGATCCATGTAAGTAGATTAACCACTCCCACAAATAAGCAGTCCGTCATGTTCAATAACTGGAACAATGTACATGTTAGATAGGCACCATTTGACTTGTTTCCTGACAAAATAACCAATACAATTTCTTGAAACTCGTAAGTTTATATAAACATTTCAGAACAATTATGCAGACCTTTCTTACTGTTTGTTGTAATTTAATAACATGTCCAATTTTTGTAGGCTTCCACAACTTCCAAACTTATTTATTTGAAAGTTCTCTTTGAGAGAGCTTTCTAGTAAATGATAAGACAGGGATTCTTCTGTTCTCTTAAGGAAATGGTCTGAGGAAAAATTTGTGTCACGGGGGCTCCAATTGAGAACCTGTTTTGGAGGGGAGGAAACACACAAAGACTAAGAAATTTCACATTCAAATGAACAGAGAACATTAAGACTGATACCTAAGTAACAGCATGTACACTACGGGCAAGTTTTATAACAAACAGTCACATGGAATCATGTTAAACCCAGTCTCCGTAGTCTCTGTTAAACTGTTCTTATACTATCAAAGAAGAACTTGTCATTTGCCATTGAATTCAGACACTTTCTAGCTTTGTTAGGTAAGTAATTCAAGTTTAATGCAGAATTGTGGTTCTGAACTGGGTGGTTACAAGGCCTCAGAAAATGGATGGTTTTCTAAGGCCTCATGACAACACAGTTCAGTACACCAATCGTGCATTAAATTTTTAGCTCACTGAAGGGAGCTTAACTTATCACTTGCCATCCATCGTCGTCGTCCATCGAGAACTTTACATTATCGACTTCTCCTCACAAACTACTGGACCAAATTGAATCAAATTTGGTGTGCATGTTCCTTATCATATGTCAATTCAAGATTGTACAAATAAACTTGCCGCACCTACAGGGGGCTCCAGAAGGGGCATAACTGATAGCACCCATAATTTTTTTCAAAAATTAAAAAAAATCTTCTTCTTCGGGTCCACCAGTCCGAATCTTTTCATATTTGTTATACAACATATCTAGGGGGGAGAGGGGGAAGGGGGGGGGGGGGGGGGGGGGGGCAGATTCAAGTTTGTTCAAATTGACTCCCTGGGTTAAGATTTGGGCTCTCTATTGAAGCCCAAAGTTTAACTTACTGAAATATGAGGAAATTTCTTTAAAAATCTTCTTCAGATCAACCAGTCAGAATGCTTTCATATTTGGTATACAACATCTCTAGGGGGGAGGGGGGGGGGGCAGATTCAAGTTTGTTCAAATCGGGTCCCTGAGTTGAAAGTTTTGGGTCTGGTTCGGACTCAGAAATTTTTGACCAGAATTCGAGAAAAAAATCTTTTGGGATTTTTTTATGCATTTCGTTCAATTTTGAGACGAAAAATCACCCAAATTTTTAGCCTAAACATTTTGGGCTTGGTTTTGACTCCGAAATTTTGGACCAAAATTTGGAATTTTGGGGGGGATTTTTTATGCGTTTTGTTCAATTTTGAGATGGAAAAAAAAAAAAATGACCTGAAAATTTTGGGCCCGGTTCCAACTTGGAAATTTTTTTTTGTTTTTTTTATGTGTTTTGTTCAATTTTGAGGTGAGAAAAAAAAAATTTCGAGTCTGAAAATTTTGGGTCAGGTTCGGACTCTTAAATTTTGGACCAAAATTTGGATATTTTGAGGGGATTTTTTTGCGTTTTGTTCAATTTTGAGACGGAAATTTCTTTTTATAGCCTGGAAATTTTAGGTCCTGTTCTTCTTCAGACCCTGCAGTCAGAATGCTTTCATATTTGGTATACAACATCTCTAGGAGGGTTAGATTCAAGTTTGTTCAATCCTAGTCTCTGGGTTAATATTTGGGCTCCCTATGTGAGCCAAAATTTTAACTTAGTACAATATAAGGAAATTTCTTTAAAAATCTTCTTCAGATCCACCAGTCAAAATCCTTTCATATTTGGTATACAACATCTCTTGGAGGGTAAGACTCAACTTTGTTCAAATCTGGTCCCTGGGTTATTAATTTGGGCTACCTATGGGAGCCTGAATTTTAACTAAGTGCAATATGAGGGAATTTCTTTTAAAATTATCTTCTTCAGATCCACCAATCAAAATCCTTTCATATTTGTATACAACATCTCTAGGTGGGTCAGATTCAAGTTTGTTCAAATCGGGACCCTGAGGTAATATTTTGGCTCCCTATTTGAGCCCAAAGTTTAACTCAGTGCAATGTGAGGTGATTTCTTTAAAAACCTTCTTCATATCCACCAGTCAGAATTCTTTCCTATTTGGTATATATATGACATCTCAAAGGGGATCAGATTCAAGTTTGTTCAATTTGAGTCCTTAGCTTAATATTTGGTCTCTATGTGCAGGGGTGGGGTCTGGGGTGGCAGTGGGCATGTTAGGTTCAGGTTTGTTCAAATCCATTCCTTAGTGTTTTTCCATAAAATTTGCCTCTCATGACTTCATTCCTTTGTAGTGTTGATGAACCATGTCTAACTGAATGTGACCCCAAATACTTCTTTCAACCACTTTGACTGGTGATCTTGTTGTTCATGTGGTGACTGAGATTGGGAAAGGTGGTTTTTGCAATTGGAAAACATTATGCCCAAATGCCATAGGGAAAGACTTGAATCACATACATTTACAATTAACATGTGGATTAATCAAAACTAACCTTTGATCTTAGAGAGAAAGTGATAAAAAAATTTAATTGATCAACATAAATTATTGTTTGCCTCTCATAGTGACTGAGAGACTTTCAAAAAAATATTTCTGGGCTTGAATCAGTCAATTGAAGCTTATATTACAGATGGTCTGCTGCCCAGCAGTGAGATGCTGCTTTATATATTTAATAATATGTATACACCTGGGCACACAAAAATGTGGACTGTTCTCTTAATAATGCTGCACTATATATTGTTGGATTGCTATACTTACAAGGTTCCCTGTATGATCTCTGTGAAGTGAAGCAATGCTTGTTTATTGTGCAAAACAAACTGTTTTACTCGTAAAATTGGACCCGGTCACCAATGCCTGGGAAGGAAGTCCTCAAAATGGGCAACATGGGTAGAAACGATTAGCTGGCTTGACTTTACCTCCATGTTGCAGTCACAATTAGCCATCGTGCAGAAGTATGTGTCCTTAAACATCAATAAATAAATCCAAGATTTGGATGATGGGTTCAAAACTCTTGGTACAATGGAACTCTGTCAGTTGAGTAGTCACTTTGGCAGAGAAAAATATTCAATTTACGGAAATTTATAATTTACAGGAATTAAGTCATTTTCCTGTCTTCTAGTAATAAACTGGGCATTTATTCTTTTCTAATTTCTTTGACAGAGCTCATTGAGCTCTATCAATAGGGATATAAAAGATTAATTGCATATACTCGATGCATTGATATCATACCCTCCCCATGATAGGAACGAGAAAAATATGATATGCAGGCCTGACAGTGTCTCTAATTTGTGAAAAAGAATAAGAGGACAAGATATGTTCAGCTATGAACCATCAAGTTATACCCGGGGTTTATTATCTGAAACTTGCCATACTCTGTTGACTTTTTTTTCATTTTATAAAGTTCAAGAGTCATGTTTTAGTAATATTAGTATATTTTAATTGGATATCTCTTAACTGAATAACCCTGTTAATTGAATGTAATTTCCCAACACAAAACCATTTACCATATCTTCAGTACAAATTTGTCCTGTTAATTGAATATAGGTTATAGAGTAAACTACTGTTTTCCTTTGTTAGCTCACCTGCCCTAAAAGGCCATGTGAGCTTTTCACATTACTTGGCGTCCGTAAACTTTTCACATTTTCATCATCATCTCTGTAACTGCTGAGCCGATGTGAATCAAACTTGGCAGGAATGGTATATGGGAGGTCCTCTACAAACGATCCTCATTTTGTTCCCATCGGATGAAAAATATGGCTTCCAGGGGCATTCTTTGATTCTTGTTGGTGGTTTTTGAAAAATCTTCTTCTCTGAAACCACAGGGCCAAATGTTTTGAAATTTAGCGTTGTTGATAACTGGGACCCCCTCTACCAATGATCCTCATTTAATTTTGATCGGGTTGCAAACATGGCTTCAATTGTGGCTTATAGTTACTTTTGAAAACCTATGGGAAATCACATTTTCATCTCCTTCTCTGGAACTACTGGGCCGACGTGAACCAAATTTGGCAGGAATGGTCTATGGGAGGTCTGCTACAAACGATCCTCATTTTGTTCCCATGGGTTGGAAAACATGGCTGCCAGAGGCATTCTTTGATTCTGGTTGGTGGATTTTCAAAAATCTTCTCCTCTGAAACTACCAGGTCAAATGTTTTGATACTTCACATAAATGATGACTGGGACCCCCTCTACCAACGATCCTCATTTAATGTTGAACGGGTTGTAAACATGGCCGTAATTGTGGCTTATAGTTACCATAGAAACCCTATGGGAAATCAGATTTTCATCTTCTCTGGAACTACTGAGCCTATGTAAACCAGACCTGGCAGGGATAGTCTATGGGAGGTCTTCTACAAATGCTCCTCATTTTTGTTACCGTGCATTGAAAACATGGCTGCCAGAAGCATTTTTTGATTCTGATTAGTGGATTTTTCAAAATCTCTGAAACCACAGAGCCAAAAGTTTTGAAACTTTGCATGGTTGATGACTGAGACACCCTCTACCAATGATCCTCATTTAATGTTGATCGGGTTGCAAACAATGCTGCAGTTATGGCTCATAGTTACTATAGAAACCCTGTGGGAAATCATATTTTCATCTTTTCCAGAACTAACTACTGAGCTGATGTGAACCAAACTTGACAGGGATAGTCTATGACAGGCCCTCTACAAACACTACTCATTTTGTTACCGTGCATTGAAAAATATGCCAGCCAGAAGCATTTTTTGATTCTGATTGATGGATTTTGAAAAATCTTCTCCTCTGAAACCACAAGGCCAAATGTTTTGAAAGTTTGCATGGTTGATGACTGGGACACCCTCTACCAATGATATGGCGGATTTTGAAAAATCTTCTCCTCTGAAACCACAGGGCCAAATGTTTTGAAACTTTGCATGGTTGATGACTGGGACACCCTCTACCAATGATCCTCATTTAATGTTGATCGTGTTGCAAACATGGCCAGTTGCGGCTTGTAGTTACTGTAGAAATCCTATTAGAAATCACATTTTAATCTTCT
Organism: Pictodentalium vernedei; assembly: GCA_031216915.1. Classification (NCBI taxonomy): domain Eukaryota; kingdom Metazoa; phylum Mollusca; class Scaphopoda; order Dentaliida; family Dentaliidae; genus Pictodentalium; species Pictodentalium vernedei. The sequence continues at coordinate 206,600,585 of CM062290.1, forward strand.
CTCTGGAACTACTGAGCCGACGTGAACCAAACTTGGCAGGAATGGTCTATAGGAGGCCCTCTACAAACGATCCTCTTTTTGTTCCCGTTGGTTGGAAAATATGGCCACCAGAGACATTCTCTGATTCTGATTGATGGATTTTGCAAAAATATTCCTCTTTGAAACTACAAAGTCAAATGTTTTGAAACATCACATGATTGAGGACTGGGACACCTTCTACCAATGATCCTCATGTAATTTTGATGTAATGTTGCAAACATGGCCACAACTGCAGCTCATAGTTACCATGGAAAGCCTATGGGAAATCACTTTTTGATATGTAGTTCCAGGTGAGTGATTACAGGCTTTTTAGAGCCTCTAGTTTATTGACCTATTTGGCCTCAGTACATCCAATACAGTTATTCAATTGATTAAATTTTGTTTGACAGAGCTCCTGGAGCTCTGTCAAACAAGATATAATATAATAAATAAATAATCTCCAGAATACAGAAAAGTGACATCCCTGTTAATTGAATATTCCTGTGAATTGAATAATTTTTATTGCAAAATGACTATTCAATTAATGGGCTTCCACTGTAATCCATTTGCCACATGGGTAGATTTGGCAGTGTTATGAATTATTTTCTGACCTTTAAAGTACTTTGATCACAAATGTGTCTTTCGTGACTTGATCATGACACACTTAAGCTCGTTTTTGTAGCTTAACTTGACAAAGTCTAAAATGAGCTATTGCCATCACACGTGCGGATATCTGTTAGTCTGTGAGTCTGTTCACATTTTTCTTTAGCACAGGCTACACCCCGTAGTTCTTGTCTGATCGTCACGAAATTTCATATGCAGGTTTGGGGTCATGTCTAGATGAGAATGTCCCCTTTTGGTTGTGATCGGTCAACCGGTATGGCTGGCTGAGCCCAAAACCATTAGCACAATCTACAGGTCGTATTTATGAAGGGATTTCATTGTAATTTGGTAGGATGCCTCTGTATAATGTCTAGATGAGAACATCTCCTTTTGGTCATGATCTGTCACCCGTGATGGCTGCCCAAGCCCGAAACCCAAAAACCTTTAGCACAGTCTGCAGGTCATATTTAATATGGAGGGATTTCATTGTAACTTGGTAGGATGACTCAGTATGATGTCTAGATGAGAACTTCCCCATTTGGTCGCAATCTGTCAACCATGACGACTGCCCGAGCTCAAATCCTGAAAACCTTTAGCACAGTCTACAGGTCATATTTATGGAGGGATTTCATTGTCACTTGGTAGGTTGACTTCATATAATGTCTAGATGAGAACGTCCCCTTTTGGATGCGATTGGTAAACTGTGACGGCTACAGGGGCCCGAAGCCCGAAAACCTTTAGCACAGTCTTCAGGTCATATTTATGAAGGGATTTCATTGTACCTTGGTAGGATGACTCCAAATAATGTCTAGATGAGAACGTTCCCTTTTGTTCACGATCATTCAGCCGCCAAGGCTGCCCGAGCACAAAACCCGAAAACCTTTAGCATAGTCTATAGGTCGTATTTATGGAAGGGTTTCATTGTATCTTGTTAGGTTGATTCCATATAATGCCTAGAGGATGACATCCCCTGTTGGTCGTAATTGGTCAACTGTGACGGCTACAGGGGCCAAAAGCCCGAAAACCTTTAGCACAGTCTACAGGTCATATTTATGAAGGGATTTCATTGTAACTTAGTAGGATCACTCTAGATAATGCCCAGATGAGAACGTCCCCTTTTGGTCGTGATAATTCAATCACGATGGCTGCCTGAGCCCAAAACCCGAAAGTACAGACTACAGGTCGAATTTGTGAAGGGTTTCATTGTAACTTGGTAGAATGACTCATTATAATCTTGAGATGATGACGTCCTCTTTTAGTTGCAATCGGTCAACATTGATGGCTACACAGGCCTGAGGCCCGAAAGCCTTGAGCACAGTCTACAGGCCATATTTATGAAGTGATTTCATTGTTTTGAAATAATTTCACTATAACTTGGTAACTTTTGTTGACATACGTCAACTGTGAGGGCCACATACATTAACTCTGAAGGCCACATTAACCCACCCCTCAGTTCTTTAGTACAGTCTACACCTCATTTTTTATTAAAAACATAGCATACAGGGAACAAAAATTAACATATTCCCAATTATCACAGTTCTTGTCTTATTTCATAATCCTTTCATAAACATTGAACATTATCCTCTTCATCAAACACAACACACAGACAAGTTAAGCTAATGTGTCATTGACACTTTCATTTCTTCTCTTATTGGAGTTTTACGACTCTCTTGACAACCAGGATCACCTCCTGTCAGACAGTTTTACAGGTGGAGGAATCCAGGGTGCCTACAGAGAACCACTATACAATGGCAAGTGACCTCCAGACTCTCAAAGTACTAACTCCACACAAGGAGGTTTAGCATTGGTTGAAGACAAGTGCACCATCGATGTGCAGTGTGCCTCAGTACACAACACCACCCTGCACCCACGTATGAAATTGGGATTAAGTGATTTATGCTGGTTGGTTGATATTATCTAATTGAAATACTGCAAAATCATTTTCAATTGAACAAAGAACTAACAAAATAGGGTCTCTGATTCAATGTTCATTAATTTCTTTTTTGGTAAGTGAGTTCCCCGTGGGAACCCCGGGAAGTGAAGCAGTGCTTGTTTACTGTGGTAAACAAGCTCTGTTTCACTGGTAAAATAGGACCCAGTCACTAATGCTTGGGGTGCAAGTCCCCTAAAATAGGCAACATGGGGTTTTAACAATTGATTGACCTTGACTTTATCTCCATGTTGTGGTCATGATTAGCCATTGCTCAAAAGTATGTGACCATAAACACCAATAGATAAATAAATAAGTGAGATTTTACAGCATTGCGGGAGGCTAAATGGGCAGAGAATTGCGACACGGTCATGATGTAATCGACATTGTTGTGGACACTTTTGTGATCACAGTACTCTATTATGTAATTTTCTTGCAAGATTTGGCCGTGGAAATGTGTTGTGATGATGAGTTTGAACTCACTTGTCTGGTGGGCTCGAGAATTGCCATGGGGCCTGGCGATTTGCACAAAGGATTTACAATTTTTTATATGCCATGTGGATGTGCCACCAGAGAACTCTTTAATGTTTCCAAAAATGGCTTTTACGATATGTATTTCAAAATGCTAAAACTATTTTATACCATTCTCGCCTATGTTACTACCTGTGACAAGCCTGTCTGTTAAATTTTAGCTTTTAACCCCACATCCAGTGCAAAACTTCTACTGCGGTTAAAAAATTGACACCTATAGTTGGAAGTTCACTCAACTTGACCTTTGACATGATGCATTTTGCCAACTTCGATACATTCACACTCAGAGATGTTTCATTAAAAAATGCAACATTTTGCGGTACTATCTACTATGTGCAGTGACTTATTAAGTTTAAATTACCTACAGTTAAATATTTAAAATAATATTTAAGAATTGTTAGTAATAATTTGACTGAAAAAGCAAGGTAAATTCAATCAACTTTGACGATGTGTCAAGCTGTCAATGAAGCATTCACGTACAGCCGGTAGTACTGCCCACCAGCACAGATGTAAACAAAACAAACCTCTGTCTTTGCAATAGAAAGTGTCGTATTTTTATACTAATAACCAGTGGCCCAGACTAGCTGGTGCAAACTCGATATTATCAAGGGCCAAACACAAATTTTGAACCCCTCAATCCTCAAAATTGGCACACTAAACCGAAAATTAAAAATCGTATCTGCCCCTCCATACTTTTACCATCTGTGCATGCACAGTGGCAGGGTATTTTGTGTTTTCAAAACATTGATTAGCAGTTTTTTGGTGATTGCCGAAAATTGATTAGCAGTCTAGAAGAATTGATTAGCAATTCACATTGACATAAAGTTGTTCTCTTTCCTTTTGCTTTAGCCAAACAATAGGCTGTTGGTACTTTAAAAAAGCATGTAAACTTGGCAAACACTACAGTTTCTCCAAATAAAAAGATTTAAAATAAGCACTTTGAATTATCTTTTATCACTTCATATGCTTGATGTATATAATCAAATGTGATAGAAGATACTTCATAGGGCACTATGAAGTCTTCCTAGCCAGCCTACATTTATGGATGGTAGCATAGTGAATGTTTCAAACATTTACACTAGAGTGTAAGGCCTGAAAAAGTGTTTTGGTTCTCATGCACAGCCGCATTGGAAAAATACCCCCCGCATTGAATTTTTTTTATGGAGGTTCCGAGATTTTCCCAAAACTTGAAGTAAACAATGCACCGCCAATCTCAGACGTTCATTGCAGTATAACAAAAATACCATATATGTCTGGGTATATGTCGCCCCCGTATATAAGTTGCACCCCAACTCTCACTTGGAATTCCTCCCTTTTGCCTTTAGCTCATGCATAGGCCGCACACCCATTTTCAAGTGTATGCAGTCAACAAGAATTAGTTGCAAGTTTATATATTTTGCTAATTTGGGATGCAACGGAAATAGGTAAGTTTTTATGAGTTACCACATGTTGAATAAGATAAAAGAAGAAAGGAAAATTATTATTAAAGATTTAAAAAATACTTTCATTTTATTTGTTTTTCGTTGTTTGTTTATCACCCCAATGTCTCCATCCCTGTCGAGAAAATCCAACACTCGTTTGTGCCTGAGACTTCATAGTTTCAGAATCAGAGCACCATTTGCGCCATAACCTGTGCAGTTGTTGTGTTTATGTTGGCTTTTCCAAAGTGTGACAGGAAAAACCAATATAAATACAACAACTGCACAGGTAACAGCACAAATTGTTGTCCAACATAAGCATTGTTGGTGCTATTGAAACCGAGAAAAGTATTTGGAACAATAAACTTGCAAAAAATAGTTTGTTTTTTAATAGAAATATTATTAGCAACCACGCGAATACCAGCCAATTCATAAAAATAATTGACTCGCATCCTGTGAATCATTTTCACGATTTTGATTCGCAGACAGTTGTAATTGTCTCGCAAACTTGCAATGCGAATCCGAACAAAAAATACACTGAGTGGTCAAGAAGAGGCCGGAATTAGCACCAACATCATTCTTTGTTGGGCCCTAAAGTCAGTAACAATGATCTGACATTTGTGCTTTAAAATCTCCTTTTTATGTGTACCCATACTATGTATGGTACACATAATGCCGGCATCCGGGGTGGCCATCCGTCGTTCGTCCATCCTTTGTCCATCCGTCTGTCTGTCTGTTTATCCGTCCGTCTGTCTGTCTGTCCATCCGGCATCCGTATCCATTTTTTTGGCATTCGATAACTTGAAAAATATTGCTTGGATTGTCAAGTTACTTTATATTTGTGTTCAGGTTACTGATGTGCCGAGCTGTATAGTTTTTGGTGTAAATCTGATAATTTGATCCTGAGATATTAACCCTTTATCCTTCAAATTGAAAATTTCTCCAATCCCTTTGGCATTCGTTAACTTGAAAAATATTGCTTGGATTGTCTAGTTACTTTATATTTGTGTTCAGGTTACTGATTTGCCGAGCTGTATAGTTTTTGGTGTAAATCTGATAATTTGATCCTGAGATATTAACCCTTTATCCTTCAAATTGAAAATTCCTCCAATCCCTTTTGTATGAGATAACTCAAAAAATATCAATCCGATTGTAATGTTACTTTATATATTTATTCAGGTTACTGATGTGCTGTGCTGTATAGTTTTTTATGTAAATCTGATAATTTGATCCAGAGATATTAACCCTTTATCCATCAAATTAGACACTCCTCCAGTCCATTTCTATATGTACCCATACCATGTATGGTGTACATAATGTCAGCATCCGTGGTGACCCTCCGTCATACAGCTTTCTACTAGTTGCGCGTATGGGTGCACATTGACGATTTCATCGGCCTATTTTTTGAGGATGCCAAACACAAATCAATGCAAGAATTGGTGGATCCAAGGTTGTTAATGGATGATGGAAGCGAACAACGGTGGTTTCAGACGTTCAGGGCTGTAACTTTATAATAATTATAAAAATTATTTCATGTTTCCCATTTTCGGGACATATGCCTGACGTCACCATTCTTGCTTATGATTAATCCACTGTTTGTTAAGTATTCCTTCCCTATCCTTCCATGAACCCTTCCTGTTAAATTCCTAAGCTTTTTGGCTATTTTTTATTGAAATTTTTTATTTAATTTCTTGGGAGTTTAATGTGTGTATTACAGAATATTTATTCTGTTTTTCCCCATGGTTACGTCCTCACCCTAGGGGTGTTAGGTCATTTTAGTCTTGCATCTTCTATCCGATGTATCGTTTTTTCTTCGTATGAAAATCTAGCTTTGCATCTGGTAGTATTTAAGTTGGTTACTGACTTTGGGCCTTTTTGTGCCTGCTGTCTTGTTTCCTGTTTTTCCTTGACGTAGTTACAGTGGCAATGCCCTCAAATATATGTAGTATTTTATATTATATTACTGTAGAATACATTGATTATTATTCCGGTAGTGTAGCTCATAATATTTGGATTTTGTCCACACTTAGGCTCTATCGGGATGCCCTTGGGCTCATAATGTTCCCTTTGGGAACTTAGGCATTTTTTCAAAAAATTTTTGAAATTTTTTTATAAATTTTTTAATTTTGATTGCGATTATTTATGTATCTTTATCATATATTTTGTTGTGGAGTTTGTAGGAGTACTATCGACTTTGTCTTTTGATTGTAATTATGAAAGCTTACTGCTCTAAATGCAAGTCGAGGAAGTCTTCCTTGAATTTACATGCTTGTTGCCTTGTCTGTAGTTGATGCACTCCTGCGGATTCTTGTCCTTCTGTGTACATAGGCATGACAGATGTTGGAGAAGGGTGTCGCGATACTTTGTTTGCGGTGAGGTTCCTATGCTCGAACTCTCACCGTAATATAATTCAAGTTTTTCAGTTTCTATTTCAGAGGAACATGAACATGGTGACACCCATCCAAAGTGTGCTACCGTTGTCGCGCTCTGTTGAGCAAATAGAGCTAGCTGCAAGGTGCTCATGAATACAAGCAAGGGTTAAGGCCTCTAGTTAGTGTTCTTAATGAAGCGGTTGCTCTATCCGTGTGAGCTGTGACACTGGGTAAGTCCGTTGCCATCGAAGGAAGTGTAGATTTGGGTAGAGCGAGCACCTCAAAATTAAAAGCTCACCAAGCGATATAATAAGGAGTAGGTCAGCAAGTTTCTTTTAGGGAGGCTTGGCAAGGTCTAATAAGACCTCGGACGGGAGAGTCCCCTCTCTAACCTAACAACATTTGGGGCCAAATGTTGTTTTGAGAAACTTGCACGAGTCGGAGCATACATCCGCCCGCCACTCGGGACACTCTGTCTAGACTGCAGCCAGGGTCGGCTTCAGACACGGCTTCCTCTGCTACGTTATAAAAGCACACACAGGCACATGCTAGCTACCCAACTTTGCATATCCAGCCAGTTGCGCAAAGACGGAGCCAGTCTTCACCCGCAAAGTCGGACCATCTGGTAGCTGCGATCCGAGGCTTTGTTCATCGGGACGTTCGGAGAAGAGATCTATCTCCGGATCTTAGTCTCAGGTCATTAAGCGGCGAAAAAACAGAAGACTGCTACTCCTCAAGCCTCGGTAACGGACTTGCTGTCGCAGATTGCACAGCTGATCACAGCAAGTGCAAGAGCAGTCTCCCGCAGACTCAGGTGGTGAGCTGTCGGACGATGCTGGGTCAGTCCAGTCATCTGTACATGCATATGTGAATGACCGAATGTCACAGCTGAATCAGTTGGATGGTGAAAGGGACAAGGAAGAGGATTACCCTTCCCTTTCGGAACAGTATATGGTAGCGATGAAATTTATTTATCAATACTATACTGACTTTGTTCCACCTGATCAGCAAGCTGCGACTACTATAGAGAAACCGCTGTTGTCTTTGAAGCAGATTTCGTGTGGAGGAAAGAGGATGTTCTTCCTTCCCGAAACAGTCTTGAACTGTGTCGGAGGCCTTCGGCCAAGTTAACAATGCCATATTCAACCTCTCTAGTGCTAGAGAAAGGCGGTTTCTTATCGACACTTATCGACATTTATCTTCAATAAATATACCGTTCCTTCGACCACGTTCATTTAAAACGGTTGGAGAAGATTCCAGAGAGCTCTGTGTTTAGACGAGCAGGCTGGGGATGAAAGTATGTCCCTACCTGCATCATGCAATATATGTTTGGAAGTGATGGAATGTGTTATTTCATCCAATAAAGCGAATCTGTATGCGATGTCCTATGCAGATCACTTCACCAGAGCTATGGCGCAACGTCTTAATGGGAAGGAATTTGAGGACGTTTGTTCCTCGCTTAGAGTTCTTTCCAGGGCAGTCATGTATGCCACTTTTAACTCCGTCCTGACAGTGGCAAATTGGGAGTTGAGCTGCCCTTGCATTGTCATCACTTATAGATGACATTGTGAAAAGCTCTCTCCGAGTCACTCCGGTCTCTGGCTCCGAGTCTCTCCGGTCACCGGATATACTCTATTGACGACGAGCTTTCGTTAGTCTATGAACAGGCTACAAGAAAGCTTCCAGTACACTGCTACTGAAGTCTGTGCCTCAACAACCTGCTTCAGCAGACCGGGGTAAGCGAGGCCGTTCCACTTAAGTCAGCTAAGGGATCTTCTCGCGAGGGTACTATAACCCTCTTATACTTACTCCGGAGGTCGTCAGTATAGCATCTCGGAAACAACAAGTACGTGTTGGACAATTCTTCCGGTGAATTCTTCCAAGAGAGTCTCTCCTTGTGGAGGTATAGGCTCTCCTATTGAAGAAAAGCAATAGAGGTCGTCGAAATATTCTCCAGGCTTTTTCAAATCACCTGTTTTTCATCCTGAAGTCAGACGAATAGTGCATAAATAGACTGAGACAGCTGTCTTGTTTGGAATAGAGCCGTTAGAGGAATAGGTACATCTTTTTCCCTCTCGGGGGTTGTATTCCTTGGCGTCAAGACATTTAATGTCATTATGGATGCCATAGTAGCCTTATGTACTGTTACAGTGGTCTTTTCTTGCGGCTAGTGTTGTAAGTCTGCATTAAGTGAGCTTTCAAGGCCGCAAGTGACACAGATATGTCTTCAAGTAGACAAAGACACACGTGTAGCTACCTTGGGATTAGTGTCTCTTTGGGAATTACAGCTGTTAGAATATCGGCTTGTCATTTCCTACCTTGCGCGACGATGGTTGTAAGTCTCGGTTTAGTGAGCTTTCAAGTCGCTAATTACACCGAGATATCTGTCTTCATGGAGAGGAAGACTTCTAGCTACGTTAGCCAGGCTCTGACCATTGTCTTATGGGAATAAAACCGATAAAGGTGCAGTGCTTTTCGGATTGTTTTCCTAGGTGTCATAGACTTGAGTTTTATTGTTCACACTATAGTAGTCTAGCTAGAATCGTAAGCGAGATTGTTTCAGCAATTGTGCAGTGACATAACTGAATTTATTATCTCTTGGGACTGCTGTCTCTTTGGGAATTTAGGGCCGTTAAATAGCGGCTCTTCATTCCCTACCTTGTGTGACGATAGTTGTAAGTCTCCGTTGGTGAGCCTTCAAGTTCGCAACTTACACCGATATATCTGTCTTCACGGAGATGAAGACTTATAAGCTATGGCTAGCGTTATAAGTCTCCTTAGTGAGCTTCTAAGGCCATAGTTATCAGCCTTTCATTGTCTTCACATATAGGAAGGCTGTTAGCTGCTTCTGCAAGGCTGAGTTCATTGTCCTGTCGGGCATGATACCGTATGTTAGAGGAGGTTATTCTCTTCCTACCGGTATGGTTTTGTGTTAGTTATATGAGGCGATAAGCTCTATTAATGACGCCATATGTACCTAGTGTGATTATGTCCATATTTGGTTCATCACGTCCCTCTCCGTCCTTAGTGTCATTATGGAGTCGGTCAGACGTGAGGGAGCCCTGCAGTTTCTATTCTATTTGATGACTAACACAAGAGCGATTTAAGTAATGCGGGTGAGGGGGTTTCGATATGAATTTTTCAGTTAACTGTATATTAACGTATTATTCATTCAGTTTCCTTGTTACACTTGTATCACTCGGTCATACCGTGGTTACAGGCTGTATTCAGATGAGTACATGTGGGATTTTATATAATATGTGCATTATTAGGCAGACGCATTATTGACAGATTATATAAATTCTTGCTCTGCTTATAGAGCTCATGAGAATTTTGGAGCTATTTTGGATCAGTTATGGAACTGCCAATAGGCCGTCTATGCATATGTTCTCATTTTTTGGCATCATTATTCGGAGTAATATATTCTTCTCCGAACAGTCATTGGTTGTTATGAACTCGTATATTTGCAATAGGAGTGTTATTATTGGAATTAATTGTACACCAGAACGGGATCGCCTGCTGGTTGCCTTAGAAGCGTGTTTTCTCTTCAGACACTTTCCATAGGGATTCTATTGAACAAGTGTATGGTTGTACCGGTTTTCGTCCTATCTACATATGCCATCTCTGGTATATGTTAGAAGCGTGTGCTCTTGGACGAATATATATTGTTATCCCCGCATTTTCAAAAACAATCCGTACGTCCGTCTGTCCGTACGTCACACCCTGAAAGGCTCCTAGGGTATTTAAATCGAGATGTTCAAACTATGCTAATGTGTTCAGGTAGCAACTCTAAATGTGCATGAAGGTTTCAGAATTTTGATTTGGCCCCAGGTGGTTCCAGTGGAACCACTTTTATTGTTAGAAAATCAGTTTTCATGGAAAGGCTCCTAGGGTATTTAATTCGAAATGCTTAAACTATGCTAATGTGTTCAGGTTCAGGTAACATCTCTAGATGTGCATGAAGGTTTTGGAATTTTGATTTGGCCCCAGATGTTTTCAGTGGAACCACTCTTATCATTGGAAAATCAGTTTTTTTTGAAAGGCTCGTAGGGTATTTAATTCGAAACGTCTAAATTATTCTAATGTATTCAGGTAACATCTCTAGATGTGCATAAAGGTTTCTGAATTTTGATTTGGCCCCCAGGTGGTTCCAGTGGAACCACTTTCATCATTAGGAAACCAGTTTTCATCGGAAGGCTCCTAGGGTATTTAATTCGAAATGTTTAAACTATTCTAATGTGTTCAGGTAGCAACTCTAGATGTGCTTGAAGGTTTTGAATTTTGATTCGGCCCCAGATGGTTCCAATGGATCCACTTTTATCGTTAGGAAATCAGTTTTCATCGAAAGGCTCCTAGGGTATTTGATTCGAAATGTTAAAACTATGCTAACGTGTTCAGGTAGCATCACTAGATGTGCATGAAGGTTTCGGAATTTTATTTGGCCCCAGGTGGTTCCAGTGGAACCACTTTTATCGTTGGAAAATCAGTTTTCATCGAAAGGGTTCAAGGGTATTTAATTCGAAACTTTTAAACTATGCTAAGGTGTTCAGGTAGCATCACTAGATGTGCGTGAAGGTTTCAGAATTTTGATTTGGCTCCAGGTTGTTCCAGTGGACCCACTTTTATCGTTAGAAATTCAGTTTTTATCGAAAGGCTCCTAGGGTATTTAATTCAAAACGTTTAAACTATGCTAATGTGTTCAGTTAACATCTGTAGATGTGCATAAAGGTTTCCGAATTTTCGATTTGGCCCCAGGTGTTTCCAGTGGAGCCAACTTTTATCGTTAGAAAATCAGTTTTCATCGAAAGGCTCCTAGGGTATTTAATTCGAAACGTATAAACTGTGCTAATATGTTCAGGTAACATCTCTAGATGTGTATGAAGGTTTTGGCATTTTTATTTGTCTCCAGGTGGTTCCAGTGGAACCACTTCTATCGTTAGAAAATCAGTTTTCATCGAAAGGCTCCTAGGGTATTTAATTTGAAACTTTTAAACTATGCTAATATGTTCAGGTAACATCTCTAGATGTGGATGAAGGTTTCGGAATTTCGATTTGGCCCCAGGTGGTTCCAGTGGAACCATTATATCGTTAGAAAATCAGTTTTCATCAAAAGACTCCTGGGGTATTTAATTTGAAACATTTAAACTATGCTAAGATGTTCAGTTTGCATCTCTAGATGTGCATGAAGGTTTCAGAATTTTTATTTGTCCTCAGGTGGTTCCAGTGGAACCATTATGTTAGAAAATCTGTTTTCATCGAAAGGCTCCTAGGGTATTTAATTCGAATCTTTAAACTATGCTAATGTGTTGGGGTAACATTTCTAGATGTGCATGAAGTTTTTGGAATTTTGATTTTGCCCCAAGTGGTTCCAGTGGAACCACTTCTATCGTTAGAAAATCAGTTTTCATCGAAAGGCTCCTTGGGTATTTAATTCGAAACATTAAAACTATGCTATGGTGTTGCTAAGGAAATGTGGGGATACACCATTGTGTAAAAGGGCGGGGGGGGGGGTGGGGGGGGGATTGGAATTTTTGTAAAATCTCCTCCGGCTTGACAAGTGTGTAACTATGAGTGAAGCTGTTTTGTCTGTAGATTATATCTGATCCAAGATACAGCTTGTTTATTATTTATATATGGCGTATGTTTGTGGGGGTTAGTCTCTCACTCTCAAATACGCCATCCTAATTTATGGGGCTTAGTCTGGACTAGCCTTAAAAATTGGGGGCTCGTTACACCCAATTAGCATAATCAGTCATGCTAAGAATATGGAATTACTTTGATATGGCTCCTTATTTTTGATATGTCTTCTCTATTATTGTATAGAGAGACATACATGTAATTCGTTTTAAATTTAATTTCCTTTCACCTTGGAATGCAGGCTTAAGAGCTGTATTTGGTCTGCTAATTCTAAAGTCCTAGGCTCTCCGCCTTTTTACGATTCACTTGTCTGGGCCATTGGTTATTGGTATAAAAATATGATAAATTTAAAGTAATTTGTATATTTTTTATATTTACCAATGGCCCAGACGGGGATGGCTCTCCCATGAGTGGGCACTCATACCTCCCTGCTGAGTTATTATTAGTACGCTCATCTACAAAGAATGATGTTGGCACCAATTCCAGTCTCTTCCTGACCACTGCGCATGCGCAGATGGTAAAGTATGGAGGGCCAGATAGGACTTTTAATTTTCGGTATTGTATGCAAATTTTTGGGATTGGGGGGTTCAAAATTTGTGTTTGACCCTTGATAATATCGAGTTTGCTCCAGCTAGTCTGGGCCATTGGTAAGTATAAAAAATATACAAATTACTTTAAATTTATCATTTTTTCTCCATCTTAAGTGACAAAGTCGATTATTTATTAAGAGCATGGTATAAATAAAACAAATAGATACTAGGGTCGGTAATCAGATTTGAACCACTCATAGAATAAATATATGACCATTATGGGCAGGTCAAAATCTATGTGGGTGGGCATTTTTCCACACACATAATTCAGAGATGATCCGCTATGACACCTAGTGAAATTTCCACCAATGAAGCACCAGTGTAATCCCAGTGCTTCATTGGTGGAAATTTTGCTAGGTGTCATACCGGATCATCTCTGAAGTATATGCATGATAAAAATGACAACCCATGGATTTTTACCTGTCCATGATGGCCCTACTGTATGACAGTTCACAGATTTTGAAAACATTTACGGCGAGCATGGGGGCATCAACTGTCTTTGGGGTTTGACCATTGAGGAGTCTTCCTACACAAACATTTGAAAACAGTGCTATCAAATAAGGTGACAAGACACAACTTTTTGATGAACTACTTGTAGTTCCAACAAACAACTTTTTGGTTATCTGTTTTTCCATTTAGATAACCACTAGAGGAACTTTAAAATCGTTCCTCTCAAATTTTATGGCCGGTTCATGTCCCACTTGTCTGCAGCTTCTTTACTGTTATTACATCAATGCTTTTCATTCGCCCGTTTTGAAGAAACTGTCGAATTATGGTATACTGCTGTCCGTCCGTCCATCCGTCCATCCATCCATTTTTTGGTGGAAAGTATATGTTGATGGAAGGAAGCTCCCTTTCGATTTGTGTCGCTGTCCGATTTGTCATTCCAGAGTTATGGGACTTCATTCATCAAAATTTTGGCAATTTTCCACAAGTACGCATGTATAGTCATATTGTGTGCTTCCCTCTTGTAATTAATAACGGGTGTATCATGCGCTCATGGTGCAGCTGTTTATTCTCTAAACCAGAAATGCACAAGTGTAAACAACTAGTTTGTGATTGACAAGTTCCTGGTAACCAATGCCTGGTTTGAAAGTCCTCTGGAATTGGGCAAAATAATTGTAAATGATCGTCAAAACTTGACTATAATATTGTTGTGGTCCCCATATAGTGATTGAACAACTTGGGAGAAATCACAATACTTTTATACTGTACCAATGACCCAGACTTAGCTGGTGCTAACTCTTAAATTCTAGGGCCAAACACAAATTTTGCCCCCCCCCAGTCCCCAAAATTTGCATCAGAATCCAAAAAATCAATGTCCTATGTGGTCTTCCATACCTTTCAGGGCTTGATTTAATCTGAAAATTTTGAATAGCAATTTACTATTCACCCTGGAAAATTGATTAGCAGTTGATCCAAAAGCACTTGAAACTAATAAATCTTGAATAGCAAAATTCAGAAATTGGAGAGCAAAGTGCTATGCTAATCCAGTTAAATCGAGCCCTGCCTTTTATCCACTGCGCATATGCAGTGTCCAGGAAGTACCGAAATTGGAGCCAAATCCTCATTCTTTGTTTGGCCCTTCAGTCAGTAACATCACACTGATATCTGTGCTTAAAATCTCAGTTTAAATGATGCCAGACACATAATCATGAGAGAAATGGTGGATCTAAGGATGAAATAAAAAGATGAAATAAAAGGATGAGAGGAAGGAACAGTGGAAGGATGTGTTCAGGGCTGTAACTTATAATTTTTATGCAAAATTATTTCATGTTCCCTAATTTCGGGGCATGGGCCTGATATTTTCATTCTTGCTATGAAATTTCCATTGTTTGTTCAGTGTTTCCTCTCTCCCTTTCCTTAATACCCCTTGCTATTCTCCCATGCTTTTAGACATAATTTTTGTAATTGTTTTTACTGAAATTTCTTGGGAGTTTTGGCTTGGTAACAGAATGTTTATTCTGTTTTTCCCCATGGTTACGTCCTCACCCTAGGGTGGTTAGGCGTTTCAGTCATGCATCTACCATCCGATGTACTGCAGTTTCTTCTCAGGAAGCCTCTGTTTTACATCGGATAGTGTTAAAATTGGTTACTGATTACTGATTTCACAAAGGAAGTACTCAATGAAATTTGGCAAATGCCTAAGAGGTCCCTAGTAGGATTGACAGCATTGTCGCCCACTAGCTCGCCCGGTGAAACAATCATTCACGAAATGGTTGTGACGCCGGGTTCATCCGTTGCGGTCCAGGAAAGGAGATCGGGTGTTGCGAGCACTATAAACACAGATCGTGCACACCCGGCGACGACGGATCCGAAGATGGAACGGAGGAAGCCAGACAGTCCGGTACCCAACTCGTCCAGGTCTGCCCGGACCGCGAGCGAGAGAAGCCCCTCTCTCTTACAACAACATCTGGGATGTTGTTGTACGTAACGTTCGTCAGTTGGAGCATACGTCCACTCTTCCTTCTCGGGACGCTCCGTCGTATAGACAGTCCAGTGCTGCTAGTCTATTGGCTTCCTCATCCTCTTGGCAGCACACACGACCGCAACTTGGCTACGTGACCACTGATATCCAGCCTGCTTCACCGACCAGGGATTCCACGTCGATTAGGTCACGCCATCCGGTAGCCAAGGATACGAGGCCTTACCAGTCGGGATGTATGCATAAAAGAAGTATGCAGGAATTAACATCCCAGGAGCTTCCAGCGGCTAAGTCAAGTAAAACCGTGGCTCTACAGGCCTCCACGACAGACTTGCTATCACAGATAGCTCAACTCATTGCAGCATCCCAGCAGCCATCAGAAACTTTTTCAGAACAGGAACTGTCTGAGGAAGCTTGGTCGGTTCGCTCCCCTGCAGAGTCAGAAAGGGACGACCGAGAATCTCATGTGGTCCAGTCGAATGGTGAAAGGGAATCGGCGGAGCTGGAATTTTTCCTTTCCGACCAACATAAGGTGGCTGTAGATTTCATCCGGCAGCACCTTCCAGAAGTTGTTTCTCCAGACCAAAATGCTGTATTACCTGATAAGAGACTGATAGCGTCACTGGACACAGACTTTTTTGGCCGGAATAGGGACATTGCACCTGAGTTTCCGACTCAGTCCAGTAATGTCACGCGGACATTTTAACTTCTGAATGACGCTATATTCAAGCTAGCCTCTAAGACTGGCAAATCAGGTTTCTTATCGCCTCATGCTCTACAGCTGCCTTTCATCAATAATAGAAATAGATTTGAAATGACAGGACAGGGCATGCCGAGAGTTCCTCGGTGTCTAGACAACCAGGCAGAAGACTTGAAGTTGTCATTGCCTGTGTCCATGTCAATTAACTCCAGTACGCTGGAGATGACAATCTTGTCTAATAGAATTAATTTAGACGCATTATCTTACGCAGATCACCTTACCAGAGCGTTATCATTATGTCTCGACGGGAAAGAATTCCAGGATGTTCAAACTTCCTTGAGAGTTCTTTCGAGGGCCATAGCATATTCTACATATAACTCCGCCCTTTCAGTGTCAAATCTGGAGTTAGTCAGACGTGATGCTGCCCTGGCTGCATCCACAAGAGTGGATAGTAAGGTGAAAAACTCTCTTCGAGTCGCTTCGCTTTCCGAAGAACTTCTCTTTGACGGAAAGCTTTCTATAATCTATGATCAGATTACTAAGAAGGCTTTGGATTCTCTGCTTTTTAAATCCACTTCGAAAAAGTTGGACTCAGCAGAGAGGAGTAAGGCAGGCACTTCGGGGGCGAATACGTCCAAGGGAAGTTCCTATAGAGGATCTAAGAAAACCTCTACGTCTTACTCCAGAGACCGTCAGAGTAGCGACTCGGGTAGGGGTCTTTTTGCTGGCCGAGATAACCGGTCTGATGCCCCTTGGTCGACTGGGTGAGGTGCGGGTCGTGGAGGACGTGGTTTCTCCTCCCGCAAGCCTCGCAGGGCCAGGAGGTGATGGTCTAAACCTCTTGCGTTCCAGTGAGCGGAAGGCTGTCGAGATTCTTAACCAATTGGTTGTCAATTACGGACGACCCATGGGTGCAAGGGGTGATTTCCGAAGGTCTAAAACTGTCCTTCAAGGAAAAACCTCCGATAACTCGAAGTGGACTCAGCTTCCGTCAAACGTTCAGAAGAGAGATTCGCTTCTATCAAAAGTTCAGTCTCTCCTGGACAAGAATGCTATAGAGGTCGTTGAAAACTTGGAATCTCAAGGTTTCTACAGTCACCTGTTCCTGGTTCCAAAACCAGATGGCTCGTTTCGTCCAGTTATAGATCTGAGCTGAATAAACAAGCTGATCGTGGCTCCGAAATTTTCTATGGAGACCATTGCCTTTGGTAACGGCCTACTTGGACGACATTCTTCAGAGGTACGGCAACAAGTTAACGCTTCAGAACGATGTTCAAAGTCTGCTTCAATTGCTCCGACGTCTCGGTTTCATAGTAAACGAAAAGAAGTCGGATCTAGTGCTGTCCAAGTCATTCACCCATCTGGGAATGAGCTTCGAGACGCAGAACAATCTCGTTCGTCTGACGTTAACCAGAGCGAAATTAGTCAGTTGTTACGCTCGCTTTTGTCTTCACCCAGATGTAGTAACAGCGAGAGAATTCATGCGACTGACAGGTTTGTGCGGAGCTGCTGCAGATATTATTCCGATGGGGCGACTACGCACTTGTCCACTCCAGATATATTTTACTCAGAATTGGAGTGTGAAGACTCATTTGCTCGAAACGAACATCGTCTTGTCGAATCGAGTGAAACAAGAGATTCAGACTTGGGTAGATATTCAGTGGTTAACTCAGGGAGTACCACTGCAACTGCCAGATCCGATTTTTACGATAATGACGGATGCGAGTCAAACAGGTTGGGTCGCAACTTTGAGCCCAACAGATTCGAGGTGCCAGGGTCTTTGGGATCCACAGTTCCTAAACAAGCACATAAACATCAAAGAGATGATGTCAATTTGGCTTGCGCTACGTCAGTGGATGAACATTTTTCAGAATTCGCATGTTCAAATTCTGTCCAAACAATTCGACAGTAGTTGCGTATATTTGGAACCAGGGAGGCACTCATTCCATTCCATTGTTCAATCTAATGGAAAGAATCCTTCTGTTTGTCCTAGAGCATCAAGTTCTTCTGTTGGTCCGTCATATTCCGAGTCGTCTGAACGTTTTAGCAGACTCCCTTTCTCGGAAAGGTTGTATGTTGCCGTAAGAATGGACTCTCAACAAATGAGTATTCAATCAGATTTGCTACCAGTGGGATCGTCCTATGATAGACTTATTTGTGACACATCTCAACAATCAGTTGCAGACGAATGTGTCGCCATGCCCAGATCCTCGAGCGTTTGCAGTAGACACTCTCTTGATCTCTTGGGACGGAATGATAGAATACGCGTATCCTCCAGCTCCGTTGATTCAACAGATATTGCTAAAAAATCAAGCAATCTCACTGCAAGATTCTGTTGGTAGCATCTCTGTCACCCCAGAGACCATGGATAAGTCTACTCAGGTGTCTGTTGTGGGACATTCCGCGGAAGCTTCCTCCACAGGAGGACCTTCTTTCGCTGGGGAAATCGCGCACGCTGCATCACAACCCGCAAGGTCTCAACCTTCCCGTATTTCCGTTGTGCGGTCCTTCTTGCACGGCAAGCATTTTACAGGACAAGCAGTGGACGCAATTTCTAACTGTAGGAGGACCTCCTCTTCACTAAATTATGCTGCTAAGTGGAAGATTTTCTCTCGTTAGTGTAGGGATCATTCTATTGATTTTTATGATCCCTCCATTCCAGACATTGCTAATTTTATTTTTTGGTCTACCTGTTTGATGAGATCAAACTGCAGCCAATAACTATTAAGGGTTATAGGTCTATGCTATCGGATACCTATGCTCATCATGATAGCTTACAGATTTGATCTAATGTCTCGTTATCTAAGTTTGTGAAAAACTTTTCGATAAATAGACCTAGAACCCTTAGGTTAATTCCTAAGTGGAATTTAGCTTGGGTTCTTCTGAAGCTAAAAGAAGCGCCATTTGAACCTCTTGATACAGTGGATTTCAAATACTTATAAGACAGCTTTTCTCTTAGCCTTCTCTTCTGCTAGAAGAGTTAGTGAGCTTCATGCTCTATCTGTTATGATTCTCACTATTGTAGTGTTGGTAATACTATTACTTTGACTACTTATGTTGGATTTTTGGCTTAGAATCAGGCTCCTAATAAGTACCCTGAGCCTGTTATTGAGGCTCTTCCGTCTTCAGACGGTCATAGGCCTTTGCTTTGTCCAGTCAGAGCTATGTGTATTTAGAAACTTAGATCTGAGTTTATCAGAAAGGGACATAAGCGTTTCTTTCTGTCTTTGCTGCCTAATAGAAAGGACATTACGGTCCATTCTATTACAAGGTGGATTCAATTAACTATCCCTACTGCTTATGATAGATTATCTTCATCTCAGCAGTCTGTGCTTAAGATTTCGGCACATGAAGTAAGAGCGCTGTCTACATCGTGGGCGTATGCTAATAGTGTTGCTATTACTGATTTGATGAAGGCTGCATATTGGTCTCAGCCTTCCACGTTCACAAATTTTTATCTTAGAAATTTTGAGTCCATTTCTGGCGACCTGCGTTGTTTAGGTCCGTTATCTGTTGCTCAGAATGTTGTCCACTAAACAGTTGCAACTATAGTTAAGCAGGCTTTCTGTTCCGGCAGTGACTCTGTCCTGCTGCCCTCTTCGTTCTGGGGTATTTGACCCAGAGCAAGGGGAAGGGAGGGGGATGGTGTTCCCTTATATCACCTGCTTTGTAGTGAAAAGCAAGGGAATACCTCCTCTGGAGTCAGTAATTCCGATTCGGTGCCTGGATGGTTTTAAAGTGTAAAGCTAATGTCTACCTCATTTATGCAATATTTTTAAAGTGTAGCTTGGTGTGAAGCATTTGTATATGTCACGTGTCATACGAGCGTTAATATACAATCCACGGACACTTTTAAATGAGTATAAAGAGTCTCATTCTCTGGACTATCTTTATTTATTGGCTTTCCTTTAATAAATTAGTATAATGGGTTATACTGGATGTTAATAGAGATCATTGATGTTATTGTGCTCAATTACGGAATGGTATTGTGTCTTTCTTTTTTAGTATAAACAAGAAAGATACATGTGAAACCTGTTCTCCTCTTCACCTTGAGGGGATAATTCTGTTTACATGTAATTGAGTCCATTGGATTATCCTTTATGTCCTTGGCCCTCCAGCCTTTTTTCTATTCAGCTAAGTCTAGGTCATTGGTACAGTATAAAAATGTTAAAAAATTTATAGTAATTTATATATTTTTTATACTTACCAATGACCCATCATTGGTACAGTATAAAAATGTTAAAAAATTTATAGTAATTTATATATTTTTTATACTTGCCAATGACCCAGACGGGGATGGCCCTCCCATGAGTTGGGAACTCATACCTCCCTGCTGATTACATAACACTTACCAGGCACTGGTTGTAAGAATGACGATTTGGCTCCAATTTCGGTACTTCCTGGACACTGCGCATGCGCAGTGGACAAAAGTATGGAGGACCACATAGGACATCTATTTTTATACGCCCGTTTGAAAAACGGGACGTATTATAGTATGGCGTTGTCCGTCCGTCTGTCCGTCCGTCCGTCCATTTGGTTTCCGAACAATAACTTTAGTATTTGTTTTCCGATCAGCTCCAAATGTGGTATGTGGTTTAATCACAACAAAATACAGGTCAAGTTCGAATATGGGGGCGGTCCGAATATTTTTCGCCTGAATTATGGCCCCAGTTGGACTTAGAATTCGTCAAATATTTGGTTTCCAGATGATAACTTTAGTATTTGTTTTCCGATCGGCTCCAAATGTGGTATGTGGTTTATTCACAACAAAATACAGGTCAAGTTCGAATATGGGGTCGGTCCGAACATTTTTCGCCTGAATTATGGCCCCAGTTGGACTTAGAATTCGTCAAATATTTGGTTTCCGGATAATAACTTCAGTATTTGTTTTCCGATCGGCTCCAAATTTGGTATGTGGTTTAATCACAACAAAATACAGGTCATGTTCGAATATGGGGTCGGTCCGAACATTTTTCGCCTGAATTATGGCCCCTGTTGGACTTAGAATTTGTCAAATATTTGGTTTCCGGATGATAACTTTAGTATTTGTTTTCCGATCGGCTCCAAATTTGGTATGTGGTTTAATCACAACAAAATACAGGTCAAGTTCAAATATGGGGTCGGTCTGAACAATTTTTGCCTGAATTAAGGCCCCTGTTGGACTTAGAATTCGTCAAACATTTGGTTTCCGGATGATAACTTTAGTATTTGTTTTCCGATCGGCTCCAAACTTGGTATGTGGTTTAATCACAACAAAATACAGGTCAAGTTCGAATATGGGGACGGTCTGAACAATTTTTGCCTGAATTATGGCCCCTGTTGGACTTAGAATTCTTCGTCAAATATTTGGTTTCCGGATGATAACTTTAGTATTTGTTTTTCGATTGGCTTCAAACTTGTTAGTCTTTTTCTCAAGTGACTGAAAAATTTAGTCATTTCACAAAATCACTGATTTCAAAGTCTGACCGTAACATATATATATATGCCAGTATAAATTTCTCGCACTCTAAAAAAATTGCAAATACATGTGTTAAAATGGTACAATTTGAACAGTTCACGGGCGTATGATGCAATGCCCAGCGGTGCTCTTGTTTGGATTTTGATACAAATTTTGGGGATTGGGGGGGGGGGGGGGGGGGGGGGGCAAAAGTTGTGTTTGGCCCTAGATTTAACATTCCCACCTTTACCCATTAATAAATAATAATAATAATAATATATCACTTATGTAGCGCCTATCCTAATAAAAGCCCTAAGCGCTTTACATAAGAAATCACGAATAAAATAGATGAAAATCAATAAAGTCACCCGGTTTGTGTGTCAGTGAAGGGATAGCCTGGGAAGTGCCTCTGGTATAAGTAGGTTTTTAGTCCCTTTTTAAAACTTTCAAGAGATGGTGCATTTCGTAAGGTTTTGGGTAACGAGTTCCACACACGGGGTGCGCTGATCCTGAAAGCCCTGTCACCTACAGTCTTCAAATTCCCCGCGAACTGAGTTAAAAGCCCTTCGTCGCTGGATCGCAATGATCGCTGCGGCTTGTATGGTATGAGGAGTTCGCTAAGGTAGCCTGGGAAGTCATCCAAATTTCTCTGGTAGTTGAGTATTGCTAGTTTATATGTTATGCGGTCTTTAACTGGGATGTAGTGCAGCTTGGCAAGGGCGGGTGAGATGTGTTCTCTTTTCTTCGTCCGTAGAGCAATCCTAGCAGCAACGTTGATCAGCCTCTGTAAACGTTGGAGCTGGTTGTCCGGGACATCGAAAAGCAGTGCATTACAGTAATCTATTCGACTCTAGATGAATGATGAAATCAGCTTTTTTGTGGCGTCTAAACTTAAATATTTTCGGATATGACCTAGCCTTCTAATTTCAAAATATACTGACTTACATATGTTTGATGAACTCCGAGTTTTTTCGCACTATCGGTGAAATGGATCATGTTCTCACCTACTTAAATGTGCTGAATTGTTTGATACCCATTGGAGCATGTGATATCAAAATTTATTATACCGCCACTATATTTTGAAAAAGTGGTGTATACTGGATTGCGCCTGTGTGTTCATCTGTGCATCCATCCGTACATCTGTCCATATACTGGATTGCACCTGTCAGTGAGTCCATCTGTGCATCCATCCATCCATCTGTCCATCTGCACTCAGATGTCTGTTCGCGTTATAACTTCAACATTACTACTCAGATTTCGATGAAATTTCACACACGTGTTCACTCTCATGAGGTCTTTAAGTAGCATCAGCCGTTTTGCTGTTGCAATATTTTTTCTGTGAGTTATGGGCCTTTGAACGCACAGAAATAAGCTATTTATACCCCCCGCAAACAAAGTTTGGGGGGTATATAGGAATCACCCTGTCCGTCTGTCCATCTGTCCATCTGTCCATCCTTATAAGTGCAACTCCTCCTAAACTGTTTGAAGAATTTTCATGAAACTTTACACAATGGAAGAACTCCATATGAAGATGTGCATGAAGCAATATAATTCCGTTCTGGGGGGTCAGGTTCCAGTTTGTTCAAATCGGATCCCTGGGTTAATATTTTGGCTCCCCATTTGAGCCCAAAGTTTAACTAAGTGCATTGTGAGGACGTTTCTTTAAAAAACATCTTCTTCAGATCCACCAGTCAAAATTCTTTCATATTTGGTATATGACATCTCAAGGGGGATCAGATTCAAGTTTGTTCAATTTGAGTCCCTTCCCTGGCTTAATATTTGGGCTCTCTGTGGGTGGGGGGTGGTAGGGGGAGCATGTTAGGTTCAGGATTGTTCAAATCCATTCCTTAGTGTTTTTCCTTAAAATTTGTCTCACATGACTTCATTTCTTTGTAGTGTTGAACTGTGTCTCACTGAATGTGACCCCAAATACTTCTTGGAACCACTTTGGCAGGTGAGCGATTTAGGCCCCTTGGCACCTCTTGATTGTTCACCTCGTATTTCAAGTTAGGATTATCAGATTTGGAATGAAGATTGTCTATGGGAAAGGCTTTCAAATGAGTCATGTCCCTGAAGTAAAACAAAGAAAATTCATGCAAATCACCTCCCCACATGTGGCATTATGCCTTTGTTCTATTAGGTTTGGGTTATCAGATTTCAAAGAAATTTGGAATGACGATTGTTTATGGGAAAGGCTTTCAAATGAGTCATGTCCCTGCAGTAAAACAAAGAAAGTACATGCAAATCACCACCCCATGTGTGACATTATATCTTTGTTCTACATCTCTTATGTGGATTGTCCGATCATGACCAGGGGGCGTGACAAGCCAGTTCCCATGAGGGGTCACATGACAAGGTTTTCTTGAAATTTTTTTGAAAATGTATTTTTTTGAACTGCTTAATTTGTAAATTACGCAGGTGGATACGGCTGCTTCCTTAGGTAAAGGGTTAACATTACATGCAATACCATAAAGGAGGGAGGTGGAGCACTATTACACAGTGCAGAGTTTCACCTTGAGCAATAGTTCATATTCTGTCCATCCATCGGTCCGTCCGTCTGTCCATCCATCCATCCCACTTCCGTTTCCCGATGATAACTTCAGTTATAGTTGACCAAATCAAATGAAATTTGGTATGTAGGTGTGTCAACATGAAATACAGGTCAAGTTCGAATCAGGGTGTGATCCGAGATTTTTTGACAGAGTTATGTCCCTTTTTCAACTTAAAAATATTCAGATTTAAAAAAAAAAAACAAATTCGGGGGACGTGTAGCTGGGTGACCTTTTATTTATTACAGTTATTGCCCGATGAGCTGGAGTCAAAGTACTCAGTACTCATACTCCTACTTCTCGAGTACCAGTTTTCAACAAAGGTTTCCTTATTTGTACTTATCTTATTTCAGATATTTGTACTTGTTACTTAAAACAAATACAAGCATTTGATTGAATGTGAGTGCTTTATAAATATTTGTAAAATTAAAAGCTTTGACAATTCCCTTGTAGAAACTTCCACTCTCCATAGTGTCACATCCAAAGAAAAATTATTACATTCTTAAAAGATGCAAATCTAGAATTATATCTGATAGAATTTTGATATATTTACTTTCATATTTTTATAGAACATTTTTTGGGGATCATTTTGCTTGCCCAACCATTTTAAAGGTGAGTTGCTTCCCACTCACTTTACCTTGTTTTAAGGAGAGCTCTCAATGACTTACCTTTAAATTTGTTTCCGTAAAGTATTTTTTGTTGTAATCTACTCTACACATATTGTAACATTTTTGTTCATTATATTTTCAGAGGTGCATTTTGAAGAATGCTGAGAAACTGGTAGAATTATGTGTCACTAAACTGTCTCAGGATTGGTTTCCACTTCTAGATTTGTTAGCTATTGTATTAAATCCTCAGTGCAAGTAAGTTTTTTAAAAAAAAAAATTCTTGAAATAATCATTGATTCCTGTGACGAAATGAAAAAGAAAAATGTGTTATGCTGAAAATGTTTCTCCCAAAATATTAAAATAAAAAATTTCTCATTCTGTATTTCATGTGTAGATGTTAGTGGCCCACTGTACAAGATAGCCACTTTGGGCTCCTCGAAAAAAAAAATTTGCAAGAGGTGTGATTAACAGCAAAGCTCGCCTTCCATTTAGCGGCACGATGATGCACAACTGCAATGGTCCTCCTCAAATTTGAGAGCAGCAAAAATTATTCCATTTTAATATCCTGGAGGATTAACCCTTTACCAATGCACAAAATATCAAAATTTATTATTTTAAGTATTATTTTTTTCAGATGTTTTAGAAACTAACTCATTGCAATGTGGGGGGTCACACGATATGGTTTTATCGAAAAGTTTTGAAAAGCCATTCTTTTTTTTATCTGATCAGTTTGTACACTTTGTGGGCAGATGCAAATGATACCTTAGGTAAGGGGTTAGGCTCTCGGACCTCAGAAAGCAGGCAATTAAAATTACAAAAAATGAAACATTCTAGCCATTTGTATAAATTTTGATGAGTATTTAGCTGTTCAGTTAATAGGATTCTATTGTTTAAGAATTGTAAATAGATTTGTTTTGACTTTTTGTAGTGATTTACAAAAATCTTTCTTTTCTTTTTTACAGATTTCATTCATATAATGGCACTCGTCAGTCTGAAACTATTCCACCAGGTTCAAATTTAGCAGAGGATGCTCTTTTTGCCAGGACACCGGATACTAGAACTGCTCCAAGGGTAATATATGTGATATTTTTGGAATAGTAACTTGATTCATAAATAATTTGAAACTATACCCTGTTCAAAGATGAGTTTGTTTTATTATAGAGATATCAGCCTGAGGTAACTTTATATCAATGTGAGACCAAATGTCTAGGCTGATACAAAGTTTCCAAGGGCTGATATTTTGGCCAGCCTTATTTATTAAAGCAAAACAACTAATTACAAATTTGTTATCAAATTTGTTGCAGTTTTCTGACAGTGTTCTTGTTTCTCAGTCTTTTCACACACTCCAAAGTTTCCTGTTCTCCTCGTTCAGGTATCCAAACATCACATGTTCCCGACGGGAAGCCACAGTGTTCGGTTAGCTGATCTATCTCTTCTTCCATTCTGTTGAATCTTTTTATCTGACCCTGAATCGTCTGCAAGCTGGTGGGAGCTGTTACCTCACTTGGCGTCAGCATCTGTTAACTTCTTCAAAACCATTGGGCCAAATTCAAACATATATTGCATAGACCATCTTTGGAGGATAGCCTTTCTATTTGAAATGAACCAGCTGCCCTCTTCGGGCTGTGGTTAATACCCAAAAAGTCGCAAATCTTTAAAAATCTTCTCATGAACCACCAGAGAGAATGCCTTGATATTTGGCATCAACATCCTTTGGTATTGAAGAAGTTTGATCAAGGGAAGTTTGTAGGTCAATATTTGGGCTCTCTGTGGGAGCATCCATCATTTTGGGCGGCACCAAAAATTTGTATTTCAAGAACCGATGGGCTGATTTGATCTAAATATGGCATGTAGTATAATTGTGTCATCAGTACTTAAATTGATGCTTGAAAAAAATTGTTCACAGCCCCGTGGGATCCCAAGGAGCTAAAAATAGAAAAAAAAGTCAGATGCCTATATTTCCCAAACCATGCAGACCAGAGAACTGTTATTTTGTATGAAGCATCCTTAGTCAGCGTATGTGCAAAAATTAAAACAATTTTCTTTTCCAGAACCACTCAACAGAATCTTTTGATATTTTGTATTCTGAATCCATAGGGGGAGGAGGGGGTTCAGATACAAGTGTGTTCTTATTAAGCCTGTAGGTTCATATTTGGGCGCAATACAGGAGCCTGAATCTTTAACTCAATGCAATAGGAAGAATAATCTTTAAAAATCTTCCGATCCACCAGTAGATTCTTTTGATAAGTGGTATACAACCTGTCTTGGGTATCAGATTCAAGTTTGTTCAACAATATTTTAACTCAGTGCAATATGATGGAATTTCTTTAAAAATCATCTTCTTCAGATCCACGGGTCAGAATCCTTTATTTTTAGCTCAACTTTGGCAAAGCCAAATTTGAGCTTATGCCATGGCCAGTCATCCGTCTGTCCGTCAACAATTCAATATGGCCCGGCCTAGAGGCCGTTTTTATGAACCGATCTTTACGAAACTTCTTGTGAACCTTTGTTTTGACCTTGGGATGAGAATTTTTTTTTTTGGGTCCGATCCAAAATTCAAGATGGCCGATGGCAGCCATTTTGTTCAAAATTAGGTGCAATCAGATTTTTGCACAGAACTTCCATATGAAAGCACTGATTTGGATAATTGAATGAATGTTTAGTACCATGGGATACATCACATATAATATGGGTTTTTTTCTCGTACGTAAATTATGCAAATTAGACTAACTTTGATGTATTTAGTGTTACTTTCAACACTGGAAGTGCAAATGCCAATACGGCTTGGGCTAGAGGCCGTATTTATAAACCGATCTTTACGAAACTTCTTGGGTACTTTTCTTTTTTTTCAGTCAAAATTTTCATGTTTTTCTCGGACTTGGTAAATTTTAAGTTGTAAAACTTTGTAAACTTTGTGTTTAGGTGAGTTGTGTTTCTGTGTGTCTTTCCAGGCGATTAATATTCTACATCTGGGTTACTGAACTCCATTGCAGTAATATTTAACCCTCATTACATGCATATTTGAGGAATTTGAGGCTGATTTTCTGCCAAAACTTGTAAGAATTAGTGTATAGGTGTTGTAAGAATTTGCGTTGAAGTCAGCTTTTGTGCAGATTGTGGTGCTTTCACCTCTCATTACTGTTTATTTTCTCATTTCAATAACAACTGTAGGTATTAACCCTACTGTATGCAGAAATTTAACTGATTTCTTTTCTTTTTTTCAGTCACAATGTTCACGTTTTTCTTTGACTTACTCAATTTTAAGTTCTAAAAGTTTGTGTTAAGGTGAGGTGTTAAGGTGAGTTCTGTTTCTATTTGTCTTTCCAGGCAATTGATATTGTATGCATGGGTTACTAAACTACATTGCGGTAATGTTGCGCCCTTATTACATGCATATTTTAGGAATTTGATGTCACAATGTTCACGTTTTTCTCTGACTCACTCAATTTCAAGTTCTAAAAGTTTGTGTTAAGGTGAGGTGTTAAGGTGAGTTCTCTTTCTATTTGTCTTTCCAGGCAATTGATATTGTATGCATGGGTTACTAAACTACATTGCGGTAACGTTGCGCCCATTATTACATGCATATTTGAGGAATTTGAGGGGGATTTTGGGGACTTATATTCACTTTCTTTAAAAAAAATTTTTTTTTCAACTTTTTTTTTTTTTATTTAATACTTTCTCATACTTGTTAATAGTAACATTAAGGCTTATTTTAGTTGTTGATGTGATGTATTTTTGTTGGGACTTATAGTCACTTTCTTGAACGAATGTTTTTCCGCAACTCCTCTTTAACCAATGAATGTACTTCAATTACAATTTCAGTGATTTATGAAAGCCTTTCCTAATTCTTATTTATGATTTAATATCTGGCCTCACGATTCATATTCTTAATCATAAACATTTCTGAAAGAAAAAAAATGCTTTTATATCCAATGATTCTATGTTGAATTGATATATAATAAATGCAGAAATATAGACTTTCCAGAGTTTGCTCAATTGTGTCAAATTGGTTGGGCTTAGTAACAATGCATCAAGGGCAACAACTCTGGTTTTGGTCATATTGGCCAAGACCAGCATATCGGCCCAGTCTGAAGTCATACCAGCCGAGCTTGGTAAATGGCATTTCTAGTGGAAAAAAAATCATATCTACTAAATAATGGAGTGCAACACCTCTCATCTAGGTTACTGTGACCTACACTATTGTCAGGTTTTGCACAAGTAACCACAGACATTTAAAACTCACTCTAGCCATCTGTATTTGCTAGATTATAGCAGTATAGCCATCCATGTTCTGTAGACTATAGCAGTTTCTGTGAGAATCCCAGGAAGCTGACCAGTGCTTATTTGCTGTTGTCAACAAGTTATGCTTTACAGGTAAAATATGACCAGGAACCAACATCTGAGATGAAAGTCCTTTAAAGTTGGCAGTATAAGTATGAACAATTGGCTAAACTTGACTTCATCCCTATGTTGCGATCTAGAGAGAGCCAAGCATGCATAAAGCGGCCTTAATTACCAATAAATAAATTATAACAATATATAAGAATATCACACGTAAAACTGAATCAAACAATTAGTTGCTCTTGTCATGTATTATATGGTTTGTAACATTTCTTTCCAGGGTTGGTTAGTGGACTTGGTCAATAAATTTGGACAATTGAATGGATTCCAGATTCTTTTAGAGCGATTTACCACAGGGCCTTCACTTTCAGTTCCAGTTATTGCATCATTACTGAAGTAAGTAGAGCAAATTGAATTCAGTGTTATACTATACACTGAATCTCACTTAATTGGATATTTCTTAATTTATTAAATCAATAATTGGGTTATCTCCCAAAACTTCTACAGCCAAAACTTCTACAACCCAGAACTTCTACACTGTGATTGATCAGTTAATTGTTCACACCTATTTTTGCAATGGAACACACCAAACAGTGATTGGGAGATCACCTAAAATAACTGCTCATCTTAATAATAAAATTTTATGAGTTGTATGTGTATTTAGTAACAACAAATTACAAAATAATATTAAATAAAGTGAATTTTAGTCAGTGAATATAATTGTGATGAGTTTAAAAAATGGTATATGATGAAGTATCTCTTCATTTCATGTCATTTATTGACAATCTATCACTCTAGCATAACTGCCGGGAATTCTAACTGCGTGCATACCCCCTCAGACCCCATTTGAGGCAATAGGAAAGCTAGGCCTGTGATCCAAGTGACATAAAATAAGGTTAACCAGGTCGCAAGGGATTTGTAAATCCCACATCATTCCTGCACGCCTTCGTCGCGCTAAAACCTTTCATTCATTCATTCCTGTCATCAAAAATATCAGAATGACTGGTTTGAGAAAAGTAGAGTTTGTTATGTCACAGAAAGGAACTTCCCAAGTACTCCTAGATGGATATTTGTATAACAAGAATATTGCTAGAAAGACATGCATCCATTGGAAGGGTGTATTGTCTACATGGAAAGGACGTTGCACAACTGTGGGAGATATTTTAAAAAATGTAACTGAACATTCACATGGCCCAGAAGACAGCAACCGAGTAAGATTTGTGAGTTCTATGAGAAAGAGAGCCAGAGACGAAACTACACAGATGCACACTATGTACAACGAGGAGGTAGCAAGACAAAACACAAATGAAGTTCACCAGCTTCCTTCATTTCCATCAATAAGGAGTGCCTTATACAGACATAGGCGGAAGACTATACCCACTTTACCACAAACCAGGTCAGGTCAATCTTGATGGACAGTGACATTAGATGGACGACCATTTCTTCTTTTCACAGATGGTGAGGATGACAAAATTCTGGCTTTTTCCACCACTGAACAGCTTGAGTCACTTCAGTCAGCTGAAACCATATATATGGATGGAACATTCACATCTTCTCCTGATCTTTGGAATCAAGTTTACATTATACATGCATGTACTGGTTCAACCACATATCCACTTGTATTTGCTCTGCTACCAGATCGACAGGCAACAACATATGAAAGACTTTTCAGCCGGCTCAAGATGGAAATACAACAAAGACTAAATTGTTCTTTAACCCCAAGCCGTGTACAAACTGACTTTGAACTTGCAGCGATATGTGCAGTTGAGAGAGTATTCTCCAGTGCCGAAATAATAGGGTGTTTTTTCCACTATTGTCAAGCCATTTGGAGGAAGACACAACAGCTTGGGCTAGCTGTCCAGAGTTTCCCAGTTAATTTAAATAAATGCATTTGAGATGCAGGATAATTGGATAACTAAAAGTAACCGTTGCTTGATATAAAAGTAACAGTCATAGTTGAAAATAAATCGCATATAGGCAGGTATGTGTGGTCGAATTGGTTAATAAAAACACGCAAACATTTGTTTTGTATTTCATTTTCAGATTTCTGAAAAATATGATTTATGGATGAACTGCCCGTTCAAATGGGTTGTGATAATTTTGAATATAATGGGGAAAAATTGCGATTCATGATTTTATTAGGCCGGTTGTGAAAGGATTTTTTTTTTTGGTAAAATAAATCTGTGAAAGTTGGAACTTCGACATTTGATTTGTCCCAGAGACGTTTCATCCCGAGACGTTTCACCCTCGATGCGTTTCGTCCTGTGTCATAATTTTCACGTTTCACTTAAAAAACAAACATTTAAACCCCACTTCATTTATGACCCAACACCCCTACGGTGAATAACCAATATATTTCCGAAATTTTGCGTGGTCCACCAGGCGTTTGGGTGGGGGTTAAATTACCACAAACAACCTCTTGGGAGAAAAGAAAAAGAAAAAAAAAGACTGCCCGCCCGCATGCTTTTTTGGAAAAAATGGTCTGAGAAACAGACAATCAACTTTGTATGGCCTTGTAAATTCTCTTTATTATCTTGCAATCATGTCAGCTGAGATGACAGCAATTATTGTATATCTTTTAAGATTCCTGTAACCCTTTACCTGCCCAAAAGCTATTTTGAAAGAGAATACTGTCTGAAAAAATTGTAATTTTCAAAATATTTTAACCCTTTATTACTGATTTTTTTTGTTTAAACAGAATTCATAAATGAGTGCATTTTCAAGAAAATCTTCTTTGAAACTACAAGGCCAAATGGTTTGAAAAAACTTAATGTGACTGATGACTGTAACCCCCTCTACCAATGATCCTTATTTTAATCTTCATCAGGTTACAATTATGGCTGCAATTGTGGCTTATAGTTACTATAGAAACCCTATAGGAAATAATATTTTCATCATCTTCACTGAAAGTACTGGGCTAATGTGAACCAGACTTGGCAGGCATTGTCTGTGAGAGGTTCTCTGCAACTCTTACTCATTTTATTCCTGTTGGGTGAAAAAACGTGGCCGTCAGAAGCATTCTTTGATTCTGATTGGTCAATTTTGAAAACTCTTCTCCTCTGAAACCACAGGGCCAAATGTTTTGAAACTTTGCATGGTTGATAACTGGGACAACCTCCACCAACATTCCTCATTTTAATATTGATCGTTTTGCAAACATGGCCACAATTGCAGTTTATAGTTACTATAGAAAAAACCTATGGGAAATCACATTTTCATCTTCTCTCTGGAACTATTGAGCTGACGTGAACCAAAACTTGGCAAGAATGGTCTACAGGAGGCCCTCTACAAACGATCCTCTTTTTGTTCCCATTGGCTGGAAAAATGGCCACCAGAGACATTCTATGATTCTGTTTGATGGATTCAGATGTTTTGAAACTTCACGTTATTGAAGACTGGGACACCTTCTACCAATGATCCTCATGTAATTTTGATGTAATGTTGCAAACATGGCCACAATTGCAGCTCATGGTTACCATGGAAAGCCTATGGGAAATCACATTTTTATATGTATTTCCAGGTGAGCGATTACAGGCTCTGTAGAGCCTCTAGTTCACATATAACATCTTTGGAAGATTCATTCACATGTTTGTTGAAAGCAAATCCCAGGGTCCATATTTGGGCTTTCTATATGAGCCCAATTGTTCAGATAAGTGCAATATGAGTATTTTTCTTGAAAAATCTTCTTCTGATCCACCAATCAGATTCTTTTGATATTTGGTATGCAGCATCCTTAGGGTGGGGGGGGGGGGGGGGGATTGGGGGAGGCATACTGCACGTCGATGGTGTGCATATCTTCAACCAATCTAACCCTGCCTGTGCTGCAGTGTGAAGATTCCTGTAACCCTTTACCTGCCCAAAAGCTATTTTTAAAGAGAATACTGTCTGAAAAAATTGTAATTTTCAAAATATTTTAACCCTTCATTACTGATTTTTTTTGTTTAAACAGAATTCATAAATGAGTGCATTTTCAAGAAAATCTTCTTTGAAACTACAAGGCCAAATGGTTTGAAAAAACTTAATGTGACTGATGACTGTAACCCCCTCTACCAATGATCCTTATTTTAATCTTCATCAGGTTACAATTTTGGCTGCAATTGTGGCTTATAGTTACTATAAAAACCCTATAGGAAATAATATTTTCATCATCTTCACTGAAAGTACTGGGCCAATGTGAACCAGACTTGTCTATGAGAGGTTCTCTGCAACTGTTACTCATTTTATTCCTGTTGGGTGAAAAAACATGGCCGCCAGAAGCATTCTTTGATTCTGATTGGTCAATTTTGAAAACTCTTCTCCTCTGAAACCACAGGGCCAAATGTTTTGAAACTTTGCATGGTTGATAACTGGGACAACCTCCACCATCATTCCTAATTTTAATATTGATCGTTTTGCAAACATGGCCACAATTGCGGTTTATAGTTACTATAGAAAAAACCTATGGGAAATCACATTTTCATCTTCTCTCTGGAACTATTGAGCTGACGTGAACCAAAACTTGGCAAGAATGGTCTATAGGAGGCCCTCTACAAACGATCCTCTTTTTGTTCCCATTGGCTGGAAAATATGGCCACCAGAGACATTCTATGATTCTGTTTGATGGATTCAGATGTTTTGAAACTTCACGTTATTGAAGACTGGGACACCTTCTACCAATGATCCTCATTTAATTTTGATGTAATGTTGCAAACATGGCCACAATTGCAGCTCATGGTTACCATGGAAAGCCTATGGGAAATCACATTTTTATATGTATTTCCAGGTGAGCGATTACAGGCTCTGTAAAGCCTCTAGTTCACATATAACATCTTTGGAAGATTCATTCACATGTTTGTTGAAAGCAAATCCCAGGGTCCATATTTGGGCTTTCTATATGAGCCCAATTGTTCAGATAAGTGCAATATGAGTATTCTTCTTTAAAAATCTTCTTCTGATCCACCAATCAGATTCTTTTGATATTTGGTATGCAGCATCCTTAGAGAGGAGAGGGGGGGGGGGGTTGGGGGAGGGGAGATTCAAATTTGTTCAAGCCAAGTCCCTGCGTTCATATTTGGGCTCCCTGTGGGAGCCCGAATTATAACTAAGTTCAATATGAGGAATATTCTTTAAAAATATTTTTCTTCAGATCCAGTAGTCAGAATCTTTTGATATTTGGTATGCAGCATCCTTATGGAGGTGAGATTCAAGTTTCTTCAAGCCAAGTCCCTGGGTTCATATTTGGGCTCCCTGTGGGAGCCCGAATTATAACTTAGTTCAATATGAGGAATATTCTTTAAAAATCTTCTTTTTTTTTAGATCCACTGGTCAGAATCTTTGGATATTTGGTATAAGCTTTTCTTAGGAGGGGCAGATGCAACTTGCTCAAATCAATTCCCTGGGTTGATATTTAGGCCACCATGTCAGGTGACTGCCCCCAGGCCCCCTGGGGCCTCTTCTTTATCTCAGTCCGTCCAATACAGGCATTTAATCTGTTATATCTTGTTGGACAGAGCTTCATGAGTTCTGGCAAACAAGGTATGCAAGATTAAAATGCTCACTCTTTCTCTGAGGGTGCGGTGGCGTTGCGGTAACCGGTTCTCGTCAGATCACCGAAGTTAAGCAACGTCGAGCCCGGTTATTCATTGGATGGGTGACCGTCTGAGCGATCGATTCGGACTCCTGATTGTCTACATGGGGGGCACGATGATGCCGTGTACTAAGGCGTACTGCACGTCGATGGTGTGCATATCTTCAACCAATCTAACCCTGCCTGTGCTGCAGTGCGAAGTTACGATGTTGGGGAGCTGGCAGCGTCATTGCTCGGTGTTTCTCTCCGGGTACTCCGACTTCCTCCACCCGTAAAATTGTCACGGACATGATTAGCCATTGTGCATAAGTATGTGACCTTAAACACCAATAAATAAATAAATAAATAAATAAATAAATCAGTCTGTCTCTAGAATACTGGTAAGTGACCAAATCACAGATCTTTGAATACTCCTGTTAACTGAATAATTTTCATTGGCAGAGTGACTATTCAATTAACTCCTTGCATGCTGCTGGCGAATATTCCTGCCCAGAACACAGAATCTATTGCCACTGAAATAAGTATAATTTGGGCACATTTAGCCAAATGTCCCTCCTTAGACTTTTTGACCACAATGCTTTCTTGAGTTAAATTTAAATAAATTTTTCATCAAATCAAGTCATGAAAAATTTTTGAAAGTACTCAGCAGGTTAAGAGATAACAGGGTTTCACCCCACTGTATTTGTAATTGGAAAATCATGGAGAAATTTTGGACATTATTTTGTAACTAATTTGTCAGAAAGATAAAGGTGCAGGTAATAATCTTCAAGAAAATTGAAAATATTTTCTGTTTCAGGCCATTTGGACAGTGTGCAGAAGTGCTAACACCTCACACAGTACAGAAATACTTTATGCCAATAGTTGTATGTATCTCAGTTTTTGTATCATTATATTAATGTATCAACAAGTTAGGCATCTTTTGCGGTTTTGTCACTTTCATCAAGCTTGCCTATGCTACTGTGAATATATCCTTGTTATAACTTTTATCACTGTAATAATACTAACTTATTGTATAAGTTACTGTAATATCTTCTATTTGATAAAATATTTTTGAAAACCGACAAGTGTTTTTAGCTCACCTGACTGAAAGTCAGAGTGAGCTTTTCTTATCACTCTTTGTCCATCGTCCGTCCGTGGTCTGTCGTCCTGCGTGAAGGTGGTGTTTGAGCCTATTTCTCCTAAACCACTGGCCACATTTTAATTAAATTTCATGTAAGTAGTGGTTATATAGGGGCATTTTGATTTTTATGCAAATTGGGTTTCGGCTCATATTGAGCAGAGGGGTGGGGAAAAAATGACCAAATGTTTTGAAAATCTTCTTCTGTTGGACTACCAGTAGCAGAGACTTGATATGGGGTATACAGAGTCCTTTTGAGGTTTAGAATCAAGTTTGTTCAAGAGAAGTTTGTCCGGCATTATTTGCTTTCGTTATGGGAGGGGCAAAAATTTCTGTTTTCAGAACCGTGAGGTCGAGTGGAACCAAATTTGATATGAGATGATAATGGATCATGAGTAGTTGATTGATGCAAA
Organism: Pictodentalium vernedei; assembly: GCA_031216915.1. Taxonomy (NCBI): domain Eukaryota; kingdom Metazoa; phylum Mollusca; class Scaphopoda; order Dentaliida; family Dentaliidae; genus Pictodentalium; species Pictodentalium vernedei. The sequence goes on from CM062290.1 coordinate 206,636,840, forward strand.
ATTTTTTTTTCTCATTGCCCCATGGGAACCTCGGGAGCTAAAAATAGGAAAAACCTTAAAACTGCCATATCTCCAAAACTACACGGCACAGAGAATTCTTATTTTGTATGAAGCTTACTTTTATCCAGTAGAACAGAATGGTTAAAAACAATCCCTATCGGTTTGATCACAAGGTACTTTTTCAGGACTTTGAAAAAGTGCGGAGTCAGCAATTTTAGCTCAACTTGACAAAGTCAAGCTGAGCTATTGTCATCACTTCTCGTCCGTCGGCATACGTACGTACGTACGTACACAATTTCCTTTGGCACACCTCACAGGTCGCATTTATGATCAGATTACTTTGAAACTTGGTATGCTTGTTTGGGGTGACCTCTAGATGGGAGCTAACGATTTTCTTCAATTTCCGTCAAAAAATGTTGCCGCGGCCAACGTTTTTAGAACTTAGTTTAGTCAAACCACAATATTTCCTTTTGGCACATCCTACAGAGCACATTTATGATTTGATTGCTTTGAAACCTGGTATGCTTATTTAGGGTGACCTCTAGATGGGAGCTATCAATTTTCTTCAATTTCCGGCAAAAAATGTTGCCACGGCCAACGTTCGTAGAACTTAGTCAGACCTCAATATTTCCCTTTGGCACACCCTACAGGGCCCATTTATGATCAGATTACTTTGAAACCTGGTATGCTTGTTTGGGGAGACCTCTAGATGGGAGCTATCGATTTTCTTCAATTTCTGTCAAAAAATGTTGCCGCGGCCAACGTTCTTAGAACTTAGTTTAGTCAGAAAACTCAATATTTCCCTTTGGCACACCCTACAGGGTACATTTATGATCAGATTGCTTTGAAACCTGGCATGCTTGTTTGGGGTGACCTCTAGATGGGAGCTATCGATTTTCTTCAATTTCCGTCAGAAAATGTTGCCGTGGCCGTTTTTTGAACTCAGTTTAGTCAGACCACAATATTTCCCTTTGGCACACCCTACAGGGCACATTTATGATTTGATTGCTTTGAAACCTGGTATGCTTGTTTGGGGAGACCTCTAGATGGAAGCTATCGATTTTCTTCAATTTCCGTCAAAAAATGTTGCCACAGCCAACGTTCTTAGAATTTAGTCTAGTCAGACCACAATATTTCCCTTTTGTACACCCTATAGGGCACATTTATGATTTACTGTGACCTCTAGATGGGAGCTATTGATTTTCTTCCAATTCTGTCAAAAAATATTGCCACAGCCAATGTTCTTAGAATTTAGTCTAGTCAGACCACAATATTTCCCTTTTGTACACCCTATAGGGCACATTTATGATCGGATTGCTTTGAAACCTGGCATGCTTGTTTGGGGAGGCCTCTAGATGGGAGCTATCGATTTTCGTCGGTTTCTGTCAAAAAATGTTGCCACTGGCAAAAAAAATGACATTGGTACCAATGATCTTCAATTTTGCCATTTCATTTATAACTTATCAAGTTCAAGTTTGTCAAGTTGAGCTGCAGTGTCATTGACACTTTCATTTAACACTGTAGGCAATGGGAAAAAGATTAAAAAATCTTCTTCTCCAGATCCAGCAGGCAGAATCTTTTGATATTTGGTATGCAACATTGAAGGGTGGATCTGATTCAAGTTTGTTCAAATTGGCCCCCTGGATTCATATTTGGGCTCACTATAGAAGCCCGAATTCGAACTTAGTGCATTTCAGGCAAATTTCTTAAAACAAATCTTCTCCAGATCCAGCAGGCAGAATTTTTTGATATTTGGTATGCAACATTGTGGGGTGGATCTGATTCAAGTTTGTTCAAATCGGCTCCCTGGGTTTATATTTGGGCTCAGTATAGGAGCCTAAATTTGAACTTAATGCATTTCAGGCAAATTTCTTTGAAAATCTTCTTCTCAAGATCCAGCAGGCAGAATCATTTGATATTGGGTATGCAGCATGCTTAGAGGGGTGAGATTCAAGTTTGTTCAAGCCAAGTCCCTGGGTTCATATTTGGGCTCACTGTGATAGCCCGAATTATAACTTAGTTCAAAATGAAGGGGGCACGGTGGCTCAGTTGGTAGAGGTGCAGGCTGCAAGCCGAGAGATCCTCGGTTCGAATCCATCTGCGGCAACCGCGTTGTGTCCTTGGGCAAGACACTTCACCCCCATTGCCCATGTGGGGGCACAGTGACTCTGTGTACTAAGACGTACTGCACATCGATGATGCACCTGTCTTCAACCAATGCTAACCCTGCTTGTGTTGAGTTGGTATGTTGGGGAGCTGACAGCTGCTCGCCATTGCTCGGTGGTTCTCACCGGGTACTCCAGCTTCCTCCACCCGTAAATCTGTCAAGGTCATGGTTAGCCATTGTGCAGAAATATGTGACCTTAAAACACCAATAAATAAATAAATAGTTCACAATGAGGAATTTTCTTTAAAAGTCTTCTTCAGATCCAGCAGTCAGAATGTTTTGATATTTGGTATGCAGCATCGTTAGGTCTCGTTTCCTATTAAAAGGTCATTTCCGATGTTATTGGATATCCTCAGCCAAATGGCTATTTTGGGCTATAGTTTTAGTTTATGGTGGTGTGGATTTAGTAAATAATTCTCATTAATGGTGATATGGCCAAAATAATCTGTTGATGGTCTTGATTCAAACTGTGTATTGTCAAGTGCATTTCAATTGGGGGTCAAGGTCACATGGAAGTGTTAAATGACTGACCCAGACCTGTTTGGGACCTGACAATTTGCAGTTTGCAAATGGGACAGTTTTTGTGTAAATTTGCTTTGAGAAAGCCTTCTGAAAAAATGAATAAGAAACCCATATGTTTTTTATTTGTCAGAATGATCATGTTATGCTGTAAAATCCTCAGTGGAGGAATGAGGAATTCCTATAACACAGTTTTATCACTATCGATGTACGAAAATTGGAGATTTATCCCCAAAATGAGAAAATTTTGACCATTTTGAGCCATTTTTTAACCATCAACTGTGTCATTCGGCTGAGTGTATTTGAGTGATATTGTAAGATTTTTGTTGTGTACAGTTGTCTCCAGAAAGGGCCACCTTCAGACCTTCTAGAAAGAAACTATATACATTGTGAGTATTGTGAATAGGGGAGGTAATTTAAATGCGAAATATCTTAGGCCGTGTTAATCAGAAGCTGAACATTTCTTGAAAAGCCGACATTTTCACCTGAATAACTGTAACGAGTCCTTAGGGGGGTGAGATTCAAGTTTGTTCAAGCCTTGTCCCTAGGTCCATATTTGGGCTCACTGTGGGAGCTCGAATTGTAACTTCGTTCAAAATGAGGAATTTTCTTTAAAAATCTTCTTCGGATTCAGCAGTTGGAATGTTTTGATATTTGGTGTGCAGCATCCTTGGGGGGGGGGGGGGGGGAGATTCAAGTTTGTTCAAGCCATGTCCCTAGGTCCATATTTGGGCTCACTGTGGGAGCTTGAATTGTAACTTAGTTCGAAATGATGAATTTTCTTTAAAAATTTGGTGTGCAGGATCCTTGGGGGGGTGAGATTCAATTTTGTTAAAGCCAAGTCCCTGGGTTCATATATGGGCTCCTTGTGGGAGCCCAAATTATAACTTAGTCAATATGAGGAATATTCTTTAAAAATCATTTTTTTTTTAGATCCACTGGTTAGAATCTTTGGATATTTGGTATAAGCTTTTCTTAGGAGGAGCAGATGCAACTTGTTGAAATCAATTCTCTGGGTTGATATTTTGGCTACCATGTCAGGTGAGCGCCCTCAGGCCCCCTAGGGCCTCTTGTTTTGATTCTGATTGATAGATTTTGAAAAATGTTCTCCTCTAAAACCACAGGGCCAAATGTTTTGAAACTTCGCATGGTTGATTACTGAGACACCCTCTACCAACAATCCTCATTTAATGTTGATCAGGTTGCAAACATGGCCACAATTGCAACTTATAGTTACTATAGAAACCCTATGAGAAATCACATTTTTATCTTCTCGGGAACAACTGAGCCAACGTGAACCAAACTTCGCAGGAATGGTCTATGGGAGGTCCTCTCCAAATGATCCTCTTTTTGTTCCATTGGCTGGAAAACATGGCCACCAGAGGCATTCTCTGATTCTGATTAGTGGGTTTTGAAAAAAATCTTCCTCTCTGAAACCACAAGGCCAAATGTTTTGAATCGCATTTTCATCTTCTTTTCTGGAACTGCTGAGCCAATGTGAACCAAACTTGGCACAAATGATCTATGAGAGATCCTCTACAAACGATCCTCATTTTGTTCCCATTGGATGAAAAACTTGTCCGCCAGAGGCATTCAAAAATCTTCTCCTCTGAAGCTACAAGGCCAAATATTGTAAAACTTGACATGCTTGATGACCGGGACAACCTCTACCAACGATCCTCATTTAATGTTGATTGGGTTGCAAATATGGCCGCAGTTGCGGCTTATAGTTACCACAGAAACCATATGGGAAATCACATTTTCCTCTTCTGCTCTGGAACTACTAAGCTGATGTGAACCAAAACTTGACAGGAATGGTCTGTGAGAGAATAGAAATATACGTGCCCGCCAGAGGCTATATTCTAATGCTTAACCAATCCCTCTTCTGTCTGCATGTAGATTGGTATGGTCAGCAAAATACTTGTTTTTTGAGAACCCGGTAAGGGTTGGTTCCAGTTTTCTCTACTCAGAACCGGGAAAATCCATATTGTTTATACAGTACAAGTCAAATAAGTTGTAGCATAACCACAATAAACTGAGTATACTGCCGTTCCTGCACTGACAAGATGACAATCTTACATCATTTTCTGGAAAGCTATCAGTGAGAGCTTTCCAGAAAATGATGTCAGCTTCTGGTCTTATCAGTGTAGGAAGAGAAAGATGCAGAGATTATAGTTGTTATCCTACAACTTATTTTGACTTGTACTGTAAACAAATTTGCAGCTGTTATTATGTTAATATTACTCTCAAGTTACTTATCAGAAATACTGATTGATGACAGGTGTTTGGAAAACATGAAAGTTTGTTTATTTTGTATACCATCATGTAGAGCTGACCAGACAATTATGATATCATTTAAGATATGACAAATTATTTAAATAAAATGTTGTGTTTCTGTAACCCTTTACCTATCCAAAACTATTTGTAAGAGAGTACTGTCTGAAAAAATTGTAATTTTCAAAATATTTAACCTTCTTTTACTGATTTTTTTATTGAAACAGAATTCATAAATGTGTGGATTTTCAATAAATCTTCTCCATTGAAACTACAAGGCCAAATGTTTTGAAACTTAACGTGACTGATGACTGTCACACCCTCTACCAATGATCTTAATTTAATCTTGATTGGGTTGCAGATATGGCTGCAATTGCAGCTTATAGTTACTGTAGAAACTCAATGGGAATTCACATTTTCATCTTCCTTCTCTGGAACTGCAGAGCCAAAGTGAACCAAACTTGGCAGGCATGGTCTATGAGAGGTTCTCTGCAACTGTTACTCATTTTATTCCTATTGGATGAAAGCCATGGCCGCCAGAGGCATTCTTTGATTCTGATTGGTCGATTTTGAAAACTCTTCTCTGAAACTACAAGGTCCAATGTTTTGAAACTCCACATGATTGAGGATTGGGACACCTACCAATGATCTTCATGTAATGTTGCAAACATGGCCACAATTGCGGCTCGTAGTTACCATGGAAACCCTATGAGAAATCACATTTTTATATGTAGTTCTGCCAGATGAGCGATTACAGGCTCTTTAGAGCCTCTAGTTTAGCTCATCTGACTAAAAGGCAGGGTGAGCTATTGTGTGTGATCACTCGCCGTCCGTCGTCTGTTGTCCGTCGTTTGTCGTCTGTGAACATGGTGTTTGCATCTTCTCCAAAAAAAAACGCCGAACCAATTTAAATGAAAATTGAGATGATTGTTAGGACATCGCATTTTGATTTTGTTCAAATCAAGTTTCCCTGCCCCTCAGTAGGGCCATGCCCCCAAAGTGTGCCTAAATCTTAAAAAATCTTCTTCTCATGAACCAACAGTAGCAGAGACTTGATATTTGGTGTGCAGCTTCCTTTTGAAGTGTAGACTCAGATTTGTTCAAGAGAAGTTTGTGGGGCTATATTTGCCGTTGTTATGGGAGCGTGAAGAATTTTCACCCCGCCCAAAATTTCTATTTTCCAAACTGAGAGGCTGATTTGAACCAAATTTGATATGAGGGCTTGTTGGGTCATAAGTACCTAACTTATGCTAAAAAAATTTTCCCTTCGCCCCATGGCAACTGCAGGAGCTAAAAATAGAAAAAAAATGAAATTGCCCATATCTCCAAAAGTATATGGCACTGAGAATTCCTCTTTGCCTTAGGACCAACAGAATGGAATGGTACAAAAAATTGCTATCGGTTTTATCATAGGGTACTTTTTTGGGACTTTGATAAAATGCGAGTCAGCATTTTTTAACACCAGGTAATGGGGACACACATTTAAGACTCTTCTTCTCCCAAACCACTACCACAGTGGCCATCTTCAGCATGGGCAGCTGGTTGCATTTTTGCATCAATTTGTTTTTTATAATTTTGCATTGTGAATTGTTCAGCAGCAGTGAATGAGTAGATAAAAATGTTCTATTTTGGTAATGGTTGGCTGCCTGCAGGAGCCACCATGGCAGCCATCTTGGATGTCCTCAGAACAGTGTCCACAATTTCTTCAGCGCTGGCTACTGGCTGCAGTTCTTTTCCAATTATCACCAAATTCTGTGTGCATGTTCAGGTCCATACCAAGATGAGATTGCCATATTATGGCCATGTTTGCCTGCGTGCAACAGCAGCCATCTTTGATTCTTCAGCACAGGGGCTACAGGTCACATTTTGCATGGAGACTTTGTATTATGTCAAAATGAGACTACGATTTTGGTCCATAGCAGCCTCATGGCAGCCACCTGAGATTTGTTCAGCACAGGCTATTGCCCACTGTTTTTTTTCCCAATTATCACTGAATTTCATATGCATATTCAGATTCATATGCATGTAGATCATAAGGTCATATTATTGTCACAGTTATCCACCCACAATAGCCTCCCACCAGCAGCCATCTTGAATTTCTTCACAGTCTACAGGATGCATTTATGCATCGATTTTCTTGAAATTTAACGGTGAATTAGGATGATGATTTAATGAGAACATCCTATTTTGGTAATGGGTGGTCCGCCATAATTGCTGTCATGGCAGCCATCTTTCATTTCCTCAAAACACTGTCTACAACATGTTGAACATGGCTGCAGCCTCCATTTTTAGCTCCCTTGACTGAATGTCACGTCAGGGAGAGCTTAACCCTTTACCCAACGAATCACCTGCATCCGCCCGCGTAATATGCAAATTCTGCAGCTGAATAAATATTATTTTTCAAAAAAATTCAACAAAACCATATCATGTGACCCCTCTTTGGAATGAGTTCGTTCCAAAGAAGGGTCACATGATATGGTTTTATTGAAATTTTTTGAAAAAATTTAAAAAATGGTATTTAAAATAATAAATTTTGAAATCGTCTGCGTTGGGTAAAGGGTTAAGTAATAACTTTTTGTCCGCTGTCCGTCCATCGTCCATCCGACGTGAATTTTACATTATCAGCTTCTCATAAACCACAGGGCCGAATTGAACCAAATTTAATGCGCATGTTTCTTATCATATGTCAATTCAAGTTTGTTGAGATAAAGTTGCCACGCCCACAGAGGGCATCACAAGGGGCATTACTCTGATAGCACCCATAAATTGTTTTCCAAAATTGAAAAAATCTTCTCTAGAACCATCAGTTAGAATCTTGATATTTGGTATATAACATCTCTAGGGGTGGGGGTGGGGGGGGGGGGGGATCAGATTCTAGTTTGATCAAATCGAGTGCCTGGATTATGGATTAATTACTGGGCTCCCTGTAGGAACCCAAATTTTAACTTGGTGAAAAATGAGGAAATTTCTTTAAAAAATTTCTTCTTCAGATCCACTGGTCAGAATGCTTTCATATTTGGGATAAAACATCTCTAGGGGGGGGTCAGGTTCAAGTTTGTTCAAATTGGGTCCCTGAGTTAGTATTTGGGCTCTCTATTGGAGCCCAAAGTTTAACTTGGTGCAATTTGAGGAAATTTCTTTAGAAATCTTCTTCAGATTCACCAGTCAGAATCCTTTCATATTTGGTATACAACACCTCGAGGTGGGTCAGCTTTAGCTTTGTTCAATTCGGTTACCTTGGATCAATATCTGGGCTCCCGATGGGTGCAATGTGAGGAATTTTTTTTAAAAATCTTATTCTTTAGACCCTGTAGTCAGAATGCTTTCATATTTGGTATACACTATCTCTAGGAGGGTCAGATTCAAGTTTATTCAATCCTAGTCCCTGGGTTGATATTTGGGCTCCCTATGGGAGCCAAATTTTTAACTTAGTGCAATATAAGGAAATTTCTTTAAAAATCTTCATCAGATCCTCCAGTCAGAATCCTTTCATATTTGGTATACAACATCTCTTGGAGGATAAGATTCAAGTTTGTTCAAATCTGGTCGCTGGGTTGATATTTGGGCTTCCTATGGGAGCGTGAATTTTAACTTAGTGAAATATTAGGAAATTTCTTTAAAAATCTTCTTCAGATCCACCAGTCAGAATCCTTTCATAGTTGGTATACATCTCTAGGAGGGTCAGATTCCAATTTGTTCAAATTGAGTCCCTGGTTTATTAATTTGGGCTACCTATTGGAGCCTTAATTCTAACTTAGTGCAATATGAGGGAATTTCTTTTAAAATCTTCTTCTTCAGATCCACCAATCAGAATCCTTTCATATTTGGTATACAACATCTCTACGTGAGTCAGATTCCAGTTTGTTCAAATCGGATCCCGTGGTTTATATTTTGGCTCCCTATTTGAGCCCAAAGTTTAACTTAGTGCAATGTGAGGACATTTCTTTAAAAACCTTTTTCTTCAGATCGACAGGTCAGAATTCTGTCATATTTGGAATGTGACATCTCAAGGGGGATCAGATTCAAGTTTGTTCAATTTGAGGCCCAGGCTTAATATTTGGGCTCTCTATGGGCATGGGTGAGTTGTGGGGGAGGCAGGCAGAGCATGTTTGGTTCAGGTTTGTTCAAATCCATTCCTTAGTGTTTTTCCATAAAATTTGCCTCTCAAGACTTCATTCCTTTGTAGTGTTGATGAACCATGCCTAACTGAATATGACCCCAAATACTTCTTTAAACCACTGCCAGGTTAGCGATTAAGGCCCCTTGGGGCCTCTTGTTTCTGATCATCTCTACATTTTGTGTGCGTGTTCAGGTTCATACCCAGATGAGAACATTCTATTATGGTAGTGCTTCGCTACCAGCATTGCCTTCTTGTTGGTCATCTTGGATTTCTAAAGCACAGGCCACAGATTGCATTTATGAATCAATTTGGCAAGCTGACTTGGTACAGGTCTCGAATTCATTCTAGAAAAAGTATGGAACTGCATGTCATTCTGGAAAAGTTCTTGAAAAATATGGAAAAATGAGCAATAAACTTAAAGCCTTAAGGGTATTGAAAAAATGTGGAAATTAATATTTTTATACTGTACCAATGACCCAGACATAGCTGGTGCTAACTCTTAAAAATATAGGGCCAAACACAAATTTTGCCCCTCAATCCCAAAAATTTGCATCTAAAACCAAAGAAAACATGTCCTGAATGGCCCTCCATACTTCACCTCTACTGCGCATGCGCAGTGTCAAGGACGTCCTGAAATTGGCGCCATTAATCATTCTTTGTTTGGCCCTTCATCAGTTAACATCTGACTGATCTTTGTGCTTGTAAATCTCAGTTTAAATGATGCCAGACACATAAATATTAGAGAAATGGTGATTCTAAGGAGGATATAGGAGGAGGAGAGGAAAAATGAGTGACAGAAAATAATCAGGGCTGTAACTTAAAATTTTTTAATGAAATTATGTTAAGTTACCTATTTCCGAGGCTAGAGCCTTTTGTTGTCATTCTTGTTATCAAGTTACACTGCTTGTTCAGTGTTTTCCTCTCTCCCTTTCCTTTAAGTCCCCCCTAGCTATTCTCCCATGCTTTTGGCATATTTTCTGTAATATTATTACTAAAATTTCTTGGGAGTTTTAGCTGGATAACAGAATGAATTCTGTTCTTTTCCCCATGTTTACATCTTCACCTATGGGTGGTTAGGTGTAGTGTTCTGCATCTACCATCTGATGTTCTGCAGTTTCTTCCCTGGAAGTCTCTGTTTTGCATCAGATAGTGTATTATTGGTAACTGATTTCGGGCCAGGGTTATCAGTGCCTGGAGTCTTGTTTCTGGTGTTTTTACACTTCTTGTTTACATTTACAACAGCCCTCTGTGTGAGGGGGGATTTCTTGAAAATAATATCTTGATGTTAGTTTAATCATTTCTAGATACATTATTATTGTTCGTAAGTGTTGCATTAATTTTTTAAAATATTTTAAAAATTTTTGCCCACACTTAGGCTTGGGATCCATTGGGGCTCAACGTTACTTTTCAGAAACTTGGGCTGTTCTGAAAAAAAAAAAATTTTTCAAAATTTTTTTGATTTCAATTATTTTTTCTATGTTAATGGATCATGTTATTATGTATTTTGATTGTCAGGGGTTGGTGCGAGTACTAGGACTTTGTTTACTTTTCACATTGAAAGGATATTGTTCAATTGTAATAAGAGGAAATCTTCCTCTGACTTTCATAATCATGGTATAAATGTAGTCAGTGTACTCGCACTAACTCCTGTTCAGTATGTGTTAATTTCGATGACAACATGGGAAGCGTGTGTCACAGTATGTTAGTGGGGAAATGGCCATTCCGGTCCTTTCCCCGCAGGGTCACTCTAGTTTATCAATCTCTATTTCAGACGATCAAGAACAGGGTGATGTATCTGTGATGTCTTCCAAAAGTGTGCCTCCGTCGTCACAATTAATGAAGAGCTAGCGGAAAAGTGCTCATGGAAATACGTCAGTTGCCTAAGAGGTCCCTAGTAGGATCGACGGCCTTTGACGCTAGCTCGCCCGGTGTAGCGTCCATTCATCGAATGGTTCGGCAGCTGGGTTCGTCCGTTGCGGTCCAGAAGGAGTTTTGGGTGATGCGAGCACTATAAATCAACCAAATGCACACCCAGTGACGGCGGATTAGAGGAGAGAATGGAGGAAGCCTTTTAGTCTGGTTCCTAGCTCGTCCAGGTCCATCCGGACTGCGAGCGAGAGAGGCCCCTCTCTTGTACAACAACATCTGGCCCCAGATGTTGTGGTACAAAATGTTTCGCATTCGGAGCATACGTCCGCCGCCTGGGACGCTCCGTTAGATAGACAGCCCGGAGAGACTGTCAATAAGGCTTCCTCATCCTCATGGTAGCGCACACGACCGCTCTTGGCTACGTGACCTCGGATATCCAGTCAACTTCGCCAATCAGTGAATCCTCGGCGACCAGGTCATGCCATCCGATAGCCAGGGACACGAGGCCTGGAGACTCTGGACATTCGCATAAGAAAGTATGCGGGAGTCAACGTACACAGAGCTTCCAGCGGCAAAGCATCGTAAGACCGCTACTGCACAGGCCTCGGTGACGGACGTGCTATCCCAAATAGCACAACTTATCGCAGCATCCCAGCAACGACAGAATCTCTGTCGCATCATTTAATATCCGACGACGCTGGGTCGGGACGCTCGGCGGAAGCACGGACGTCCGAAAATTTCATACGGTCCGACGGGATGCCGAAAGGGAATCAGAGGATTTTGAGCTTTCCCTTTCGGAACAACATAAGCTACTGTATATGTCATCCGACTTCATCTTCTAGAGGTTCTTCGTCGGACCAGAATGCTGCGATGCCGGCTAAGAAACTGATAGCGTCGGTGGACACAGAAATTTTTGGTTTGGTTCAGGGACATCGTCCCTCAGTTCCGACTCAGTCCAATAATGTCTCAGAAACTTTCGATTTATTGAACGACGCTATATATATTTTTTATATGCTTGCTATTTACAAGCATGTCTGGTTTCTTGTTTGCAATATTACTGAGATGTCTTTCAAAAGTGTGCCTCTGTCGTCATAGTTATTGAAGAGCTAGCGGCAATTAGTGCTCATGGAATACGTCAATCGCCTAAGAGGTCCCTAGTAGGATCGACGGAGTTGACATTCGCTAGCTCACCCGGTGTAGCGTCCATTCATCGAATGGTTCGGCAGTCGGGTTCGTCCGTTGCTGTCTAGGAAGGAGATTTGGGTGATGCGAGCACTATAATAGACTTTAGTACACACCCAATGACGACGGATTACTTAGAGGAGAGATCGGAGGAAGCCTGTTAGTCCGGTTCCTAGCTCGTCCAGGTCTGTTCGGGTGGCGAGCGAGAGAGCTCCCTCTCTCGTACAACAGCATATGGGACCGGATGTTGTGGTACAGACATTTCGCATTTGGAGCATATGTCCGCCGCTCGGGACGCTCCCTTATTTAGACAGTCCGAGTGACTGTCGATAATGCTTCCTCATCCTCACAGCACCGCACACGACCGCACATTGGCTACGTGATCTCGAGTATCCGGCCAGCTTCGTCATTCAGTGATTCCACGGCGAACAGGTCACGCCATCCGGTAGCCAAGGGACACGAGGCCTGTACACTCCGGTCGCTCGCATAATAGAAGTATGCACGGGGTAACGAACACGGAGCTTCCCGCGGCAAGGCATCGTAGGACCGCTTCTCCACAGGCCTCAGTGACGGACGTGCTATCTAAAATAGCACAGCTTATCGCAGCATCCCAGCAAACGATAGATTCTTGGTCGGATCAGGAATAATCCGACGGCGCTGGGCCGGTGCGCTCCGCTGTTGCATCAGGTACGGACGACCGAACACTTCATAGGGTCCGACAGGATGGCGAAAGGGATTCAGACGATTTCGAGCTTTCCCTTTCGGAACAACAGAAGCTGCCATACATTTCTTCCGGCATTATCTTCCAGAGGTTGTTCCGTCGGACTACTTTGCTGCGATGCTGGATAAGAGACTAATAGCGTCATTGGACACGGAATTTTGGATCGGTTCAGGGACATTGTCCCTGAGTTACCGATGCAGTCCAATAATGTCATTAGAACATTCGAATTATTGAACGACGCTATATATAAGCTTGCCAAACATGCTAGTCCAGTTTCTTGTCCGCAATGCTCTATTCTGCCTTTCATCAATTCTAGGAAAATAAATTTTTATTGGCAGAACTGGGCATACCGAGAGTTCCTATGCGTCTAAGACGGCGAGGCTGAACACTGGGAATTATCTTTTTCGCCGTCTATGTCAATTCCAACCACGACGTTGGAAACGACAATGATGTCTAATAGACTTAACTTAGACGCTTTATCGTATGTGGACCACCTTACTGAGGCGTTATCATTACGTCTTCAAGAGAAAGAATTCCAGGATATGATCCTCAAACGGGATTTCTTTCAGGGGCAGTAGTTTTCCATGTATAACTCCGCCCTTCAGTGGCAACCTGGAGTTGGTTAGACATGACGCAGCCCTAGCTACATCCACGCGCGTGGATAGTAAGGTGAAGAACTCTCTCAGAGTCGCTTCGGTCTCGGAGAAGCTTCTCTTCGACGGCAATCTTTCAGCAATCTTTGAATTGCTCGATATACACGTTCTCTTGTCAATCAAGTGTAACAAGAGATTCAGACGTGGGCAAACATTCGGTGGTTGACTCAGAGAGTTCCACTGTAGTTGCCGGATCCGAGTTTTTCGATTATGACGGATGCCAGTCAAACAGGTTGGGACACAATTTTGATCCCAACGGATTTGAAGTACCAGGGTCTTTGGGTTCCGCAGTTTTTAGGCAAGCACTTAACTTCCAAGAAATGATATTATTTTGGCTTGCACTACGTCATTGGATGAACATTATTCAGAAACGCATGTCCAAATCCTGTCCGATAATACGACAGTAGTTGCGTATATCTGGAACCAGGGAGGCACTCATTCGGTTCCGTTATTGATTTTAACGGAAAGAATCCTTCTGTTTGTTATAGAACACCAAGTTCTGTTTCGGTCCGTCATATTCTGGGTCGTCGGATCGTATTAGCAGACTCCCTTTCACGTAAGGGTCGTTTGTTGCCGTCAGAATGGACTCTCAACAAACAGGTATTCAATCAGATTTGCTACCAATGGGAGCGCCCAGTAATAATTTATTTGCGACACAACTCTCCAATCAATTGCAGACGTATGTGTCACCGTGTCCGGATCCCCGAGCATATGTAGTTAACGCTCTATCGATCTAATAGGACGGGATGATAGGATATGCGTATCCTCCAGCGCTGTTGATTCAGCAAGTATTGCTGGGATTATACATTCACAATACAATTCTGTTGGTAGCATCTCTGTCTCCACAGAGACGGTGGATAAATTTACTTAGATGTCTGCTGTGGGACTTACCGCTGAAACTTCCTCCACGAGAGGATCTTTTTTCGCTGGGGAAATCGTGTCAACTTCATCACAACCCGCAAGGTCTCAACCTTCACTTATTCCGTTGTGCGGTCCTTCTTGCATGGCAAGCATTGTACAGGACGAGCAGTGGACGCGATTTCTAACTGTAGGAGGACCTCCTCTTCGCTATACTATGCGGCTAAAGTGGAGGGTCTTCCGTCGTTGGTGTGGGGATCTTTATGTTGATATTTTTGATCCCTCCATACCAGACATTGCAAACTTTCTAGTATACTTGTTTGACGAGATCAGCTGCAGCCAGTTACTATTTAAGGTTATAGGTCTGTGTTATCTGATACCTATGCACACCATGATAGTTTACGATTGAGCCTAATGTCTCTTTATCTAAGTTAGTTTGAAACTTTTCGATAAATAGACCTAGAATCCTTAGATTAATTCCTATACGGAATTTAGCTTGGGTTCTTATTAACTAAAGCAACCATTTGAACCTCTTGAGACAGTAGTTTCAAATTCTGGCCTTTTAAGGCAGCAATTCTCTTAGTCTTCTCTTCTGCTGAGGAGTCAGTGAGCTTCATGCACTATCGGTGGACGATTCTCACTTTCGTAGTATCGGAAACTCTATTACCTTTACTACTAATGTTGTTTTTTTGGTTAAGAATCAGGCTCCAAATAATATCCAGAACCTATTGTTTTTAAGGTCCTTCCGTCTTCGAACGGGCATAGGCCTTTACTCTGTCTGGATAGACCTTTATGTATTTATTAACAGATCTCAGTTTATCAGTAAGGACGTAAAGCTTCTTCTGGCTCTGATGCCTAATAGAAAGGTCATTACGGTCCATTCTATTACTAAATGCATTCAATTAACTATCGGTACTGCTTAGGATAATCTATCCTTAACTCAGCAGTCTGTGCTTAAGATTTCGGCTCATGAAGTAAGAGCTCTTCTACATCTTGGACTTACGTAAATAGTGTTGCTATTATAGATTTAAAGTAGGCTGCATATTGGTCTCAGCCATCCACATTCCCAAATTTTTATCTCAGAAATATCGAGTCCATTTCTGGAGGCCTGCATTATTTAGATCCATTATCGGCTGCTCAGAATGTCGATCACTTAACAATTGCAACTATAGCTATGTAGGCTTTATGTTCCGGCAGTGACTCCGTCCTGCTGCCCTCTTCGTTCTGGGCTATTTGACCCAGGGCAAGAAAAAAAGGGGGGGGGGGGGGAGGGTGTTCCCTTGGGTCACCTGTTTTATTATGAAAACAAGGGGATACCTCCTCCGGAGTCAGTAATTCTGAGCTGTTACTGGGATGGTTTTTTAAGTGAAAAGTTATGTTTTAAAATTCATTCATGTCATAGTTTTAAAGTATAGCATTTGAATATGTCACGTGTCAAACGGGCGTTATTATACTATCCTCGGACACTTTTAAAAGAGTGTAAAGAGTCTCAGTTCTCTGGACTAACTTTATTTATTGGCTTACTTTAAAAATAATTAGTATAAGAATAATACTGGATATTAATAGAGAATATGGATGTTATGATGCTCAATTATAGAAGGTATTGTGTCTTTCTAATTTATCATAAATATAAGAAAGATACATGTGAAGCCTAATTCTCCTTTTCTCCTCCAGGAGATGACTCTATTTTATATAGTTGAGCTTATTGGATTTTCCTCTATGTCCTGGGCCCTCCAGCCTTTTTACTATTCAGCTATGTCTGGGTCATTGGTACAGTATAAAAATGTTAAAAAATTTATAGTAATTTATATATTTTTTATACTTACCAATGACCCAGACGTGGATGGCCCTCCCAGGAGTTGGGAACTCAAACCTCCCCGCTGAGGACATAGCGCTTACCAGGCACTGATGGTAAGAATGATTAATGGCGCCAATTTCGGGACGTCCTTGACACTGCGCATGCGCAGTAGAGGTGAAGTATGGAGGGCCATTCAGGACATGTTTTCTTTGGTTTTAGATGCAAATTTTGGGGATTGGGGGGCAAAATTTGTGTTTGGCCCTATATTTTTAAGAGTTAGCACCAGCTGTGTCTGGGTCATTGGTAAGTATAAAAAATATATAAATTACTATAAATTTTTTAAGTTTTGGTCAAATTTAGAATCATTAAAATCCAAAGCAATTTAATAATTTTTGTTTATGCGAATAATTTTCCGCTTTCGCAAAAAGAAAAATGAAATTTTGGGCACTATTTGCCTTTGACAATTGAATATGTCAGTGTTGTAAGAGATATCGAATTGAAGGATTACTGGTGTAACAGTTTATCTGCCCAACCCCCCTCCCCCAGTATCTCTCCCTGCCCCCATCCTGATTATCCCCTCCCCCACCACCACCTAAAAAAATATTGTTTTGCTTTTCCATGTAATGTGACTTTTTTTTCAAGAGTCTGTGTAAGTAAAAAGTTCATTGTCTCTTAATTGAAATGAAATTGCATGAGATGAATCACACTTCAAAATAATAATATAATCGTGTACCCAGCAGAAAAACCAAATCCAATCAGCACTACTCACAGAAATCATAATTTTCAACTTGTATTTTTTTTCTCACACGTAGCTAATGACTCTCCTCATTGGGACATGCTTGTTAAACTCATTCCAATGAGAGGCTAGAATCAATGTTTTTGGAAGCAAAAACTGAAAATATTTAGGTCTCACCAAATCTCTAGATGGAGAGCTGATTGAAATTACTGTCCAAACTGTAAATAAGTTGACAAGCCGTCACAGATAATCATTACCGGATTCATATCACTTATTGAAATCATTTTTTAAAACTTTAATGTGCATTGAGAATATGCCAAATGGAATCATATTGAGGAAAACCCTGCAGAAAAATTGATTTTAGTAAAAAAAACATTCTTGACATTCAAGTGTCTGGTGGGGAATGGGGTGGGGGTGTGGGGTGGGGGTGGGTGGGTCATGAAATACAGACATTTGGTCCAGTCGGATAAAAGTTAAAATAAGAAGGCTTTGATTCTCACCTTGGATGATTCGGACATTGAATGGGGACGAGTTGACCTTGAGACTTTCAAACATAGACCTGAGATGATTCGGATCTTAAGACAATTTGGACCATGGACCATTCTGACCTTGTGTGTGAATTCTTAAGACCTTGAGCCTTTTTGGCATAGACCTTGGACGATTCAGACCTTGGATGATTTGGACTCTGGTGGATTTGGACTTCGAGTGTGGACAATTAAGCCTTAAGACTTTCAGACATATACCTTAGATGATTTGGAACCTGGGCGATTCAGACCTCAAGACTTTCAAACATAGTCAGTTCTATATTTTAGGAATATATTCTAATACCAAATAATTTATATAGAATTTTTATTTAAAAAACAAGGGAAATGTTTGAAAATCTCCAGTTGGTGGTGGAGCTGAAAGTATGCTTCAGTTTCATGTCATAAAATTTAAGAGGAATGATTTTATCGTTCCTCTGGTGGTTATCTAAATGAAAAAACAGATAATCGAAAAGTTGTTTATCTCGAAGTACAAACAGTTCATCAAAAGGTTGTCTTATCACATTTGATAGCTCTGTTTTAAAACTAGGGAAGACCCCTCTTTTCAATGCTTGTTCTCCCTAAGACAGCTGAACCCCCCTGTGCTTGCTGCAGATGCTTTCGGAATCTGTGAACTGTCATACAGTAGGGCCAGCGTGAACGGATCAAAATCTATGGTTGTCATTTTTTCCATGCATACAATTCAGAGATGATCCACTATGACACCTAGCAAAATTTCCACCAATGAAGCACCGTGTTTACCCTTGTGCATCATTAGAGGAAATTTTGCTAGGTGCTATAGCAGATCATCTCTGAATTATATGCATAGAAAAATGCCTACCCATAGATTTTGACCCATCCAAGATGGCCGTACTGTAGTTGGTTCTCTTTATTATATCCAGATGATCAGTAATTCAAAATTCGAGATTTTATTCTCTGAATTTTGCAGTAGCATTCAAATTGTTTAAAAAAAGCCTTTGATTGCTTTTTAGAGACAGAATTAATATATGTAAACTGTTCAGCAGCAGTATATTAAATGATATTTACATGTAACATCTGTTGAAAGAAAAGAAAATTTCATCACCCAAGTTAGGAAGCTTGTAATGTATATACTACATATTATATTGTAATATATATACTACATTTTAACTATGCTCAACCTCATTTTCTTTCAAGATCATTTAGCTTTTGAGGAAAGGATCACTAAGTCGGTTCATACAAACATACAGGTATATCATTAGGGTGAGTAACACAGTTATAGATGCTACCCTCTTTCCAAATTTATGTCATTTGTTTGTATTCAAGAGTCTGAAAAATGGCACAGAAAAGCTATTGAAAAATATTGAAATTTCAAGTGTAAGAATATTGTTGGTATGATAAGTAGATGAGAATGTCCTGTTTTGGTAAAAGTTGTCCATCATGGCCACTACTGCAGCCATCTTGGATTTCTTCAAAATACACTGTAGGTCATATTTATGGATCAGTTTTCTTGAAAGTCTATGAGTAGATGAGAATGCCTTATGTTGGTCAGCCAGACACAATGGCTGCCATGGCAGCCATCTTGGATTACTTAGATTACTTCACACCCTGAATGTTGCATTTATGGATCAGTTTTCTTGAAAATTTGTAGGATGACATAGTATGATAAATAGATGAGAATGTTTAATATGTGTTCCCATCACGGTTGGTTAAATGCCTACCATGGTTCATAGTTTTTTTTAAAATTTGTTTTCTTATAAAAAAGTCAATATTTATGGGTCAGTCCAATTTACTTAAGTGCAACAGAAGTAATTAATGACATGAATGCCATAAAAGTATTATAAGGCCAATGTAAGCTGCAGGTTCATTGACACTTTTATATTTATAACTTGTTGCTCATTTACACTTGAATGGGTAGTGCCTGTTTGCATTATCCTGTCACATGTAATGGGGCATTATATGATAAAAAGCAATCTGTTTGAGAAAAAAGTACCCCTCTTCAAGTTAATAAACTATCCATTCAGCATAATTTGGTATCATGTTGTTTATAATGTATGAAACACACCAAACACAAGAGTCTAGATTCAATGCAGAACATGCATGAAAAGGGCTGAAAACTTTCTCTTTTCCACCTTAAGATCTTGTAAAAACAGCTTTCAGTTTCTGTTTTCAAAAAGAATAATTTTAATTTTTCAGGATGTTGTTCCCAAGTTCTTGGACAACCTTTCAGATGAGGAATTGAAGAAGGAATCCAAAGCTGAAGCCAAAAATGATGCTTTGTCTTCCATCATCAAAGCATTAAAATATTTGGTTTACAGATTGCCAGACCAAGAAGAAACCATCAAAAGTTTGGAAATATTCCGACTCAAAATGATTCTCAGGTATTGAATATATTAACCATTTACCATACACAACTAGTTGACGGCACAGTTGTTTACTAAATGACCAAATAATTTCATTATTTGCTTCCATTACATAAGCTGTACCCTCATTGGTACAAGGCCATCAACATTCCAGTAATGGGGCTTAAGCTATGTTGTTGATGCAAAAATTAGGAAAAGAGGTGGCTCAGTGGTAGACTGTTGGACTTCTATGCTAGAGGTCTCGATTTTGATCCCCGTCTGGGATGACCTGTATTGTGTCCTTGGGCAAGGCACAGTATCCCGGTTGCCTGCATTGGGCACGATGATACCGTGTACTAAGACGTACTGCATGTTGATGGTGCACATGTCTTCAACTGCTGTAACCCTGCTTCAGCGGTCCTTGAGCAGAGTTAGGATGTTGGGGAGCTGACAGTTGCCTGTTGATGCTTAGTGGTTCTCTCCGGGTATTCTGGCTTCCTCCACCTGTAAAACTGTCACAGTCACAACAAATTACTAAAAAATCTTCTTTTCCTGCACAAGTGGGCAGAATCATTTGATATTTGGTTTTCAGCATTAAGGGGTGGATCTGATTCAAGTTTGTTCAAATCGACCCCCTGGATTCATATCTGCGCTCACTATAGAAGCCCAAATTCGAACTTGCATTATATATTTGGGCTCAGTATAGGAGCCCGATTTCGAACTTAGAGCATTTCAGGCAAATTTTTTAAAAAATCTTCTCCAGATCCAGCAAGCAGAATCTTTTGATATTTGGTATGCAACATTGTGGGGTGGATCTGATTCAAGTTTGTTCAAATCAGCCCCCTGGATTCATATTTGGGCTCACTATAGAAGCTCGAATTTGAACTTAGTGCATTTCAGGCAAATTTTATAAAAAATCTTCTCCAGATCCAGCAGGCAGAATCTTTTGATATTTGATATGCAACATTGTGGGGTGGATCTGATTCAAGTTTGTTCAAATCGGCCCCTTGGGTTCATATTTGGGCTCAGTATAGGAGCCCAAATTTGAAATTAGTGCATTTCAGCCAAATGTCTTTAAAAATCTTCTTCTCAAGACCCAGCAGGCAGAATCTTTTGATATTGGGTATGCAGCATGCTTAGGGGGGTGAGATTCAAGTTTGTTCAAGCCAAGTCCCTGGGTTAATATTTGGGCTCACTGTGGTAGCCCGAAATATAACTTAGTTAAAAATGAGGAATTTTCTTTAAAAATCTTCTTCTCAAGACCCAGCAGGCAGAATCTTTTGATATTTGGTATGTAGCATCCTTAGTGGGGTGAGATTCAAGTTTGTTCAAGCCATGTCCCTAGGTCCATATTTGGGCTCACTGTGGGAGCTTGAATTGTAACTTAGTTTGAAATGAGGAATTTTCTTAAAAAATCTTCTCCAGATCCAGCAGTCGGAATGTTTTGATATGTGGTGTGTAGCATCCTTAGGGGGGTAAGATTAAAGTTTGTTAAAGCCAAGTCCCTCGGTCCATATTTGGGCTCCCTGTGGGAGCCCGAATTATAACTTGGTCAATATGAGGAATTTTCTTTAAAAATCTTCTTCAGATCGAGCTGTCGGAATGTTTTGATATTTGGTATGCAGCATCCTTGGGGGGGGGGGGGGGGGGGGGGGGGGGGGGGGGGGGGGTGAGATTCAAGTTTGTTCAAGCCATGTCCCTAGGTCCATATTTGGGCTCACTGTGGGAGCCCGAATGATAACTTAGTTCAAAATGAGGAATTTTCTTTAAAAATCTTCTTCTTCAGATCAAGCAGTCGGAATGTTTTGATATGTGGTATGTAGCATCCTTAGTGGGGTGAGATTCAAGTTTGTTCAAGCCATGTCCCTAGGTCCATATTTAGGCTCACTGTGGGAGCTTGAATTGTAACTTAGTTCGAAATGAGGAATTTTCTTAAAAAATCTTCTTCAGATCCAGCAGTCGGAATGTTTTGATATGTGGTGTGTAGCATCCTTAGGGGGGTAAGATTAAAGTTTGTTAAAGCCAAGTCCCTGGGTCCATATTTGGCCTCCCTGTGGGAGCCCGAATTATAACTTGGTCAATATGAGGAATTTTCTTTAAAAATCTTCTTCTTCAGATGCAGCAGATGAATGCTTTTGATATTTGGTATGCAGCATCCTTAGGGGTGTAAGATTCAAGTTTGTTCAAGCCATGTCCCTAGTTCCATAAAATTTGTCTCTCATGACTTCATTCCTTTGTAGTGTTGATGAACATGTCTAACTGAATGTGACCCCAAATACTTCTTTGAACCACTTTGGCCGGTGAGCGATTAAGGCTCCTTATGGCCTCTTGTTTCAATTAAGATCAATGGCATCATTGACGCAATTTAGAATATAATTAATTCTTCATTGTATGTTGATGATTTTTAGCTCACCAACTTTAGTTGTGTGAGCTTATGGCATGGCTCGATCGGTCGGCGTCAGCATCAGCGTACGTTTCCAATAATGTTAAAGCTTCTGTTAGGTCCCTTACTCGCCCTATTTCCATATCATGGCCTTTATAATGCTGCTATATGATGATTATTATCATTTTACCATGATTTAACCCCCTCATACCCTACATTTTAGACATTTTTCTTGACATTTTTAGTTGCGTTTAGTTTTCTGTTTAGCTCGGAATTTCATGTTTAACTTAGTGTTTAGGTCAGCTGCCGTGCTCCTTCTCTTCCCTTGGCACTTATATTCATCATGCATGTTCCTCAGTATCATTGTTCCATGATTAATCCCTCGTACCCTGCATTTTAAACATTTTATTTCTTGACATTTTTATTTGCGTATAGTTTTCTGTTTAGCTCAGAATTTCATGTTTAACTTAGTGTTTATGTCAGTTTCTGTGTTTTACTTTTAAGAGGTTGTGTCTAGGTAAGCTTTGTCGTATGTTATGAGCCTGTTTGATACAGTCCTTGTGTTTGCCAAAGTTACTATCAAAGAGGAATGTTGGTGAGCTATAGGGCGTTGGCGTCCTTCTTGTTGAATTTGCCATAGCAGCAAAAATATAAATGCCATCGAGTGCAAACTGCAGCTGTGTTTAAACAGAATTCAGAAATGGGCTACAGAAAATAGGTTCAAACTTTCCAAGTCTAAAACAAATTGTGTTCATTTCTGTAAGCTCTAGAGACTCCACCTTGATCCGGAAATTAAAATAGATAGGAGTCCTCTTAAAGTTAGCACTGATTTTTTGTTGCTAACTAAAAAAACATTTCTCCATCTGCATAGATCACTGGTTGATCAAAATTGGATTACGGTTGTGTGGTTTATGGTTCTGTGAGAAAGTCGTACCTCAAACCACTTGATGCAGTTCATACCAGTGGTATAAGAATTTGCCTGGGTGCATTCAGAACGTCTCCCAACAGATTGAATACTTGTTGAGGCAGGGGATCCTTCTCTTGAGAAGTGCAGGATTATACTATCACTCCAATATGTTTCCAAACTATTGGCTAATCCATCAAACCCCACTATCATTGTGTCTCAGATCCTCAAAATGTAGAATTCTATAACAGATACTAGAAACATATTCCTCCATTGGGAATTAGAATTAAACCCCATATGGAATCTGCCATGCTTGAATCTGAATCTATAAAAAAGAACCATGAACCACACTTTCCTCCTTGGCATCTAAGGAAACCAACTGTCATTTTGGACCTAGCTTCATTCAAAAAATCTGAGACAACTTGGGAATTTAAACGAAATATGCATATGAAAATAAAGTCAACATACAGTACATCAAAAAGGATCTGTACCGATGGATCTGAAGATGGTGACAAAAGTATCATCAACCATTGTTGCTGGTGATCAGATCACTCCACTCAGAATACCAAACAAAAGTGCTATTGTCATAGCTGAAATAAAAAAGCTCTACAACTAGCACTTGAACACATCAAGAATGCACAGGAAAGGAGTCATTTATTTTTTCTGACCGTCTTTCCTCTTTGTTCACTTTACTCAACCCCAAGTTGAAGAACCCTCTCATTTTGGAAACTCATGTAAAGTTGACTGCTCTTATGTCTGAGGTATCTCTAGTAACACCAGGGCAGACAATGCAGCAAAACAGGCCTTAACACAGCCTTTCACTGATTTTAAAATTTCTTTCAGTGATTTTAAACCACATATCAGTAAGTACAGCAAATCTGTGTGGCAGGCAAAATGGGATGGAGCGACAAATAACAAACTGCATCGCTTGTGGACTACTACTACTAAGTATCTGTCTAGTAACCTTTGTAGGAAAGATCATATCATTCTGATGCGATGTTATATCAGTTATACAAGACTTACACCTTCCTTTTTTAGCTGAACTTAACAACATCAAGTATGATGCGATCTGTCATCCATCCATCCATCCATCCATCCATCCATCCACAATTCCTTTAGCACACACTACAGCCTGCAGCTCCCGCCCAATCAGTTCCAAATTTCATACGTGGCTTTGGGGCAATGTCTGGGTGAGAGCCATCCAATTTTTTTTTCTTAATTTCCTTAAAAACATGGCTGCCAGTGGCCCTCTTAAATTTGGCATATAAATTGCCATTTCCACTTGCACACCTGGCAGTCAGCCCCCTGATCTTTTTCAAATTTCATATGTAGATGGGAGCTATCAAATGTTTCTGAATTTTGTTGAAAAACATGGCTGCCCACAGCTATCTTTGATTTGACATTTTAATTGTCAACTATTCCATTAATATACCCAACAGGTCCCAGTCCTCGGCCGATTTTTTTTTAGATTTCATATGTAGCTTTGGTGTGATGTCTAGATGAGAGCTATTGAATTTTTCTAAATTTTGTTGAAAAACATGGCTGCCAGCAGCCATCTTGGATTTGGATATAAATTGTCAAGCAATTATTTTAGCATGCCCTGCAGGCTTCAGCTCTCACCCGATCATTCCCAGATTTCATATGTGTCTTTAGGGCAATGTCTAGATGGGATGTAACAAATTTTTCCATATTTCGTTGAAAAACATGGTCGCAAGTGGCCATCTAAGATTTGGCATATACATTGTCAACATTTTCATTAGCACACCCTACATACTGCATCTCTCACTCGATCTTTTTCAAATTTCATATGTAGCTTTGGTGTGATATCTAGATGGGAGCTATCGAAAAACATGGCTGTCAACAGCCATAATGGATTTGGTTGTAAATTGTCAACAGTTCCTTTTTTTTTAATTTAAAATATAGGTTTGGTGTGGTATCTGGTATCTGGATGGGAGCTATCAAATTTTCCTGAATTTTGTTAAAGAATATGGCCTCCAGAAGCCATCGTGGATTTAGCATATGGATTGTCAACAATTGTCAACAATTCTATTAGCACACCATGCAGGCCTCATCTCTAACCCAATCTTTTTCAAATTTCATATGTAGTTTTCAACTGATGTCTAGATGGGAGCTATTAAATTTTTCTGAATTTCGTTGAAAAACATGGCGGCCAGTGGCCATCTTGGATTTGACATATAAATTGTCTTCAACAATCCCATTAGCATACCCTACAGGTCACATCCCTCACCCCATTTTTTCGAAATTTTATATGTAGCTTTGGTGTGGTGTCTAGTTGGGAGTTATCAAATTTTTCCAAATTTTGTTGAAAAACATGGCATGCAGTGGCCATCCTGGATTTGGCATATAAATTGTCAACATTTCCATTAGCAGGCCACACCTCTCACCCGATCTTTATCAAATTTTAAATGTAACTTTGGTATAATGTCTAGATGGGAGTTATGTTAGAGGGTAATATGTAACCAGAGTGTGTTCTTGTCAGCAAGTGTTGACTGTGGAGTACATTCTTTTACACTGTACAGATTTTAATCTTGTCAGATGGCAGTATTTTAATGTTGTGTCTCTTTTGAGACCTATTTATTGGTGTTTAAGGTCACATACTTATGCACAATGGCTAATTGTGACCGTGACAGTTTTACGGGTGGAGGAAGCCGGAGTACCCGGAGAGAACCACCGAGCAACGATGAGCAGCTGTCAGCTCCCCAACATCGTAACTCTGAACTCTCCACCGCAGCACAGGCAGGGTTAGATTGGTTGAAGACATGTGCACCATCGACGTGCAGTACGCCTCAGTACACAGCGTCATCATGCCCCCATGTAGGCAATCGGGGTGAAGTGTCTTGTCCAAGGACACAACGCGGTTGCCGCAGATGGGATTCGAACCGAGGACCTCTCGGCTTGCAGCCTGCACCTCTACCAACTGAGCCACCGCGCCCCCTCTTTTGAGACCTATTTTACAACACAAATTCTGATAAAATTCGGTCATTCCTGAAGGAAATCAACCTTTTTAATAAATTTTAAATTGTTTTTATTCCCCCAATAGGGAGGCATCTTAAATCCAGATTGTCCATCCATCCATCAGTCCATCCATCAGTCTCTTCATCTGTCTGTCCATTCATCTGTCCATGCATCTGTCTGTCCATCTGTCCATCTGTCCATCCATCCATCTGTCCAACTTTATCTGTCCATACATAGCCATAACCGTATAATGCTTTGGAGGATTTCCATGAAACTTTACAGAAGGATAAAGACCAGTGGAAGATCTTTTGCACTGCAACGCCATCCTTGAGTGACAAAGGTCAAGGTCACATGAATAGGAAAACTTAATTTTCTCACAGACCATTTGTCCGACTGGAGCCATAATTCTATAATGCTCAGATGGATTTCCACAAAACTTCACACAAAGATAAAGACCAATGGAAGGTCTGTTGCACAGCAAAACCATGCTCGAGTGACAAAGCTCAAGTTAACAGGAATGAGAAAACTTAATTTTCTCAAAGATTCAGC
Organism: Pictodentalium vernedei; assembly: GCA_031216915.1. Classification (NCBI taxonomy): domain Eukaryota; kingdom Metazoa; phylum Mollusca; class Scaphopoda; order Dentaliida; family Dentaliidae; genus Pictodentalium; species Pictodentalium vernedei. The sequence continues at coordinate 206,663,391 of CM062290.1, forward strand.
TTTTTCATCCTGAACAAATTCAACACAAAACTTTTCATTCCAGTATTATAGGCCATTTGGCCATAGTTCAGGGACATCTGTGACCGGGCAGACACTGTTAGTCTTGTTATTCTTTTAAATTCTCATCAATTCACATCTCTTTCACATGTTGATTTACACAGCATTCCTTAAACAACTGGTTCCGTTTTCTCATAACTATGTTCACTCCTTAGTTTTATTAGCTCACATGACTGAAAGTCAGGGTGAGCTTTTCTGATCACTCTTCGTCCGTCGTCTGTCCGTCGTCCGTCATCCTGCATGAAGGCGGTGTTTGATCCTCTTTCTCTTAAACCACTGGCCACATTTTAACTAAATTTCATGTAAGTAGTGGTTATATAGGGGCATTTTGATTTTTATGCAAATTAGGTTTTGGCTCATATTGAGCAGAGGGGTGGGGAAAAAATGGCCAATTTTTTTGAAAATCTTCTAATGAACCACTAGTAGCAGAGACTTGATATGTGGTATACAGAGTCCTTTTGCAGTTTAGAATCAAGTTTGTTCAAGAGAAGTTTGTCGGGCATTATTTGTCTTCGTTATGGGAGGGGCAAAAATTTTGGCCACGCCTAAAATTTCTATATTTTTATACTGTACCAATGACCCAGACATAGCTGGTGCTAACTCTTAAAATATAGGGCCAAACACAAATTTTGCCCCCCAATCCCCAAAATTTGCATCTAAAACCAAAGAAAACGTCCTGAATGGCCCTCCACACTTCACCTCTACTGCGCATGCGCAGTGTGAAGGACGTTCCGAAATTGGCGCCATTAATCATTCTTAGTTTGGCCCTTCATCAGTTAACATCTGACTGATCTTTGTGCTTGTAAATCTCAGTTTAAATGATGCCAGACACATAAATATTAGTGAAATGGTGATTCTAAGGAGGATATAGAAGGAGGAGAGGAAAAATGTGTGACAGAAAATTATCAGGGCTGTAACTTAAAATTTTTTAATGAAATTATGTTAAGTTACCTATTTTCGAGGCAGCAGCCATTTTGTTGTCATTCTTGTTATCAAGTTACACTGATTTTTCAGTGTTTTCCTCTCTCCCTTTCCTTTAAGTCCCCTCTTGGTATTCTCCCATGCTTTTGGCATAATTTCTGTAATAATTATTACTAAAATTTCTTGGGAGTTTTAGCTGAATAACAGAATGAATTCTGTTCTTTTCCCCATGTTTACGTCTTCACCTATGGGTGGTTAGGCGTTGTGTTCTGCATCTACCATCTGATGTTCTGCAGTTTCTTCCCTGGAAGTCTCTGTTTTGCATCAGATAGTGTATTATTGGTAACTGATTTCGGGCCTGGGTGCCTGGAGTCTTATTTTAGTGTTTTTACACTTATTGTTTTCATTTACAACAGCCCTCTGTGTGAGGGGGGGATTTCTTGAATATAATATCTTGATGTTAATTTAATCATAACTAGATACATTATTATTGTTCGTAAGTGTTGCATAAATTGTTAAAAATATTTTAAAAATTTTTGTCCACACTTAGGCTTGGGATCCATTGGGGCTCAACGTTACTTTTCAGAAACTTGGGCTGTTCTGAAAAAATATTTTTTCAAAATATTTTGATTTCAATTATTTTTTCTATGTTAATGGATCATATTATTATGTATTTTGATTGTCAGGGGTTGGTGCGAGTACCAGGACTTTGTTTTCTTTTCACATTGAAAGGATTTTGATCAATTGTAATAAGAGGAAGTCTTCCTCTGACTTTTATAATCATTCTATATGTAGTCAGTATACTCGCACTAACTCCTGTTCTGTATGTGATGATTTCGATGACAACATGGGAAGCGTATGTCACGGTATGTTAGTGGGGAATTGGACATTTCCCTCCTTTCCCTGCAGGGTCACTCTACTTTATCAATTTCTATTTCAGACGATCAGACGATCAAGATTAGGGTGGTGTATCCGTGATGTCTTCCAACAGTGTGCCTCCGTCGTCACAATTAATGAAGGGCTAGCGGAAAAATGCTCATATAAATACGCCAATTGCCTAAGAGGACCCTAGTAGGTTCGACGGCCTTTGACGTCCGCTAGCTTGCCCGGTGTAGCGTCCATTCATCGAATGGTTCGGCAGCCGGGTTCGTCCGTTGCGGTCTAGAAGGAGTTTTGGGGTGATGTGAGCACTATAAATCAACCAAATGCACACCCATTGACGGCGGATTAGAGGGAGAACGGAGGAAGCCTTTTAGTCCGGTTCCTAGCTCGTTCAGGTCCATCCGGACGGCGAGCGAGAGAGGCCCCTCTCTCGTACAACAACATCTGGCCCCAGATGTTGTGGTACATAATGTTTCGCATTCGGAGCACACGTCCGCCGCTCGGGACGCTCCGACATATAGTCAGTCCGGAGAGACTGTCAATAAGGCTTCCTCATTCTCATGGTAGCGCACACGACCGCTCTTGGCTACGTGACCTCGGATATCCAGTCAGCTTCGCCAGTCAGAGAATCATCGGCGACCAGGTCACACCATCCGGTAGCCAGGGACACGAGGCCTGCAGACTCCGGACGTTCGCATAGGAAAGTGTGCGGGAGTCAACGTACACGGAGCTTCCGGCGGCAATGCATCGTAAGACCGCTACTGCACAGGCCTCGGGGACGGACAGGCTATCCTAAATAGCATAGCTTATCGCAGCATCCCAGCAACAACTGAATCTGTCGCATAATGTATTATCCAACGATGCTGGGTCGGGACGCTCCGCGGAAGCGGGTACGGATGTCCGAAAATTTCATCCGGTCCGACGGGATACCGAAAGGGATTCGGAGGATTTTGAGCTTTCCCTTTCGGAACAACATATGCTGTTATGTATGTCATCTGACTTGATCTTCTACAGGTTCTTTCGTCGGACCAGAATGCTGCGATGCCTGGATAAGAAACTGATAGCGTCGGTGGACTTAGAAATTTTTGGTTCGGTTCAGGGACATCGTCCCTCAGTTCCGACATAGTCCAATAATGTCACGCAAACTTTCAAATTATTGAACGACGCTATATATTTATTATTATATGCTTGCTATTACCAAGCATTTCTGGTTTTTTGTTTGCAAAAGTTACGGAGATTTCTTTCAAAAGTGTGCCTCTGTCGTCATAGTTAATGAAGAGCGGCAATAAGTGCTCATGGAATATGTCTATCGCCTAAGAGGTCCCTTGTAGGATCGACGGAGTGACATTCGCTAGCTCACCCGGTGTAGCGTACATTCATCGAATGGTTCGGCTGCCGGGTTCGTCCGTTGCGGTCTAGGAAGGAGATTTGGGTGATGCGAGCACTATAATAACTTTAGTACTCACCCAGTGACGGTGGATTGTGGACAGATCGGAGGAAGCCTGTTAGTCCGGTTCCTGGCTCGTCCAGGTCCATCCGGGCTGTGAGCGAGAGAGGTCCCTCTCTTGTCCAACAACATAGGGGACCGCATGTTGTGGTTCAGTATATTTTACATTCGGAGCATATGTCCGCCGCTCGGGACGCTCCGTTATATTGACAGTCCTAGAGACTGTCGATAATGCTTCCTCATCCTCACAACAGTGCACACGACCGCACATTGGCTACGTGACCTCGAGTATCCGACCAGTTTCGTCATTCAGTGATTCCACGGCGAACAGGTCACGCCATCCGGTAGCCAAGGGACACGAGGCCTATACACTCTGTTCGCTCGCATAATAGTAGTATGCACTGGGTAACGATCACGGAGCTTCCAGCGGCTATGCATCATAAGAACGCTTCTCCACAGGCCTCAGTGACGGACGTGCTTTCCAAGTTAGCACAGTTTTTCGCAGCATCCCAGCAATCGACAGTTTCTCGGTCGGATCAGGAATTATTCGACGGCGCTGGGTCGGTGCACTCCGCGGTTGCATTAGGTTTATAGGGTCCGACAGGATGGCGAAAGGGATTCGGACGATTTCGAGTTTTCCCTTTCGGAACATCGGAAGCTGCCATACATTTCTTCCGGCATTATCTTCCAGTGGTTGTTCCTTCGGACTACATTGCTGCGATGTTGGATAAGAGACTTATAGCGTCATTGGACACGGAATTTTGGAACAGTTCAGGGACATTGTCCCTGACTTACCGACACAGTCCAATAATGTCATTAGAACATGTGTATTATTTATCGACGCTATATATATAAGCTTACTACCAAGCATGATAGTTTAGTTTCTTGTCCGCAATGCTCATTTCTGCCTTTTATCATTTATAGGAATAATTTATTTTGGCAGAACAGGGCATACCGAGAGTTCATATGCGTCTAGACGGCGTGGTTAAAGACTGTAAATTATCTTTTTCGCCGTCTATGTCTTTTCCAACCACAGTGTTGGAAACGACAATGATGTCTAATAGACTTAACTTAGACGCTTTTTCATACGTAATCCACCTTACTGAGGCGTTATCATTACGTCTTCAAGAGAAAGAATTCCGGGATATGATCCTCAATGTGATTTCTTTTGAGGGCAGTAGTTTGTTCACGTATAACTCCGCCCTTCAGTGGCTACCTGGAGTTGGTTAGACGTGACGCAGCCCTAGCTACATCCACGCGCGTGGATAGTAAGGTGAAGAACTCTCTCAGAGTCGCTTCAGTCTCGGAGAAGCTTCTCTTCGACGGCAACTTTTCAGCAATCCATGAATTGCTCGTTTTACACGTTCTCTTGTCTATCTAGTGTAGCAAGAGATTCAGACTGGGGCAAACATTCGGTGGTTGACTCAGAGAGTGCCACTGCAGTTGCCGGATCCGAGTTTTATAATTATGACGGTTGCCAGTCAAACGGGTTGGGATACAATATTGATCCCAACGGATTCGAAGTGCCAGGGTCTTTGGGTTCCGCAGTCTCTAGGCAAGCACTTATCTTCCACGGAATAATGTTTTTTAGGCTTGCTTTATGTCATTGGATGAACATTATTCAGAAACGCATGTCCAAATCCTGTCCGATAATACGACAGTAGTGGCGTATCTCCGGAACCAGGGAGGCACTCATTCGTTTCCGTTATTCAATTTAATGGAAAGAATCCTTCTGTTTGTTATAGTACACCAAGTTCTGCTTCGATCCGTCATATTCCGGGTCGTCTGATTGTATTACCGGACTCCCTTTCACTTATGGGTCGCTTGTTGCCGTCAGAATGGACTCTCAACAAACAAGTATTCAATCAGATTTGCTATCAATGGGAGCGCCCAATGATAATTTATTTACGACACAACTTGCTAATCAATTGCAGACGTATGTGTTTACATGTCCGGATCTCTGAGCTTATGTTGTTAACGCTCTGTTGATCTAATAGGACGGAATGATAGGATATGCGTATCCTCCTGCACTGTTGTTTCAGCAAGTATTGCTAAGATAAACAACCACAATACATTTCTGTTGATAGCATCTCTGTCTTCACAGAGACCGTGGGTTAATTTACTCTGAGGTCTACTGTGGGACTTAACGCGAAAACTTCCTCCATGAGAGGATCTTTTTTCGCTGGGAAAAATTGTGTCATCTTCATCACAACCCGCAAGGTCTCAACCTTCACGTATTCCGTTGTGTGGTCCTTATTGCATTGTAAGCATTGTACTGGACGAGCTTTGGACGCGATTTCTTACTGTAGGAGAACCTCTTCTTCACTATTCTATGCGGCTAAAGTGGAGGCTCTTCCGTCGTTGGTGTAGGGATCACTATGTTGATATTGTTGATCCCTCCATACTAGTCATTGCAACTTTCTAGTATACTTGTTTGACAAGATCTACTGCAGCCTGTTACTATTAGGGTTATAGGTTTATGTTATCTCATACCTATGCACTCTATGATAGTTTACAATTGAGTCTTATGTCTCTTTATCTAAGTCAGTTAGTAACTTTTCGATAAATAGACTTAGAATCATTAGATTAAATTTCTATACGGAATTTAACTTTGGTTCTTATTTAGCTAAGTAATCATTTGAGCCTCTGGAAACAGTAGTTTTCAAATTCTGACCTTCTAGACAGTAATTCTGTTGGCTTTTCTTTTACTGAGGAGTCAGTGAGCTTCATGCACTATCGGTGGATGATTCTCACTTTCGTAGTTTCGGAATCACTACTTCCTTTACTATTTAGGTTGGATTTTTGCATAAGAGTCAGGCTCCTAATAAATATCCGGAACCTATTGTTATTAAGGTCCTTCCGTCTTTGTACGGGCATAGGCCTTTACTCTGTCCGGTTAGAGTTTACGTATTTTTAAACAGATATCTGTTTATTACTACGGGCGTAAGCTTCTTCTGTCTTTGATGCCTAATAGAAGGACGTTACGCTCCATTCTATTGCTAATGGATTCAATTAACTATCGATACTGCTTATGGTATATCATTGACTCAGCAGTTGTGTTTGAGATTTCGGCTCATGAAGTAAGAGTTCTTCTACATCTTGGGCTTACATTAATAGTGTCACTATTATAGATTTTTGAAGGCTGCTCATTGCGCTCAGCCATCCACATTCATGAATTTTTATCTCAGAAATATCGAGTCCATTTCTGGAGGCCTCTATTGTTAGGTCTATTATCTACTGCTCAGAATGTCATTCACTTAACAGTTGCTACTATAGCTAGGTAGGCTGTCTGTTTCGGCAGTGACTCCGTTCTGCTGCCCTCTTCGCTCTGGGCTATTTGACCCAGGGCAAGAAAAAGGGGGGGGGGGAGGGTGTTCCCTTGGGTCACCTGTTTTACTATGAAAACAAGGGGATACCTCCTCCGGAGTTAGTAATTCTGAGCTGTTATTGAAATGTTTTTTTAGTGAGAAGTTTATGTTCTAAAAATTCATTCAGGACTTAGTTTTTAAAGTATAGCTTTTGAATTTAGCACGTGTCAACGGTCGTTATTATACAATCCTCAGACACTTTTAAGAAGTATAAAGAGTCTCTATTCTCTAGACTTACTTTATTTATTGGCTTACTTTAAAAATTGTTAGTATAAGGATTATATTGGATATTAATAGAGTACATGGGTGTAGGATGCTCAATTTTGGAAGGTGTTGTATCTTTCTGATTTATCATAAATATGAAAGATACATGTAAGGCCTAATACTTCTTTTTCCCTAGAGGGGATGACTCTATTTTATATATTGAGCGTATTCCAACTTGCTCTATGTCCTTGGCCCTCCAGCCTTTTTACTATTCAGCTATGTCTGGGTCATTGGTACAGTATAAAAATGTTAAAAAATTTATAGTAATTTATATATTTTTTATACTTACCAATGACCCAGACGGGGATGGCCCTCCCAGGAGTTGGGAACTCATACCTCCCCGCTGAGTACATAGCGCTTACCAGGCACTGGTTATAAGAATGATTAATGGAGCCAATTTCGGAACGTCCTTGACACTGCGCATGCGCAGTAGAGGTTAAGTGTGGAGGGCCATTCAGGACATGTTTTCTTTGGTTTTAGATGCAAATTTTGGGGATTGGGGGGCAAAATTTGTGTTTGGCCCTATATTTTAAGAGTTAGCACCAGCTATGTCTGGGTCATTGGTAAGGATAAAAAATATATAAATTACTATAAATTTTATAACTTTCAGAACCGTGAGGTCGATTTGAACCAAATTTGATATGAGATGATAATGGGTAGTTGATTGAGGCAAAAAAAATACTACCCGTGGGAACCTCGGGAGCTAAAAATAGGAAAAACCTTAAAACTGCCATATCTCCAAAACTACATGTCACAGAGAATTCTTATTTTGTATAAAGCTTAATTTTATCCAGTAGAATAGAATGGTTAAAAAAATCCCTATCGGTTTGATCACAAGGTACTTTTTTCAGGACTTCAAAAAACTTCTCTGAGTCAGCACTTTTTAACACAGTTGGCAATGGGAAAAACATTAAAAAATCTTCTCCAGATCCAGCAGGCAGAATCTTTTGATATTTGGTATGCAACATTGTGGGGTGGATCTGATTCAAGTTTGTTCAAATTGGCTCCCTAGATTCATATTTGGGCTCACTATAGAAGCTCGAATTCGAACTTGGTGCATTTCAGGCAAATTTCTTCAAAAATCTTCTTCTCCAGATCCAGCAATTTGAATCTTTTGATATTTGATATGCAACATTGTGGGGGTGGATCTGATTCAAGTTTGTTTGAATCGGCCCCTTGGGTGTATATTTGGGCTCAGTATAGGAGCCCAAATTTGAACTTAGTGCATTTCAGGTAAATTTCTTTGAAAATCTTCTCAAGATCCAGCCGGCAGAATCTTTTGATATTGGGTATGCACCATGCTTGGATGAGGGGGGGGGGGGGGGGGGGGGAGGGGGAGGGTATTCAAGTTTGTTGAAGCCAGGTCCCTGGGTTCATATTTGGGCTCACTGTGGTAGCCCGAATTATAACTTAGTCCAAAATGAGGAATATTTTTATACTCTACCAATGACCCAGACTTAGCTGGTGCTAACTCTAAAATATTTAGAGCCAAACACAAATTTTACCCCCCAATCCCCAAAATTTGCATCTAAAACCGAAAATTGCATGTCTTATATGGTCCTCCATACTTTTACTCCACTGCGCATGCACAGTGTCAAGGAGGTCTCGAAATTGGCGAAATTATCATTCTTTGTTTCGCCCTCAATTCAGTGCCTGGAGTCATGTTTCCGGTTGTGTACACTTCTTGTTTGTGTTGACAACTGTTACTTCTGATAGTGATTACTTGTCCTCTGCTTAGTTCAGTTCATAGCAAGATACGTTATTATTGTCCGTAAGTGTTACATTCATTTTTTGAAATGGTTTTAAAATTTTTATCCAAACTTAGGCTTTTTTGGGATCCATTTGGGCTCATTGTTCCCAGTGGGAACTTGGGCTCTTCTGAAAATTTTTTCAAAAATTTTTTTTGGGGGAAATTATTTTCTTTCGAAATGTTATAATGGATTATATTATATTATGTATCTTTATTTCAAGGGTTAGTGCAAGTAATATGACTGTCTATATTTTTTCTTGATGAAAAAATATTGTTCAAATTGTAATTCGAGGATATGTTCCTCTAATTCTCAGGTTCATTGTGTTCTTCTAGTCAATGTATTCACACTAATTCTTGCTCTGTGTGTCGATTGGAATGACAACGTTGGAGACGTGTGTCACGGTATTTTGTTAGCGGTGAGGGGTCCATTCCGGTCCTCTCTCTGCAGGGTCACTCTACTTTATCAGTTTCTTTTTCAGAATTCAGAGTGATGTTTCCGTGATGTCTTCAACAAGTGTCTGTCGTTGCAATATTAGGGCTAGCGGGAAGTGCTCAAGGTATTACGACAATTGCCGGGAGTTCCCTAGTAGGATCGAAGGCATTGATCGCCCGCTAATCCGCCCTGTGTCGAATGGATCGGCATCTGGGTTCCTAGCTCATCCAGGTCCATCCAGGCTGCGAGCGAGAGAGGTCTCTCTCTCGTACTACAACATCTGGGTCCAGATGTTGTGGTACAAAACGTTCCTCAGTCGGAGCATACATCCACCGCTCGGGACGCTCCATTATATAGACAGTCCTGAGAGACTGCTCTTTCGGCTTCCTCATCCTCACGGCAGCACACGCGACCGCATCTTGGCTATGTGACCAGTGATATTCAACCAAAATCGCCGACCAGGGATTCTACGGCGAGCAGGTCATGCCATCTGGTAACCAAGGATACGAGGCCTCCATACTCCAGACGTTTCGCATATAAGAAGTATGCAGGAGTCAACGTCCAAGGAGCTTCCAGCGGCTAAATCCTGTAAGACTGCAGCTTCACAGGCCTCCGTGACGGACATACTATCGCAGATAGCACAAATTATCGCAGCAACCGACAGTAACTCTGTCGGATCAGGAATTATCTGAGGAAGCTGGGTTGGTACGTTCTGCTGCAGGTTCAGGCACTGATGACCAAGAATTACAAGTGGTCCAACAGGATGGCGAAAGGGATACAGAGGAGTTGTATTTTTCCCTTTCGGAACAACATAATTGCCGTAGAGTACATCCGGCATTATCATCTGACGTTCCTCTGGACCAAAAAATGCTGTGTTGCCGGATAAGAGACTGATAGCGCCACTGGACTCAGAATTCTTAATCGGTTTAGGGACATTGTCCCTCATTTTCCGACATAGTCCAGAAATGTCTCACGGTCATTTGAACTATTGAATGACGCTATATATAACTTGCTACCTAAACGGGCAAGTCCGGTTTCTTATCGCCAGATGCTCTACATCTGCCTTTTATCAATTCAAGGAATAATTTCGAAACGGCAGGACAGAGCATTCCGAGAGTTGCTCTGCGTCTAGATGACCAGGCCAAAGACCTGTATTGTCTATACCGTCGTCAATATCAATTCCAACCACGATGTTGGAAACGACAATATCGTCTAGCAGGGTTAGCTTAGATGCATCATCGTACGCAGATCACCTTACTAGAGCGTTATCATTACATCTCAAAGGAAAAAGATTCAAGGATGTACAACCTCCTTAAGAGTTCTTTCAAGGGCCTCACGTATAACTTAGCCCTTTTAGTGGCAATATGGAGTTGGTTAGACGTGACGTGGCCCTGGCTACAGTAAGGTGAAAAACTAAGAGTCGCTCCGTTCTCGGGAGAGTTTCTCTTCGACGGCAAGCTTTCTGCAGTCTATGATGAGATAAGTAAGAAAGCTTCAGACTGTCTGCTATTCAAATCCGCTTCCATAGAGTTGTATTCAGCGGAGAAAAGTAGGACAGGCACTTCTAGGGCGAATACGTCCAAGGGAAGTTCCTATAGAGGTTCCTATGCGTCCTCTAGGTCTTACTCTAGAGACTGTCAGGGTAGCGACTCAGGTAGGGGCCGTAATACTGGCCGAGACATCCGGTGAGACGCTCCTAAGTTGACGGGGCGAGGTGCGGGCCATGGAGGACATGGTTTCTCCTTCCGTAAGTCTCGCAGGACCAGGAGGTAATGGTATTAACCTCTATCGTGTACCAGTGAGCGGAAGATTGTCGATTTTCTCAATCAATTGGGAGTAGATTACGGACGTCCCTTGGATTCGAGGGGTGATTTCGGAAGGACTAAATTGTCCTTCAGACGAAAACCTCCGTTAACTCGAAGTCCAAGATGGACTCAGTTTCCGTCAAGTCCGCAGGAAAGAGGCTCGCTTCCATCAGAAGTATTTGTCTCTTTTGGACAAGATCGCGATAGAGATCGTAGAAATCCAGGAATCTCCAGGTTTCTTTTCTGGTTCCGAAACCAGATGGCTCATTCCGTCCACTCATAAATCTGAGCTGGATAAACAAGCTGATCGTCGCTCCAAGATTCTATATGGAGACCATCCGATCGGTTAGAGCGAGTATTCGGGTGAACGACTATGCTATATGCTTAGATCTCAAGATGTGCACTTTCACGTCATGGTACATCAGGCGTTCAGAAAGTATCTTCGCTATGCCGTCATAGGAGTCGTGTATCAGCTCCGAGCAATGTGTTTCGGTCTGAATCTAGCACCCTGGGCTTTCACTCGAATAATGAACTTGGTAATGACTCATTTCCGAGCTCATTCGTCTGCGGTAACGTTGGCCTACCTTGACGACATTCTTCAGAGGTATGGCAATGAGTTAACGCTTCAGAACGATGTGCAGAATCTGCTTCTATTGCTCCGACATCTCAGTTTCATAAGTAAACGAGGAGAAGTCGGATCTGGTGTCGTCCAAGTCATTCACCCACCAGGGGATGAACTTTGAGACGCACAATAATCTCGTTCGTCTGCTGTTATCCAGAGCGAAATTTAAACATTTGTTACGCTCGATATTGTCTTCACAGACAAAGTTACAGCGAGAGATTTCATGAGACTGACAGGTTTGTGCTGAGCTGCCGTGGATTTTATTCCAATGGGGCGGCTACGCACTCGTCCTCTCCAAATTTTCTGACCCAGAATTGGAGGGTGAAGATTCATTCGCTCGATAGGACATCCTCTTGTCAAATCAAGTGAACAAGAGATTCAGACTTGGGCAGACATTCAGTGGTTAACTCAAGGAGTTCCACTGCAATTGCCTGATCTGAGTTTTACAGTTTTGACGGATGCCAGTCAAACAGGTTGGGACTCAACATTGAGCCCAATGGATTTGAAGTGCTAGGATCTTTGGGATCCGCAGTTCCTAATCAAGCACATAAACATCAAGAAATGATGTCAATTTGGCTTGCGCTACGTGATTGGATGAACGTTATTCAAAATGCTCACGTGTAAATTCTGTCCGACAATTCGATGATATTAGCGTATATTCGAAAGGGTGGCACTCATTCCATTTTGTTATTCAAGTTAACGGAATGAATCCTTCTGTTTGTACTAGAACATCAATTTCTCCTTTCGGTCCGTCATATCCCAGGTCGTCTGAACGTATTAGCGGACTCCCTTTTACAGAGGGGTCGCTTGTTGCCGTCAGAATGGACTTTCAGCAAACGAGTATTCAATCAGATTTGCTACCAATGAGAGCGGCTAATGATGGACTTATTTGCGACGCATCTCAACTATCAGTTGCAGACGTATGTGTCACCATGTTCAGATCCTCGAGCATTTACAGTAGGCGCTCTATCGATCTCGTGAGACGGAATAATAGGATATGCGTATCCTCCAGCGCCGTTGATTCAGCAGATATTGCTCAAGTTAAATAATCTCAATGCAAAATTCTGTTGGTAGCATCTCTATCTCCACAAAGACCGTGGATTAATCTACTCAGGTGTCTGTTGTGGGACATGCCGTGGAAGCTTCCTCCACATTTCGGTCCATTCTATGGCTAGATGGATTCAATTAACTATCCGTACTGCTTATGATAATATCTTCAACTCGGCAGTCTGTGCTTAAAATTGCAGCTCATGAAGTAAGAGTTCTTTCTACATCATGGGCTTACTCTAATAGTGTTGCTATTACAGATCTAATGAGGGCCGGATATTGGTTTCAGCCTTCCACTTTCACGAATCTGTACCTTAGAAATATTGAGTCCATTTCTGGAGATCTGCATTGTTTAGGTCTGTTATCTGTTGCTTAGAATGTCATCCACTAAACAGTTGCAACTATAGTTGTGTAGGCTTTCGGTTCAGGCAGTGACTCTGTCCTGCTGCCCTCTTTGCTCTGGAGTATTTGATCCAGGGCAAGGGGAGGGGGGGTTTGGGGGCAGGGGCGGGTGTTCCCTTAAGTCACCTGCTTTATAGTGATAAGCAAAGGAATACCTCCCCTGGAGTCAGTAATTCCAGTCGGTACCGGGATGATTTTAAAGTGTAAAGCTAATGTTTACTCATTCATGTAATATTTTTAAAGTGTAGCTCGGTGTGAAGCATTTGTATATGTCACATGTCATACGGGCGTTAATATACAATCCTCAGACACTTTTAATGAGTATAAAGAGTCTCATTTCTCTGGAATTCCTTTATTTATTGGCTTTCCTTTAAAAATAATTAGCATAACAGGTTTTACTGGAGGTTAATAGAGATCTTTGATGTTATTGTGCTCAAGTACAGAATAGTGTTGTGTCTTTCTTGTTTTGATGCAAATAGAAAGATACATGTAAAGCCTATTTCTCCTTTCTCCTCGAGGGGATAATTCTGTATATGTAGTTGAGTCTATTGGATTTTTATGTCCTAGGCTCTCCAACCTTTTTTCTGTTCAGCTAAGTCTGGGTCATTGGTACAGTATAAAAATGTTAAAAAATTTGTAGTAATTTATATATTTTTTATACTTACCAATGACCCCGACGGGGATGGCCCTCCCATGAGTTCGGAACTTATACCTCCCCGCTGAGTACATAACGCTTACCAGGCACTGGTTGTAAGAATGATAATTGCGCCAATTTTGAGGCGACCTTGACACTACGCATGCGCAGTGGAGTAAAAGTATCGAGGACCTTACAGGACATGTAATTTTCGGTTTTAGATGCAAATTTTGGGGATTGGGGGGTAAAATTTGTGTTTGGCCCTAAATATTTTAGAGTTAGCACCAGCTAAGTCTGGGTTTAACTTTCTTTAACAATCTTCTTCAGATCCAGCAGTTGGAATGTTTTGATATTTGGTATGCAGCATCCTTAGGGGGGTGAGATTCAAGGTTTGTTCAAGGCCATGTCCCTAGTCCATATTTGGGCTCACTGTGGGAGCCCGAATGATAACTTAGTTCAAAATGAGGAATTTTCTTTTAAAAATCTTCTTCTTCAGATCCAGCAGTCGGAATGTTTTGATATTTGGTATGCAGCATCCTGTAGGGGGGTGGAAGTCAAGTTTGTTCAAGCCATGTCCCTAGGTCCATATTTGGACTCACTGTGGGAGCTTTGAATTGTAACTTCATTCAAAATGAGGAATTTTCTTTAAAAATCTTCTTCTTCAGATCCAGCAGTCGGAATGTTTTGATATTTGGTGTGCAGCATCCTTTGGGGGGGGGGGGGGGGGGGGGGGGGGATCAATTGTGTTGAAGCCAAGTCCCTGGGTTCATATATGGGCTCCGAATTATACTTAGTCCAATATCAGGAATATTCTTAAAAATCTTTCTGTTTTTTAGATCACTGGTCAGAATCTTTGGATATTTGGTATAAGCTTTTCTTAGGAGGAGCAGATTGCAACTTGTTGAAGATCAGTTATCAATTCTCTGGGTTCATATTAGGCTACCATGTCAGGTGAGCGCCCTCAGGCCCCTGGGGGCCTCTTGTTTCTCATCTTTCATCAACTTGGTTTTATTTATTTCATGGATGATACTGACATATTTTAGAAAACATAATTTTCATTTTCACCATATAGCCTTAACTGCTGATGTGATTGTAAAGCACCAATAAATCAATAAATACTGGTAAAATAGGACCCAGAAACCAATGTCTAGGGTGGAAGTCCTCTAAGGTTGATAGCATAGGTATAAATAATTAACTAAACCTATTTCATGCACATCACCAAAAGTTGCATGCATAAGTATATAAAGAACAAAGTACAAAATATGACTGAAGACAGTACAAATGTGGCTAAATTTGATTTCATACTTTTGGTGTGATAATGATATAGCCTTATATGCTAAAAGTGGACCTTAAACACCAATAAATACAAAACTATTTGTTTTCAATAAGCAGATTTCAATGAAGGGTCCATAAGATATGTTTTGGAGACAAATTGTAATAAAAATATGAATGCAGTTTTAGCTCAACTTGCCAAGGTCAAGTATGAGCTATTGGGATGGGTTGTGAGCTGTTGTCCATACGTACGTGCAGGGGGACCCAGCCCTAGGGTGAAATTTAGGGACACTTCAAGTCTCACTCCAGAAAAAATAGGGAGGACTGCAAATTCAAGTTGGCAAACTTGGTGCGCAAGTGGGGAAATTGAGAATATTTACATGTATGTTCCACCCCTTCTTATTTTCAGCTCGTGGACCTCCATTAACAACTGATTACATCCAGGGTCCAGTTGCAAGTTTATATATGCATTTTATGCCAGGTTAGAAAAAATGAAAAAGTAATTGATTGAAAATCCCCCTGCTACCCACTTGATAACCCCCCCCCCCCCCCCCCCCCCCCCCCCCCCCCCCCCCGCCCCCACACACACACACCACACACACACCCTGTTGTTGCTTTTGACCAAAGTCTACTGAGCTAATTATTTCCTTAGTCTGAAAGTGTGAACAGGATCATATGTAAGAAGGTTGCTTGGTAGGTACTTTTTCCACGAACTTTCATGTGGATGTTTGTGTCTTGTACAAAGCTTTTCTTGTCTTCACTAAAGCTTTTTTTCACGTGTTTTCAATTCCATTCGTGTTTGCAAATACACTGGCAAAACAAAATAAAAATACAGTGTTAGAAAATTTGTCTGTTGTGTGTGTGTGTGCATTTTCAGTCGAGAATTTTACGACCTTCTAAGCGATGTAACCTATTTTCAAACTGGGTTATTTTGTAGAGCCCCGCAAGTCACCTATTTTCGCTTCGAGACTTGAAGATCCGATCCGACGGAAACATAACAAAATAGAAATAAAAAATCCACAAAAAGCGACAATGGATAATTGATTCTTATGTGATTTCATATAAATAGTTGTTTATTTGACGAATGGAAATGCTCTTTTATCAACACTCAAGCACGTTAGATTCTTGAAAACAATTGTTTTTATGTAAACCTTGGATCACTCAGTTATGCCTTTCCTCATTTCGGTCATTTTTTTAGAGGGCGACTTCGAGTCGCCCTGACTTATTTTCAAGACGACTTTGTGCATAGTACGGTGACCAAATCGCCCCTAGTCGCCCTCGTGGCTGGCCCCTGCGTACTTGCGTCCACAATTTCTTTAGCACACCCCACAGGCCACAGCTCTCACCCGATCAGTTCCAATTTCATACGTGGCTTTAGGGCAATGTCTATTGGGAGCTAGCAAATTTTTCAGAATTTTTTGAAAAACATGGCCATCAGCGGCAATTTTAAGATTTGGCATATAAATTGTTAACATCCATTGGCACATCCTACATGCCGCATCTCTTACTTGAACATTTTCCAGTTTCATATGTAGCTTTGGTGTGAGGTCTAGATGGGAGCTATCAAATATTTCCGAATTTTGTTGAAAAGCATGGCAGCTAGCAGCCATATTGGATTTGACACATAAATTGTCAATAATTCCATTGGCACACCCTACAGGGCCTCTTCTCTCACCCGTTTAGTTCCAAATTTCATCTGTGCCTTTATAAAGACAAGGCCTAGATGGGAGCTATTGAATTTTCTGAATTCTTTGAAAAACATGGCCGCAGTGGCCATCTTAGATTTGGCACATAAATTGTCAACTATTCCATTGGCACCCCCTACAGGCTGCATCTCTCACCCAATCTTTTTCAAATTTTATATGTAGCTTTGTTTTTGATATTTAGATGGAAGCTGTCAATTTGTCTGAATTTCAGTGAAAAAGCATGGCTGCCGCAGCCATCTTGAATTTGTCACATAAATTGTCAACAAGTCCATTAGCACACCCTAGGGGCCATATTTCTCAACTGATTTTTTTCAAATTTCATATGTAGTTTTGGTATCTAGATGGAAGCTGTACATTTTTCTGAATTTTGTTGAAAAACAAGGTCACCAGCAGCCCATCTTTGATTTGACAAATAAATTGTTAACAATTCCATTAACATACCCTACAGGCCAGATCTGTCACTCGATTTTTTAGCTCAACTTTGGCGAGCCAAATTTGAGCTTATGCCATGGCTAGTTGTCCGTCTGTCTGTCTGGCTGCCTGTATTTATGAACCGATCTTACGAAACTTCTTTTGTTATGACTGTGGGACGAGAACAAGTGTTTTGGGGTCCGATCCGAAATTTAAGTTGGCCGCTGGCGGCCCATTTTGTACAAACTTAGGTGTAATCAGATTTTTGCACAGAACTTCCATATGAAAGCGCTGATTTGAATAATTTTTTGTATGAATGTTTAGTACCATGGGATACATCGCATATAATACGGGTTTTTTCTTGTACGTAAATTATGCAAATTAGACTAACTTGATGTATTTAGTGTTACTTTCAGCACTGTAAGTGCAAATGCCATTACGGCTCGGGCTAGAGACCGTATTTGTAAACCGATCTTTACGAAACTTCTTGGGTACCTTTGGTATCACCGTGGGATGAGAACGAGTGTTTTTGGGTGCGGTCCGAAATTCAAGATGGCCGATGGCAGCCATTTTGTGCAAAATTAGGTGCAATCAGATTTTTGCACAGAACTTCCATATGAAAGTGCTGATTTCAATAATTTTTTGAGTGAATGTTTTAGTACCATGGGATACATCACATATAATAATGTTTTTTTTTCTCGTGCAGAAATTATGCAATTAGATGAACTTTGATTTTTTCAGTGCTGCTTACACACAGTAAGTACACATGTCAATACGGCTCGGGCTAGAGGCTGTATTTATCAACCGAATCCTCACGAAACTTCTTGGGTACCTCTGTTATCACCTTGGGATGAGAACGAGTGTTTCTGAGTGCGGTCCAAAATTCAAGATGGCTGCCAGTGGCCATTTTGTACCGAAATTAGGTCTAATCAGTTTTTTGTACACAACTTTTATACGACTCAGGCTAGAGGCTGTATTTATGAACCGATCTTTACGAATCTTCTTGGGTACCTTTGTTATCACCGTGGGATGAGAACGAGTGTTTTGGGGTGTGGTCCGAAATTCAAGATGGCCACCAGCATCCATTTTTTACCAAAATTAGTGCAATCAGTCTTTTGTGCAGAACTTCTGTATGAAAGTTCTGATTTGAATAAATTTTTGTATGAATGTTTAGTAACATGGAATACATCACATATAGTACAGGTTTTTTTCTCGTGCAGAAATTATGCAAATTAGATAAATTTTGATTTATTTAGTGCTACTTATACACTGTAACTGCACATGTCAATACAGCTCGGGCTGGAGGCTGTATTTATCAACTGATCTTCACAAAACTTCTTGGGTACCTTTGTTATCACTTTGGGACGAGAACGAGTGTTTCTGAGTGCAGTCCAAAATTCAAGATGGCTGCCAGTGGCCATTTTGTACCGAAATTAGGTCCAATCAGTTTTTTGTCACAACTTCTATACAGCTCGTATTTATGAACTGATCTTCACGAAACTTCTTGGGTACCTTTGTTTTCACCTTGGGACAGGAATGAGTGTGTTTTGGGGTGCCTTTGTTATCACTGTGCTATGAGAACAAATATTTTGGGGTTCAGTCAGACCCACTCTGGTACTCAAAGATTTCTTTTCTAGTTTAGCATCTGACTGTCACCTACCTTTACAATACTTTACCTATACATTTGTTACAAGCTACGACCAGTATTTATGTACAGACTGCTAAAATTCTTTATATGTACCTTTGTTATCAGGTCATTACCTGGATGTTTGTCATTGCTGTGTCACATATTATACATGTACATGTCTTGACAAGTTGAGCTACAGTGTCATTGACACTTTCATTCAAATTTTATATGCTAATGTTACGCTGAAAGCTATTTTTGTCCAGGCCTGTATTTCAGGATCTTCACAGACAATAATAATAATAATAAGGGAGTTTTATATAGCGTAAAATCACAAGCTGTGCTCTAAAATGCTGTACAACAAAATACAAAAATCCAGTTACTAAAAACTTGACAAGCACTTACACCCCAATGTTTTGTTCTGACAGTTGATGAAATTATTTTAGATTTTTGTTAAATAAGATATGGTACTAATACACCGAATTATCCAAATAGAAACGGTGTGCAAAGCAAACAGATGTTGCAGTGTCAAAATGCTTGATTCTCTGCAAAACATTCTTTTTGATTTATAGGTTACTCTATAACCTATGGGCAGTTAACAGGTAAAAGATAATAATGAAAGGATAGTAAATGGTTTGGTGTTTGAGAAATATATACAAGTACAGGGTCATTCGTTAAAACAAAATGTGATGAAGTGTGACCCACTCCATATTTTGGGATATGTATTAGTAACCTCAAATTCCAGTTGATTGTGAATTGTCTGTGATTTGATAGATTGTTTCTTTATTTTCCAGGTTGTTGCAGATCTCCTCATTTAATGGTAAAATGAATGCACTAAATGAGGTAAACAAGGTAATTGCCAATGTATCCTTCCACCAGAGTAGGCATTCACAAGCAGATGAAGATGAATGGCTTACTGCAGAGAAAATGGCGGTACGTTATGTATGAAGTAGCATGAGTGTGATAAGCTGATAGGATTTATTTGTTATCGTTTGTTAAATTTTATCAACCTTGAATAACAGACTGGGCCATGAAATTTGTCCTGATTCACGAAAATGAGTTTTGATTCTTGCAAACTCTTTCTGTGAGAATCAATTTTCAGTTCTTAAATAATTTAAGATTGGAGAATAACTCTTCGGACCTCGCTCTAATTATGGTTAGTTTCTTGTCTTACATGAACATGCAGAACACATATTCCAACATACAGGGTTTTGGTGGTCTTGCCGATGGAAGTTACATTAATTTGGCAGTGGTTTCTAGTCAAGGCTTGGCTGACTATAGGAGCCAAGACTTCACTAGACAACATTGCTAA
This sequence comes from Pictodentalium vernedei, assembly GCA_031216915.1. Lineage (NCBI taxonomy): Eukaryota > Metazoa > Mollusca > Scaphopoda > Dentaliida > Dentaliidae > Pictodentalium > Pictodentalium vernedei. The sequence continues at coordinate 206,683,348 of CM062290.1, forward strand.
ATCAAACTTTTGTCTTATGAATGAGCTAAAAAAGTACAATTCTCCAGGCCTTTAAGGACACTTTCAGAATCTAATGGACATTTTTCGATAATCAAAGTTGATTCTCATTGCTTTCCTCACGAGAATCATTTGCGAAAATTGTTTAGGATTCTCACAGGAGTTTTTATCATTGTAGATGGCACATTTCTTGATTAACTAAAAATATTCCTTTTTGGCTCAAAAAATAGCTTATGACCCCTTATTGGACCGTGCTTATCCACCTTGTTCTATTGAAGGGTCATAAACTTGTTTGGTAGATAAAGGTTGAAAAAATCTGAATGGCTTTGGCCTGTTAAGGCTTTTATGTTAGGTAATGGGTTAACTGTTTTAGTGTCAAGATCAGTTTAATCAATTTTTTCTCTCTCTCGATACACAAGCTTGTTGATCTTTCTCCAGAACAGGTCATTAACTGCATTTTCGGAATAAAAAGTGAAACATTTTAGTATTTTATGAAAAAATAGTATGTTGTTAACAACTTCATTGATGTGGTCTTGTTGCAAGTATAATAGAATGGATACATTTTTATATCCCCACTTTCGAAGAAATGGGGGAGGGGGGGTATACTGGATTACATGCGTCTGTCTGTCTGTCCGTCCGTCCGTCTGTCTGTGCATCCATGTGTCAGTCCGTGTGTGAGTCCGTCCGAGAATATTTCATTTATGCTGCATCATTCCAGCACTGCAGTGGGGGTATAAATTGCCTTCAAAAATAGCTCTTGTTGCTTTTGCCAGTATTTTTCCTTCCTGTGTCATTCTGTTAGAAAACGATCCATCCCTCATTCTTTTTCATCAGGATATCAGATTGTTTATTTTAACAAGTATTATTGAATTAATCATTTATATTGAAGTGAAAATAAATCTCATCAGAGTGAACATCTCTGTACCAATGATTTAGTCCAGGCACATTAGACATAAAAATGAGAAAGTAAGGAAAAAAATCGGAGAAAGCTGATTTTTTTATATGTTTCCGGGACACACATTGTGGATAAAGTGTGAAAAGTCCCCGCGAATCCGAGTTGAGCTTTTTTAGTTATAACGTTTTTTTGATGAAAAAAAAAATTAAAAAAAAAATTCGACCCAGCTCCATATTTCTCATTCTTATTCACCTTTGTAGGGTGAGAATCATAAATATCGTGCTGAATTATATTGAGAATACATATCCCCAACAGAAAATGCCAACTTTGTACCAATCCTCACACTCAATGGTGAAATATTCACGAAAATGTACAAAATTACGAAAAAATTTTTATTGTTTTCATACACACAACGGTACACAACGTCCATTAAATCAAATCTATGACTACTTTGGGAGTTAAATTATATATCAAAAATTGCACAAAAGCAGTGGCTTTATAATGATATATAACAATAGTCATTTATTCCATAATGAACTGGTGAAACGTGTGAAATATTAACCATACCCACTAAACTCAAATTCAAACGGCATCGACTTTTCTCATTCAAATACCGTATTATAGCATCATTGTTTCAATTTCCATGTTCGATTAAATCACATAATGTGGTGTTCGTCTACTCAAGATGCAAACTGAATGTCAGAAACAGGGACTGAACGTTTGTCCAGTGACGTTTGACCAACCACTTTATATCAAAGCAGTGGAGATTGTGTCTTCGTCAGATAAGTTGACAAAAGTTTTCGTTAGACTCGGCGGCTTCCATATGATTATGTCATATTTAGGGGCAATTGGTTCGATCATGGCTGGTAGCGGCTTGGATGAACTTTGGGGGACTGTTTATGCTGGTGGGTCAATCCATCATTTGTTCAGTGGTCATGCATATTCAAGAGCAGTTCGTGCCCATTTGCTAACACAAATTGCCATTACAAAACTTGTGTTTGAAGAAAGCCGAACACTTGATAACATAGACTGCACAGAAGTCAATGAAATATTCTGTGGACTTGCCAGAGGTGACTGTACAACAGCTGACGCTGTCAATCAAGAAAGTGTCAACCATCTACTGTCATCAAAATTACACAAACTGCTCCAGAATGCGTCCGTAGGACGCACAGGAAAGCTTTGGGTACAATACTAAGAGCAAATAGGTCTTCTCCAGTTGTTCTTGAGAGCAGAGCGCACAGGCGACTGGGAACTCCACACATATTTTTTCGCAATATGATTCCAGTATTTCACGCAGGTGGTCATTTTGCATACGCAAAAAGTTCTCATCTCTATTTGCAGCAGATGAATGAGCTAACAGAAATAATGCAACAGGATGATTTGAAGTTGTTCACTGAGAAAGGTTACTTTACCATAAGGCGCTCAGATAAATTCTGGGACGGGATATATTCTGATCAGACCATAGAGCAGTGTTTAATGAGAATGTTCAAGCTCCCTGGTGGTCTCACACATGGCAGGGGAATAACCGATAGCACTGTTGCGAAATGGGTATATGGACTACCTCTTTGCCTTCCGATATGTAATGCTCTCGAAACTTTTGTTCATGTTCACACTGGTCATGGCGAACAACATCGGGATCTCCGTCAAAGTTCACAATTGACTGATGCCAATGATATCACCAAATTATTGAACTGGCTCCGAGTGCATTCCCCCTTTCAGAATAGAGATCCACTACAATTAGTCTCTATAGCGACCGGGCTTGTGGCCGACGAAACTGTGAACTGTGACCAAGTTCGCAAAATTGGTGAATGTTGCGTATCGAATGTTGTAAGCAAAACGTTCAACAGCATCAAACTACGACGTGTTGACACTGTGAAGTCTTTCGCATCGATGGCAAATAGCATCAAAGTCCGTGGAAGTAAGGTAGTGATTGACCCCACAATTCTGTTCAACCGCATCACATGTGTTATTCAGTCACAAGCAGAGATGGAAGAGTATCTCAAATATGAACTCGCCCCGAAACCACCAGCATTGTTTGATTCTGCTGGAATGAGGAAGACACAGAAAAGCATGCTCGGTAAGATCGTCATATAAGGAGATATGTACATCATATTCCATTTATCTAGTGAGACATTTTGGGGCGAACGTCGTGGTTGTTTTTGATGGTTATGCTTGTACAATGTCGACAAAGGGCATGGAACAAGCCCGTAGATCTAAAGACAGGTATTCCATTGATATCAATATCTCACCCGAGTTACCAGCCACCACACCCCAATCCGATTTCCTTGCAAATGCCAAGAACAAAACCCAACTGATCGATCTTCTGATGCAGGAGCTATCTGCTGTCAATATTCAGTCCAAGCAGGCCGAGGCTGATGCTAATGTACTGATAGCCGAAACTGCACTTGACATCGCTCAAGATGACAACAATGTTGTCGTTGTGGGAACAGACACAGACTTGTTAGTCATTCTTACCTCTCGAGTTCAACCGGGATGTAATATTCACATGATGTATTCCATTACCCCAAACTTACTAGTTTCAGTTAGTGAAATAGCAACCAAAATGGGTGACCATAGAAGCAACCTCCTTGTAGCACATTCTATAAGTGGTTGTGACACTACTTCTGCACTCTTTCGAGTTGGTAAGAAGAAAGTATTCAGTACAATTGTCTCCGATGTTACTAGCGACTCACAACAGTATGTCAACACAATTTTGGCGGATGACAGTACACCAAGTGCAGTAGCCGCTGCCGGGGAACAACTTCTCCTGATCTTATACAGGAGTAAAACTGTTTCCTCTCTCGACCAATATAGATATGTCACTTACAAGCGTTATGTAGCAAAATCTAAACTGAATAAACCCATCGACCTAGCCTCACTCCCACCAAGCAGCGATGCTGCACAACAACATGTCTACAGATGTTATCTCCAGGTCCAACAATGGCTGGGCACTTCGCTTCCTCCGACGGATTGGGGGTGGTCGCTAGACAATGGACTTCCTGTACCGACTGCAGCCACAAAGCCATGTGCCCCCGATAACCTACTGAATCTGATCAGTTGTGGTTGCAAGAGTGCTTGTACAAAAAGGTGTGGGTGTAAGAAGGCAGGACTCTCTTGCTCAGGTTTGTGTAATTGCAGTTCGGATTCTTGTAACAACCACAGAAACACTGTCCTGTCGGAAATTCGATGAATAATATGTATATAGGTCATGTCATTTCTGTATATAGCGTTGATAATAGTCAATGTAACTTAATCCATGTTGATTGATTTGTACATTCTGTAAATATTATTTATTGATTTTTGTACATTCTGTAAATATTATTTATTGATCTAATACTGCCAGACACAGACGTGTCTGTTCGGTCCCAAGCCCGAAAATAGTTGAGTTCTCATGCTGACGAATTTTATGCCAAAAGGGGAACTCGGCCAGAAGCAGAGGGGGTCTTCCATAATGTCTATTTTGTTAGCAATGATAAAAGTCTTCAAATGGTGGTGGATTTTTTATCGTCTGTCCAACTAACATCCCGTTCTGTACTACGACCCTTTGGGCAAATCCGTTAGGAAAATCGTCATTTTTTGCGTAAATCCGATACTTTTTTGTGAATTTTCAATAATTTTTCGCAGAAATTGTCACAGAATGCACATTTTCCTCTAGGTAAATGTATATTAGACATTATGTAGCTCGAAATACGCGTAAACAAAAAATACAGTTGGATCAATTCGAGGTTACAAAGTTCGTGCGATTTTTTTAAATTTTTTTCAAACGCGTTTTCGAAAAAAGGCTGTAGAAAAAAAAAGCTCAACTGGGATTTTAGGGGACTTTTGTCTAATCGTTCAGTGACATGTACTCGACATTCCCTGAAAAAATCAGCTTTCTCCGATTTTTTTTCCCTAGTGAAACCTAATGTTCTTGGGCTAATTGAGTGATGCTGATAACCCATAAAAGACTCAAATTACAGTACAAGAGGTTAGCTATAGAAATTAAAACCAATATTTTAATGAAGAGCTGTCTGTAAGTGCAGTAGGTTAATAACTGGAGGGCCTGAACAGTTTTTATACGCCTGTTTTGAAAAAACAGTCGTATTATGGTATACCGCTGTCCGTCTGTCCGTCCATTCACACATCGTACAATAACTCGAAAATGCTTCGAGCAATTGTTGTGATTTTTGGGTGGAGAGTATATGTTGATGGAAGGAAGCTCCCCTTTCGATTTGTGTCACTGTCTGATTTGTCTTTCCAGAGTTATGGGACTTTATTCGACAAAATATAGGCAATTTTCCACATGTCGGACAATAATTTGAAAATGCTTTGAGCAGTTTTCATGATTTTTTGGTGGCAAGTATATGTTGATGGAAGGAATCACCCTTTCTATTTGTATCGCCGTCCGATATGTCATTCCAGAGTTTTGGGACTTTATTCGTCAAAATATAAGCAATTTTCCACATGTTGAGCAATAACTTGAAAATGCTTATAGCATTTTTCATGATTTTTTGGTTGCAAGTATATGTTAATAGAAGGAATCTCCCTTTCGATTTGTGTCACTGTCTGGTATGTCTTTCCTGAGTTATGGGACTTCATTCGTCAAAATATAAGCAATTTTCCACATATTGAACAATAACTTGAAAATGCTTAGAGCAATTTTCACGATTTTTTAGTTGCAAGTATATGTTGATAGAAGGAATCTCCCTTTCAATTTGTGTCACTGTCTGATTTGTCATTCCAGAGTTATGGGACAAGTACACATGTATACTCATATTGTGTGCTTACCTCTTGTAATTAATAACGGGCGTATCATGTGCTCGTGGCGCAGCTGTTTTTATGGACAAATTGAATCAAACATTAACCACCAGTTTAGAAGCTTGACAGTGATTACTAGTTCAGTCATGACTGGCTATAAAATGCTGCCAAGACAGTTCGATCCTGACCAGCACCAACAGTGTTCTGTCCCTTGGCAAGATACATAGACCTGATTGAAAATGTGGAGGCACAGTGGTAATATGTACTAAGCCATAATGCACAATGATCATGCACGTGCCTTCAGCTGCTGCTTACTCTGCTTATGACAGTTGCTTGCCACTGCTCATTGGTTTTCCAGGTACTCTGGATTCCTTCACCTGTAAAACTGTCCGGCATGGTGTGACCGTAGTTGTTGAAAGTGGCATTAAACCCCATTGGACAAACAAATGCTGCCAAGAGTTGACTGGAAACCACTGCCTAGGTCATTAGCTTATGATTGAATCTTGTAGTACCAGTTAAGAGTCCACAAAGTTTGTTGCAATCGGAATAAGGCTCTTGAGTGTTAAATAGATCTTACAGCATTGAAATTTTTCAATTTCAAGTTTCCAAAAACAGATTATGCCACAGCATAAATACAGTGAGCTTGTTCCGTTGATGATCACTTGAAATGTTGTGAAAGAATTCAGTTTACCTGGAAAATATTCACGCTGAATTCTGATTTTTTTTATTGATCAAAAGCTTGTATCAAGAGGGCTTCAATGATTCATTTACTTTACTCTGTAGGTATGAAATGAAGACTAAGCTAGCACTCTTTTGCCTTATCATTTATTGTCAACATCATATTTTTCAGGAATGGATCCAACAAAATGGTGTTTTATCAATTGTTTTGAGAGACAGTTTGCATCAGCCACAATATGTTGAAAAGTTGGAAAAGATTCTGAGATTCATGATAAAAGAGAAGGCTCTGACACTACAAGACTTGGACAAATTATGGGAAGCACAGGTTAATACACAAAGAGCATATTCTGACTGTCTCCAAACTAGGAGGCACTTGGGTTTTTTTTAGTGAATCTTCTGAAAATATATAAACTTGTTTTTAGGAAGATCATTTTAATATCATAAATGTCAAGTAGTTCATTTGACTTGCTGCCTGTACCATGAAATTTTTGCAGATTTTGTATTTGACTTGTCATTGAGTTGCTTCCAATGAAGGGCCATAAGCTATGTTTTTGAGGCCAAAATTACAAAATTTTTGTAATTATTCCCCCACAAAACAAAGTTTAGGGGAGGAAGAAAGGAGTCAACTTGGCCTTCCGTTGGACGGTCAGTCGTCGGTCTGTTGCACATGTAAACTTGTGGAGCAAACTACTTCCGCAGTTTTAGCCCCATTTTCATGAAACTTCACAAAAATGATCAACATGATGAGGTGAAGTGCGTGACATAATTTTTTTCCTGCTCGGTTTCAAGATGGCAGAGTAGTGGCCATATTGGATTTTTTTTATGTAAAATTGTGAAGCGAACTACTTCCACAATTTTAGCTGCATTTTCATGAAACTTCACAAAAATGATCAACATGATGAGGGGAAGTGTGTGACATAATATTTTTCCCACTCGGTTTCAAGGCTGACTGGTGGCCATATTGGATTTTTTTTTACTTCGAAAAATTGAATGCCCCTTTTCAGTCATCCACACTAGGCGGTATGCCACAGTGGGTGTTTATCGGGTGACAGACCATTTCTAGTTCAAGAAAGTGTGTTTCCGGTGTTCTCTTCTTTTTGTGTTAGGTATTGGGTTAAGCGACAAAAATCATGTGATGATTTAGTTGAACTGATGAAACATTGCTATTGGAATAAAACTCACACACGCATATGCATGCACATGTGTGCATGTACTTGCAGACATACACCAATACTGCTGTTTTTGAAGTAGAGTGTAGCCCCTTAATTGAGGGTAGTAAGTTTTCCATTTTTTGTTGGAATTCTGTTTTTTTGTTCATTTCTGGGTTCCGGCATTTTTTGTGCAACATTTTCCACTTCTGTAGAACTGCTTCGCACAGTAGCCATTCCTGAAACATTTAGTTCCACTACTGCAGTACTTCTTTGTCCAGGAACTGTTTTCTGAAAATTAATCTTTTTTTGAAATGCATGTGCATTCGAGATTGTAGGTTTGTTATTTTGTTGTGTTTACACTGTAAAATAATTGTTTTAATTTGAAATTTACCGATTATCAGGGGGGTGGGGGGGGGCATGGGGGGAGGATTTTTGGCCTCATCCAAAACTTCTATTTTCTGAACTGATGAGCGGATTTGAACCAAATTTGGTATGTGATATTATTGAGTCATAAGTACTTAGTTAAGCAAAAAAAAAAAAAAAAAATTCCTTTATCCTTTTGGAAATGCCAGGAGCTGAAAATAGAAATATTTTCAAGGGCTCCTATTTCCCAAACCACACAAAACAGAGATCTGTTATTTGGTATGATGCATCCTAAGGACCAGGAGAATGGAATGGTAAAAAAAATTATCATTGGTTCTTTCATAGAGTACTATGAAAGAAATTGAAAAAATGCTGAGTCAGCATATTTGCAAAAGTTTAAAAAAATCTCGATAACCATTAATCAGAATCTTTTGATAATTTGTATACAGCATCCATAATGAGGTCAAATTCCAGTTTTTTGAAATTAAGCCCCTTCGTTTACTTTTGGGCTCAATACAGGAGCCCAAATTTGAATTTGGTGCAGTATGAGATATACTGTTTAAAGAATCTTCTACAGAACCACCAGCCAGAATCTTTTAATATCTGGTGTACAGCATTGTTACAGGGGACCAGCTTCATGTTTATTCAAATCAAGTTCCCCTAGTTAATATGTTCCCCATGTTCCCCTAGTTAATATGTTCCCCTAGTTAATATTTGGGCCACCATGGGGACCCAAATTTCATCTTAGTGCTATATGAAAAATAAGCTTTAGAAATCTTTTTCAGATCCACCAGTCAGAATCTGTTTATATTTGGTATACAGTATCCTTAGGAAGGTCAGTTGTAAGGTTGTTTAAACCAAGTCTCTGTGTTAATATTTGGGCCTCCTTTTGGAGTTTGAATTCTAACTTAGTCCAATATGAGGAATAATCTTTAAAACTCTTATGTCTCCAGAACCAGTAGTCAGAATCATTTGATATATGTATACAGAATCCTTACAGGGATCAGATTGAAGTTTGTTCAAATTAAGTCCATCGGTTAATAATTGGGTTCTCCATAGGAGCCCAAATTTTAACTTGCTGCAATATGGGAAATAATCTTTAAAAATCTTCTTCTTCAGATACACCACTAAGAATCTTTTGATATTTGGTATACAGCATCATTAGGGAGGTCAGATCTAAGTTTGTTCAAACCAAATTCCAGCATTAATAGTTGGGCTCCTCAATGGAGCCCAAATTTAACTTAGTTAAATAAAAAGAATAACCTTTAAAACTCTTTTTCTCCAGAACCACTGGTCAGAATCTTTTGATATATGGTATACAGAATCCTTATAGGGATCAGATTCTAGTTTGTTCAACCATCAGTTAATAATTGGGTTCTCTATGCGAGCCTAAATTTTAAGCAGTATGGGAAATGTTAAAAAAAATCTTCACATCCACCTGTCTGAATCTTTTGATGTTTGGTTTACAGCATCCTTTGGGAGGTCAGATCTTAGTTTGTTCAAACCAACTTCCCCTGCTAATATTTGGGCTCCTGATTGGAGCCCAAATTTCAACTTAGTCCAATATGAGGAATAATCTTTAAAATGCTTTTTCTCTAGAACAACAGGTCAGAATGTTTTAATATATTGTATACAGAATCCGTAAAGAGATTGGATTCAAGTTTGTTCAAAACAACCCCATTAGTTAATAATTTGGGCTCACTATGCTAGTCTGAATTTTAACTTGGTGCAAGATAGGGAATAATCTTCAAAAACCTTCTTCACATCCACTAATCAGAATCTCCTCAGCCTTACTGACTTCTTTAAGTTAAACAGTTTCAGAATATGCATTATATATTGTGTGAGTGATTTAAGATCTAATGCATTAAGTACTCAATTCATGACCAGGGAGAAGGAAAATAACTATAATTATGGTTAATTGAATAATCCTGTTAATTGAGTCTATTTTTATACTACAACCAATGGCCCAGACTTAGTTGGTGCAAACTCGATAAAATCAAGGGCCAAACACAAATTTTGAACCCCCCCAATCCCCTAAATTTGCATACAAAACCCAAAAATTGAAGTCCTATCTGGTCCTCCATACTTTTGTTAACCAGGTAGATACCGGAATTTGTGCCAAGCATCATTCTTTGTTTGGCCCTAAGTCAATAAACAATGATCTGACATCTGTGCTTTTAATCTCCTTTTTAACTCACCTGGCCTAAAAGGCCATGTGAGCTTTTCTCATGACTTGGCCTCTGTCGTCGTCCGATGTCCGTCGTCCATAAACTTTTCACATTTTCATCTTCTTCTCTGTAACTGCTGAACTGGTGTGAACCAAACTTGGCAGGAATGGTCTATGGGAGGTCCTCTACAAATGATCCTCATTTTGTTCCCGTCGGATGAAAAACATGGCTTGCTGAGTCATTCTTTGATTCTGGTTGGTGGATTTTCAAATATCTTCTTCTCTGAAACTGCCAGGCCAAATGTTTTGAAACTTCATATAAATGATGACTGGGACCCCCTCTACCATTGATCCTCATTTAATGTTGATCTGGTTACAAACATGGCTGCAATTGCGGCTTACAGTTACTATAGAAACCCTATGGAAAATCACATTTTCATCTTCTCTGGAACTACGGAGGCCACCTGAAAACAAACCTGGCAGGGATAGTCTATGGGAGTTCCTCTACAAACGATCCTCATTTTGTTCCTGTGGGTTGAAAAACATGGCCGCCAGAGGCATTTTTTCAAAAATCTTCTCTTCTGAAACTGCCAGGCCAAATATTTTGATACTTCACATAAATGATGACTGGTACCCCCTCTACCAACGATCCTCATTTAATGTTGATTGGGTTGTAAACATGGCTACAATTGCGACTTATAGTTACTATAGAAACCCTACGGGAAATCACATTTTCATATTCTTCTCTGGAACTACTGAGCTGATGTGAAAACAAACCTGGCAGGGATAGTCTATGGGAGGTCCTCTACTAATGATCCTCATTTTGTTCCCAAGGGTTTGAAAACATGGCCGCCAGAGGCATTCTTTAATTCTGATTGGTGGATTTTCAAAAATTTTTTCCTCAGAAACTGCCAGTCCAAATATATTGAAACTTTGCATAGTTGAGAACTGGGACCCCCACTACCAACGATCCTCATCTAATGTTGATGGGATTGCAAAACATGGCTTCAATTGCAGCTTATAGTTACTATAGAAACCCTGTGGGAAATCACATTTTCATCTTTTTCTCTGGAACTACTGAGCCGACGTGAACCAAACTTGAAATAAATTTGAAACGGCAGGACAGGGCGTGCCGAGAGTTCCTCTGCGTTTAGATGACCAGGCAGAAGACCTGGAATTGTCATTGCGGGCGTATATGTCGATTCACTCCAGTACGCTGGAGACAACAATCTCGTCTAACAGAATCAGTTTAGACGCCTTATCTTATGCAGATCACCTTACCAGAGCGTTATCACTACGTCTCGAAGGAAAAGACTTCCAGGATGTTCAAACTTCCTTGAGAGTTCTTTCGAGGACCATAGCATATTCTATGTATAACTCTGCCCTTTCAGTGGCAAATCTGGAGTTAGTCAGATGTGATGCTGCCCTGGCTGCATCCACAAGAGTGGATAGTAAGGTGAAAAACTCTCCTCGAGTCGCTTCGGTCTCCGAAGAGCTTCTCTTCGACGGTAAGCTTTGTATAATCTATGATCAGATTACTAAGAAAGCTTCGGACTCTCTGCTTTTTAAATCGGATTCAAAAAAGTCTGACTCAGCAGAGAGGAGTAAGGCAGGCACTTCTGGGGTGAATACATCCAAGGGAAGTTCCTATAGAGGATCTAAGAAAGCCTCTACACCTTACTTTAGAGATCGTCAGAGTAGCGACTCAGGAAGGGGTCGTAATGCTGGCCGAGACAACCAGTCAGAGGCCCCTAGGTCGACTGGGCGAGGTGCGGGCCGTGGAGGACGTTTCTCCTCCTGCGAGCCTCGCAAGTCCAGGAGGTGATGGTCTAAACCTCTTTTGCGTTCCAGTGGGCGGAAGGCTGTCGAGATTCTTAACCAATTGGTTGTCAATTACGGATGACCCATGGGTGCAAGGGGTGATTTCCAAAGGTCTAAAACAGTCCTTCAAGAAAAAACCTCCGTGAACTCAAAGTCCACGTTGGACTCAGCTTCCATCAAACCCTCAGAAGAGATATTCGCTTCTATCAGAAGTCCAATCTCTTCTGGAGAAGAACGCGATACAGGTCATAGAAAACCAGGAATCTCCAGGTTTCTACAGTCACCTGTTCCTGGTTCCAAAACCAGACGGCTCGTTTCGTCCAGTCATAGATCTGTTCTGGATAAACAAGTTGATCGTGGCTCCGAAATTTTATATGGAGACCATCCGATCTGTCAGAGCGAGCATTCCAGTGAACAATTATGCTGCGAGCATAGATCTCAAGGATGTGTACTTTCACATCAGGGTACATCCGGCATTCAGAAAATATCTTCGCTTCGCTGTCCTAGGAGTCGTTTATCAGTTCCGAGCAATGTTCTTCGGTCTGAATCGAGTGCCCTGGGCTTTCACTCGAATAATGAATTCGGTAATGACTCATTTCCGAGCTCATTTGTCTGCGGTAACATCAGCCTACTTGGACGACATTCTTCAGAGGTACGGCAACAAGTTAACGCTTCAGAACGATGTTCAGAGTCTGCTTCTACTGCTCTGACGTCTCGGTTTCATAGTAAACGAAAAGAAGTCGGATCAAGTGCTGTCCAAGTCATTCACCCACTTGGGAATGAGCTTCGAGACGCACAACAATCTCGTTCGTCTTCCGTTAACCAGAGCGAAATTAGTCATTTGTTACACTCGCTTTTGTCTTCACTCAGATGTAGTAACAACGAGAGAATTCATGCGACTGATAGGTTTTTGCGGAGCCACTGCAGATCTTATTCCAATGGGGCGACTATGCACTTGTCCACTCCAGATATATTTTACTCAGAATTGGAGTGTGAAGATTCATTCACTCGAAACGAACATCGTCTTGTCGAATCATGTGAAACAAGAGATTCAGACTTGGGCAGATGTTCAGTGGTTAACTCGGAGTACCACTGCAACTGCCAGATCCGATTGTTACGATAATGACAGATGCGAGTCAAACAGGTTGGGGTGCAACTTTGAGCCCAACAGATTTGAGGTGCCAGGGTCTTTAGGATCCTCAGTTCCTAAACTAGCACATAAACATCAAAGAGATGATTTCAATTTGGCTTGCGCTACGTCACTGGATGAACATTATTCAGAATTTGCATGTTCAAATTCTGTCCGACAATTCGACAGTAGCAGCGTTTTTTCGGAACCAGGCACTCATTCCATTCCGTTGTTCAACTTAATGGAAAGAATCCTTCTGTTTGTCCTAGAGCATCAGGTTCTTCTGTAGGTCCGTCATATTCCGGGTCGTCTGAACATTCTAGCGGACTCCCTTTCTCGGAAAGGTTGTATGTTGCCGTTAGAATGGACACTCAACAAATGAGTATTCAATCAGATTTGCTACCAATAGGATCGTCCTATGATAGACTTGTTTGCGACGCATCTCAACAATCAGTTGCAGACGTATGTGTCGCCATGCCCAGATCCTCGAGCTTTCGCAGTAGACGCTCTCTCGATCTCTTGGGACATAATGATAGGATACGCATATCCTCCAGCTCCGTTGATTCAACCGATATTGCTAAAAATCAAGCAATCTCACTGCAAGATTCTGTTGGTAGCATCTCTGTCACCCCAGAGACCATGGATAAATTACACAGGTGTCTGTTGTGGGACATTCCGCGGAAGCTTCCTCCACGGGAGGACCTTCTTTCGCAGGGGAAATCGCGCACACTGCATCACAACCCGCAAGGTCTCACCCTTCATGTATTTCTGTTGTGCGGTCCTTCTTGCACGCAAGCATTTTACAGGACGAGCAGTGGACGCAATTTCTAACTGTAGGAGGACCTCCTCTTCGCTAAATTATGCTGCGAAGTGGAAGGTTTTCTCTCGACGGTGTAGGGATCATTCTGTTGATATTTATGATCCTTCCATTCCAGACATTGCTAATTTTCAGGTCTACCTGTTTGACGAGATCAAACTGCAGCCAATAACTTTTGAGGGTTATAGGTCTATGCTATCGGATACCTATGCTCATCATGATAGCTTACAGATTTGATCTAATGTCTCTTTATCTAAGTTAGTGAAAAACTTTTCGATAAATAGACCTAGAACCCTTAGGTTAATTCCTAAGTGGAATTTAGCTTGGGTTCTTCTGAAGCTAAAAGAAGCACCATTTGAGCCTCTTGATACAGTGGACTTCAAATACTTATCTTATAAGACAGCTTTTCTCTTAGCCTTCTCTTCTGCTAGAGGAGTTAGTGAGCTTCATGCACTATCTGTTGATGATTCTCACTATCGTAGTGTTGGTAATACTATTACATTGACTACTAATGTTTGATTTTTGGCTAACAATCAGGCTCCTAATAAGTACCCTGAACCTGTTGTTATTAAGGCCCTTCTGTCTTCAGATGGTTATAGGCCTTTGCTTTGTCCAGTCAGAGCTATGCATATTTACAAACATAGATCTGAGTTTATCAGAAAGGGAAGTAAGCATTTCTTTCTGTCTCTGCTGCCTAATAGAAAGGACATTACGGGTCATTCTGTTGTTAGGTGGATTCAATTAACTACTCGTACTGCTTATGAAAAGTTATCTTCAACTCAGCAGTCTGTGCTTAAGATTTCGGCGCATGAAGTTAGAGCGCTTTCGACATCTTGGGCTTATGCTAATTGTGTTGCTATTACCAATTTGATGAAGGCTGCATATTGGTCTCAGCCTTCCACCTTCACAAATTTTTATCTTAGAAATATTGAGTCCATTTCTGGCGAACTGCATTGTTTAGGTCTGTTTACTGTTGCTCAGAATGTCGTCCACTAAACAGTTGCAACTATAGTTATGCAGGTTTTCTGTTCCGGCAGTGACTCTGTCCTGCTGCCCTCTTCGTTCTGGGGTATTTGACCCAGAGCAAGGGGAATGGAGGGGAGATGGTGTTACCTTATATCATCTGCTTTATAGTGAAAAGCAAGGGAATACCTCCTCTGGAGTCAGTAATTCCGAGTCGGTGCTGGGATGATTTTAAAGTGTAAAGCTAATGTCTATCTCATTTATGTAATATTTTTAAAGTGTAGCTTGGTGTGAAGCATTTATATATGTCACGTGTCATACGAGCGCTAATACACAATCCTCGGTCACTTTTAAATGAGTATAAAGAGTCTCATTCTCTGGACTATCTTTATTTATTGGCTTTCCTTTAAAAACATTAGTATAATGGGTTATACTGGATGTTAATAGAGATCATTGATGTTATTGTGCTCAATTACGGAATGGTGTCTTTCTTTTTTGGTGAAGCCTGTTCTCCTTTTCTCCTTGAGGGGATAATTCTGTTTACATGTAATTGAGTCTATTGGATTTTCCTTTATGTCCAAGGCTCTCCAGCCTTTTTTCTATTCAGGTAAGTCTGGGCCATTGGTACAGTATAAAACTGTTAAAAAATTTATAGTAATTTATATATTTTTTATACTTAACAATGACCCTGACGGGGATGGCCCTCCCATGAGTTGGGAACTGATACCTCCTCACTGATTACATAACACTTACCAGGCACTGGTTGTAAGAATGAGGATTTGGTGCCAATTTCGGTACTTCCTTGACACTGTGCATGCGCAGTGGATAAAAGTATGGAGGACCACATAGGACATTGATTTTTTTGGATTTTGATGCAAATTTTGGGGATTGGGGGGGGGGGGGGGCAAAATTTGTGTTTGGCCCTAGAATTTTAAGAGTTAGCACCAGCTAAGTCTGGGTCATTGGTAAGTATAAAAAATATATAAATTACTATAAATTTTTTTACTTTTCCAAACCAAGAGGCAGATTTGAACCAAATTTGATATGAGGGCTTATTGGATCATAAGTACTTAATTTATGCCCCAATTTTTGTTCCCGTCGCCCCATGGGAACCGCAGAAGCTAAAAATAGAAAGAATTAAAACGCCCATATCTCCAAAGCTACATGGTACTGAGAATTCTTATTTGGTGTGAAGCTTCCTTAGGACCAGCAGAATGGAAAGGTAAAAAAAATTGCCATCAGTTTTATCATGGGGTACTTTTTGGGACTTTTGAAAAAGTGCAGAGTCAGCATTTTTTAACACTGGGGGTAATGGGAAAAAACATTTGAGACTACTTTTCTCCCAAACCACTGCTCCAAAAGCTTTCAAATTTCACATATAACATCTTTGGAAGATTGTTTCACATGTTTATAGAAATCAATTCCCTGGGTCCATATTTGGGCTCTCTATGGAAGCCCAAACGTTTAAATGAGTGCAGTAAGAGGAATTTTCTTTAAAAATCTCTTCAAATCTACCAATAGGAATCTTTTGATATTTGGTATGCAGCATGCTAAGGGAGGGGAGATTCAAGTTTGTTCAAGCCAAATCCCTAAATTCATATTTAGGCTAAAAATTTTGGGTCCCGGTCCAGACTGGACCAAAATCCAGAAATTAGTTCAGTGTTTTTTTTTATGTGTTTTAGTCAATTTTAAGACAAACAATTTTTTTTTTAGCTCATCTTGACAAAGTCAGGCTGAGCTAATCTCATTGCTCTCCTCCTGTCGTCCATCGTCCGTCAGCACCATGTTTTGGTCTTCTCCTCCAAAGCCACTAGCCCAATTCAAGTGAAAGTTTGTGTGAGTGATGGTCCCAAAGGGGCATTTCATTTTTGTTCAACTCAACATGCCCAGCCCCATAGGGAGGGAGTGGGGGAAAATGCTCCGAAATATTTTAAAAATCTTTTTCTCAAGAACCAGTGTGTACAATGACTTGATATTTGCTATGGAGCTTCCATATGAGGTGTAGAATCAAGTTTGTTCAAACGAAGTTCGTGAAGTAATATTTGGCTTTGTAATAGGAGTGGTAAGATTTTTGGCCCCACCCAGAATTTCTATTTTCTGAACCGATGGTCTGATTTGAACCAAATTTGGTTTGTGGTATTATTGGGTCATAAGTACTTGACGCATGCAAAAAAAAAATTCCCGCATCCCCATGGGAACCCTGGGAGTTGAAAATAGAAATATTTTCAAACGCCCAAATTTCCCAAACCACATGGAACAGAGAGCTGTTATTTGGTATGAAGTATCTTTAGGACCAGTAGAATTGAATGGTAAAAAAATTGCCATTGGTTATGTTAGGGTGTTCTGTAATGGGCATCGAAAAAATGCTGAGTCAGCATATTTGCAAAAATTAAAAAATATCTTTTCTCCAGAACCAATGATCAGAATCTTTTGATATTTGATATACAGCATTCATAGGGGGGGCAGATAAAAGTTTGTTGAAATAAAGCTCACTGGTTCATATTTGTGCTCTCTACAGGAGCCCAAAGTTTTAATATAGGGTAATATGGGGAATATTCTTTAAAAATCCTCTTCTTCAGAACCACCAGTCAGAATCTTATAATGTTTGGTGTACATCATTGTTATGAGGGTCAGATTCAAGATTATTGAAACCAAGTCCCTAGGTTAATATTTGGGCTTCCTATAGAAGCCCAAATTTTATCTTTGTTCAATATGGAGGGTAATTTAAAAAAATCTTCTTCTTCAGATCCACCAGTCAGAATGTGTTGATATTTGGTATGCAACATCTCTAAGGGGGTCAGATTCAAGTTTGTTCAAATCAGATCCCTAGGTATATATTTGGGCTTGCTATGGTAGCCCAAATTTTTACTTAGTGCAATATGAGGAAATTTCTTGAAAAATCTTCTTCAGATCCACCAGTCAGAATGCTTTATTTGGTATACAACATCTTGGGGGGGGGGGGGGGGGGGCTGGGGGGGGGGGGGGAGTGGTCAGATTCCAGGTTGTTCAATTCGAGTGCCTAGGTTAATATTTGGGCTCCATATGGGAACATGAAATTTAACTTAGTACAATATGAGGGAATTTCTTCAAAAATCTTCTTTAGATCCACTCGTCAGAATGCTTTCACATTCGGTATACAACATCTCTAGGGGGGTCAGATTCAAGTTTGTTCACATCGGATCCATAGGTGGGGGTGGGGGGAGGGGTCAGATTCCAGGTTGTTCAATTCGAGTGCCTAGGTTAATATTTGGGCTCCATATGGGAACATGAAATTTAACTCAGTACAATATGAGGGAATTTCTTCAAAAATCTTCTTTAGATCCACTCGTCAGAATGCTTTCACATTCGGTATACAACATCTCTAGGGGGGGTCAGATTCAAGTTTGTTCACATCGGATCCATAGGTTAATGGTTAATATTTGGGCTCGCTATGGTAGCCCAAATTTTAACTTAGTGCAATTCTAAGAAATTTTTTTACAATTTCTCTTCAGATCCAACAGTCAGAATGCTTTCATATTCGATACACAACATCCCTAGGGAAGTCAGATTCAACTCTGTTCAAATCAAGAGCCTGGGAAAATATTTGGGCTCTCTATGGGAGCTGGCATTGCCCATTTTGCTGAAGAATTAAAAATTTTGTATTCAGTACCCTCTAGAGGTGTGTAACTAAGATTAATCCACATAGGTTGTATCAATGGGCTTCATAGGGGAGCTCTACATTTTACTTTATGATCAACTGAAGAAAAGGCATGATGCCCAGATTATTTTTGTCACTCCTGAGGGACTTAAGGATTGACATTGTAGCCTATGGAGATGGCTTACTTAATGTAGACTCATTCTTGGACTCTGTTTAAATTGTGTTCTGTTCAAGATGAGCACTTCAGACCCCGTGGGGCCTCTTGTTTTTTTTACACTGAAAATTTGGGGTCCGGGTGGGACTTGGAAAATTTTGGACCACAATCCGGAAATTAGTTTTTAGGTTTTTTATGTGTTTTGGTCAATTTTAAGAAGAAGAAACAAAAATTTTAGTCTGAAAATATTTTGTTTCGAAATTTTCCGAACAAAAATTAAAAAAAATCTCAATTTTGGGGCTTAAAAGTGCAGGAGCTGAAAATAGAAGGAAAATTCAGGGTATTGTGTGGTCACAATCGCTTCATCTAGTTGGTATATGCTTTTCTTAGGAGGGGCGTATGCAGCTTATTCAAGTCAAGTACCTGGTTTGATATTTAGACGACCATGTCAGGTGAGGCCCTAAGGCCCCCAGGAGCCTCTTGTTAGCTCACCTGACTGAAAGTCAGGGTGAGCTTTTCTTATCACTCTTCGACCGTCATCCTGCGTGAAGGTGGTGTTTGAGCCCCTTTCTCCTAAACCACTGGCCACATTTTAATTAAATTTCATATAAGTAGTGGTTATATAGGGGCATTTTGATTTTTATCCAAAATAGCTTTCGGCTCATTGAGTAGAGGTGTGGGGGAAAAATGGCCAAATTTTTTGAAAATCTTCTTCTAATGAACCACCAGTAGCAGAGACAGGTTTTTTGGTATACAGAGTCCTTTTGAGGTTTAGAATCAAGTTTGTTCAAGAGGAGTTTGTCGGGCATTATTTGCCTTCGTTATGGGAGGGGCAAAAATTTTGGCCACGCCTAAAATTTCTATTTTCAGAACTGTGAGCTCGATTTGAACCAAATTTGATATGAGATGATAATGGGTCATAAGTAGTTGATTGATGCAAAAAAAAAAATTTCTCATTGCCCCGTGGGAACCTCGGGAGCTAAAAATAGGAAAAACCTTAAAACTGCCATATCTCCTAAACTACACGGCACAGAGAATTCTTATTTTGTATGAAGCTTACTTTTATCCAGTAGAATAGAATGGTTAAAAAAATCCCTATCAGTTTGATCACAAGGTACTTTTTTCAGGACTTTGAAAAAGTGCTGAGTCAGCACTTTTTAACACTGTAGGCAATGGGAAAAAGATTAAAAAATCTTCTCCAGATCCAGCAGGCAGAATCTTTTGATATTTGGTATGCAACATTGTAGGGTGGATCTGATTCAAGTTTGTTCAAATCGGCCCCCTGGGTTCATATTTGGGCTCAGTATAGGAGCCCGATTTCGAACTTAGTGCATTTCAGGCAAATTTCTTCAAAAATCTTCTCCAGATCCAGCAGGCAGAATTTTTTGATATTTGGTATGTAACATTGTGGGGTGGATCTGATGGAAGTTTGTTCAAATCGGCTCCCTGGATTCATATTTGCTCTCACTATAGAAGCCCAATTTCGAACTTAGTGCATTTCAGGCAAATTTCTTAAAAACTCTTCTCCAGATCGAGCAGGCAGAATCTTTTGATATTTGGCATGCAACATTGTGGGGTGGATCTGATTCAAGTTTGTTCAAATTGGCCCCCTGGGTTTATATTTGGGCTCAGTATAGAAGCTCGAATTCGAACTTAGTGCATTTCAGGCAAATTTCTTCAAAAATCTTCTTCTCCAGATCCAGCAGGCAGGATCTTTTGATATTTGGTATGCAACATTGTGGGGTGGATCTAATTCAAGTTTGTTCAAATCGGCCCCCTGGATTCGTATTTGGGCTCACTATAGAAGCCCGAATTCGAACTTAGCGCATTTCAGGCAAATTTCTTAAAAAATCTTCTTCTCCAGTTCCAGCAGGCAGAATCTTTTGATATTTGGTATGCAACATTGTGGTGTGGATATGATTCAAGTTTGTTCAAATCGGCCCCCTGGGTTTATATTTAGGCTCAGTATAGAAGCTCGAATTCGAACTTAGTGCATTTCAGGCAAATTTCTTAAAAAATCTTCTTCTCCAGATCCAGCAGGCAGAATCTTTTGATATTTGGTATGCAACATTGTGGGGTGGATCTGATTCAAGTTTGTTCAAATCGGCCCCCTGGGTTTATATTTGGGCTCAGTATAGAAGCTCGAATTCAAACTTAGTGCATTTCAGGCAAATTTCTTAAAAAATCTTCTCCAGATCCAGCAGGCAGAATCTTTTGATATTTGGTATGCAACATTGTGGGGTTGATCTGATTCAAGTTTGTTCAAATCGGCCCCCTGGATTCATATTTGGGCTCACTATAGGAGCCCGAATTCGAACTTAGTGCATTTCAGGCAAATTTCTTAAAAAATCTTCTTCTTCAGATTCAGCAGGCAGAATCTTTTGATATTTGGTATGCAACATTGTGGGGTGGATCTGATTCAAGTTTGTTCAAATCGGCTCCCTGGATTCATACTTGGGCTCACTATAGAATCTCGAATTCGAACTTAGTGCATTTCAGGCAAATTTCTTTGAAAATCTTCTCAAGATCCAGCAGTCAGATTCTTTTGATATTGGGTATGCACCATGCTTAGGGGGGTGAGATTCAAGTTTGTTCAAGCCAAGTCCCTGGGTTCATATTTGGGCTCACTGTGGAAGCCCGAATTATAACTTAGTTCAAAATGAGGAATTTTCTTTAAAAATCTTCTTCAGATCCAGCAGTTGGAATGTTTTGATATTTGATATGCATCATCCTTGGGGGGGGGGGGGGGGGGGGGAGATTCATGTTTGTTCAAGCCATGTCCTTAGGTCCATAGTTGGACTCACTGTGGGAGCTTGAATTGTAACTTAGTTCAAAATGAGGAATTTTTTTAAAAATCTTCTTCTTCAGATCCAGCAGTCGGAATGTTTTGATATTTGGTGTACAGCATCCTTAGGGGGGTGAGATTTAAGTTTGTTAAAGCCAAGTCCCTGGGTTCATATATGGGCTCCCCGTGGGAGCCCGAATTATAACTTAGTTCAATATGAGGAATAATCTTTAAAAATCTTCTTTTTTTTTTTTTTAGATCCACTGGTCAGAATCTTTGGATATTTGGTATAAGCTTTTCTTAGGAAAAGCAGATGCAACTTGTTGAAATCAATTCTCTGGGTTGATATTCAGGCTACCATGTCAGGTGAGCGCCCTCAGGCCTCTTGTTTAAGTTAGGCAACAGTATCTCCCTTTGACACACCCTACTGGACACAGCTATGATTGATTGCTTTGAAACTTGGTATGCTTATTTTGGGTGACCTCTAGATGAGAGCTATTGATTTTCTTTCATTTGTGTGAAAAAACGTCGGCAACAACCTTGGAACAGTCTGCCATCAATATATTCCTCTGGCATGCCCTACAGGGCGCATTTATGATGGGATCACTTTGAAACTTGGTATGTGTGTTCAGGGTGACCTCTAGATGTGAGCTATTAGATTTTTTTTTCATTTCCATAAAAAATTATTGTTGTTAGCACCAGCCTTTGAACTTAGTTCATTTGTGCTGCTACTTATCTCTTTTGCACTCTCTGCAGGGTATATTTATGAATTTCCATAAAAAAAACACAAAACCATTGCCACAAGCAAAGACCTTCAAACTTAGTGCATTAACATCTTCCTTTGGCATGTCTCAGAGGGTACGTTCATTATTGGGTTGTTTTGAAACTTTGTATGCTTATTCAGATTGATACAGGTAGGAGCTATCGATTTTCTTTTCATTTCCATCAAAAACTGTTGCTGTTAGCAACAATCTTTGAATATATTGCATTTGTGCATCAACATTCTTCTTTAACATGGCCCACAGGGCACATTTATTGTAGGATTGTTTTTGAACTTGGTGTGCTCATTAGGCAAGACCTCTAGATAAGAGCTGTTGATTAGCATTCATTTTTCTTTGAAAAAAGTTGCTGTTTACAATAACATCTGAACTTACTGCATTTGTGTATCAAAATTCTTCCTTTAGCCAGCCTTACAGTTTCCATTTAAAACTGCATGGATGGCTCTGATGTTGTGCACACGCAATGCTGTTATGTTTAAGTTTCACCAAATAACATTGGAACCAAAAATTTTCAATTTTGCCATTTCACTTATAACTTACCAGGTTCAAGTTTGCCAAGTTGAGCTACAGTGTCATTGACACTTTCATTAAGTACTCTTTCAGGGAAACCTTGTAGTGTGTATATTTCCTTTTTAGGCTGGAAAACATGAAGCTATAGTGAAGAATGTCCATGATCTGTTAGCCAAACTTGCTTGGGACTTTTCTCCTGATCAATTGGATCATCTGTTTGAATGTTTCCAGGTAAGAAATCATAATCAGTTCAACTTGTTTGCATGTCATTGTTTTTTTTATGCATTACAACACTTGATTCAACGCATGGTTGAAACTTTTATACCTCCACTCTTCATAATTACATAAGAAATGCATTAAATAATTTTGTGCAACAAGAAAAAAAACAAACCCAACCCGGGAGAGTGTGGGGGGGGGGGGGGGGGATGCAGGGCAGGGAGTGGGTCTTTTGAATGACTTTTTTTTTTGCTTTAAAATGTATTTTGAAGAATTTTGAGTGATTTTGCATTAAAAACACCCCAAAAACATTTATCTTATAAAGAGGCTGATAGGATGTGGGGGGGGGGGGGGGGGGGGGGGGGGGGGGGGGGGGATATTTTTTTCTTCTTTTTCTTTTTGTGTCGCCGCCCCACGAAGTGGGGAGCGACATATAGGGATTACTTTTGTCATCTTGCGTCGTCCGCGTCATCGTCTGCGTCACACTTTCTCTTATCTGCTACTCCTCTTTAACCTATGAATGGATTTTGATGAAACTTTCAGTGATTCTTTATCACCTAATGGCATTGTGCACCTCCTATTTTATTTTTTGATCTGCTGTATTTTTTCCAGAGTTATGCCCCGTCGTCTTGCGTCGTCTGCATCGTCCGCGTCACACTTTCTCTTATCCGCCACTCCTCTTTAACCTATGAATGGATTTTGATGAAACTTTCAGTGATTCTTTATCACATAATGGCATTGTGCACCTCCTATTTTATTATACCCCCACTTCGAAGAAGTGGGGGCTATATAGGAATCGCCCTGTACGTCCGTACGTCCGTACGTCCGTCCGTCCGTCCGTCCGTCCGTCCGTACGTCTTTCCGGACATGAAATTCTTGTGTGCGCAACTCCTCCTACATTTATCAATCAATTTGGACAAAACTTTTCAGACATCATCACTACTAAGTGAACATGCGCATATTCCAAGATTTTTGATCTGCGACAATTTTAACCAGGTTATCTTCCTTTGACTTAGATTTATTGTGTCTTTCCATCCGAACAAATTCTTGTGTGCGCAACTCCTACATTAATGAACCGATTTTGATGAAACCTTTCAAACATCATCTCTACTAAGTGAATTTCGAAGTGGGGGCTATATAGGAATCGCCCTGTACGTCCGTACGTCCGTCCGTCCGTCCGTCCGTCCGTACGTCCGTCCGTACGTCTTTCCGGACATGAAATTCTTGTGTGCGCAACTTCTCCTACATTTATCAATCAATTTGGACAAAACTTTTCAGACATCATCACTACTAAGTGAACATGCGCATATTCCAAGATTTTTGATCTGCGACAATTTTAACCAGGTTATCTTCCTTTGACTTAGATTTATTGTGTTTTTCCATCCGAACAAATTCTTGTGTGCGCAACTCCTCCTACATTAATGAACCGATTTTGATGAAACCTTTCAAACATCATCTCTACTAAGTGAACATGTGCATATTCCAAACTTTTTAATCTGCGACAATTTTAACCAGGTTATCTCTCTTGAACTTTGATTTAATATGGGTTTCTACATGAAATTCTTGTGTGCGCAACTCCTCCTACATTTATCAATCAATTTGGACAAAAGTTTACAGACATCATCACTACTAAGTGAACATGCGCATATTCCAAGATTTTTGATCTGCGACAATTTTAACCAGATTATCTCCCTTTGACTTAGATTTATTATGTCTTTCAGTTCGAACAAATTCTTGTGTGCACAACTCCTCCTACATTAATGAACCGATTTTGATGAAACCTTTCAAACATCATCTCTACTAAGTGAACATGTGCATATTCCAAACTTTTTGATCTGCGACAATTTTAACCAGGTTATCTCTCTTGAACTTTGATTTAATATGGGTTTCTGCATGAAATTCTTGTGTGCGCAACTCCTCCTACATTTATCAATCAATTTGGACGAAAGTTTACAGACATCATCACTACTAAGTGAACATGCGCATATTCCAAAATTTTTGAGCTGTGGCAATTTTAACTAGGTTATCTCCCTTTAACTTAGATTTATTATGGGTTTCTACATGAAATTCTTGTGCGTC
Organism: Pictodentalium vernedei; assembly: GCA_031216915.1. Lineage (NCBI taxonomy): Eukaryota > Metazoa > Mollusca > Scaphopoda > Dentaliida > Dentaliidae > Pictodentalium > Pictodentalium vernedei. Next base: position 206,708,226 of record CM062290.1, read on the forward strand.
TTTCAGTTCGAACAAATTCTTGTGTGCGCAACCTCCTACATTAATGAACCGATTTTGATGAAACCTTTCAAACATCATCTCTACTAAGTGAACATGTGCATATTCCAAACTCTTTGATCTGCGACAATTTTAACCAGGTTATCTCTCTTGAACTTTGATTTAATATGGGTTTCTGCATGAAATTCTTGTGTGCGCAACTCCTCCTACATTTATCAATCAATTTGGACGAAAGTTTACAGACATCATCACTACTAAGTGAACATGCGCATATTCCAAAATTTTTGAGCTGTGGCAATTTTAACTAGGTTATCTCCCTTTAACTTAGATTTATTATGGGTTTCTACATGAAATTCTTGTGCGTCTTTCAGTTCGAACAAATTCTTGTGTGCGCAACCTCCTACATTAATGAACCGATTTTGATGAAACCTTTCAAACATCATCTCTACTAAGTGAACATGTGCATATTCCAAACTCTTTGATCCGCGACAATTTTAACCAGGTTATCTCTCTTGAACTTTGATTTAATATGGGTTTCTGCATGAAATTCTTGTGTGCGCAACTCCTCCTACATTTATCAATCAATTTGGACGAAAGTTTACAGACATCATCACTACTAAGTGAACATGCGCATATTCCAAAATTTTTGAGCTGTGGCAATTTTAACTAGGTTATCTCCCTTTAACTTAGATTTATTATGGGTTTCTACATGAAATTCTTGTGCGTGCAACTCCTCCTACATTTATCAATCAATTTGGACAAAACTTTTCAGACATCATCACTACTAAGTGAACATGCGCATATTCCAAGATTTTTGATCTGCGACAATTTTAACCAGGTTATCTCCCTTTGACTTAGATTTATTATGTCTTTCCGTTCAAACAAATTCTTGTGTGCGCAACTCCTCCTACATTAATGAACCGATTTTGATGAAACCTTTCAAACATCATCTCTACTAAGTGAACATGTGCATATTCCAAACTTTTTGATCTGCGACAATTTTAACCAGGTTATCTCTCTTGAACTTTGATTTAATATGGGTTTCTGCATGAAATTCTTGTGTGCGCAACTCCTCCTACATTTATCAATCAATTTGGACGAAAGTTTACAGACATCATCACTACTAAGTGAACATGCGCATATTCCAAAATTTTTGAGCTGTGGCAATTTTAACTAGGTTATCTCCCTTTAACTTAGATTTATTATGGGTTTCTACATGAAATTCTTGTGCGTCTTTCAGTTCGAACAAATTCTTGTGTGCGCAACCTCCTACATTAATGAACCGATTTTGATGAAACCTTTCAAACATCATCTCTACTAAGTGAACATGTGCATATTCCAAACTCTTTGATCTGCGACAATTTTAACCAGGTTATCTCTCTTGAACTTTGATTTAATATGGGTTTCTGCATGAAATTCTTGTGTGCGCAACTCCTCCTACATTTATCAATCAATTTGGACGAAAGTTTACAGACATCATCACTACTAAGTGAACATGCGCATATTCCAAAATTTTTGAGCTGTGGCAATTTTAACTAGGTTATCTCCCTTTAACTTAGATTTATTATGGGTTTCTACATGAAATTCTTGTGCGTCTTTCAGTTCGAACAAATTCTTGTGTGCGCAACCTCCTACATTAATGAACCGATTTTGATGAAACCTTTCAAACATCATCTCTACTAAGTGAACATGTGCATATTCCAAACTCTTTGATCCGCGACAATTTTAACCAGGTTATCTCTCTTGAACTTTGATTTAATATGGGTTTCTGCATGAAATTCTTGTGTGCGCAACTCCTCCTACATTTATCAATCAATTTGGACGAAAGTTTACAGACATCATCACTACTAAGTGAACATGCGCATATTCCAAAATTTTTGAGCTGTGGCAATTTTAACTAGGTTATCTCCCTTTAACTTAGATTTATTATGGGTTTCTACATGAAATTCTTGTGCGTGCAACTCCTCCTACATTTATCAATCAATTTGGACAAAACTTTTCAGACATCATCACTACTAAGTGAACATGCGCATATTCCAAGATTTTTGATCTGCGACAATTTTAACCAGGTTATCTCCCTTTGACTTAGATTTATTATGTCTTTCCGTTCAAACAAATTCTTGTGTGCGCAACTCCTCCTACATTAATGAACCGATTTTGATGAAACCTTTCAAACATCATCTCTACTAAGTGAACATGTGCATATTCCAAACTTTTTGATCTGCGACAATTTTAACCAGGTTATCTCTCTTGAACTTTGATTTAATATGGGTTTCTGCATGAAATTCTTGTGTGCGCAACTCCTCCTACATTTATCAATCAATTTGGACAAAAGTTTACAGACATCATCACTACTAAGTGAACATGCGCATATTCCAAAATTTTTGAGCTGTGGCTATTTTAACTAGGTTATCTCCCTTTAACTTAGATTTATTATGGGTTTCTACATGAAATTCTTGTGCGTGCAACTCCTCCTACATTTATCAATCAATTTTGACGAAACCTTTCAAACATTATCACAACTGAGTGAACATACGCATATTCCCAAATTTTTGATCTGCGACAATTTTAACCAGGTTATCTCCCTTTAACTTGGATTTATTATGGGTTTTCAAATGGGATTCTTGTGTGTGCAACTTCTCCTACATTAATGAACCGATTTTGAATACATGTTGCACATTGTAAATGTGTTTTTCCAAATGTAAACCATATATGTGTGGGCTCTTTAAGTATTCAGTGCTGTTCTGTGGAAGGCCACATGCAAATACAAATTTCAACAACAAAAAATGATCTTTATGTATACATTTCCTTATGGCCTTCGCCTACATGATCAGAAGTGCATTCCTCTAAAAACCCAAAGCGGGGGTATTAATCACCTTCAGTGATAGTTCTAGTTTTTTGATCCGCTGTTTTTTCCAGAGTTATGCCCCTTTTCCACTTAGAATTCTGTCTGAAACGCCAGGCGACACACGTCTTTCATGGAAGACTCGCATCTAAGTTTGCTTTATAATGAGTTTTGAAGGATTTCAAGTGATTAAACTGGATTAAATGCGAAAATTTTTTTTTAAAAATTACTCCTCGGGGTTTATTAGTGTGTGGAATCCATTAGGTGAAAGACATTGTCTGTCCATCCCTCAACTTGACTTGGCACTGGTGGGTGTATGTATATCAGCATCACTGATGCAATCTCTTATTTTAAATAGACTTTTATGATTTAATTTTTTTAAGTTTGATTTTTACTCATCAAATGCATTTATGTAACTCACAGTTGTAAAAGACGATCTGTGCTGTTTCAAAAGTGTTCCTGTGGGGCCTTGGATTTAAGGAATGGCCTTGAATTTGACTAAGGGCCCCAAGGCCTTAAACCGGGAAACTGGGCTGAGGCCTTGAAGAGCCTTTAATTTTCACAAAATAATGCTGACAAAGTGCATGACTGTTATACCTTTTTATAAGTATATACTTTGTGAAAGCAAACCTTGAAGATCCTTGAATTTGGATATTGTTGGGCCTTGGAATATGTTGTAAAATGTCAAGAAATGGTCTTCAAATTTATCAGTCCTTGCCTGCAGGAACCCTGCAATAGATCTATATGAAAATAGAAGAAATTTCATAGGTATATCCTCATTGAAAACTTATAGGTATATCCATATTGTTTTCAGCATATGAAAGTTTCAATAAATTTTTAAGACAACTGGTACCACAAAGAATTTTTCTGTTTAATGATGCTTTTAGTCATTCCATTTTGGCACTTTCTTTTTAAGAAGACCTCTTTCATGTTGTCTTATTTGAGTCTACTTATGATAGAAAGTTCAGACTTTGAAACTTTATCATGTTTAAGCCAGATTCTTTAGGTACCCCAGAATAACATGTTACCATGGAATTTTGTGTCTTCATTTTAATCTTCACTTGTATAATTGTATACAACAGCAATGTTAATATTTCAGTCAAGCTGGGTCCATGCAAGTAAAAAGCAGAGAGAAAAACTTCTGGAGTTGATCAGAAGATTAGCAGAAGATGATAAAGAAGGAGTAATGGCCCATAAGGTGTGTAATTTTTGTTTTTTTTTAATCTATTTATGCTTAAGTAAACTGTGTTCTAAAATCGCTTGTGATCCATGTTATTTAGAACAAGTTCGCATATGCTAAAACTGTTTATTTACCTAATGAGGAATGTAAGTTTTCCCTTGACAGATTTCTGTATTTTAGTTCATTCCTAGTGAATTTTTTACCACCTTTGTCATTTTGTGTGAAACTGGTGGGATTCTGCTTGTATTGTGATTTACATTTGGAAATAAGGCAAAACCTGATCATTCAACTCTGTAAAATGTAGCATTACTATAACAGGGTTTGCACAGGTCCTTTAAGTCCTTGAAAGTACTTGAATTTTGCATCCCAATTTTCAAGGCCTTAAAACCCTCGAAAAACAGGTGTTTTAGCCTCAGGTGCTTGAATTTTGTCAGTTGTCAGCATCCTAAGTTATTTTCCACAGCACAAACAATGTTTCTGTGTGACGTAAAAAAAAGGAACTTTATAACGTAAAAACCAAATAAAACGTAATTTGGACAAAACGTTGGGGGTACCAAAGTCAGTTCGTACGGGTCATGTAATTCTGGAAATGTCATGGAATTTTGAAAAAAAAATCAAGGGCCTTGAAAAGTTTTGGAAAGTGAGCTGGAAGGGTTAAAGTTTTGGAAAAGTTGTGGAATTTGTAACCAGGTTTAAAAGGGATTGATTTTGTGTAAAAATTATGCGCGACTTGCACAAAAATTATGCAAAAAACAAAGCTTTTCTGTTTGGGTGCAAACTATCCCGGTCATAGAATTCTTTTGAAAAGTTTTGGAAAAGTCATGGAATTTAATTCTCTTAGAAGTGTATAAACCCTGCAAAGTGAATGGGGACGAAACGCAGCTGAAAATATTTATGCATCAAATCGACTTGTTTTCAAAACAAGTGATGTCATTGGATTGTACAAAGGAAGTTAGGAAAAGGCCAATCAGATATTTCATTTTCAAAAAGTCAAGCTTGTTGCAGTTGGGGCGTATCTGTTGTAAAGTTTTTGTGTGGAAATTATGTCAAGTTCATAACGATGGCGGGAAAATTCGTGGATAGAAATGACTCAGTATTCAAGTTGGTTATTGGCCGACAAAACAGATGTTTACAATGAAAGATGCAAAGTATGTGTGAAAAGTTTCAGTCTTTCATCAATGGGAGAATTGTCATTGAAATCTCATATGAATTCTAAAAAACATTGTGATCATTGTTTAACAATATCTTCGACATCGAATATCACAACAATTATGAAGGAACAAGCTGAAGCATCAGATTTGTTTTTGAATTTAATTCGAATGGACTCCAAGGTCGGTGGATAAAAGGTGCTTAAAATGTTTTACAAAGGTGCTTGAAAGTCCTTGAAAAGTGCTTGAATTTCATTTGAAGATCTCTGTGTGAACCTTGCTATAACTTCTAGATTGAAGTTTTTCAAAGTGTTCCATTTGACTGATTTTGATGGGCACCACTGGTTTTTGAGTTTACCACAGAACTCAGTGTACAATTTACTGTTTGTTTAAATGAACTGTGCCATCGAATAACAAGAGCTTGTAAACTTTAGTTGGTATGTGAGTACTTAGGATTAATGTTTGTTCAAATGGGTTTTTACGAGTCCACTTGAGGCTCAGAAGGGGAGGGAGAAGAGGGTCTATTGGTCAGAATGTTGTGTGGTGGTGAGGGGGGGGGGGGGGGGGGGGGGGTGGGTGGTAAGAGAACAAAATTTGAAGGATTGATTTTTTCCCCCCCCACAAATATAACTTTCACCTTGTTGGGGATGGGGATCAACTGGGAGAGTTTTTTTTTCTTTTTTGCTTCAAAATAAGTTTTCAATGGGTTTGAGTGCTTTTACGCACACACACAAAAACAATTCATCCAACAGACTCTTCTGTCCCAACCCCACTCCTCTACCAAAATCAGATCAACCATATTAACATGAAGATGCTGAATGTGACCTTGAACCCTTCTTTAAACAATTTTATCAGGTAAGCAATTAAGGCCTCGTGGGGCCTCTTGTTTCAGTGGACTTGAGCAGTTTTGAATCAGTGTTTCTTAAAGGCCTTTGTCAGTTTTAAGCTTTGTTGTAATTAATTAATGAAAATTTTGTGGCTGAGTGGTTAGAGCATTGGACTTCAAACCAAAAGGTGCGTGGTTTGATTCTGACCAGCAATAGTTACATTGTCCTTGGGCTAGGTACTTCATCCTGATAGCCCATGTGGGGCACAGTGGTAGAGTGTACTAAGATGTACTGCACATTGATGATGCACTTGCCTTCAACCAGTGATAACACTTAGTGTGCAGAATTAGTACATTGAGGAGTCTGATAGTTGCTCACCACTGCTTTGTGGTTCTCTCCATGTACTTCGGCTTCCTGCACCTGCAAAATTGCGACATGAGGTGACTTTGGCTGTCAAAAGTGGCATTATACCTCAATAAATTTATTACATTCACTTGTAATTGTCCCAAGCATGTTGTCAACCAGACAAGTTTATACCATATTTTTAGTCGAGTTTTGACGAAGTCAAACTCGACTTATAGTTTGATGAAGTGGCGGAGGGCGGCGGGCGGAGGGCGTAAACAATTGGTTTCCGGGCAATAACTTTAGTTCTATTTGATGCACCTTTACCAAACTTATACCAGAGGTTACCCTATTGATTTCGGAGTCTGGGACTCCAAGGTCAAGGTCACTGTTACTATAAATAGAATATTTTATGACAAATTGGTTTCCGGCCAATAACTTTAGTTCTATTTGATGCACCTTTAGTTCTATTTGATGCACCTTTACCAAACTTATACCAGAGGTTACCCTAGAGGAAGGGAAGACACCTATTGATTTCGGAGTCTGGGACTCCAAGGTCAAGGTCACTGTTACTATAAATAGAATATTTTGTGACAAATTGGTTTCCGGGCAATAACTTTAGTTCTATTCCGTGTATCTTCACCAAACTTATACAACAGGTTACCCTACAGGAAGGGAAGACACCTATCGATTTCGGAGTCTGGGGCCCCAAGGTCAAGGTCACTGTTACTATCAATAGAATATTTTGTGACAAATTGGTTTCTGGGCAATAACTTTAGTTCTATTTGACGCACCTTTACCAAACTTATACCAGAGGTTACCTTATAGGAAGGGAAGACACCTATTGATTTCAGAGTCTGGGACTCCAAGATCAAGGTCACTGTTACTATAAATAGAATATTTTATGACAAATTGGTTTCTGGGCAATAACTTTAGTTCTATTTGAAGCACCTTTACCAAACTTATACCAGAGGTTACTCTATAGGAAGGGAAGACACCTATTGATTTCGGAGTCTGGGACTCCAAGGTCAAGGTCACTGTTGGTACAAATAGCTTATTTCTTCGGAATTTAATGTCAAAACTCGACTTCTGGATCTTTGATCCTCTTGCTAGATTTTTATACTATAAACCAGTTGCCCAGACTAGCTGGCGCTAACTAACTGTTATTAAGGGCCAAACACAAATTTTGACCGAAAATTAAAGTCCTCTCTGGTCCTCCATACTTTTACCCTCCATGCATGCGCAGCCATCAGGAAGTGACTGAAACTGGCGCCAACATCATTCTTTGTTTGGCCCTTCAGTCAATAACAATGTTTTGACATCTGTGCTTTGAAAATCTACTTTTTGAGGATGCCAGACCCAAATCAGTGCAAGAAATGGTGGATCCAAGGCTGTTATTGGATGATGGAAGTGAACAACGGTGGTTTTATACGTGCAGGGCTGTAACTTTATAATAATTATAAAATTATTTCATGTTTCCCAATATCAGGACATTCGCCTGACGTCATCATTAGCTCAACTTTGACGAAGTCAAATTTGAGCTATTGTCATGGCCCGTCGTCCGTCTGTCCGTACGTCAACAATTGGCTATGGCTCGGGCTAGAGGTCGTATTTATGAACCGATCTTTACGAAACTTCTTGGGTACCTTTGTTATGACCGTGGGACGAGAACGAGTGTTTTTGGGTGCGGTCCAAAATTCAAGATGGCTGCCAGCCGCCATTTTGTACCGATGATGCAGAAATCTGTTTTTTGTACAGAACTTCCATATGAAAGCTCTGATTTGAATAATTTTTTGTATGAATGTTTAGTACCATGGGGTACATCACATATAATACGGGTTTTTTTCTCGTGCGTAAATTGTGCAAATTAGACTAATTTTGATGTTTTTTGGTGTTAATTTCAGCACTGTAAGTGCAAATGCCAATACGGCTCGGGCTAGAGGCCGTATTTATGAACCGATCTTTACGAAACTTCTTGGGTACCTTTGGTATCACCGTGGGACGAGAACGAGTGTTTTTGGGTCCGGTCCGAAATTCAAGATGGCTGATGGCAGCCATTTTGTACAAAATTTGGTGCAATCAGATTTTTGCACAGAACTTCCATATGAAAGCGCTGATTTGAATAATTTTTTGTGTGAATGTTTAGTACCATGGGATTCATCACATATAATACGAGTTTTTTTCTTGTGCAGAAATTATGCAAATTAGATGAACTTTGATATTTCAGTGCGACTTACACACATTAAGTACACATGTCAATATGGCTCAGACTTGAGTCTGTATTTATGAACTGATCTTCACGAAATGTCTTGGGTACCTTTGTTATCACCTTGGGACGAGAACGAGTGTTTCTGGGTGCGGTCTAAAATTCAAGATGGCTGCCAGTGGCCATTTTGTACCGAAATTAGGTCTAATCAGTTTTTAGTACACAACTTCTATACAGCTCAGACTAGAGGCCATATTTATGAACCAATCTTTACGAACCTTGTTGGGTACCTTTGTTATCACCGTGGGATGAGAGCGAGTGTTTTTGGGTGTGGTCCGAAATTCAAGATGTCCACCAGCAGTCATTTTGTACCAAAATTAGTGCAATCAGTCTTTTGTACTGTATGAAAGTTCTGATTTGAATAAATTTTTGTATGAATGTTTAGTAACATGCAATACATCACATATTCTAAGGGTTTTTTTTTCGTGCAGAAATTATGCAAATTAGATGAACTTTGACTTATTCAGTGCTACTTGCACAATGTGAGCACACATGTCAATACGGCTCAGGGTAGAGGCTGTATTTATGAACCGATCTTCACAAAACTTCTTGGGTACCTTTGTTATCACCTTGGGACGAGAATGAGTGTTTCTGGGTACGGTCCAAAATTCAAGATGGCTGCCAGTGGCCATTTTGTACCAAAATTAGGTCCAATCAGTTTTTTGTCACAAGTTCTATACAGCTCGTATTTATGAATTGATCTTCGCAAAACTTCTTGGGTACCTTTGTTTTCACCTTGGGACAGGAACGAGTGTGTTTTGGGGTGCCTTTGTTATCACTGTGCTATGAGAACAAATATTTTGGGGTTCAGTCAGACCCACTCTGGGACTCAAAGATTTCTTTTCTAGTTTAGCATCTGACTGTCACCCACCTTTACAATACTTTACCTATACATTTGTTACAGGCAACGGTCAGTATTTATGTACAGACCATTACAATACTTTATATGTACCTTTGTTATCAGGTCATTACCTAGATGTTTGTCATTGCTGTGTCACATACTATACATGTGCATGTCTTTGTCTTGACAAGTTGAGCTACAGTGTCATTGTCACTTTCATTTTTTTTACAAATGATTTTTCCACTGTTTGTTGAGTATTCCTTCTCTATCCTTCCATGAACCTTTCCTGTTAAACTCCTAAGCTTTTTGGCCAATTTTTATTGAAATTTTTTATTAAATTTTTTTGGGAGTTGAGCATGTATTATAGAATATTCTGTTTATCCACATGGTTACGTCTTCACTGTAGGGGTGTTAGGTCGTTTAGTCTTGCATCTTCTATCTGATGTATCGCTTTTTCTTCGTATGAAGATCTAGCTTTGCATCTGGTAGCATCAAATTGGTTATTGACTTTGGGCCTTGTTGTGTGCCTGATGTCTTGTTTCCGGTTTTTCTTTTGACGTTGTTTACATTGACGTCTTCAATATGTGTAGTATTTCATATTATATTGCTATATAATTGTTGTAGAATTCAATTATTATTATTCTGGTAGTGTAGCTCAAAAGAATTGGATTTTGTCCACACTTAGACTATCGGAATGCCTTTAGGCTCGTAGGTTCCTTTTGGGAACTTAGGTTTTTCATCAAAATTTTTTCAAAAAATATTTTTTTTTGGAAATTTAATTTTGATTTCTATTATTCATGTATCTATATATATATGTATGAGTTGTAGTAGTGCTATCGTCTTTAGTCGATGCACTCCTGCGGATTTTTGTCCTGCTTGTGTACAGTAGGACTACAATGTTGGAGACTGGTGTCGCAGTAAGTTGTTGGCGGGAGGTTCCTATGTGGAGCCTCTTCCACGATATAATATTTTTCCGTTTCTTTTTTTCAGAGGAACATGAACATGGTGATGATACTGTGACATCCATCCAAGTGTGTTACCGTTGTCACGCTCGATTGAGCTAAAGAGGAAATAGAGCTAGCTGCAGGGTGCTCATATATAAGCAAGGGATTCTTGCAAGCAGCTATCTCGACCGGTGAAGCGGTTACTCCATCTGGGGAGCCGTAACACCGGGTAAGATGTGGGTAGAGCGAGCACCATAAAATAAAGGCTCACCCAGCGATGATGGAAATAGGGAGGAATAGGGAGGAAGTCGGCAAGTTTCTTTTAGGGAGGCTCGGCGAGGTCTAATAAGACTGCGAGCGGGAGAGGCCCCTCTCTAACCCAACAACATTTGGGGCCAAATGTTTTGAGAAACTCACCTGAGCCGGAGCATACGTCCACCAGTTGCTCGGGACGCTCTGTCTAGTCTGCAGCCGGGGTCGGCTTCAGTCAGGACTTCCTCCGCTACGTCACACAAGCCGGAACCAAGTTTTCTTTTCGGGAGGCTCATCGAGGTCTGATGAGACCGTGAGCGGGAGAGGTCCCTCCCTAACCCAACAACATTTGGGGCCAAATGTTGTTTTGAGAAACGTGTACGAACGGAACATATGTCCAACCACCGCTCGGGACGCTCCGTCAAGTCTACAGCCATGGGCGGCTTCAGTCACGGCTGCCTCCACTACGTTATTAAAGCACACATGACCGCAGTCTAGCTACTCGACTTCAGATATCCAGCCGCTTGTGCGAAGACAGAGCCATTCTTCGCCTGTGAATCGGACCATCCAGTAGCTAGCGCTCCGAGGCATCGATCAATGGGACGTTCGGAGAAGAGATATATCTCCGGATCTTCGTCCCAGGAGTAGCAAGTGGCACATAAGTCAGAAGACCACTGCTCCACAAGCCTCGGTAGCAGACTGGCTGTTGCAGATTGTGCAGCAAATCGCAGCATCCCAGCATATACAAGAGCAGTTCCCTGCAGACTCCCGAGGTGAGTGGTCGGACGATGCTGGGTCGGTCCAGTCATCTACAGATGCAAACGCCAGGGACCAGATATCATACCTGATTCAGTTGGATGGTGAAAGGGACTAGGAAGAGGATTACCCTTCCCTTTCGGATCAGTTTTTGAAGTTATGGACTTCATTCATCAGTAATGTCTTGAATCTGTTCAAACTGATCAGCATGTTGCGACTACTATAGAGGATTAGCTACCCGACTTCGTATAGCCACAGTTGTCCGAAGACAGTGCATTCTTCACCTGTGAAGTCGGACCATACAGTAGCAGCTAGCGATCCGAGGCATCGATCACGGGACATTCGGAGAAGACATGAGCAGGCCGGGGATGAAGGTCTATCCCTTCCTGCATCATTTGATGTATGCTTGGAAGTACTTCCTCCGGATATTTGTCCCAGGGGCAGCGGCGAAGAACAGAAGACCGCTGCTCCTCAAGTACAGGGACGTTCAGAGAAGATATGAGTGGGCTGGGGATGAAGAAGTGTCCCTACCTGCATCATTACATATATGCTCCGAAGTGCTACCTCCGGATATTCATCCCAGGGGCAGCGGAGAAGATACAGAAGACCGCTGCTCCTCCAGCCTCGGTAATGCAAATGCTGTCGCTGATCGTGCAGCTAATCGTGGCATCCCTCAAGCCTCCTATTGACTCCAGAGGTGAGCTGTAGGACGGTGCTGGGTCGGTCCCAGACCTGTTAACTCTCTCTCTTTCGCCGGGAGACTCCTGGTTTGGTACCCAATCTCCCACACTCACTGCAACATCCTATTTTCTCCCGCTTTGATACTTTTCAAAATTAGTTATTCAGTGCCGGTAATCCATCACGGCATCACTGAATCCACCAGCTTTTGTTTACAAATACAAAAGCATGTGCTCTACTCTCATTGGCAAGATCATTAAGTTTGTGTGAAACGTCACCATTTACGTCAGAACTAATAAACAATTCTGATTTTTATCAATGAAATTCGGTATCTTGCCATCCAATTCTCCGAATTGGACTTTTATTTAATTTTTATCTTTGAGATATTGGTGCTCCTGATAGAGGAGGAATTTCCAAATACAGATACAGATACAGATACAATGGCCAGCTATTGTGTTGTGTGATTATTGCAACACGTTTCACAGTCAAAATAAATGAACTTGAGATGCAGGATAATTGCTGAAATTGATTATATATTAAACACACACCTTTGCTTGATATAAGAGTAGCAGTCACATCAAAAAATAAATCCCATACTATTAATTATGTACACTCGAAATTGGGCAAAAATACGCACAAATTTATTGTGCATTTCGGATTTCAGATAACTATATTTTGTAGATGAACGGCTCATTCAAATGAGTTGCGGTAATTTTCAGTATGTTGGGAAAAAATTCCGATTCGCGATTTTCTAGGGCAGGCTGTGAAAGAAATTCTGTATTTTTATACTGTACCATTGACCCAGACATAGCTGGTGCTAACTCTTAAAATTCTAGGGCCAAACACAAATTTTGCCCCCCAATCCCCAAAATTTGCATCTAAAACCAAAAGAAATCATGTCCTGAAGGTCCTCCATACTTTGCCTTCCACTGCGCATGCGTAGTGTCAAGGACGGCCCGAAATTGGCGCCAATTATCATTCTTTGTTTGGCCCTCCATCAGTTCACATCTGACTGATATTTGTGCTTGTAAATCTCAGTTTAAATGATGCCAGACACATAAATATTAGAGAAATGGTGGATCTAAGGAGGATATAGAAGGAGGAGAGGAAAAATGAGTGACAGAAAATATTCAGGGCTGTAACTTAAAATTTTTTAATGAAATTATGTTAAGTTGCCTATTTTCGAGGCATGGGCCTGTTGTTGTCATTCTTGCTATAATGTTTCACTGCTTGTTCAGTGTTTCCTCTCTCCCTTTCCTTTAAGTCCCCCCTTGCTATTCTCCCATGCTTTTGGCATATTTTCAGTAATATTATTACTAAAATTTCTTGGGAGTTTTAGCTGGGTAACAGAATGAATTCTGTTCTTTTCCCCATGTTTACGTTCTCACCCATGGGTGTTTAGGCATAGTGTTCTGCATCTACCATCTGATGTTCTGCAGTTTCTTCCCTGGAAGTCTCTGTTTTGCATCAGATAGTGTATTATTGGTAACTGATTTCGGGCCAGGGTTATCAGTGCCTGGAGTCATGTTTCTGGTGTTTATACACTTCTTGTTTACATTGGCAACAAACAGTCTCTGTGGAGGAGGATTTTTTGTCTTTGTACTAGTTTAATCATTACAAGATACATTATTATTATTCGTAAGTGTTGCATTAATTTTTTAAAATATTTTAAAAATTTTGTCCACACTTAGGCTTGGGATCCATTGGGGCTCAACGTTACTTTTCAGAAACTTGGGCTTTGCTGAAAAAATATTTTTCAAAAAATTTTTTGGATTTCATTTATTTTTTCTATGTTAATGGATCATGTTATTATGTATCTTTGTTTTCAGGGGTTGGTGTGAGTACTAGGACTTTTTGTGTTCTTTTCACAATGAAAGGATATTGTTCAAATTGTAATAAGAGGAAATCTTCCTCTGACTTTCCTGATCATTGTATTAATTGTAGTCAGTGTACTCGCACTAACTCCTGTTCAGTATGTATATATTGGGATGACAAACATTGGAAACGGGTGTCAAGGTATGTTGTTAGCGGGGAAAAGGCCATGCCGGTCCTTTCTCCGCAGGGTCACTCTAGTTTATCAATCTCTATTTCAGAGGAACAAGAACAGGGTGATGTTTCCGTGATGTCTTCCAAAAGTGTGCCTCCGTCGTCACAACTAAATGAAGAGCTAACGGCAAAGTGTTCATGGAGATATGCCAATTGCCTAAGAGGTCCCTAGTAGGATTGAGGGCGTTGACGTCCGCTAGCTCGCCCGGTGTAGCATCCATTCATCGAATGGTTCGGCAGCCGGGTTCGTCCGTTGCGGTCCAGGAAGGAGATTTGGGTGATGCGAGCACTATAAATATACAAGGTGCACACCCAGTGACGGCGGATCAGAGGAGAGAACGGAGGAAGCCTATTGGTCCGGTTCCTAGCTCGTCCAGGTCCATCCGGGCTGTGAGCGAGAGAGGCCCCTCTCTCGTACAACAACATCTGGGACCAGATGTTGTGGTACAAAATGTTTTGCATTCGGAGCATACGTCCGCCGCTCGGGACGCTCTGTTATATAGACAGTCCAGAGAGACTGTCCAAAAGGCTTCCTCATCCTCTCGGCTGCGCACACGACCGCACCTTGGCTACGGGACCACGGATATCCAGCCAGCTTCGCCTCAGGGATTCCACGGCGACCAGGTCACGCCATCCAGTAGCCAGGGACATGAGGCCTGTAGACTCTGGACGTTCGCATAAGAGAAGTATGCAGGAGTCAGTGTACATGGAGCTTCCAGCGGCTAAGCAACGTAAGACCGCTACTCCACAGGCCTCAGTGACGGACGTGCTATCCCAAATAGCACAAATTATCGCAGCATCCCAGCAAACGACAGAATCTCTGTCGGATCAAGAATTATCCGACGACGCTGGGTCGGTACGCTCCGCTGATGCGTCAGGTACGGACGACCGAGAACATCATGCAGTCCGACAGGATGGCGAAAGGGATTCCGAGGATTTGGAGCTATCCCTTTCGGAACACCATAAAGCTGCCGTAGATTTCATCCGGCATTACCTTCCACAAGTTGTTCCGTCGGGCCAGACTGCTGCGATGCCGGATAAGAGATTGATAGCGTCATTGGACACAGAATTTTTTGATCGGTTCAGAGACATCGTCCCTGAGTTTCCGGCACAGTCCAATAATGTCACAAGATCATTCGAATTATTGAACGACGCTATCTATAAGCTTGCTACCAAAACGGGCAAGGCTGGTTTCTTGTCCGCTAATGCTCTCAATCTGCCTTTCATCAATTCAAGGAATAAATTCGAAGCGGCAGGGCAGGGCATACCGAGAGTTCCTCTGCGTCTAGACGATGAAGCGGAAGACTTGGAATTGTCTTTACCGCCGTCTATGTCTATTCCAACCACGACGTTGGAGACGACAATAATGTCTAACAGAGCTAGCTTAGACGCTTTATCATACGCAGACCACCTTACTAAGGCGTTATCATTGCATCTTCAAGGGAAAGAATTCCAGGATATGATCCTCAATGAGATTTCTTTCAAGGGCAGTAGCTTTTCCACGTATAACTCCGCCCTTCAGTGGCAAACCTGGAGTTGGTTAGACGTGACGCAGCCCTAGCTACATCCACGCGTGTGGATAGTAAGGTGAAGAACTCTCTCAGAGTCGCTTCGGTCTCCGGAGAGCTTCTCTTCGACGGCAAGCTTTCGGCAATCTATGATAAGATAACTAAGAAAGCTTCGGATTCTCTGCTTTTCAAATCCACTTCTAAAAAGTCGGATACAGCAGAAAAGAGTAAGACAGGCACTTCTGGGACAAGTACGCCCAAGAGAAGTTCCTATAGAGGTTCTTATACGTCCTCTAGATCTTATTCTAGAGACCGTCAAGGCAGCGACTCACGTATTGGACGTTATTCTGGCCGAGACAACCGGTCAGACGTTCCGAGGTCGACGGGACGAGGTGCTGGTCGTGGAGGACATAGTTTCTCCTTCCGCAGGCCTCGCAGGTCCAGGAGGTGATGGTTTGAACCTCTATCGTGTTCCGGTAGGTGGAAGATTATCAAGTTTTATAGACGAGTGGGCGTCGATTACGGACGACCCCTGGGTCCGAGGGGTAATTTCGGAAGGACAAAGAATATCCTTCAAACGAAAGCCTCCATTAACTCGAAGTCCAAAATGGACTCAGCTTCCGTCAAATCCGCAGAAGAGAGATGCTCTTTTATCAGAAGTACAGTCTCTTCTGACGAAGAACGCGGTAGAGGTCGTAGAAGACCAGGAATCACCGGGCTTCTACAGCCATCTGTTTCTGGTTCCGAAACCAGACGGCTCGTTCCGTCCAGTCATAGGTCTGAGCTGGATAAACAAGCTGATCGTCGCTCCGAAGTTCTATATGGAGACGATTCGGTTAGTCAGAGCGAGTATTTCGGGTGAACGACTATGCTACAAGCATAGATCTCAAAGATGCGTACTTTCACGTCATGGTACATCCGACATTCAGAAAGTATCTACGCTTCGCAGTCCTAGGAGCGGTTTATCAGTTCTGAGCGATGTGCTTCGGCTTGAACCTAGCGCCCTGAGCTTTCACTCGAATAATGAACTTGGTAATGATACATTTCCGAGCTCATTCGTCTGCGGTAACGTCGGCCTACCTGGACGACATTCTTCAGAGGTACGGCAACGAGTTAACGCTTCAGAACGATGTGCAGAATCTACTTCTATTACTCCGACGTCTCGGTTTTATTATAAACGAGGAGAAGTCGGATCTGGTGCCGTCCAAGTCATTCACTCATCTGGAAATGAGCTTCGAGACGCACAACAATCTCGTTCGTCTGCCGTTAACCAGAGCGAAATTAATCAGTTGTTACGCTCGCTATTGTCTTCACTCAGACAAAGTCACAGCGAGGGAGTTCATGAGACTGATAGATCTGTGCGGAACCTCTGCGGATCTCATTCCAATGGGGCGGTTACGCACTCATCCTCTCCAAATTTTCTTGACTCAGAATTGGAGTGTAAAGATTCATTCGCTCGATATAGACGTTCTCTTGTCAAATCAAGTGAAACAAGAGATTCAGACTTGGGCAAACATTCAGTGGTTGACTCAGGGAGTCCCACTGCAGTTGCCGGATCCGGGTTTTACGATTATGACGGATGCCAGGCAAACAGGCTGGGGTGCAGCATTGATCCCAACGGATTCGAAGTGCCAGGGTCTTTGGGATCCACAGTTTCTTGGCAAGCACATAAACATCAAGGAAATGATGTCAATTTGGCTTGCATACGTCATTGGATGAACATTATTCAGAAAGCACATGTCCAAATCCTGTCCGACAATACGACAGCAGTAGCGTATATCCGGAACCAGGGAGGCACTCATTCCGTTCCGTTATTCAATTTAACGGAAAGAATCCTTCTGTTTGTGCTAGAACACCAAGTTCTACTTTCGGTCCGTCATATTCCGGGTCGTCTGAATGTATTAGCAGACTCCCTTGTTGCCGTCAGAATGGACTCTCAACAAACAGGTATTCAATCAGATTTGCTACCAATGGGAACAGCCAATGATAAACTTATTTACGACACAACTCAACAATCAGTTGCAGGCATATGTGTCTCCATGTCCGGATCCCCGAGCATATGCAGTAGACGCTCTATTGATCTTGTGGGACGGAATGATAGGATATGCGTATCCTCCAGCGCTGTTGATTCAGCAAATATTGCTAAAGATAAAACAATCTCAGTTCAAAATTCTGTTGGTAGCATCTCTGTCTCCACAGAGACCATGGATAAATCTACTCAGGTGTCTGCTGTGGGACTTATGGCGAAAACTTCCTCCACGAGAGGATCTTCTTTCGCAGGGGAAGTCGCGTCAACTTCATCACAACCCGCAAGGTCTCAACCTTCACGTATTTCCGTTGTGTGGTCCTTCTTGCACGACAAGCATTTTACAGGACGAGCAGTGGACGCGATTTCTAACTGTAGGAGGACCTCCTCTTCGCTAAATTATGCGGCTAAGTGGAAGGTCTTTCGTCGTTGGTGTAGGGATCATTCTGTTGATATTTTTGATCCCTCCATACCAGACATTGCAAACTTTCTAGTATACTTGTTTGACGAGATCAAACTGCAGCCTGTTACTATTAAAGGTTATAGGTCTATGTTATCTGATAACTATGCACACCATGATAGTTTACAAATTGGATCTAATGTCTCTTTATCTAAATTAGTTAGAAACTTCTCGATAAATAGACCCAGAACTCTTAGATTAATTCCTAAATGGAATTTAGCTTGGGTTCTTCTTAAACTAAAAGAAAAGCCATTTGAGCCTCTTGGGACAGTAGATTTCAAATTCTTGTCTTATAAGACAGCATTTCTCTTAGCTTTCTCTTCTGCTAGAAGAATCAGTGAGCTTCATGCACTATCGGTGGATGATTCTCACTATCGTAGTGTCGGTAACACTATTACCTTTACTACTAATGTTGGATTTTTAGCTAAGAATCAGGCTCCTAATAAATATCCGGAACCTATTGTTATTAAGGCACTTCCGTCTTCAGGCGGGCGTAGGCCTTTACTCTGTCCTGTTAGAGCTTTGCGTATTCAAAAACAAAGATCTCAGTTTATCAGAAAGGGACGAAAACGCTTCTTTCTGTCTCTGATGCCTAATAGAAAGGACATTTCGGTCCATTCTATTGCTAGATGGATTCAATTAACTATCCGTACTGTTATGATAATCTATCTTCAACTCAGCAGTCTGTGCTTAAGATTTCGGCTCATGAAGTAAGAGCTCTTTCTACATCTTGGGCTTACGTAAGAATGATAATTGGCGCCAATTTCGGGACGTCCTTGACACTGCGCATGTGCAGTGAAGACAAAGTTTGGAGGACCTTCAGGACATGATTTCTTTTGGTTTTAGATGCAAATTTGGGGGATTGGGGGGCAAAATTTGTGTTTGGCCCTAGAATTTTAAGAGTTAGCACCATCTATGTCTGGGTCATTGTTAAGTATAAAAAATATATAAATTACTATAAATTTTTTAACTTTTGGCGAAAAAAATCTCTAAAAAGTTGGTAATTTACGGCACTTGGAGGTTTTTTTTATCCGCGAATTGTAGTGATAAACAGACAACAACAACAAATCCCCAAGACATTTTGTCCTGTTGCTGTGGCATAATTTTCACGTTTCAGTGAAAAATGATCACCTCCATTCCAACCCCCCTTCAGAAATGACCAATTACTTCATGTGAATAACCAGTGTGGTTGGCAGGGGGAGGGGGGGGGTTTGGGGGGGGGGGGGGGGGCGCTGAGCTTTGGAAGGTCGAATTACCACAAACAACCGACAAGTACAAAACCACTGAAATATGAATGTCATTGGAACAAGCTCAGATATTGGCACATGGCCATATCCATATTTCTGTTTTGCTCTATATTTCTATGTTTTGGTTTTTGAAAAGACAAATTGTTCAAATAAAACACATTAGGGTGGAGCGTCTTGTCAGGGGGGGGGGGGGGGGGGGGGGGTCACATGGAAATTATTGATGTGCTGTCTGCACGCAAAAATCTCACTGACAAGCATCCAAATCTCACTGAGAGCTCATCAAAATCTCACTGACGGTCATCTCCAGAGGTTAACAGGTCTGGTCGGTCCAGTCATCTGTACATGCAGACGCAAGGGACCGGTTGTCATAGATGATTCAATCGAATGATGAAAGGGACGAGGAAGAGAATTACCCTTCCCTTTCGGAACAGCATAGGATAGCGATGGACTGCATTACTATCCTGCATCTGTTACACCTGATCAGCATGCTGCGTCTATTAGAGAGAAACCGCTGTCGTCTCTGGAAGCAGACTAGGTGCGGAGGAAAGAGGACGTTCTTTCCGTTCCGACACTATCTAGACAGGTGTCACAGGCCTGCGGCCACATTGACGACACCATATTCTACCTCTCTAATGCTAGGAGGAAGGCGGTTTCTTATCGACATCTTCAATAAATATACCATTCCTTGGACAACGTTCATTTATAACGGTTGGAGAAGATGTACAGAGAGCTCATCTGCATTTAAATGAGCAGGCCGGGGATGAAAAAATGTTCCTACCTGCATCATCTAATATACACTCTGAATTGATACACTCTGAATTGATGGAATGTGTTATCTCATCAAATAAGTGAATCTGGATGTGGTGTCCTATGCAGATCACCTTACCAGAGCTATGACGCAACGTTTCAATGGGAAGGAATACGAGGACATTGTTCCTCGCTAAGAGTTCTTTCCAGGGCAGTCATGTATGCCACCTTCAACTCTGCACTGACGGTGGAAAATTTGGAGTTGGTAAGACGTGATGCTGCCCTTGCGTCGTCATCACTTTTAGATGACAAGGTGAAAAGCTCTCTCTGAGTCGCCCCGGTCACCGGAAATCCACTATTTGATGACAAGCTTGCGCTGCTATATAAGCAGGCTACAAGAAGGCTTCCAGAGCACTGTTCTTGAAGTAGGTGTCTCATTAACACACTTCAGCAGACTGGGGTAAGCGAGGCTGTTCCGCTTCCAAGAAAGCATCAAGAGAATGTCTCGCGAGGGCGATAACCCTCTTATATTTACTCCGTAGGTCGTTATTATAGCGATTCGGAAAAGGGGCATACGTCTGATCAAGGCTATGGATCAGACCCCCCTATGCCATCGATTAATGGAAGGTATCCATGAGAGACTGGAAGTTAATCACGGAAGTTCCTGTCAAAGAGAGTCTCTTCAAGTAATGGTAAAACTCTCTTATTGGGGGAACTATTGAGATCGACGAGATGAGCTACTTCGGGGGGAGAATGTAGTTTCTCCTTCCGTAAGCTTCGTAAGTCATACAGGTGATGGATATGACCTCTATTGTTTATCAGTGGACGGAAGGTTATCAACTTCACAAGAACTGGACGTTAATAACGGAAGTTCTTTCAAAGAGAGGCACTCCAAATGGAGGTTAAGGCTTTCTTATTAAGGGAACAATTGGGTCTTCGAGAATAGATTTCGGTAAATCCACTTGGCAGTAGGTTATCAGCCTCGCAATAAAGTGGATAATATTGCGGAAGATCAGTGGATGAGAATAGTCTCGGCAGGCCGGCTGCTTTCAGCCTGAGCAAGCTCCACTTGCAAGAAATACTTGTGGGACAATCTTCCAAGAGAGGCTTGTCTTCTGGAGGTCCAAGCTCCTATTGAAGTAAAACATCAGATGTCGTCGAAATTATTCTCCAGTTTTTTATAATCACCAGTTTCTCATCCTATATCTGGAAGGATAGTGCATAGATAGGCTGAGATATTCCTTGGCAGCAAGGCAGTTATGTCATTGTGAATGCCATCATAGCCTTATGTACGTTTACAGTGGTCTTTTAGGAATTATAGCTGTTAGGAAAATGGCTCGTCATTCCCTAATTGCGTGACGATGAATAAGTCACTAATTACACTGAGATATAGGTCTTCACGGAGAAGAAGACTTCTAGCTACGTTAGGCACTGACCGCTGTCTTTTGGGAATAAAGCCAAAAAGAAGTACTGTGCTTTTCGTTTTTTTTTTTTTCCCAGGTGTCATAGACTTAAGTCTTATTGTTTACACCATAGTAACAAGAATTATGAGCGAGATTTTTTTCAGTATTATGCAGTGACATAACTGAATTAAAAATCTCTTGAGACTGTGGTCTATAATATTGGGAATTTAGGGCTGTTTATTTAACGGTTTTTCATTCCCTACCTTGTGCGATGATAGTTGTAAGTCTCCAGTCAGTGAGCCTTCAGGGTCGCAGCTTACACCAATATATCTGTCTTATCAGCTTTATTGTCTTCACGTATAGGAAGACCTTTAGCTGCTTAGCTAGGCTGAGTTTGTTATCCTATAGGACATAATACCGTTTGTTAGAGGAGGTTATTCTCTTCCAACCGGTATGGTTTGGTGTGAGTTATTATGAAAATACAGTGAATTTGTTATGACTAACACAAGAACGATTCAAGTAATGCGGATGAGAGGGGTTTGATATGAAATTTTCATCGAATGCCCCTCCCCCTCTCCACCGCCAATGTGTTAAGAGGCGATTACAGGAAAGGACGTAGTTTCCTTCCCGCAAGCCTTGTATGCATTTAAGTATTTACATGCCTTTCATGACTTATCGATTGGCGGCTGGGTCATCCACTTTTTAGTTGATTTGTTTCCTGTGGTTGTTCGTTATAAGTCATATACAAGCATGATTCATTATCAATAAATTGCTAGCCTTTGTGTACCTGTTTGTCTGACAAGTCAGTTAACTGGTATTCTGATTATTACATGCTAGATTCAAGGCTCGCGTACATAATATTTGTTTATTAGGCGGACACATTATTGTATGTTATGGACCTCAGAAAAAATAATGTATTTTGGGGCAGTCTGTGACCAGTCTGTTAATTATAGCTCGATCCATTTCTAAATCCAGGTTATTTAGTTTCAATACACATTTTATATTCCGGTACATGTATATTTGTACGTCTGGGAGTGTTATTTACTGGAATTAATTGTACACCTGAACGGGGTCGCCGTGGGTTGCCTTGGAAGCGTCTTTACTCTCCAGAGACCGTTCATTGATATTCTTTTGAACAAGTGTATTTTGTATATATTTATCACAGGTTTTTTTTTTGCCTATCTACGTATGCCAACTCCGGTATTCGTTAAGAAGTGCGTAATTAATTACCAGGATCGCCACTATAGCCTCAGCTTCTGAAGTGGCATTAAGCACCTATGTTATTAATAATAATTAATATCTGGGTGCCTGTTTGACGAATATATATTTGTTAATTAGTACCGCTTTTACTGATTCCAGAGTGCTCCCCACTTTGTTTTTGAAGAAGATTCCTTCAAAAAAGGGAGGGTGGGGGGGATTTCTTAAAATCTCCTCCGGCTTGATAGCGTGTAACTATGAGTGAAGCTTTTTGTCTGTAGATTGTATCGAATCCTGGATACAGCTTGTTTTATTATTGTATTTATCATGGTTTGTGGGAGTTAACCTCTCACTCTCGAATATGCCATCCTAATTTATGGGGCTTAGTTCGAACTAGCCTTTAAAATTGGGAACTCGTTACACCCAATTAGCATAGTCATTCATGCTAAGAATAAGGAATTACTGGAATTTGACTCCTTATTTATGATATGTCTTCTCTATTATTGTATAGAGAGACATACATGTAATTCCTTTTACATTTAATTTTCCTTTCACCTTGGATTGCAGGCTTAGGAACTATGTTGGTCTGCTAGTTCTGAAGTCCTAGGAAATCTGCCTTTTTACGATTCAGCTAGTCTGGGCCGTTGGTTTATAGTATAAAAATATGAAAAATTTAAAGTAAGGCCTAAAAAAATAAAAAATCTGTTTCTCAGGCCCTCCCGCATGGTCCTTTTGGCTGCCGCATGCTCTCTTTTTATAACCAGTTTAAACTTAAAAAAAAAAAATAATTAAATGGTTTATGTCTGATATTTTACCGAAGTTAAAAAAATTGATGAATTTGTCCCTTGAATGCAAGAAGGCTTTACAATGCTTTAGCATTGCAAAGCCTTCTTGCACTCAAGCGATGAAATACACCACCACCCATGCTATTCTGTAGATTATGAGGTCTAAAACTTGAACCAAGAACATGAACTTTTGATGCAAAGAAGTAATTACTGAAATAAAAAATAAAATAAAAAATGCTCACCCGCATGCAATTTTACAAATAATGGCCTGAGAAACAGAAGATCTACTTCCTGTAGCCTAATTTGTATATTTTTTATACTTACCAATGGCCCAGACGGGTATGGCCCTCCCATGAGTGGGCACTTGTACCTCCCTACTGAGTTATTATGTAGTAAGCTCATCTACAAAGAATGATGTTGGTACCAGTTTCGGTCACTTCCTGATGGCTGCGCATGCGCGGATGGTAAAAGTATGGAGGACCAGATAGGACTTTAATTTTTGGTTTTGCAAGCAAATTTTGGGGATTTTGGGGTTCAAAATATGTGTTTGGCCCTTAATAACAGTTAGTTTGCACCAGCTAGTCTGGGCCATTGGTAAGTATAAAATACATACAAATTACTTTAAATTTTTCATATTTCAGATATTTCAGATATTAGTGATAAATATATGATAAAATTTTGCATTGGCCAGTTAGTTTGTTTTATAAATGTTATAGTCAGAAAAGTTAGAGTATATGATAGATGTTAGACTGACTTGTCATCTAAATTTTGTTAATGACTTTAAAGTATATTGGTTGCTAAGAACAATGTCTCCTGTACAGCAAATTTCATTGTACATTTCTCAACATGTGGAAGTGCTTTTCACCATAAAATGTATAGTTAGCTCCATACTAGAACAACACATCCAGCAATATTTCTCATGCTCTTTCTGATATTTGTAGGTGTTAACCCTGCTATGGAATCTTGCTCACAGTGAAGATGTTCCTGCAGAAATCATGGACCAAGCCTTATCAGCTCATATCAAAATATTAGATTACAGTTGTTCACAGGTGATAAGCATTTATTCTTCATTTTTAGCTTTACTTGACATAGTCAAGATAAGCTCTTGCCATCATGTGTCTGTTAGTCTGTGAGTTTGTTCACATTTTACTTTAGCACCGGCTACACCCTGCAGTTCTTGTCCGATCGTCAGGAAATTTCATATGCAGGTTTGGGGTCATGTCTAGATGAGAACGTCCCCTTTTGGTCGCGATCGGGCAACCGTTATGGCTGCCCAAGCCCAAAACACGAAAACCATTAGCACAGTCTACAGGTCGTATTTATGAAGGGATTTCATTGTAACTTGGTAGGATGCATCTGTATAATGCCTAGATGAGAACGTCCCTTTTTGGGCATGATCTATCAACCGTGATGGCTGCCCAAGCCCAAAACCCAAAAACTTTTAGCACAGTCTGCAGGTCATGTTTAATATGGAGGGGTTTCATTGTAACTTGGTAGGATGACTCCTTATGATGTCTAGATGAGAATTTCCCCATTTGGGCGTGATCTGCCAACTGTGACGACTGCCCAAGCCCAAAATCCGAAAACTTTTAGTACAGTCTACAGGTCATATTTATTGAGAAATTTCATTGTAACTTGGTGGGTTGACAATGTCTAGAGAAGAAAGCCCCCTTTTGGTCCTGATTGGGCAACTGTGACGGCTACAGGGGCCCGAATCCCGAAAACCTTTAGCACAGTCTACAGGTCATATTTATGAAGAGATTTCATTGTAACTTGGTATGGTGACTCCAAATAACGTCTAGATGAGAACGTCCCATTTTGATCGCGATCATTCAGCCTTGATGGGTACCCGAGCCCAAAAAACCTTTAGCATAGGCAAAAGGTCATATTTATGGAAGGATTTCATTGTAACCTGTTAGGTTGACTCCATATAATGCCTAGATGATGACATCTCCTTTTGGTCGTGATTGGTCAACTGTGATGGCTACAGGAGCCTGAAGCCCGAAAATCTTAAGCACAGTCTACAGGTCATATTTATGAAGGGATTTCATTGTAACTTCGTAGGATCACTCCAGATGATGCCCAGATGGGAATGTCCCCTTTTGGTTGCGATCATTCAACCATTATGGCTGCCCGAGCCCGTTGCCCGAATACCTTTAGCACAGTCTACAGGTCATATTTATGAAGGGATTACATTGTAACCTGGTAGGTTTGACTTTATATAATGTCTAGATGAGAACGTCACCTTTTGGACACAATTGGGCAACTGTGACAGCTACAGGGGCCTGAAGCCTGAAAACCTTTAGAACAGTCTACAGGTCTTAATTATGAAGGCAACTGTGGTGGCTACAGGGGCCTGAAGTCCAAAAACCTTTAACACAGTCTACAGGTGATGTTTATGAAGGGATTTCATTGTAGCTTGGTAGGATGACTCCAAATAATGTCTAGATGGGAATGTCCCCTTTTGGTCGCAATCATTCAGCATTGATGGCTGCCCGAGCCCAAAAACCTTCTGCATAGTCTATAGGTCATATTTATGGAAGGATTTCATTGTAACTTGTTAGGTTGACTCCATATAATGCCTAGATGATATCCCCTTTTGGTCGTGATTGGTCAACTGTGATGGCTACAGGTGCCCGAAGCCTGAAAATCTTCAGCACAGTCTACAGGTCATATTTATGAAGGGATTTCATTGTAACTTTGTAGGATCACTCCAGATGATGCCCAGATGAGAATGTCCGTCCCCTTTTGGTTGCGATCATTCAACCATGATGGCTACCCGAACTCAAAGCCCGAAAACCTTTTGCACGGTCTTCAATTCATATTTATGAAGGGATTTCATTGTAACTTGGTAGGTTGACTTCATATAATGTCTAGATGAGAACAGCCCCTTTTGGACACCATAAGGCAACTGTGGCGGCTACAGGGGCCTGAAGTCCAAAAACCTTTAGCACAGTCTACAGGTGATGTTTATGAAGGGATTTCATTGTACCTTGGTAGGATGACTCCAAATAATGTCTAGATGAGAACATGGTCGTGATCATTCAGCCTTGATGGCTGCCCGAGCCCAAAACCCCAAAACCTTTAGCATAGTCTATAGGTCATATTTATGGAAGGATTTCATTGTAACCTGTTAGTTTGACTCCATATAATGCCTAGATGATGACATCAACCTTTGGCCGTGAGTGGTCAACTATAACGGCTTCAGGGGCCCAAAGCCCGAAAACCTTGAGCACAGTCTACAGGTCATATTTATGAAGGGATTTCATTGTAACTTCGTAGGATCACTCCAGTTGATGCCCAGATGAGAATGTCCCCTTTGGTAGCGATCATTCAACCATGATGGCTGCCCGAGCCCAAAGCCCAGAAACCTTTAGCACAGTCTACAGGTCATATTTATGAAGAGATTTCAATGTAACTTGATAGGATGACTCGTTTAGGAATAATTTCACTGTAACTTGGTAACTTTCGTTGATGTACGTTAACTGTGAGGGCCACATACATTAACTGTGAGGTCATATTAACCCACCCTCAGCTTGTTAGTACAGTGTACACCTCATATTATTTTTTATCAAAAACATACCATACAGGGAACAGAAATGAACATATTCCCAATTATCACAATTCTTGTCTTATTTCATAATCCTTTCATAAACATTGAACATTATCCTTTTCATCAAACACAACACACAAGTTAAGCTACAGTGTCATTGACACTTTCATTTGAATAAAAATATATTGATTTTTGTCATTTTTGCTTGCTGTTGAACAAAACAGTCATAAAATGACAGAAAAAATCTGGTAAAATGATTGACGAAAACTCTAGTCAGAAGTGTTGATATACTCTCCAGTATTGCTGGTCTATGCTATTTTTATCGAAATAGAGTTGATATGTCTCAGCTCTGTCATTGTTGTCTATGAAAAGCGCTGGTAGATTGATATAATGATTCCAAATACCTGTTTGCGATAAACTAGAAATGGTATTTCCAACTTACTGATAGGTTAGAAGGATCTCACAATTTAGCAGTTTGTTAGCAGATTTTGTTTTAGATAATGACACAGATGATATTTTTTGTAAATCTGGTATAAGTTGATGCTCATTGCTTCTTATATATATGTGTTGAAATTGAATTTATTTTGTTGCATATGAATATGCTGTTTTTCTTCGAAAAATGTGTAATAAAGCAAGGAATTTGCAATCTATTTTTCTGTCATAATAATAAAACAATAATTGACTTTCCTTGAGGTTGATAAGAGGAATAATCAGCCTGAGAAAAGTAATATTCACTGAAGCCTATCTATGTCAATAATTGTATAATATCGCTCACATTCATTTTTTTTTATCTTCATTTTGTAACAGTCATGTCCTGTTTGTTATTTTATTCATAAGGATATGTACATCTTTGTAACTGTTCTAGCAATGACAACCATGTTTGTTGTATATAAAATGGGGTACAGTACTTGAACTTGACTATATCATTTGTCAGTGTAGAGAGAAAATACTGAAATAAATTGGAACAGAATGTTTTAACGTTGAGTACGAAGTACAAAATGTTGCATCCAGTATGTTTGCATTGTTGTCAAAACAACCAAAGTTTCAAGTTGAGAAGTTTAAAAATTATATATGCTAGTACATGATTGTGCGATAAACTTTATCAGATTTTTAGCTCAACTTTGGCGAAGCCAAATCGTCCGTCTGTCCGTCAACAATTGGATACGGCTCGGGCTAGAGGCCGTATTTATGAACCGATCTTTACGAAACTTCTTGGGTACCTTTGTTATGACTGTGGGACGAGAACGAGTGTTTTTGGGTTGTTTTTTGTACAGAACTTCCATATGAAAGCTCTGATTTGAATAATTTTTTGTATGAATGTTTAGTACCATGGGATACATCACATATAATACAGGTTTTTTTCTCGTGCGGAAATTATGCAAATTAGACTAACTTTGATGTTTTTTGGTATTACTTTCAGCACTGTAAGTGCCAGTGCCAATATGGCTTGGGCTAGAGGCCGTATTTATAAACCGATCTTTACGAAACTCCTTGGGTACCTTTGTTATCACTCTGGGACGAGAACGAGTGTTTTTGGGTCCGGTCCGAAATTCAAGATGGCTGATGGCAGCCATTTTGTACAAAATTTGGTGCAATCAGATTTTTGCACAGAACTTCCATATAAAAGCGCTGATTTGAATAATTTTTTGTGTGAATGTTTAGTACCATGAGATACATCACATATAATACAGGTTTTTTTCTTGTGCAAAAATTATGCAAATTAGATGAACTTTGATTTTTTCAGTGCTACTTACACACAGTAAGTACACATGTCAATACGACTCGGGCTAGAGTCTGTACTTATGAACCGATCTTCACGAAACGTATTGGGCACCTTTGAACATGGAATACATCACATATAGTATGAGTTTTTTTCTCGTGCAGAAATTATGCAAATTAGATGAACTTTGATTTATTCAGTGCTACTTATACACTGTAAGTGCACATGTCAATACGGCTCGGGCTAGAGGCTGTATTTATGAACCGATCTTCACAAAACTTCTTGGGTACCTTTGTTATCACCTTGGGACGAGTGTTTCTGGGTGCAGTCCAAAATTCAAGATGGCTGCCAGTGGCCATTTTGTACCGAAATTAGGTCCAATCAGTTTTTTGTCACAACTTCTACACAGCTCATATTTGTGAACTGATCTTCACGAAACTTCTTGGGTACCTTTGTTTTCACCTTGGGACAGGAATGAGTGTGTTTTGGGGTGCCTTTGTTATCACTGTGCTATGAGAAAATATTTGGGGGTTCAGTCAGACCCACTCTGGGACTCAAAAGATTTCTTTTCTAGTTTAGCATCTGACTGTCACCCACCTTTACAATACTTTACCTATACATTTGTTACAGGCAACGGTCAGTATTTATGTAAAGACCGTTAAAATATGTAATATGTACCTTTGTTATCAGGTCATTACCTAGATGTTTGTCATTGCTGTGTCACATACTATACATGTACATGTCTTTGTCTTGACAAGTTGAGCTACAGTGTCATTGACACTTTCATTTTAATTTCTGTGCTTGTGCCAAGCATTTTCAAGTAAAACTATTGAAATCCCAAATAATCATTCCATTTCAAGACATGCTCCCTGTGATGTCATTTAAGATCATGGGATAACTTTCTTAACAAAATCACCGAAATATATGACAGACCAATCCATGTTAATGGAAAAAACTTAGAATGAAAATGCTAAATAATAGCTCCCTTTCAATGGAGCCTAGTGCTGTCTTGAGAGTTTTATGGAAAATGCCTTTGATCACCTTTTTGGACCTGATACATTGGTCAGTGCTTATTACATGGGACATTGAGATGCCAATTACAGAATGGGTGAACGGAAATCAACTTAACTTTGCTTTTAATCAGTCATTTGTATATTGTTTTCACAACATATTATCAAGAACAGAAATGTGGATTTCCAATACAGGTGTTGTAAATCATGAGCTAAAAATGCTCCAGCTTGCCATACTGGACCTAAAACAGAAAAAAATCAAAAGCCCATATTTCCCAAACCACACGGAACAGAGAACTGTTATTTGGTATGAAGCATCCTTAGGACCAGTAGAATGGATTGGTTAAAATGACGAGTCAACATTTTTGCAGTAGTTTATCCTGGAGGAATATCTTACACTTAGAACCTAGAATAACATATTGCTCTTATCAAAACAGTTACTTGTCAAACACATGTTAATCTTGTTATTGTAATCAGAAAATGAGATTGTTCAGTGAATTTTCTGATTCCCTGATCAAATCTTTTCAATGCTGTGCACATATATGTTTTTTCTGATTCCTTGGAAAGAAATTAATCTGATTGCTGTATGAATATCTTTAATTAAACCCTCTCTTGACTTCATTGTGCTTTCCAAACATTTTATTTTATGTTGAACCCTTTCAATGCTGTGCACTTATGTATTTTTCTGGTTTCTTGGTAACATTTATATTATTCCTGTACAAATGTCTTTAATTCAACCTTCTCAAGACTTCAGTGTGGGTTTCAAAGATTTTATTGATGCTTTGATCAAATCTTTTCAATTTCGTGCACATATATGTTTTTTCTGATTCCTTGGAAAAAATTCCCCGAAAAATTCCCCGATTCCTGTATGAATATCTTTAATTTAACTCTCTCAAGACTTCATTGTCGGTTCCAAAGATTTTATTTCATGTAATACTGTTTAACAAAAACCTATTTCTGATTTCTTAAAAAAAAATTTTACCCCCCCAAAATAAGCCTCCATAAATTCTCTTTCTGCTTTGTTTATTTTTGATGCTTTATCCATTTTCACAGAGACTTGAATTTACTGGTGGCAGTAAAATTCTGTTTCTCTGGTTTGAAATCTTTCTTATTCTTTAAAACCACTGGGCCAAATTCATTCATTTATGGCACAGACCATCTTTGGAGTAAACCTTTTCTCCTTTGTTCAAATGAAGCTGCTGCCATTTTCAGGCTGTGGAATTTACACTTCTGATTCCCCCTCCCCTGAATTACTATATCCCTTGGGGTGGAGTTAATGCTCCATAAGCCTAATATGCTTTTAAAATTCTCTTTATAAGCCACTTGCAATAATGCTTAAATTTCTTGTTGGAACTTACTTCAATGATGCAGATTCACTTTTTTTTCAATGAAACTCAGTGAGTCAAAATTTGGGCTACACTTAGAATTTCTATTTTCAGATCCAATGGGCAGATGTGAACCAAATTTGTCATGTATTATATAACTTAGTATTTCATTGATGCCAGAATTCTTTTTTGAGAGGGGTGGGGGGTGGTGAGGTGGGTCTGTTGTAGAGAGAACTATAGTAGTTAAAAACAAAACAAAAATTTGATCAGTTTTTTAATACTCCACAGAACAGAGCTTGCGAGGAAGCTTTCCTAGGACCAGAGGAAATGAATGGCCAAAAAGTTACCTTGGGTTGTGTCATAGCAAATCAAACTAGATCGAGTTATTTGTGTGCAAAGCACACAATGGTGTATCCCCGCATTTCCTTAACAACACCTTAGCATAGTCTTAACGTTTCGAATTAATACCCAAGGAGCCTTTCGATGAAAACTGATTTTCTAACGATAAAAGTGGTTCCACTGGAACCACCTGGGGCAAAATCAAAATTCCGAAACCTTCATGCACATCTAGAGATGTTACCTGAACACATTAGCATAGTTTAAGCATTTTGAATTAAATACCCTAGGAGCCTTTCGATGAAAACTGATATTTTTATACTGTACCAATGACCCAGACTTAGCTGGTGCTAACTCCAACAAAACCAGGGCCAAACACAAATTTTGCCCCCCAATCCCCAAAATTTGCATCCAAAACAAAAAGAAATCATGTCCTAAAGGACCTCCATAGTACGCCTCTACTGCGCATGCGCAGTGACGCAGTCGTCCCGAAATTGGCGCCAATTATCATTCTCTGTTTGGCCCTTCATCAGTCAACATCTCACTGATCTTTGTGCTTGTAAATCTCAGTTTAAAGGATGCCAGACACGTAATTTTTGGAGAAAATGTGATTCTAAGGAGGATAGAAGGAGGAGAGGAAAAAAGAAGTGGCAAAAAATAATCAGGGCTGTACTTAAAATTTTTTGTTGAAATTATGTTAAGTTGCCTATTTTCGAGGCATGGGCCTCTTGTTGTCATTCTTGCTAATTGTTGCACTGCTTATTCAGTGTTTCCTCTCCCCTAGCCTTCTAAAGTCCCCCCTTGCAATTCTCCCATGCTTTTGGCATATTTTTGAGAAGTTTCATTTCTAAAATTTCCTGGGAGAGTTGCTTGGTTACAGAATGTTTTCTGTTATTTTCCCTATAGTTACGTTTTCACCCATGGGTGTATAACGTTTGTGTTCTGCATCTTCCATCTGATGTTCTGCAGATTCTCCCCTGGGAGTCTCTGTTTTGCATCAGATAGAGTGTAATTGATGACTGATTCTGGGCCAGTTTTTTCAGTGCCTGGAGTCATGTTTTCTAGTGTGTTTACACTGTTTGTTTTCATTGGCAACAGCCTTTTTTGAGGGGGGCTGTTTGCCTTTGTGGTAGTTTATCTCATTATAAGATACATTTATATTATCCGAAAGTGTCTCATTAATTATTTTATATAAATTTAAAATTTTTGACCACACTTTGCCATCGGATCCATCGGGGCTCAACGTTACTTTTCAGCAACTTGGGCTTCTCTGAAAAAATATTTTTTCAAAATTATTTTGTTTTGCAATTGTTTTTTCATTTATTAATGGATCATGTTATTATGTATCTTTGTGTCAGGGGTTTTTGCGAGTAACTAGGACTTATTGTTGTTCTTTCACAATGAAGGGACATTGTTCAAATTGTAATAGGAAGAAATCTTCCTCTGACTTTCATGATCATTGTATTAATTGTAGTCAGTGTTCTCGCATTAATCCCTGTCCTATATGTGAACATTGGGATGAGAAACATTGGAAACGTGTGTCACGATATATTTAAACTTGCTTCCAGGACGGGGAAAGCAGGTTTCTTGTCCGCAAATACTCTCAACCTGCCTTTCATTAATGCAAGGAATAAATTCGACACGGCAGGACAGGGTATACCGAGAGTTCCTCTGCGTATGGACGACGAGGCGGAAGACTTAGAGCTATCATTACCGTCGTCAGCTTCTATTCCAACCGCGGTGTTGGAAACAGCTATTGCGTCTAACAGAGCCAATTTAGATGCCTTATCTTACGCAGATCACCTTACTAAGGCGTTATCACTGCGCCTTCAAGGGGAAGAGTTTCAGGATATACAATCCTCTTTAAGACTTCTTTCAAGGGCAGTAGCTTATTCCACGTGTAACTCCGCCCTTTCAGTGGCAAATCTGGAGTTGGTTAGACGTGACGCAGCCCTGGCTACATCCACACTAGTGGATTCTAAGGTGAAGAACTCTCTTAGAGTCGCTTCGGTCTCAGGAGAACTTCTCTTTGACGGCAAGCTTTCCGCTATTTATGATAATATTAAAAAGAAAGCTAATGATTCTCTGTTGTTCAGATCCGCTCCTAAAAGGTCGGATACAGCAGACACGAATAAGGCGGGCACTTCTGGGTCTAATGCACCCAAGAGAGGTTCCTATAGAGGTTCCGGTTCGTCCTCTTGGTCTTATTCGAGAGACCGTCAGGATAGCGACTCTCGTTCGGGACGTCCTTCAGGCCGGGACAATCGGTCGGACGCCCCGAGGTCGACGAGGCGAGGTGCGGGTCGTGGAAGACGTGGTTTCTCCTACCGCAGGCCTCGCAGGTCCAGGAGGTGATGGCTTAAACCTCTATCGCGTTCCGGTTGGCGAAAGGTTGTCGAGTTTTTCACAAGAGTGGGCGTCGATTACGGACGACCCGTGGGTGAGAGGAGTGACTTCGGAAGGTCTAAAGATATCCTTCAAACGAAAGCCTCCATTAACTCGAAGTCCAAAGTGGACTCATCTTCCGTCAAATCCACCGAAAAGAGACGCTCTGTTATCAGAGGTGCAGTCTCTTTTAATGAGAACGCGGTAGAGGTCGTAGAAAACCAGGAATCGCTGGGATTCTACAGCCATCTGTTTCTGGTTCCGAAACCAGACGGCTCGTTCCGTCCAGTCATAGATTTGAGCTGGATAAACAAGCTGATCGTCGCTCCGAAGTTTTATATGGAGACGATTTGATCGGTCAGAGCGAGTATTCGGGTGAACGATTATGCAACGAGCATAGATCTCAAAGATGCGTACTTTCACGTCATGGTACATCCGACATTCCGAAAGTATCTACGCTTCGCAGTCCTAGGAGTGGTGTATCAGTTCCGGGCCATGTGCTTCGGATTGAATCTAGCACCCTGGGCTTTCACTCGGGTAATGAACTCGGTAATGATCTACTTCCGAGCTCATTCGTCTGCGGTAACGTCGGCCTACCTGGACGACATTCTTCAGAGGTACGGCAACGAGTTAACGCTTCAGAACGATGTTCAGAATCTTCTTCTATTGCTCCGACGTCTCGGTTTCATAGTAAACGAGGAGAAGTCGGATCTGGTGCCGTCCAAGTCATTCACTCATCTGGGAATGAGCTTCGAGACGCACAACAATCTCGTTCGTCTGCCGTTAACCAGAGCGAAATTAGTCAGTTGTTACGCTCGCTATTGTCTGCATGCAGACAAAGTCACGGCGAGAGAATTTATGAGACTGATAGGTCTGTGCGGAGCCGCCGCGGATCTCATTCCGATGGGGCGGCTACGCACACGTCCTCTTCAAATTTTCCTGACTCAGAATTGGAGTGTGAAAATTCATTCGCTCGATGTAGACGTTCTCTTGTCAGATCAAGTGAAACAAGAGATTCAGACTTGGGCAAACATTCAGTGGTTAACTCAAGGAGTTCCGCTGCAGTTGCCGGATCCGAGTTTTACCATTATGACGGATGCCAGTCAAACAGGTTGGGGTGCATCATTAATCCCAACGGATTCGAGATGCCAGGGTCTTTGGGATCCGCAATTCCTGTGCAAGCACATAAACATCAAGGAAATGATGTCAATTTGGCTTGCGTTACGTCACTGGATGGACATTATTCACGATGCTCATGTCCAAATCCTATCCGACAATACGACAGTAGTGGCGTATATACGGAATCAGGGAGGCACTCATTCAGTTCCGTTGTTCAATCTAACGGAAAGAATCCTTCTGTTTGCGTTGGAACATCACGTTCTTCTTTCGGTCCGTCACATACCGGGTCGTCTGAATGTGCTAGCAGACTCCCTTTCACGAAAGGGTCGCTTGTTGCCGTCGGAGTGGACTCTCAACAAACAAGTATTCAATCAGATTTGCTACCAATGGGAACGGCCAATGATAGACTTATTTGCGACACATCTCAACAATCAGTTGCAGACGTATGTGTCTCCGTGTCCGGATCCAAGAGCATTTGCAGTAGACGCTCTGTCGATCCCTTGGGACGGAATGATAGGATATGCGTATCCTCCAGCACCGTTAATTCAACAAGTATTGCTAAAGATAAAACAATCTCAATGCAAGATTCTGTTGGTAGCATCTCTGTCGCCACAGAGACCGTGGATAAATCTACTCAGGTGTCTGTTGTGGGACCTACCGAGGAAGCTTCCTCCACGAGAGGATCTTCTTTCGCAGGGGAAATCGCGCCAACTCCATCACAACCCGCAAGGTCTCAACCTTCACGTTTTTCCGTTGTGCGGTCCTTCTTGCATGGCAAGCACTTTACAGGACGAGCAGTGGACGCGATTTCTAACTGTAGGAGGACCTCCTCTTCGCTAAACTATGCGGCTAAGTGGAAGGTTTTCCGTCGTTGGTGTAGGGATCATTCTGTAGATATATTTGATCCCTCTATACCAGACATTGCAAACTTTCTAGTATACTTGTTTGACGAAATCAACTGCAGCCTGTTACTATAAAGGGTTATAGATCTATGTTATCTGATACCTATGCACATCATGATAGTTTACAAATTGGATCTAATGTCTCTTTATCGAAATTGGTTAGAAACTTTTCGATAAATAGACCCAGAACTCTTAGATTAATTCCTAAGTGGAATTTAGCTTGGGTTCTCCTTAAATTGAAGGAAAAGCCATTTGAACCTCTTGGGACAGTAGATTTCAAATTCTTATCTTATAAGACAGCTTTTCTCTTAGCTTTCTCTTCTGCCAGAAGAGTCAGTGAGCTTCATGCACTATCGGTGGATTATTCTCATTATCGTAGTGTTGGGAACACTATCACCTTCACTACTAATGTGGGTTTTTTAGCTAAGAATCAGGCTCCTAATAAATATCCGGAACCTATTGTTATTAAGGCTCTTCCGTCTTCAGACGGGCGTAGGCCTTTACTCTGTCCTGTTAGAGCACTACGTATCTATAAACAGAGATCTCAGTTCATCAGAAAGGGACGGAAACGTTTCTTTCTGTCTTTGATGCCTAATAGAAAGGACATTTCAGTCCATTCTATTGCTAGATGGATTCAGTTAACTATCCGTACTGCTTATGAAGATTTATCTTCTTCTCAGCAGTCTGTGCTTAAGATTTCTGCTCATGAAGTAAGAGCTCTTTCTACTTCCTGGGCTTATGCTAATAGTGTTGCTATTACAGATTTAATGAAGGCTGCTTATTGGTCTCAGCCATCCACATTTACTAATTTTTATCTCAGAAATATTGAGTCCATTTCTGGAGACCTGCATTGTTTAGGTCCGTTATCTGTTGCTCAGAATGTCGTCCACTAAACAGTTGCAACTATAGTTATGCAGGCTTTCTGTTCCGGCAGTGACTCCGTCCGGCTGCCCTCTTCGCTCTGGGCTATTTGACCCAGGGCAAGGGGAAGTGGGGGGGGGGGGGGGGGGGCGGGTGTTCCCTTAGGTCACCTGCTTTATAGTGAAAAGCAAGGGAATGCCTCCTCCAAGACAGTATTTCTGAGTCGCTTCCGGGATGGTTTTAAAGTGTAATATTAATGTTTAATTTCATTCATGTCTTATTTTTAAAGTGTAGCTCGGTGTGAAGCATTTGTATATGTCAAGTGTCAAACGGGCTTTAATATACAATACTCGGACACTTTTAATGATTATAAAGAGTCTCAATTCTCTGGACTACTTTATTTATTGGCTTGCTTTAAAAATAATTAGTATAAGGGTTATACTGGATGTTAATAGAGAACATGAATGTTATTGTGCTCAATTATTAAGGGTAGTGTATCTTTCTAATTTAATATTAAATAAGAAAGATACATGTAAAGCCTAATACTCCTTTTCTCCTTAAGGGGTTACCTCTTTATTATATAATTGAGCTTATTGGATTTTCCTCTATGTCCTAGGCCCTCCAGCCTGTTTACTATTCAGCTAAGTCTGGGTCATTGGTACAGTATAAAAATGTTAAAAAATTTATAGTAATTTATATATTTTTTATACTTACCAATGACCCAGACGGGGATGGCCCTCCCTGAGTTGGGAACTCTTGCCTCCCCGCTGAGTACATAGCGCTGATCAGGCACTGCCAGTAAGAATGATAATTGGCGCCAATTTCGGGACGACTGCGTCACTGCGCATGCGCAGTAGAGGCGTACTATGGAGGTCCTTTAGGACATGATTTCTTTTTGTTTTGGATGCAAATTTTGGGGATTGGGGGGCAAAATTTGTGTTTGGCCCTGGTTTTGTTGGAGTTAGCACCAGCTAAGTCTGGGTCATTGGTAAGTATAAAAAATATATAAATTACTATAAATTTTTTAACTTTCTAACGATAAAAGTGGTTCCACTGGAACCACCTGGGGCAAAATCAAAATTCCGAAACCTTCATGCACATCTAGAGATGTTACCTGAACACATTAGCATAGTTTAAGCATTTTGAATTAAATACCCTAGGAGCCTTTCGATGAAAGCTGATTTTCTAATGATAAAAGTGGTTCCACTGGAACCACAGGGGGCAAGATCAAAATTCCAAAACCTTCATGCACATCTAGAGATGTTACCTGAACACATTAGCATAGTTTTAACTTTTCAAATTGAATACCCTAGGAGCCTTTCGATGAAAACTGATTTTCTGACGATAAAAGTGGTTCCACTGGAACCACCAGGGAAAAAAATCAAAATACCGAAACCTTCATGCACATCTAGAGATGTTACCTGAACACATTAGTATAGTTTAAACGGTTTGAATTAAATACCCAAGGAGCCTTTTGATGAAAACTGATTTTCTAACGGTAAAAGTGGTTCCACTGGAACCACAGGGGGCAAAATAAAAATTCCGAAACCTTCATGCACATCTAGAGATGTTACGTGAACACATTAGCATAGTTTAAGCATTTCGAATTAAATACCCTAGGAGCCTTTCGCTGAAAACTGATTTTCTAACGATAAAAGTGGTTCCACTCGAACAACCGGGGGCAAAATCAAAATTCCGAAACCTTCATGCACATCTAGAGATGTTACCTGAACACATTCGCATAGTTTAAGCGTTTCGAATTAAATACCCTAGGAGCCCTTCGAGGAAAATTGATTTTCTAACGATAAAAGTGGTTCCACTGGAACCACCGGGGGCAAAATCAAAATTCTGTAACCTTCATGCACATCTAGAGATGTTACCTGAACACATTAGCATAGTTTAAGCGGATGGACAGATGGACGTACGGACGGACGGACGGACGGACGGACGGATGGACATACGGGCGTGGAGATCATGACAATATCGTGCGGGGATAAAAATTGCTCTTGCTGCTGATCACTTACTGATACACTCATCTCTTTTGACTACTTGAGCCAGGTGAGCGTTTTAGGCTCACTTGAGCCTCTGGTATTTGAGGGTTGCAAGAGGTTCAGTATTCAACACTGGAAAATTCAGGAAAAAACAAAAACATATTACAGACCATGTTCATTATTTTAAGCATCTAATGTCTCTGTCTTTGATGAACTACAAAATTTGTTCAAGAAAATCATTGTAGAAATATTAGGCAGAATGATGGCCTTCATTTTGACACTTGAGAAATAAATGTAAGGGCCAAAAAAATTTGATATAGTTCTCAGGTCCCAAAAAATCATTAAGATGCACTTACGGAGAGTGAAGTCTGACACCAGCTGTTAGAACTCATGGGTATGTGCTTTCATTGAATTCTGACCATCAGCTGTGTATGAATTTCAGTTGAATATTGCAAGTGTTGCTAGTGAGTTACAATTGATAGTGCAGAAACAGTTAGCTGGATAACTAGTTTGTTACTGGCATAACCAGCTGGAAAAGCTGTCAACCGGTTATCAACAATATTATCCACAATATGGATGATGATACTGAGCATCTGTTGAAAAATATTTTGCATTCATTGGAGAGGTGACCTTTTGAGATTTTTTCCAATGCAATCCAGTGCAAGAAAATACACAAAAAATCTGCGGCCCCTCGAGATATTTTCCAAATCAATCCAGTGGAAGTAAATGCACAAACATTTGGCTAATTACTCAGTGTACTCAATGACATATGAAATTTAAAGCTCAGTTCGAAATCGTTTACTACATGGTTCCTTTGGCAACTATGCTCGGCACTCGAAATTAGCCAGGGCGATCAGCAATGCCATGGAAAATGCTGTAGTAGATGGATTTGGCTGCAGCAATCCAGTGCCCTGGCAAGAAAATTCAGATTAAAATTCTTGTAAACTATCATCAGAGATTGAGTTTGACCCAGGACAATTATAATACCCTGTCCATGCCATGCTGATGGTTGTATTTTGCTGTGGGAATCATTGAAGAAAGCACATGTTTGGAGTTAAAAATTGTCATTCAAATGTTCACTAACATTCCAAATTTGGATTATTGCCTGCAGCAAAATATAGCCAACGGAATGGCAGTATCGTGACCAATCATGATGAACAGCTGAACTGAGTTTAAAATAGAATTGTCAGATCTTGAGATGTCATCGCGTTGTTCCCATGTTTACATCAATCGGAGTAATCTTTTCAGTTTGAATGATTGCGAGTTGCATTTATTCGGGCCAGTTGTTAGCAGATTTTGTGAATGTAATCACCTAAAAGCATGATGGTATACAACAATCAGGTAATCCAGTTGTTGTAAACTATCATTCTTTTTGATGACAATATTAACAGAAACTCTTGTAGAAATAAAATGGTCAACAATTTTGATGCACATCTGGACACTTATGGGCTCACTGCTGTGTCAGTGTGCCTCTGATATCGAACCACTTACAACCAGAATAAATGCTGCCACAGTGCCGTGGCGAAGTGGTTTTGCCATGGCTGTGTAACGTCTTGGCCCCAAAATGCTAATTTTGAGGGCTGTTTGCTTGAAAAAATTCTGGCATCCTTTATGTATTTGAAATCTTGTTCAGTATCCACGAGTGATGCAGATTGACAGAAACTATTCTGTAGTGCATATACAAATGAATGTTGTCAAGTGCTACTTCATAACTTTTGTTTGTATATGTGGTTTGGAATAGCTTCTATGAATAAAGCTCATAAATCCTGACCATTTCGATCTTGAAGTCTTTGTAAGAACGGCTTAAGATATTCTGTATTGCATATACAAATGAATGTTGTCAAGTGCTACTTCATAACTTTTGTTTGTATATGTGGTTTGGAATAGCTTCTATGAATAAAGCTCATAAATCCTGACCATTTCGATCTTGAAGTCATTGTAAGAACGGCTTAAGATAAATGGTTATAGCTTCATTAAATTTTCTCAAGGGGAGCAAAAAGCATTTATTTAAGGTTGGGAGAAGGGGTTTAGCTGCGATGAGCAGCCCTGTATATGGCGATGTTGGTCTATCAGTCTGTCTGTTAGTTGGTCTGTCTGTTGGTTGGTCTGTTGTCAATTTGTTGATCTGTGGTCAACAACTTTTTAAACTGAATACATTTTAAAGTACCGGGTGGCATGACATCATATTTTGTATGCAGGTGTATCTTTATGGTATCTCAATGCAAGAGTTTTGGCAGAGTTATTATCCATGATGGATTTTGAATTTATTTCATTTTTATCATCCGTTACGGCTTAGGTGCACACTCATAATTTTTTATACCCCCTCGACGAACTTTGTCAATTGTTTTGTAGAATTTCACCTAAATGGTACATTGTTTGTCCTGTTAACTCCTAAGTTTTCCATCAGAATGTATTTGTTTGAACATGCTGGGGCATCATGTGTCTGATAGACACAGACTATTTACATTTACAAATAATAAATCACTGCAGTGATTTGTAACACACTACCTGTGTCCCTGCACTGTGCTGGAGCATGTGTTATTTTCTTCTGTTATGATAAAACAAATAATGCACCAGTTTTCTGATTGTCACTATCGCGGGGTCTAACTTGCCATTCAAATTTCATGTTTTAAATATTTTCCTCCATAAGTTGTTAATGACCCCTCAGTGGCATGACATTGTCTTGTGTCTTGCTTGTTTGAGGGATTTATGTTTTTTGAGGCAAAATACTTTCAGTTATCAAGACAGTTTTTCTGCAATTAATGCCATCCAGTTACATTGGGTAAAAAATTGAAATCCTACACAGAAAAGTTCCAAAACATCCCCACTCGATTACCCAGACATCCTTTCTCCACTGACATACACATTCCACCTTAGGTATGGAATTATGTTCCCCACAAGAACCTCGGGAAGTGACGCAGTGCCTGTTCACTGCAGTAAACAGGCTCTGTTTTACTGGTAAAATAGGACCCAGTCACCAGTGCTTGGGAGGTGCAAACCCTCTCTAAAATGGGCAACATGGTTTATTAACGCTCAACCCTGGTCTTGAGCTGATACTCATGTTGTGGTCATGATTAGCCATTGTGCAAAATATGCGACCTTGAACACCAATAAATAAATGAATATGGTATCATGTTGTCTATACCTGTTCAG
This sequence comes from Pictodentalium vernedei, assembly GCA_031216915.1. Lineage (NCBI taxonomy): Eukaryota > Metazoa > Mollusca > Scaphopoda > Dentaliida > Dentaliidae > Pictodentalium > Pictodentalium vernedei. The sequence goes on from CM062290.1 coordinate 206,750,076, forward strand.
GATAGACATTTATGTATTAGAGAAATAAAATTTTAAATAAACATGCAGACACTCGCCTTATCTTTTTTAATATTTTGGATCCAAACTATTTCATATGTTGACTTAAGTATATGTTAACAAAGTCATTTTTAAAAATGATTTTTCATGTATTTTTTTTTTCCTTTAGGACCGAGATTCTCAGAAGATTCACTGGATAAATAAATTTGTGGAGGAGTTGAAATTTGATAAATGGGTTCTTCCAGCTTTAAAACAGATAAGGGAAATATGTGCTCTTTTTCTAGAGGTACCTTAGTTTTATACTTGTTTCTACAACAGTGATGTGCAGGAGTCCATACCATTCATTAAATTCCCATTCGCTTGCACTGAGCAAGAAAATATGAATGGAATAGATGTGGAGCATTGCCCAGAGCATTCGCTCGCTGCACCAACTCTGGAGATGGTGCAGTTGGAGCAGAAGCAGAAATGAGGGAGATAACTCATTTCTCTCAGAATGCCACGATCTGTTTGCTGATATTTAAGAATTTTAACAATCTACATCTTAATTATCAAATTCTGAAAAGGATTTCATTGAGGACATCTAGAATGGTCATTGCATTCTTCAACTTACTATTTTTAGCAAGCTCTGCCATTTTGAAAACGCTACTTCTGGAAGACTTACGTTCCCAAACCATTCCATTCTTCACCTGCCCAGGTCATGCTCAGAGCACTCTGTCCATAACAGAATGGAATAGGCCCCTGATATTTCATTGAGATCATTGATACATGGAGATAAATCAAATACTCTACCATACCCTCTCTAAAATGGGCATCATGGCTTATTAACACTCACCCTTGGTCTTGAGTTGATACTCATGTTGTAGTTATGATTAGCCATTGTGCAAAAATATGTGACTTAAACACCAATAAATAAATAAATAAATAAATAAATAAATAAATAATCTTAGGCTTCATATTATTATAGTACTGTGTTCACAAAAGTGGTCTTGTTTGCTGTTGCATCACAATTTGATCTTGACTCACACTGGTTCGTCAAGATTTTTTAAATAAAATACTATGAAATTGAGATTGCATCAAGAAAAAAAAATTAAATTGCATCTCAGATTCAATGTTCATATGTTTATTTTTCCGACAGGTGCAATTCTACACTGTTGCAAGCAGGAAATTCCACAGAGAATTTTGACCTGAAAATTATGACCCATTTGCGATCTGGTCAAAATTCTCTGCTTTCTTGATCACAATACTAGGAAGAACTGCCTTCATATGTAAAAATCTAATCACTGGGTATGATTTTGTTTTTTCAGCCACCACAGAATTATCCTCATGTCCAAAGAACACCACATATATATTATCGTAACAATGTTATCAATCAACTGCAGAATCAGCATTCTATTGTCATGCTTGTTGCCCAGAACCTTTCTGGATATATGGCGAAAGCACGAGAATACTCTCTGGGTATGTATAAATCTACATTTACAAAAACACATTTGTCCTCAATCTTGGCGTAGAGGTTTTTCAAAACGCTTGATATTTTGAAGGAGTACATCATATCAAACTTGTAAATTTTGTTTGGTCCATTTGCTGAAGTTAGTTGATACCAAAGATTTTGATGATCCTGTCTGTAAACATGACTATGGGCTCTATCTTGAGAGTGACTGAAGACTAAATTGAGCTGTGAATATTGCAGGAAAATCTCTCAAAACAATCCTTATTGTAAATTAGAGTTCTCTGAATTATATGAGACATTTTAATGTTTTATCAATATGTAATATTAGCTAATAAAATTCTCTGTAAATTGAATTCTCTCTTTGAATATTGTCCAGGATTGGAGGTATTTTATGTACTCTGGGTGCATTTCAACTATTCTATTTAGAGATATTACCATAAACCACATCTCTAGCTTATCATGCAATAAGTTAAGCATAGAACTGGCTCTGGCACCTCAAGTTAGAAAAAATTTCTTTATTTTATCTGTCCCCTATTCACCAGATTTAGAGATAGGTACCGATTTAGAAGGGGAACAATCCAGTCAAATTTTGCAGTCTGCAACCATAAATTCAAAGATCGTGTGACTTGTGTCATAAATAAACTTGGTCAAAAACAGGTTTCTGGTTTATTAACATTTTTCTTCATATCCTACGTCCAGCAGACTTAAAGGGTTGGTACCCTCATGAAAGAAGAAATTCTATCAATTTTCAGACTTAGCCATGGCATGGTTTGTATGGGGCATGGCAAACCTGGAAAGTCACATGATATGGTTTTGCTGAAATGATTAATCTTCAAGTGGCAAAGAAATTCAGGTTGATGAGAGGTTCATATGTGAAAAGTGTCATCCTGAAAAGAGCGGGATTGTTTTACTAAATGAATGAAAATCATTTTGAAAGTCCTGAAATTTCAGAATATAAAGTCTGAAATGTGTAGTTGTACCTTAAAAACATTTTTTCGGGGAACTATTAAAATAGCCGGCGTCCGTCCATTCGTGCATCCCACTTTGGGTTTCCCGATGATAACTTTAGTAATAGTTGGCCAAATCAAATTTGATATGTAGGTGTATCAACATAAAATACAGGTCAAGTTCGAATCGGGGTGGAGGCTGACAATTTTGGCCAGAGTTATGCCCCTTTTTCGACTTCAAAAATTCTTTTTTTCTTTTGGTTTCCCGATGATAACTTCATTTATAATTGGCCAAATCAAATGAAAATTGGTATTCAGGTGTATCAACATAAAATACAGGTCAAGTTCGAATAAGGGTGTGGTCCGTCAAGTTTTGCCAGAGTTATGCCCCTTTGTCGACTTAGAAAATTCTTTTTTTTTGGTTTCCTGATGATAACTTTACTTTCTGTTGACCAATTCAAATAAATTTTGGTATGTAGGTGTATCAACATAATATACAGGTCAAGTTCAAATCAAGGTTTGGTCCAACATTTTTTGCCAGAGTTAATTCCCTTTTTCGACTTCGAAAAATTCAATTTTTTTCAAATCTCGAATTGCACACTTTTTTCGGGGGAGTGGGGCTGGGCGTCCTTTTATTTCAGTTATATTCTTTATTGTCCTCAAGTCGCTTGATGTATAAAGCTATGTAATATAATGAAGTCATAAAATGCATATTGGTGGGTGCAAAACATGAATATCTCTGTGGAAGAGCAAATTTTTACTCAGTGCAATATGAGAAATATACGTTAAAAACCTTCCGATCTGCCAGTCAGGCTCTTTTGATATTTGTTGAACTGAATTCCTATGGGGGTCAGATTCAAGTATATTCAAACCATACTTGCGCTCCTTATGGGAACCAAATTTTAACTTCTTTCAAACTGTTTTTCTGAGATTCACCAGTCAGAATCCTCTGATATTTGGTATTTAGCATCCATAGAAAGGTCAAATTTAAATTTGTTCAGTCATATTCTAGGTTCACATTTGGCTCCCTTTGGGAACCCACATTTTAAGAGCAATATGATGAATATTCTTTAAGAATTTTCTTCTTCAGATCCACCAACCAGAACAGTTCCACCAGTCAGAATCTTTTGATATTTGGAATACACAATCCTTTGGGGGTCAGATTAAAATTTGTTCAAACATTGTGCCTTCCATGCACGAGCAGTCAGGCTTCTGGTCATTGTAACCCTTCAACTTGTGGGAACTCTTGAGATGTTTGCCAGTGCTTGTTCGCTCAAACAACTGCAGGAATCTGTAAACAAAAAATTCAATGTGAATAATAAATGACAAATTATTTTCAAAAAAATCTTTAAATCTCTTTCTGAAGAACCAATTCAAGGCCAATTATTATTACAGTAAGAATATTGACAAGTAGAAGATGATATCACACTGGGTATTTTAACAGCCGTCAGCAGTTTCCATTGTCAGCCATCTTGTTCGGTTTTGTACATCCATCCATGGACAAGAAGCAAACCCCCCGCCCCCTCCCCCCCCCCCCCCCCCCAAAAAAAAAACCCAACAATTAATGCACAGCCAGTTGTTATGAAACTCAATTCAATGAAGTATATTGACAAGAGGAAGAGGATATCACATTTTCGAATTTGATGATAATAAAACTACCCACCTTAAACCTTTGGTTCCAAAAATTACAATGATGCTTTTCAAGCAAAACTTCCACAAAGTGATTTGATTATTTTACCCCAACTTTTTTTCAAAATGTGGGGTATACTGGATTGTGCCTGTCTGTGTGTGCATGTGTTCGTGCATGCGTGTGTCTGTGTCTGTCCGCACCCAGATTCTGTTCACATTATAACTTCAACATTACTGGTCAGATTTCGATGAAATTTCAGACGATTGTTCACTATCATGAGGTCTTTAAGTAGCAACAGCCGTTTTTCTGTTGGAATATTTCTTCTGTGAGTTATGGCCCTTTGAACACACAAAAATAGGCTGTTTTTTTGTCTGTTCGCCTCGTATCTCAGGTTTGGCATTTTAGATCGCAATGAAATTTGGAATGAAGATTGTTTATACAGGGTTCCCGGAGGGCCTTGAAAACCTGGAAAAGCCTGGAATCCGTCAAAAGGTCATTCAAGGCCTTGAAAGCCTGGAATTTCCGATTGGAGCCTTGAAAATCCTGGAAAATCAGAGAATTTTGCGACACGTAATTTAATCCGAACATATTTTACAGCATTTACAGCAGTTGTAATTGCGTTTTTATTAATCCGGTCATGTTTTGGAGTATTTACGGCAGTTCCAATTTTTGCATTATTGATAGAACTTTGCAGTGATGTGACACTGAAATCCTTTGAATCAAGCATTGTGAATGGTTGCTATTGATGTGGGCGAGCACAATGGTGTATATTTAAGCCAATGGGAAAATTTATTGCAAATTCTGCCTGTTCGAATGCTGAGCGCATGTGAGTGGATAATTTATTCATATTGAAAATATTACAAATGGATGATTGTTCAGTTGAACTATTTGAGTATTTCCGAAGCATGTATGTCTGATGAATTTGCCACAACGTCATCTTAAAGTTCTGGCACGGACAGTCGCCATCACGGTGGATTCCGAGTTTGGATTTCCAAATGAAAGTGTTATTGTCTTATTCACCTCAAATGTTAACATGTGCGATTTTAAGGATGATTCGCCCATGTATGAAACATTAAAAACTTTTCGACACTTACTGCATTTAGCTGAATACCGTTCAACTGGAACAAGCAGTAACCAGCTATAGTATGCAGTTGATTTAATCCAAGCTTGTTGGAAGGTACACTTCCCCACAACGGAATTACATTTTGCTTTTCGAATGACATTTCCGGAGACTTTGTGGGTTACGAAATGTGTCATTTACATGTAACATGTAGTTTACTCATTTGGAGAAAAGATGACATCAATTCATTTGCATTCAGTAAGTATTCAGTTAGAATAGCGGTACATGTACAAGAGACATAGCTATTGTCGCTCAACTTCAGTAACAGGTGTTTGTGGCCTTCACAATTATCTTGCTGCAAAACAAAAGACAATAATTTTGCTGTTTGCCTCATAAAAGAGCCAATTTTTCGCTCAACTTTGACGAAGTCAAATTTGAGCTATTGTCATGGCCCGTCGTCCGTCTGTCCGTCCCTCTGTCTGTCCGTCTGGCCGTCTGTCCGTACGTCAACAATTGGCTATGGCTCGGGCTAGAGGTCGTATTTATGAACCGATCTTTACGAAACTTCTTGTGTACCTTTGTTATGACCCTGGGACGGGAACGAGTGTTTTTAGGTGTGGTCCGAAATTCAAGATGGCTGCCAGTGGCCATTTTGTACCAATGATGCAAAAATCAGTTTTTTGTACAGAACTTCTGTATGAAAGTTCTGATTTGAATAAAGTTTTGTATAAATGTTTAGTACCATGGGATACATCACATATAATACAGGTTTTTTTCTCGTGCCTAAATTATGCAAATTAGACTGACTTTGATTTATTTAGTGTTACTTTCAGAGCTGTAAGTGCCAAGCTGCTAAGGCTCGGGCTAGAGGCCGTATTTATGAACCGATCTTTACGAAACTTCTTGGGTACCTTTGTTATGACCGTGGGACGAGAACGAGTGTTTTTGAGTGCGGTCCAAAATTCAAGATGGCTGCCAGCCGCCATTTTGTACCGACGATGCAGAAATCTGTTTTTTGTACAGAACTTCCATATGAAAGCTCTGATTTGAATAATTTTTTGTATGAATGTTTAGTACCATGGGATACATCACATATAATACAGGTTTTTTTCTCGTACGTAAATTGTGCAAATTAGACTAATTTTGATGTTTTTTGGGGTTACTTTCAGCACTGTAAGTGCAAATGCCAATACGGCTCGGGCTAGAGGCCGTATTTTTGAACCGATCTTTACGAAACTTCTTGGGTACCTTTGTTATGACCGTGGAACGAGAACGAGTGTTTTGGGGTCCGGTCCGAAATTCAAGATGGCCGATGGCAGCCATTTTGTACAAAATTAGGTGCAATCAGATTTTTGCACAGAACTTCCATATGAAAGCCCTGATTTGAATAATTATTTTGTGTGAATGTTTAGTACCATGGGATGCATCACATATAATACAGGTTTTTTTCTCGTGCAGAAATTATGCAAATTAGATGAACTTTGATTTTTTCAGTGCGACTTACACACAGTAAGTACACATGTCAATACGGCTCAGACTAGAGTCTGTATTTATGAACTGATCTTCACGAAATGTCTTGGGTACCTTTGTTATCACCTTGGGACGAGAACGAGTGTTTCTGGGTGCGGTCTAAAATTCAAGATGGCTGCCAGTGGCCATTTTGTACCGAAATTAGGTCTAATCAGTTTTTTGTACACATCTTCTATACAGCTCAGACTAGAGGCCATATTTATGAACCAATCTTTACGAAACTTCTTGGGTACCTTTGTTATCACCGTGGGATGAGAGCGAGTGTTTTTGGGTGTGGTCCGAAATTCAAGATGGCCACCAGCAGCCATTTTGTACCAAAATTAGTGCAATCAGTCTTTTGTATAGAACTTCTGTATGAAAGTTCTGATTTGAATAAATTTTTGTATGAATGTTTAGTAACATGGAATACATCACATATTGTAAGGGTTTTTTTTTCGTGCAGAAATTATGCAAATTAGATGAACTTTGATTTATTCAGTGCTACTTACACAATGTTAGCACACATGTCAATACGGCTCAGGGTAGAGGCTGTATTTATGAACTGATGTTCACAAAACTTCTTGGGTACCTTTGTTATCTCCTTGGGATGAGAATGAGTGTTTCTGGGTACGGTCCAAAATTCAAGATGGCTGCCAGTGGCCATTTTGTACCAAAATTAGGTCCAATCAGTTTTTTGTCACAACTTCTATACAGCTCGTATTTATGAACTGATCTTCACGAAACTTCTTGAGTACTTTTGTTTTCACCTTGGGACAGGAACGAGTGTGTTTTGGGGTGCCTTTGTTATCACTGTGCTATGAGAACAAATATTTTGGGGTTCAGTTAGACCCACTCTGGGACTCAAAAGATTTTTTCTAGTTCAGCATCTGACTGTCACCCACCTTTACAATAGTTTACCTATACATTTGTTACAGGCAACGGTCAGTATTTATGTACAGACCGTTACAATACTTCTTTATATGTACCTTTGTTATCAGGTCATTACCTAGATGTTTGTCATTGCTGTGTCACATACTATGCATGTACATGTCTTTGTCTTGACAAGTTGAGCTACAGTGTCATTGACACTTTCATTCACTATAATGGTTTTATCAACAGTGATTGAAGCGGTTAGGAAAATATCCCTCTTCTGGGCCAGTTATTTTTCGAAAAAGTGCTGATATCCATGGAACAAAAATGTAGGTTGAATGAATTGAAATTAGGTTTTAATATGAAAGAGCCTTGCTTTAATTTCTCCACAATGTTACAAATACTGGCCATGACTTCATTTAATCAACCAAAGTGGTCTCATTTTTAGATGCATAACACATGTGACAATTTTATTTAACATACGTGACAATGGATTTTGTGTTTTTACGAGAGATCGTTTTTTTTAAATCACCCTCATTTTTAATACCAGCTTGAATAACTTTCATTGTTCTTTAAAAAACAGAAAATTTGTACATGAGCCTTCACACAATTCACAAAATTTTTCATTTGTAGAAAGGTGGTGAGATTTTTCTCTTTGATGTAACATTCGTGACAGGCACTTGATTGTCCATAATTCTCAGATGACATGAAAATATGACTCAGCTATTGCTGCATCAATCAGTGATTCCAATAGCTAGACATGGAAGGGCAATAAAAGCTAGTCAGGTATTGAAAGGAATTCTTCGGTAAAATCTATCTGAATGTGACATGGAATAGGCCATAAACGATTGGCTTAAACTTGACTTCATACCTATGTTGAGGTCATGGTATAGCCATAGAAGCTGACAGTGACAAACACCAATATAAAATAAATAAATAATATAAGGTATGCTTTACCACTGTAACTGATATTTTCATTTTGGTCACAAATTAAGTAATCTAGTCAGTTTTTCTGGTAGTGGACAGGATTCATGTACCAGAGTTAAGAGTATTGTAACCCCCATATGCACCCCCCCTCCTCCCCCACTACCCCAACACACCAAAAAACCCTCATCTTCATCATTAAATTTGAGTATAATCCATCCTTTAGAAAAGAAGCTTTTCTGTGATCTGAACATGATATTTCTTTTTGTAGCACATCCTGATGAAGACCCATCATCAATTTTACCAGATGGAAGATTCAACCATGTACATCAGGTACAGGAGAGGCTGAGATTCTTGAGGTAATATTTTTAATCATACTAAGTTTTATGTTGATCAACTCCTTGCGTGCTGCTGGCTAGGTGCACGGTGGCTCAGTAGGAAGAGGTGCAGGCTGCAAGCCAAGAGGTCCACGGTTCAAATCCCACCTGAAGCAACTGCGTTGTGTCCTTGGGCAAGGCACTTCACTTCACCCCATTGCCCACGTGGGGGCATGGTGACATTGTGTACTAAAGCGTCTTGCACATTGATGGTGCACTTGTCTTCAACCAATGCTAACTCTGCATGTGTAGAGTTGGTATGTTGGGGAGCTGACAGTTGAAAGCGTCTTTCACGTTGATGGTGCACTAGTCTTCAACCAATGCTAACTCTGCTTGTGTAGAGTTGGTATGTTGGGGAGCTGACAGTTGCTTGCCATTGCTCAGTGGTTCTCCCTGGTGCTCAAGCTTTCTCCACCCGTAAAACTCATGATTAGCCATTGTGCAGAAATATGTGACCTTAAACACCAATAAATAAATAAAAAATAAATAAATAAAAATAAATATAAATAAATAAATAAATAAATAAATAAAATAAATAAATAATGCTGCTGGCATATATTCCTTCCCAGGCCATAAAATCTTTTGCAACTGAAATAAGTGTAATTTGGGCACATTTAATCAAATATCCTCCTTTAAATTAAATGGACCTTTTGACTTTTGATTTCTGGAGTTAAATTTATATGAATTTTTCAGATCTAATCACAACTGCTTCACAGAAGCCATGACTAGATTTGGTGAAAAATATTTTGAAAATACTCAGCGGGTTAAGAGTTAAGCTTTGAGTTGGATGCCATTCTTATAGATTGACTTCCAAATTGCCTGAAAATTTTGTAACTTTACACAAGTGTCAACATTTACTTTACTGTTTTAGTGTTAAGGCTTGGCTGAGTGTCCCATGACTATTGAAGTTCATGATTTTTCTTGTGAAATTGATGCTGTTCTAAAAAAGGACACAATAATGCTTCAAGTCCATTCCATTAATGAGTCTAATAACTGCTTTTTTGAACCATTAAAGATCATTTTTGTTACAATTTAACAGCTGATTTGACTTTGTTATTGCGTGTTTGCAAGTAGTTGGGTGCCTATATGGTCAGTGCTAAGATGTGTCTAGAAACAACTGCCAGTGTACTTGGAATGTATGTAACAAGTTTTCCCGCAGACAGCATACTGAGAACCTGTTCTAAGGTAGTGTGGTTGACTACTGTTGGAAATATACCTTCGAGGGCAAATTTTTTAAAGAATACATCAGGTAACTATTATCGTCAAATGGATTGCATCCAATTGGTAAAAGGAGTATTTTGTTTAGAAGATTATTTTCTTGTAATTTAGATGTGCCTCACATTGATTTCCAAAATAAAAAAAATTATATCAAAATTATACTTATGAACAATGACAGTTTTGTAGGTTACAGGTAATCGTAGCTAAATTAATTTTCCCTTATGATTTTTTTGGCCTTTTACCAAACGAATTGCCACATACACCTACAAAATATACAAATTGAGCAGTTGAAAAAAGTATAATTTAAAAAAAAAATCCAAAGAAACCACACCATGTGACCCTTCATTGGAAGAGTTCATTGAACTTGTTCCAATGAAGGGGTCCCATGATATGGTTTTGTTGAAATCTTTTTAAAAATTTGAAAAATCAAAAATTAAAATCAAAAATTTTGATATTGTGTGCATTGGTTAAAGGGTTAGTCCAAGCATGATGGAATATCTCTTTGAAAATTAATCTGCCTCTCTTTAATTATAGGTTGAAACTAGGTATATGTCTTTTTTTTATAACAGTAAGTACAATTTAAGGACACTTTATGGAAAAAATCTTGTCCCTCATACAAAAGTTAAGAAATAATAGTACACTAAGGCCATTAAAAAAAAGTCTATGTTCTCCGGCACTACCTGTGTCATTAAATTTCCACCGCATCAAAACTTTTTAATACCCAGTCAAAAAAAAAAAGAAGAAAAATTCCACCCGTCAAAAAAAATTTCCCCAGTCAGTATTTTCGGATCGGAAGTTTGAGCACCGGCAGCGGTACACATTTCTCTGTAGTATTTCAACTTCCTGTTCCCGTTTTCCTCCATATTTTCCTGCTTCAAATTTCTGACTATTGTAGAAATGTTTTCTATGTTGGTACATATAACAACTTTTGAGGAAAATGCTGCTATTATCTTTTCAAATTAGGGCCGGACTGAACATAATCCTGCAATGGAGCATCTTTGTCATGTCATCAACAGCCAAGATGATTGAAGCATTTTGCAATATATGCGATAAGATAACACCAGTCTGGAGTTTGTAAAAAATTTCTTCTGAAATGTGAATATATTTTTTTTAAGTTATGTTTTCAGATTTCAGAATAAAAAATAAAAAGCCTCCTGCCCTCATCAAAAATTTGAGGCACAATTGCTTGAGAACGTAGACATTTTTAGCTCACCTGACTTTCAGTTAGGAGAGCTATAGTGATCACTCACCGTCTGTCATCCGTCGTCCGTTATCCGTGAACATGGTGTTTGCATCTTCTCCTCCCAAACCGCTGAACCAATTTAATTGATATTTGAGATAATAGTTTGTTATGACATCGCAATTTGATTTTGTTCAAATCAAGTTGCCTCGCCCATTGGTAGGGCCACACCCAAAAAGTGTGCTGAAATCTTAAAAAATCTTCTTCTCATGAACCAGCAGTAGCAGAGACTTGATATTTGGTGTGCAGCTTCCTTTTGAGGTGTAGACTCAGATTTGTTCAAAAGAAGTTTGTGGGGCTATATTTGGCCTCGTAATGGGAGGGGCAAGAATATTTTCCCCTCCCAAAATTTCTTTTCCAAACCGAGAGGCATATTTGGACCAAATTTGATATGGGGGCTTATTGGGTCATAAGTACTTAATTTATGCAAAAATATTTTTTCCTGTCGCCCCATGGGAACTGCAGGAGCTAAAATAGAAAAAAATTGAAACACCCATATCTCCAAAACTACACGGCACTGAGAATTCTTATTTGTTGTGAAGCTTTCTTAGGACCAACAGAATGGAATGGTAAAAAAAAATTGCCATCGGTTTTATAATGGGTTACTTTTTGGGGACTTTGAAAAAGTGCTGAGTTAGCATTTTTTTACACTGTGCGTAATGGGAAAAACATTTAAGACTACTTTTCTCCCAAACAACTGCTCCAAAAGCTTTCAAATTTCACATATAGCATCTTTGGAAGATTGTTTCACATGTTTTTTGAAATCAATTCCCCGGGTCCATATTTGGGCTCTCTATGGGAGCCCAAATGTTTAAATTAGTGCAGTATGAGGAGTAATTTTAGCTCACCGAAGGGAGCTCAACTTATCACTTGCCATCCGTCTCCGTCGTCCGTCGTCTGTCGTCGTGAACATTTTTCAAACGACTTCTCGTCTGAAACCGCAAGGTCGATTTGTTATGCAGCATCTTGGTATGGGTCTGATTCAAGTTTGTTAAAATCGGCCCCCTGGATTCATATTTGGGCTCACTATGGAAGCTCAAATTCGAACTTGGTGCATTTCAGGCAAATTTCTAAAAAAATCTTCTTCTCCAGATCCAGCAGGCAGAATCTTTTGATATTTGGTATGTAACATTGTGATGTGGATCTGATTCAAGTTTGTTCAAACCGGCCCCCTGGATTGACATTTGGGCTCAGTATAGAAGCCTGAATTCGAACTTAGTGCATTTCAGGCAAATTTCTTAAAAAATCTTCTTCTCAAGATCCAACAGGCAGAATCTTTTGATATTTGGTATGCAACATTGTGGGGTGGATCTGATTCAAGTTTGTTCAAATCGGCCCCCTGGATTAATATTTGGGCTTACTATAAAAGCTCGAATTTTAACTTAGTGCATTTCAGGCAAATTTCTTAAAAAATGTTCTTCTCCAGATCCAGCTGGCAGAATCTTTTGATATTTGGTATGCAACATTGTGGGGTGGATCTGATTCAAGTTTGTTCAAATCGGCCCCCTGGATTCATATTTGGGCTCAGTGTAGAAGCCCGAATTCGAACTTCGTGCATTTCAGGCAAATTTCTTAAAAAATCTTCTTCTCAAGACCCAGCAGGCAGAATCTTTTGATATTTGGTATGCAACATTGTGGGGTGGATGTGATTCAAGTTTGTTCAAATCGGCTCCCTGGATTCATATTTGGGCTCACTATAAAAGCTCGAATTCGAACTTAGTGCATTTCAGGCAAATTTCTTAAAAAATCTTCTTCTCCAGATCCAGCAGGCAGAATCTTTTGATATTTGGTATGCAACATTGTGGGGTGGATCTGATTCAAGTTTGTTCAAATCGGACCCCTGGGTTCATATTTGGGCTCAGTATAGGAGCCCAATTCGAACTTAGTGCATTTCAGGTAAATTTCTTTGAAAATCTTCTTCTCAAGATCCAGCAGGCAGAATCTTTTGATAATGGGTATGCAGCATGCTTAGGGGGAGGGGAGGGGGGGGGGGGAGATTCAAGTTTGTTCAAGCCAAGTCCCTGGGTTCATGTTTGGGCTTACTGTGGTAGCCCAAATTATAACTTAGTTCAAAATGAGGAATTTTCTTTAAAAATCTTCTTCTTCAGATCCAGCAGTTGGAATGTTTTGATATTTGGTATGCAGCATCCTTAGGGGGGTGAGATTCAAGTTTGTTCAAGCCATGTCCCTAGGTCCATATTTGGGCTCAATGTGGGAGCCCGAATGATAACTTAGTTCAAAATGAGGAATTTTCTTTAAAAATCTTCTTCAGATCCAGCAGTTGGAATGTTTGGATATTTGTTGTGCAGCATCCTTAGGGGGGTAAAATTCAAGTTTGTTCAAGCCATGTCGCTAGGTTCATATTTGGGCTCACTGTGGGAGCTTGAATTGTAACTTAGTTCGAAATGAGGAATTTTCTTAAAAAATCTTCTTCTTCAGATCCAGCAGTCGGAATGTTTTGATATTTGGTATGCGGCATCCTTAGGGGGTGAGATTCAAGTTTGTTCAAGCTAAGTCCCGGGGTTCATATTTGGGCTCACTGTGGGAGCCTGAATGATAACTTAGTTCAAAATGAGGACTTTTCTTTAAAAATCTTCTTCAGATCCAGCAGATGAATGCTTTTGATATTTGGTATGCAACATCCTTAGGGGGTAAGATTCAAGTTTGTTCAAGCCATGGCCCTAGTTCCATAAAAATTTGTCTCTCATGACTTCATTCCTTTGTTGTGTTGATGAACCATGTCTAACTGAATGTGACCCCCAAATACTTTTTTGAACCACTTTGGCCGGTGAGCGATTAAGGCTCCTTGGGGCCTCGTGTTTAAAAATCTTCTTCAGATCAACCAATAAGAATCTTTTGATATTTGGTATGCAGCATCCTTAGGGGGGTGAGATTCAAGTTGAAGCCAAGTCCCTGGGTTCATATTTAGGCTGAAAATTTGGGGTCCCGTTGTGGACTTAGAATTTTGGAGCAAAATCCGTAAATATTTTTTTTTTGTTTTTTTATGCATTTTGGTCAATTTTAAGACAAAAAAAATTTTTTTTTTTACACTGAAAATTTGGGGTCCGGGTGGGACTTGGAAAATTTTGGACCAAAATCCGAAAATTATGTGTTTCGGTCAATTTTAAGACAAAAAAATTTTTTTTTTTTACACTGAAAATTTGGGGTCAGGTGGGACTTAGAAAATTTTGAACCAAAATCCAGAATTTTGTTTTTTATGCGTTTTGGTCAATTTTAAGACAAAAAAAAAAAAAAAAATTTCTTTACACTGAAACTTTGGGGTCCGGGTGGGACTTAGAAAGTTTTTGGACCAAAATCCTGAAATTTTGTTTTTTGTTTTTTATGCGTTCCGGTCAATTTTAAGACAAAAAATTTTTTTTTTTACACTGAAAATTTGGGGTCTGGGTGGGCACCAAAATCCGAAAATTAGTTTTTTTGTTTTTTATGCGTTTTAAAAAGAAAAAAAAAAATTTAGGCTGAAAATATTTTGTTTGGGAAAAAAAAGTCTGTTTTTATGCGTTTATCTCAGTTTTGGGACGTAAAAGTGCTGGAACTGAAAATAGAAGCAAAATCCTGTGTACTGTGTGGGCACAATTGCTTCATCTAGTTGGTATATGCTTTTCTTAGGAGGGGCGTATGCAGCTTATTCAAGTCGCTGGTTTGATATTTAGACTACCATGTCAGGTGAGCGCCCTCAGCCCCCCTTGGGCCTCTTGTTTTTAATATCTTAACTATACTTGATATTTATCCCTATGAATTATTTTTTGAAAGTCAGTTTAATTAAAAAAGTGTGCAAAACTTCTGTATGCAATTATGTTGCATTTTTTTAAAATAATTTGCATTTGCCATCATTAAATGGCAAATATAAACACTTGCTCCCACTCTTCTACCATCCACTCGAGAATATATTCTCACTGGTTAGTAATTATGAACAGACCATCTTTCTTAATAATTCTTTCTAATACATTTTAGATTCAAATTAATTTCTTGATAAATTGTTCTATTTTCTGTTATGTATTTTCAGGTTTTTGTTGAAAGACGGTCAATTATGGCTTTGCGAACCTCAGGCTAGACAGGTTTGTTATTTATCTGTAGATTTGTCGATATTTGCAAGAATTTCAACTTGTGTAAAAAAATTAGTTACACTTGCATATCGCTGACTGAAATTAACACAACTACTAAAGTTTTCTTAACCTGTCAGCTCCTCCAAAAAGAAGACAACACTTTTAAAACCAGGGTTTCTTGAATAAATCAAAATTTTTATTCTTTGCCTCAAAACTTTGGCACATGACCCCTTATTGGAATTGTTCCAATTCATTGATGGGTCATAAGGTCTTTTTGAGGAGAAAATTGAAAAATATTGAACTTTGAATGCCGATTCAGAGGTATGTTGCTTAGTATTGTTTTATGCAGTAATTCCCCAGGAGCAAAGCTGTAGATTGATTTTGCTGCATGGTTGGGAAAAGTAAAAAATATTAATGTAGATCTCCAATAAAGCAAATATCATGATTTCTATTGCCATTTACTTCCTATTATTAGCTCACCTGACTGAAAGTCAGGGTGAGCTATTCTGATCACTTTTTGTCCACCGTGAAGGTAGTGTTCAAGTCGGGAGCGCGGTGGCTCAGTTGGTAGAGGTGCAGGCTGCAAGCCGAGAGGTCCTCGGTTCGAATCCCACCTGCGGCAACCGCGTTGTGTCCTTGGGCAAGACACTTCATCTCCATTGCCCGCGTGGGGGCACGATGACGCCGTGTACTAAGGCGTACTGCACGTCGATGGTACGCATGTCTTCAACCAATCTAACCCTGCCTGTGCTGCAGTGCGGAGTTACGATGTTGGGGAGCTGGCAGCTGCTCGTCGTTGCTCGGTGGTTCTCTCCGGGTACTCCGGCTTCCTCCACCTGTAAAACTGTCACGGTCATGATTAGCCATTGTGCATAAATATGTGACCTTAGACATCAATAAATAAATAAATAGTGTTCAAGTCTTTCTCCCAAACCACTGGCCAAATTTTAATGAAATTTCACATGAGTAGTGGTTATATAGGGGCATTTGGGTTTTTCTTCAAATTGGGTTTCTGCTCATATTGAGGATGGGGTGGGGCCTCAATTTAAAAAAAATCTTTTCATGAACCAGCTGTAGCGGAGACTTAATATTTGGTATACAGCTTCCTTTTGAGGTGCAGACTCAAGTTTGTTCAAGAGAAGTTCGAGGGGCAATATTTGTTGTCGTTACGGGAGGGACAGGAATTTTTGCCCTGACCAAAATTTCTATTTTCCAGACCAAAAGGCTGATTTGAACCAAATTTTGATATGAAGTATTAATGGGTCATAAGTACTTGACTTATGCCCCCCAAAATTTTCAAAATGCCTTGACGGAACGACAGGAACTAAAATAGAAAAAAATTCAAACGCCCGTATTTCCAAAAACTACACTGCTCTGAGAATTCTTATTTGGTATGAAGCTTCCTTAGGACCAACAGAATGGAATGGTAAAAAGAATTGCTATCGGTTTTATCATAAGGTACTTTTTCGGGACTTTGAAAAAATGCTGAGTCAGCATTTTTAACACTGTGGGTAATGGGGAAAATATTTAAGACTCTTCTTCCAAACCACTGCTCCAAAAGCTTTCAAATTTCATATATAACATCTTTGGAAGATTGTTTCACATGTTTGTTGAAAGCAACTTCCTGGGTCTTTATTTGGGCTCCCTTTGGGATCTCAAATGTTTAAATTAGTGCAGTATGAGGAATAATCTTTAAAAATCTTCTTTACATCCACCAGTAAGGATCTTTTGATATTTGGTATGCAGCATCCTTGTGGAGGGGGGGGGGGGATTCATGTTTCTTCAAGCCAAGTCTCTGGGTTCATATTTGGGCTCCCTGTGGGAGCCCGAATTATAACCAAGATCAATATGAGGAATTTTCTTTAAAAGTCTTCTTGTTCAGATCCAGCAGTCGGAATGTTTTGATATTTGGTATATAGCATCCTTAGGGAGGTGTGATTCAAGTTTGTTCAAGCCAAGTCTCTGAGTGCATATTTGGGCTCCGTGTGGGAGCCTGAATTATAACTTCAATATGAGGAATATTCTTTAAAAGTCTTCTTCTTCACATCCACCAGTAAGAATCTTTTGATATTTGGTATGCAGCATCTTTAGGGGGTGAGATTCACGTTTGTTCAAGCCAAGTCTTTGGGTTCATATTTGGGCTCCCTGTTGGAACCCGAATTATAACTTAGTTGAATATGAGGAATATTTTTATAAGTTTTTAGCTCAACTTTGGCGAAGCCAAATTTGAGCTTCTGCCATGGCCACTTGTCCGTCTGTCCGTCCGTCCGACAATTCAATACTGCTCGGGCTAGAGGCCATATTTATGAACCGATCTTTACGAAACTTCTTGGGTACCTTTGTTATGACTGTGGGACGAGAACGAGTGTTTTTGGGTCCGATCCGAAATTCAAGTTGGCCGCCAGCCGCCATTTTGTACCGACGATGCAGAAATCTGTTTTTTGTACAGAACTTCCATATGAAAGCGCTGATTTGAATAATTTTTTGTATGAATGTTTAGTACCATGGGATACATCACATATAATATGGTTTTTTTTCTCGTACGTAAATTAAGCAAATTAGACTAACTTTGATGTATTTAGTGTTACTTTCAGCACTGTAAGTGCAAATGCCAATACGGCTCGGGCTAGAGGCCGTATTTATAAACCGATCTTTATGAAACTTCTTGGGTACCTTTGGTATCACCGTGGGATGAGAACAAGTGTTTTTGGGTGCGATTCGAAATTCAAGATGGCCGATGGCAGCCATTTTGTACAAAATTAGGTGCAATCAGATTTTTGCACAGAACTTCCATATGAAAGTGCTGACTTGAATAATTTTTTGTGTGAATGTTTAGTACCATGGGATACATCACATATTATACAGGTTTTTTTCTTGTGCAGAAATTATGCAAATTAGATGAACTTTGATTTTTTCAGTGCTACTTACACACAGCAAGTGCACATGTCAATACGGCTCGGGCTAGAGGCTGTATTTATCAACCGATCTTCACGAAACTTCTTGGGTACCTCTTTTATCACTTTGGAATGAGAACGAGTGTTTCTGAGTGCGGTCCAAAATTCAAGATGGCTGCCAGTGGCCATTTCGTACCAAAATTAGGTCTAATCAGTTTTTTGTACACAACTTCTATACGACTCAGGCTAGAGGCCGTATTTATGAACCAATCTTCACGAAACTTCTTTTGGACCTTTGTTATCACCGTGGGATGAGAACGAATGTTTTTGGGTGTGGTCCGAAATTCAAGATGGCCATCAGCAGCCATTTTGTACCAAAATTTGTGCAATCAGTCTTTTGTACAGAACTTCTGTATGAAAGTTCTGATTTAAATAAATTTTGTAGGAATGTTTAGTAAAATGGAATACATCACATATAGTACAGGTTTTTTTCTCGTGCAAAAATTATGCAAATTAGATGAATTTTGATTTATTTAGTTCTACTTATAGACTGTAAGTGCACATGTCAATGCGGCTTGGGCTAGAGGCTGTATTTATCAACCGATCTTCACGAAACTTCTTGGGTACCTTTGATATCACCTTGGGACAAGAACGAGTGTTTCTGAGTGCAGTCCAAAATTCAAGATGGCTGCCAGTGGCCATTTTGTACCAAAATTAGGTCCAATCAGTTTTTTGTCACAACTTCTATACAGCTCGTATTTATGAACTGATCTTCACGAAACTTCTTTGGTACCTTTGTTTTCACCTTGGGACAGGAATGAGTGTGTTTTGGGGTGCCTTTGTTATCACTGTGCTATGAGAACAAATATTTTGGGGTTCAGTCAGACTCACTCTGGGACTCAAAGATTTCTTTTCTATTTAGCATCTGACTGTCTACCACCTTTACAATACTTTACCTATACATTTGTTACAGGCTACGGCCAGTATTTATGTACAGACCGTTATAGTACTTTATATGTACATTTGTTATCAGGTCATTACCTAGATGTTTGTCATTGCTGTGTCACATACTATACATGTACATGTTTTGAAAAGTTGAGCTACAGTGTCATTGACACTTTCATTTTCAGATCCATTGGTCAGAATGTTTTGATATTTGGTATACGGTTGTCTTAATGGGGCAGATGCAAGTTTGTTCAAATCAGGACCCTTGGTTGATAGTTGTCAGTGTCAGGTGAGCGTACTCAGGCCCCTTGGGGCCTCTTGTTTTTCTATTTATTGCAAGGCTAATTTTAGCATTTGCCAAATTTCAAATAACAAATTTGACACTGGCAAAGTGTAATGATGGATACCATTGTTATGGTATGTTTTAAGCTCACCTGAGCGAAGCTCAAGGGGAGCTTTACTAATCAGTGTCTGGCGTCCGTCTGGCGTAAACTTTACATTATCGACTTCTCCTCACAGACTACTGGACCAAATTGAACCAAATCTGGTGTTCATCTTCCTTATCATACGTCAATTCATGTTTGTTCAAATAAAGTTGCCAAGCCCACAGGGGGCACCACAAGGGGCATAACTCTGATAGCATCCATAAAATACAAAAAAAATCTTCTTCAGATCCAGTGGTCAGAATCTTTTGGTATACAACATCTCTAGGGGGGTCAGATTCAAGTTTGTTCAAATCGAGTCCCTGGGTTAATATTTGGGCTCCCTTTGGGAGTTTGAATTTTAACTTCGTGCAATACGAGGAAATTTCTTTAAAAATCTTCTTCTTCAGGTCCACTAGTCAGAATTTCATATTTGGCACACAACATCTCTTAGGGGGTGGGGGTGGGGGGGGGGGTGTTGTCAGATTCAAGTTTGTTCAAATCAAGGAGTCACTGGGTTAATATTTAGGCCCGATTTTTAACTTGGTGCAATATGAGGAAATTTCTTTAAAAATCTTCTTCAGATCCAGTGTTCAGAATCTTCATATTTGCTATACATTATCTCTAGGGGGCCAGATTCCAAGTTTGTTCAGATCTGGTCCCTTGGTTAATATTTGGACTCCCCATTGGAACCCAAATTTTAACTTTGTGCAATACGTGGAATATTCTTTAAAAATCTTCTTCACAATCACCAGTCAGAATCCTCTCATATTTGGTATACAACATCTCTAGGGGGGGCCAGATTCAAGATTGTTCAAATCGAGTTCCTCAGTTAATATTTGAGCTCTCTATGGGAGCCTGAATTTTAACCTGAATTTTAACTTAGTGCAATATGAGGAAATTTCTTTAAAAATCT
Organism: Pictodentalium vernedei; assembly: GCA_031216915.1. Taxonomy (NCBI): domain Eukaryota; kingdom Metazoa; phylum Mollusca; class Scaphopoda; order Dentaliida; family Dentaliidae; genus Pictodentalium; species Pictodentalium vernedei. Next base: position 206,770,536 of record CM062290.1, read on the forward strand.
TCTTAAAATCCACCAGTCAGAATTCTGTCATATGTGGTATACATCATCTCTTAGAGGGGGCCAGATTCACGATTGTTCAAATCGAGTTCCTCAGTTAATATTTGAGCTTTTGAGACGAAAAAAAATTAAAAAATTTGAGCCTGAAAATTTTGGGTCCGGTTCAGACTTGGAAATTTTGGACTAAAATTTGGAACTTGTTTCCCCAGTTTTTTATGCATTTTGTTCAATTTTGGTACGAAAAAAAAGAAATTTTAGCCTGAAATTATTGGGTCTGGTTCGGACTCCGAAATTTGGGACCAAAATTTGGATATTTTGGTTAGATTCTTTATGCGTTTTGTTCAGTTTTGAGACGAACATTTTTTTTTATAGCCTGTAAATTTTGGGTCTGGTGTTGTACGATATCTTCCCCTGCCCCCTGTATATCTTTCCCCCCTTCCCTCCCCCCACCTCCCTTCCACCACCTGGTTTATCTTCCCCCCACCAGTCTTGGAAATTTTGGACCAAAATTTGGAATTTGTTTTTTCGTTTTTTATGCATTTTGTTCAATTTTAGAATGGGGGGGGGGGGGGGGGGGGGGGGGGAGGGGAGGGGAATTAGCCAGAAAATTTTGGGTCTGGTTCAGACTCCCGAAATTTTGGACCAAAATTCTGAAAAATTTTTTTGATTATGCGTTTTGTTCAATTTTGAGACAAAAATATATTTTTTTATAGCCTGAAAATTTTGGGTCTGGTTCCGACTTTTTAGCTCACCTGACTGAAAGTCAGGGTGAGCTTTTCTTATCACCTGTCGTCCGTCGTCCTGCGTGAAGGTGGTGTTTGAGCCTCTTTCTCCTAAACCACTGGCCACATTTTAATTAAATTTCATGTAAGTAGTGGTTATATAGGCGCATTTTGATTTTTATCCTAATTAGGTTTCGGCTCATATTGAGCAGAGGTGTGGGGAAAAATGGCCAAATTTTTTGAAAATCTTCTTCTAATGAACCACCAGTAGCAGAGACTTGATATGTTTTATACAGAGTCCTTTTGAGGTTTAGAATCAAGTTTGTTCAAGAGAAGTTTGTCGGGCATTATTTGCCTTCGTTATGGGAGGGGCAAAATTTAAAGTTTGTTCAAATCGGCCCCTGGGTTTATATTTGGGCTCAGTATAGGAGCCCAAACTTGAACTTAGTGCATTTCAGGCAAATTTCTTAAAAAATCTTCTCCAGATCCAGCAAGCAGAATCTTTTGATATTTGGAATGCAACATTGTGGGGTGGATCTGATTCCAGTTTGTTCAAATTGGCTGCTTGGATTCATATTTGGGCTCACTATAGAAGCCTGAATTCGAACTTGGTGCATTTCAGGCAAATTTCTTAAAAAATCTTCTTCTCCAGATCCAGCAGGCAGAATCTTTTGATATGTGGTATACAACATTGTGGGGTGGATCTGATTCAAGTTTGTTCAAATCGGCCCCCTGGGTTTATATTTGAGCTCAGTATAGTAGCCCAATTCGAACTTAGTGCATTTCAGGCAAATTTCTTTGAAATCTTCTTCTCAAGATCCAGTAGGCAGAATCTTTTGATATTGGGTATGCACCATGCTTGGGGGGGGGGGGGGGGGGGGGGGATTCAAGTTTGTGCAAGCCAAGTCCCTGGGTTCATATTTGGTCTCACTGTGGTAGACCGAATTATAACTTAGTTCAAAATGAGGAATTTTCTTTAAAAATCTTCTTATTCAGATTCAGCATTTGGAATGTTTTGATATTTGGTATGCAGCATCCTTAGGGGGGTGAGATTCAAGTTTGTTCAAGCCACGTCCCTAGGTCCATATTTGGGCTCAATGTGGGAGCCCGAATGATAACTTAGTTCAAAATGAGGAATTTTCTTTAAAAATCTTCTTCAGATCCAGCATTCGGAATATTTTGATATTTGGTATGCAGCATCCTTAGGGGGTGAGATTCAAGTTTGTTCAGCCATTCCCTAGGTCCATATTTGGACTCCCTGTGGGAGCTCGAATTGTTGCTTAGTTCAAAATGAGGAATTTTCTTTAAAAATCTTCTTATTCAGATCCAGCAGTCGGAATGTTTTGATATTTGGTGTGCAGCAGTCCCTGGGTTCATATATGGGCTCCCTCTGGGAGCCCAAATTATAACTTAATTCAATATGAGGAATATTCTTTAAAAATTTCTTTTTTTTTTAGATCCACTGGTCAGAATCTTTGGATATTTGGTATAAGCTTTTCTTAGGAGGAGCAGATGCAACTTGTTGAAATCAATTCGCTGGGTTGATATTTAGGCTACCATGTCAGGTGAGCACCCTCAGGCCCCTTGGGGCCTCTTCTTTTCGATTGTTTTCAAATTCGAGTTCCTAGATGAATTATAGTGGTTTTATGCAAAAATGCTTTTACCCTATTTCCTCCCCTCCCTTCCTTGTCAGCAGGTGGGGAGAGGGGTGGGGCAGTTAGATGTAACAAAATGTTTGGCTGCAAAGTATGTTTTGAAAGATTTAAAGTGATTGTATTCAAACCCCCAAAATAATACCCATATGACCACCCACCCCGCTCCTCACCCCAGGGGGTCAATTAAGCAGAGGAAAACAACATGCAATATGAAGGAATTTCTTTAAAAATCTCCTTCTCTAGAACCATCAGGTAGAATCTTTTGATATATCTCAAGGGTTGGGGGGAGGGGGTTAATATTTGGGCTCCCTATGGGAGCCTGAATTTAAACTTAGTGCATTATGATGAAATTTCATTGAAAATCTCCAAATCCACGATCGAAATGCTTTCATATTTGGTATACAGCATCTGGAGGGGGGAAGGGGGGTAGGTGTGTGTGTGTAAGATTTAAGTTTGTTCAAATTGGGTCCCTGGGTTAATATTCATGCTCCATTCGAAACAACCCTGGGAATTTGGCAGTGCTAGTTTACAGCTGATAGAAATGGAAGCAGTCAAGAAAAACCAGGTTAATAATCCTCTGACATGGACACTACAGTTATGAATAATTTCATAACTTCATTCCTCTGAAGTGTTGATGGACCATGACTAACTGAATGTGATCCCAAATAGTTCTTTGCACCACTTTGTCAGGTGAGCGATTAAGGTCCCTTGCGGCCTCTTGTTTAGAGTTATGACATTAAAGCTACAATTATCGATGGAAAATTTGTAATTGTGTTAATACTATTGCCAAAGAGCTTGTGCCACATTGATTTGTTCACTGCACTTGTAATTTCAGCTGTGAACAGTTGGAATAGGAATGTGCCAATCAGTGGATTTTTTTGACAGTCCACAGTGTCATTAGTGACCCCATTCCCACTTGATTTGTTAGTTAGCCATTAAAGGCCTGGGAATTTTTATACATTTTTGCATCACTGACAAGTCTACATCCTGTATTTTTGCATTTGTTTCTAGGCGAGACTTATCTGCTTATATGGGCAGCCTAGGTGTGCTGAAAAACAACTGCAAAGATCCTTATTAGGGCTGTTGCATTTATTCAGTTAATTGACTGTCAACTGTTGGCAGTAGTGGTGGTTTTTAGCTCACCTGAGCACAGCTCAAGGAGAGCTTTACTAATCACTTTCCGTCCGTTGTCTGTCCGGCATTAGCTTTACATTATCGATTTCTTCTAACAAACTACTGGACCAAATTCAACAAAATTTGCTGTGCATGTACCCTATCATATGCCAATTCAAGTTTGTTCAAATGAAGTTGACCTGCCCCTTGGTAGGGCCACACCTAAAAAGTGTGCTTAAATCTTAAAAAATTTTCTTCTCATAAACCATCAGTTGCAGAGACTTGATATTTGGTGTGCAGCTTCCTTTTGAGGTGTAGACTCCGATTTGTTCAAGAGAAGTTCAAGGAGCTATATTTGCCTTCGTTATGGGAGGAGCAAGAATTTTAAATTCGCCCTGCCCAAAATTTCTATTTTCCAAACCAAGAGGCAGATTTGAACCAAATTTGATATGATGTCTTATTGGGTCATAAGTACTTAATTTATGCCAAAATGTTTTTTTCCCGTCGCCCCATGGGAACCGCAGGAGCTAAAAATAGAAAAAAATTAAAACGCCCATTATCTCCAAAACTACACTGCACTGAGAATATAATTTTAAAAACACTGATCCTTGACTTTTGATCAATCTCTGTTAACCCTCTGCACACTGATGTCGAAATATCAAAATTTAAACATGAAAATTTTTCCCATAATGCATCTAGGAATTTAACCAATTCAGTCTTGTTTGACAGAGCTCATTGAGCTCTGTCAAACAAAACTGAATTGGTTAAATTCCTAGATGCATTATGGGATGATTTTGCTGCTTGAAATATTTGTACTTTGACATCAGCGTGCAGAGGGTTAATCTGTACTGAAGAGTATCTTTCAAATGGTGTACCTTTGTATAATTCATGATTTGAGACTTCATTGGAGACTCCAGAGTAAATAGAGTCTTCGGTCTTGTACGTTTGCACAACCCCATTGGAACAATCTGAACTGCAAAAGTGAGAAAATTGTAACAAGACTCACAGTGGTCATTTCACTGGTAAATTCTTACTCTGTCTTACAGAGTAGGATCTGCTAAAGAAATCTGCAAATGTGTGTAATAAATACAGAAACGCAATTTGGTTCAGCACAGAATACTACACGAGGCATCACCTCTCATGGTATTCTTGCACCCAACCAAACTCCTGCGATAAACATTAACCCATTCAAATGCTTGTGTGGTCCTGTCTATACATGAAACGCCATTGAGAGTATTTTCAGGAAAGTAACATCTTTACATGTTTTAGGCCATAATGATACACTGTACTAATATCTCCATACCCTGAAGGATATAAAGCACAGACTGTTCTTTGATTGCAAAAGCAAACAACAAATTTGTGATTGCAATCCATAATTTTCTGTCTGCTTCTGTTCTCACTGCAGAGTAATACTTCATTAGTCCTAAACAAAAATGTGCAGTCATTACTAACTCAAATTTTTAAACTTCTTTAATCATTAAGGAATGGACATCTGTCCAGAATTCACACCTGGGTGTTTACACAGAAAAGGTTGAGTGATTCCTGTTCAACATGGCTGAAAAATAAAGTCAGATATAGACTTAAATTTAGGGTTGTTTTAAATAAAGCTATGTCTTATGGTTGGAAATCCAAAGTTTCAGATTTGTGTCACATCCTGTTTTTATTTTATGATATGATTTACCTATAAACCAATGTAAAAATATCTAAAACCCTATAATTCCTAACTCTAAGGAAATGTTTTCAAATTAATATTATGAAATAAAAATTGAATGTTTATTTTTAATAAATATGATTGAACTTTATGGAAAACTGCAAAAAAAGATGTATGTTTTTCATAAAGATCCAATATTTATGCTATTTATGCTATTTTTTTAACTAAATGTTCTGAATGGTATTTTGTTAGTTTGCTGTGAAAGATAAATCACCCATCAGAAATTTTAATAACAACTGTATTGGGTCACCAGTAGATTGCCATACACAACATATAATTAGCAGAATTCAGACGGAAAGTTAACGAACTTCAAAAATGACTTTTTTTAAAGCAGACATTTTGTTCTGGAAAAGACAAAATTTCAACAGCCATCACCTGTAAGCTATTACCATTAGTATATAATTTCTAAACAAAGATAAAGAAAATGTATAACTTTCTTTCAACTAGAAAACACTTAGCAGACATCCTGTCCTCTTGTAGAAAAAAAATTATTACATTGTTTGACAGTTTTATCCTAATTTTTTTTTTATCCGATGACTAAATGTGTTGGACCAGTTAATTCTCCAACTTGAAGTCCTAACATATACAAATATTATATTAAGCTCTTTCATGTGGCTTGCAGTGCTTCACATTCTTAGGCTTTAGTTTTAGAAATTTCGTGAAACTAATCTTGAGGTCTGGATTGGCTGCCTTGAATCTTTTATAGGCCATACTTTAAGTACATTCCAGCATAAATGTGGGTAGGTTTTTCTTCACTCTCTTTTTCAATGGAGCCTGCCTAGATACACCTTCTGATAGTCAGAACTGTTCTGCTAGTTTGGCTATCTGTGGGCTTGTTTTCAGTGCAGATGGTTTTCTATCAAAATGTTTTTTCAATTTTAATTTTCTCCATGCCCTCCAGGAAATACCAATATATTTGCCAAGACACCATTTGCCTCTTGCTATTGATGAGCCAAGGCAGTACAGATTGGATCTGTTTTTTGAAGAATGACATTGTTTTGCTTCATCATCTGACTTTTTCACATTTTTGATGATTTTCTCATTTAACAGTCTACGTTTAACTGATTTCCTTGTTTCACTGCGAGGCACGCTATCATCTAAGAGACTATGTAGAACCTTGTGTTTTGATCTCGGAGTAACGGGTAGGGCTTTTGAAACTTTTTATATATCTCTGCGTAGGGAACTTGTTGATCTGGAGGGTGTGTCATCCTGTATAAAATTTTCTCTTCTTTCTCTTGCTCTCTTCTCTCTCATCTTTATTTTCTTGTAATGTCTCAGCTCTTCTACACTCATAGACTTGATTGGTTTTTGCTTTTTGTTTGATCTGCATATTTTCTTTTCTTTTACTTTAGGCAACTCTGCAGATTCAAGTTCTCTTTTTTTCTGTGTCAATTTTGAACGAGCTGCTCTTTTATCATTTTTAGCTCACCTGACTGAAAGTCAGGGTGAGTTTTTCTGATCACTTTTCGTCCGTCGTCCGTCGTCCGGCGTCCGTCGTCCGTCGTCTGGCGTGAAGGTGGTGTTTGGGTCTTTTTCTTCCAAACCACTGGCCGCATGTTAATGAAATTTCATGTGAGTAGGGGTTATATAGCGGCATTTTGATTTTTGGGCAAATTAGGTTTCGGCTCATATTGAGCAGAGGGGTGGGGCAAAAATGCTCCAATTCTTAAAAAATCTTCTTCTCAAGAACCAGCAATAGCAGAGACTTGATATTTGGTATGCAGCTTCCTTTTGAGGTGTAGACTCAAGTTTGTTCAAGAGAAGTTCGTAGGTCTATACTTGGCGATGTTATGGGAGGAGCAAAAATTTTGGCCCCACCCCAAATTTCTATTTTTTAAACCGAGAGGCCAATTTGAACCAAATTTTATGTGAGGGCTTATTGGGTCATAAGTACCTAATTTATGCAGAAATTTTTTTTCCTGTAGCCCCGTGGGAACCACAGGAGCTAAAAATAGAAAAAAATTAAAACGCCTATATCTCAAAAACTGCACGGCAGTGAGAATTTTTATTTGGTGTGAAGCTTTCTTGGGACCAACAGAAAGGATTGGTAAAAAAAAATTGCTATCGGTTTTATCATAGGGTACTTTTTCGGGACTCTGAAAAAGTGCTGAGTCAGTATTTTTTAACACAGTAGGCAATGGGAAAAAAATAAAGAATTGTTTTCTTCCAAACCACTGCTCTAAAAGCTTTCATATTTTACATATAACATCTTTGGAACATTGATTCACATATTTGTAGAAATCAAATTCCTCGGTCCATATTTGGGTTCCCTATGGGAACCCAAATGTTCAAATTAGTGCAATATGAGGGATATATTTTAAAAATCTTCTTCTTCGGATCCACAAATCAGAATCTTTTGATATTTGCTATGCATCATCCTTAGGGGGGTGAGATTGATGTTTGTTCAAGCCAAGTCCCTGAGTTCATATTTGGACTCCCTTTGGGAACCCAAATTGTAACTTAGTGCAATACGAGGTATATTCTTTTAAAATCTTCTTCTTCGCATCCACCGGTCAGAATCTTTTGATATTTGGTATACAGTATGCTTAGGGAGGTGAGATTCAAGTTTGTTCAAGTCAAGTCCTTCGGCTCATATTTGGTCTCCCTGTGGGAGCCCAAATTATAACTTAGTTCAATATGAGGAATATTCTTTAAAAAAAATTTTTTTTTTAGATCCACCAGTCAAAATGTTTTGATATTTGATGTACAGCATTCTTAGGGGCTGAGAGTGAAGTTTGGTAAAGCCAAGTACCTGGGTTCATATTTGGGCTCACTGTGGGAGCCCAAATTATACCAAAATTTTTATTTTCCAAACCAAAAAGTCGATTTGAACCAAATTTGATATGAGGGCTTATTGGGTCATAAGTACCTAATTTATGCCGAAAATTGTTTTCCTGTCCCCCACGGGAACTGCAGGAGCTAAAAAATTTTTTTCTTTTTAAATGCCCATATCTCCAGAACTACATGGCACTGAGAATTTTTATATGGTGTGAAGCTTCCTTAGGACCGGAAGAAAAAAATGGTAAAAATTTTATCATAAGGTTCTTTTCTAGGACTAAAAGTGCCGAGTCATCATTTTTTAACAGTGTAGCTAATGGGAATAACGTTGAAGAATCTTCTTCTCCCAAAACACTGCTTCAGAAGCTTTTATTTTTGGGCTCCCTATGGGAGCCCATGTATAACTTAGTTCAGTATGAGAAATATTCTTAAAAAATCTTTTTTTTCTGTTACTCCTGTCAGAATCTTTTGATATTTGATTTTTGATTTTCTTAGAAGTGGCAAATTGAAGTTTGTTCAAGTTCTGCTTTATTGATAAAATTGGGCCCAGTAGTAACCAATTCCTGCATTGAAAGCCCTGTAAAGTGGGCAGTGATAGGCATAAACGATTGACCAAACTTGATATTATAATTACGCCTCTGTAAGATGTAGCCTTAGATGCTGAAAGTGACCTTAAATTCCAATAAATAAATAGATAAATTATTGAGTACCCAATATGGGTATCTAACATATGAACACTCTGGGTTACTAAGTAGAGAAAACACTTTTATGTTGAAAAACTGATAATAACCACAAGGCAGAATCCCTTGCTATTTTGGTGATATGACTCGGCCAGTATCAGGTGAGCGCCCTCAGGCCCCGTGGGGCCTCTTGTTCCATTTCTTTCGGATCTTCTCCTTTTGAAGATCTGTCATTGATTGCACTGATTTATACTGCCCTGTCTTTCTTTCTAGGTCATGTTTTTTCAACAATTCATATTTTTCAGGATTAATTTGTTTTAGTTTGTCCACATATCGAGCAGTTTTAGATTTTGCTTTTATTTCCACATTTTCTTGTTCCTTTGCATTATGTTCACGAAGATTCCATCTAAATTTTACAATCAATGGGGATGTCATAATGAAGGATAAACTGTAATGTTTAGCCAATCTACACTACTTGTTAATTAGTAAACTGAAAGCAGAGATGTGTTAGTATGAAGCATGCAGATGAGTAAGGTGCAGGGAGGGAGATGTGATTATCTACAAAGAAAAATTAGAATAATAAGCAAAACATGCAGAAGGTGCAAAGCCCAAACCACCATACTTATTTTTAGCTGCAGAAAGCACATTTATAAATTTCTAGATAATAATCAACAGTACAGCAATTTTAGAGTTTAAGATTTGCATTATCTATCGAAAGTATGATTTCTAGATTACAGAATATAGAAAAATACTGCTTTGTTGAAAAAAAGTCCTTTCCAGAACATGATACATCAGCTGCTTCTCCTACTCATATTAAATAATGATCAGTAGTAGCAGGTCATCTTACTTGCAGAAATTAACTCAGCAATGGCAAGGAGGCTTATAAAATGTCTGAAAGCCCTTCTTTCATTGCAGGTACCAGTGTGAATGATGTATTCAAGTTTTGAGGAAGCACCGAATATGATAATAATATGAAAATATGCTGAAAAACCTGAATTAATTTATGTATAGAATTTGTTATAAGTTAAATATGAATACTCTGTAAAAATTATTGTAATCCATGACGTCTGCTTTAATGTTTCACATATAACAGTCCGATTTTACCACTGATTCTGGAAGTGGACACTTGTTTTTTTCAACTTCTCCAGCAAAATCTCTAACATGGTAGGGCAGATATACAGTTTTTAATGTTTTCTCAGTCTCTCTATCCCAGACAAATAATATAAGCATTAATATACATTTCTGTCACTTAGAGAAAGCAGATTCCTAAACAAAGTGGTTCTGGAAGTGGACATCTGATTCCACAATTTTCAAGCAAATATAAATATACAAAGAAATGACTTGAATTAAAAGATTTTTTGGTCTATATTATTACTAGATAATTGCAATGATATTGTTCCATCCAACTCTCCTCACACAGCTATACACACTAAAAGACACATATTTTTAATTTCTAGACTCTGCTGACCAGCATATTTTTATACTGTACCAATGACCCAGACTTAGCTGGTGCTAACTCTAACAAAACCAGGGCCAAACACAAATTTTGCCCCCCAATCCCCAAAATTTGCATCCAAAACAAAAAGAAATCATGTCCTAAAGGACCTCCATACTACGCCTCCACTGCGCATGCGCAGTGACACAGACATTCCGAAATTGGCGCCAATTATCATTCTCTGTTTGGCCCTTCATCAGTCAACATCTCACTGATCTTTGTGCTTGTAAATCTCAGTTTAAAGGATGCCAGACACGTAATTTTTGGAGAAAATGTGATTCTAAGGAGGATAGAAGGAGGAGAGGAAAAAGAAGTGACAAAAAATAATCAGGGCTGTACTTAAAATTTTTTGATGAAATTATGTTAAGTTGCCGATTTTCGAGGCATGGGCCTCTTGTTGTCATTCTTGCTAAATGTTGCACTGCTTATTCAGTGTTTCCTCTCCCCTAGCCTTCTAAAGTCCCCCCTTGCAATTCTCTCATGCATTTGGCATATTTTTGAGAAAGTTCTTTTCTAAAATTTCCTGGGAGAGTTGCTTGGCTACAGAATGTTTTCTGTTATTTTCCCCATAGTTACGTTTTCACCCATGGGTGTATAACGTTGTGTTCTGCATCTTCCATCTGATGTTCTGCAGATTCTCCCCTGGGAGTCTCTGTTTTGCATCAGATAGAGTGTAATTTTGATGACTGATTCCGGGCCAGTTTTTTCAGTGCCTGGAGTCATGTTTTCTGGTGTTTTACACTGTTTGTTTACATTGGCAACAGCCTTTTTTGAGGGGGGCTGTTTGCCTTTGCTGTAGTTTATCTCACTATAAGATACATTTATATTATCCGTAAGTGTCTCATTAATTATTTAATATAAATTTAAAATTTTTGACCACACTTTGCCATCGGATCCATCGGGGCTCAACGTTACTTTTCAGCAACTTGGGCTTCGCTGAAAAAATATTTTTTCAAAATTATTTTGATTTGTAATTGTTTTTTCATTTATTAATGGATCATGTTATTATGTATCTTTGTGTCAGGGGTTTGTGCGAGTAACTAGGACTTGTTGTTGTCCTTTCACAATGACGGGACATTGTTCAAATTGTAATAGGAAGAAATCTTCCTCTGACTTTCATGATCATTGTATTAATTGTAGTCAGTGTTCTCGCATAAATCCCTGTCCTATATGTGAATATTGGGATGAGAAACATTGGAAACGTGTGTCACGATATGTTGTTTCTGGAGAAAGGGCTATGCTGGCTCTTTCTCCGCAAGGTCACTCTACTCTCTCAGTTTCTATTTCAGAGGAACAAGAACAGGGTGATGTTTCCATGTTATCTTCTACAAGTGTGCGCCCGTCGTCACAAATGAATTCAGAGCTAGCGGCAAAAGTGCTCATGGAGATTAGACAAATGTCGTCCGCTAGCTTGCCCGGTGTAGCGTCCATTCACCGAATGGTTCGGCAGCCGGGTTCGTCCGATGCGGTCCAGGAGGAAATTTTGGGTGATGCGAGCAACATAATAGATGCACACCCAGTGACGGCGGATAGTAAGCGAGAACGGAGGAAGCCTTTGAGTCCGGTTCCTAGCTTGTCCAGGTCCAGCCGGGCCGCGAGCGAGAGAGGCCCCTCTCTCGTACAACAACATCTGGGACCAGATGTTGTGGTACAAAATGTGTCGCTAGCGGAGCATACGTCCGTCGCTCAGGACGCTCCGTTGTATAAGCAGTCCGTAGAGACTGTTAAGGCTTCCTCTTCTCGTCAGTGCACACGACCGCACCTTGGCTGCGTGACCGCCGATATATTACCAGCTTCGCCGATCAAGGATTCTTCGGCGACCAGGTCACACCATCCGGCAGCCAGGGATTCGAGACCGATGGACTCCGGACGTTCGCATAGGAAAAGTATGCGGGAGCCATCTGATGCGGAGCTGCCCTCGGCGAAGCAGCGAAAGACTGCGCCTCCGCAGGTCTCGACGCCGGACATTCTTGTGCAGATAGCACAGCTTATCGCAGCATCCCAGCAGCCGACAGAAATGGTGTCGGATCGAGAATTATCCGACGGCGCTGGGTCGGTACGCTCCGCCGAAGCATCGGGGGCGGACGACCGAGAACAGCAGGGGGTCCGACCGAATGGTGAAAGGGATACGGATGATTTGGAGCTATCCCTTTCGGAACAACATAAAGCTGCCGTGGACTTATGCAGCACTTTCTCCCTCAAGTTGTTCCGTCGGGCCAGACTGCTGTGGTTCCGGACAAGAGGATTATAGCGTCATTGGACTCTGAATTTTTTGAGCGGTTCAGGGACATCGCTCCCGAGTTTCCGTCGCAGTCCAATAATGTTGCAAGAACATTTGAATTATTGAACGACGCTATATTTAAACTTGCTTCCAAGACGGGGAAAGCAGGTTTCTTGTCCGCTAATACTCTCAACCTGCCTTTCATTAATGCAAGGAATAAATTCGATACGGCAGGACAGGGTATCCCGAGAGTTCCTCTGCGTATGGACGACGAGGCGGAAGACTTAGAGCTATCATTACCGTCGTTGGCTTCTATTCCAACCGCGGTGTTGGAAACAGCTATTGCGTCTAACAGAGCCAATTTAGATGCCTTATCTTACGCAGATCACCTTACTAAGGCGTTATCACTGCGCCTTCAAGGGAAAGAGTTTCAGGATATACAATCCTCTTTAAGACTTCTTTCAAGGGCAGTAGCTTATTCCACGTGTAACTCCGCCCTTTCAGTGGCAAATCTGGAGTTGGTTAGACGTGACGCAGCCCTAGCTACATCCACACTCGTGGATACTAAGGTGAAGAACTCTCTTAGAGTCGCTTCGGTCTCCGGAGAACTTCTCTTTGACGGCAAGCTTTCTGCTATTTATGATAAAATTACAAAGAAAGCTTCGGATTCTCTGTTGTTTAAATCTGCTTCTAAGAAGTCGGATACAGCAGACAAGAATAAGACAGGCACTTCTGGGTCTAATGCGCCCAAGAGAGGTTCCTATAGAGGTTCCGGTGCGTCCTCTTGGTCTTATTCGAGAGACCGTCAGGGTAGCGACTCTCGTTCGGGACGTCCTTCGGGCCGGGACAATCGGTCGGACGCCCCAAGGTCGACGGGGCGAGGTGCGGGTCGTGGAGGACGTGGTTTCTCCTACCGCAGGCCTCGCAGGTCCAGGAGGTGATGGCTTAAACCTCTATCGCGTACCGGTTGGCGGAAGGTTGTCGAGCTTTTCACAAGAATGGGCGTCGATTACGGACGACCCTTGGGTGAGAGGAGTGACTTCAGAAGGTCTAAAGATATCCTTCAAACGAAAGCCTCCATTAACTCGAAGTCCAAAGTGGACTCATCTTCCGTCAAACCCACAGAAAAGAGACGCTCTGCTATCAGAGGTGCAGTCTCTTTTAATGAAGAACGCGGTAGAGGTCGTAGAAAACCAGGAATCTCCGGGATTCTACAGCCATCTGTTTCTGGTTCCGAAACCAGACGGCTCGTTCCGTCCAGTCATAGATTTGAGCTGGATAAACAAGCTGATCGTCGCTCCGAAGTTTTATATGGAGACGATTCGGTCGGCCAGAGCGAGTATTCGGGTGAACGATTATGCAACAAGCATAGATCTCAAAGATGCGTACTTTCACATCATGGTACATCCGACATTCCGAAAGTACCTACGCTTCGCAGTCCTAGGAGTGGTGTATCAATTCCGGGCGATGTGCTTCGGATTGAATCTAGCACCCTGGGCTTTCACTCGGGTAATGATCTCGGTAATGATCTATTTCCGAGCTCATTCGTCTGCGGTAACGTCGGCCTACCTGGACGACATTCTTCAGAGGTACGGCAACGAGTTAACGCTTCAGAACGATGTTCAGAATCTTCTTCTATTGCTCCGACGTCTCGGTTTTATAGTAAACGAGGAGAAGTCGGATCTGGTGCCGTCCAAGTCATTCACTCATCTGGGAATGAGCTTCGAGACGCACAACAATCTCGTTCGTCTGCCGTTAACCAGAGCGAAATTAGTCAGTTGTTACGCTCGCTATTGTCTGCACGCAGACAAAGTCACAGCGAGAGAATTTATGAGACTGATAGGTCTGTGCGGAGCCGCTGCGGATCTCATTCCGATGGGGCGGTTACGCACACGTCCTCTTCAAATTTTCTTGACTCAGAATTGGAGTGTGAAAATTCATTCGCTCGACGTAGACTTTCTCTTGTCAGATCAAGTGAAACAAGAGATTCAGACTTGGGCAAACATTCAGTGGTTAACTCAGGGAGTTCCGCTGCAGTTGCCGGATCCGAGTTTTACCATTATGACGGATGCCAGTCAAACAGGTTGGGGTGCATCATTAATCCCAACGGATTCGAGATGCCAGGGTCTTTGGGATCCGCAATTCCTGTGCAAGCACATAAACATCAAGGAAATGATGTCAATTTGGCTTGCGTTACGTCACTGGATGGACATTATTCACAAGGCTCATGTCCAAATCCTATCCGACAATACGACAGTAGTGGCGTATATACGGAATCAGGGAGGCACTCATTCAGTTCCGTTGTTCAATCTAACGGAAAGAATCCTTCTGTTTGCGCTAGAACATCACGTTCTTCTTTCGGTCCATCATATACCGGGTCGTCTGAATGTGCTAGCAGACTCCCTTTCACGAAAGGGTCGCTTGTTGCCGTCGGAATGGACTCTCAACAAACAAGTATTCAATCAGATTTGCTACCAATGGGAACGGCCAATGATAGACTTATTTGGACACATCTCAACAATCAGTTGCAGGCGTATGTGTCTCCGTGTCTGGACCCAAGAGCATTTGCAGTAGACGCTCTGTCGATCCCTTGGGACGGAATGATAGGATATGCGTATCCTCCAGCGCCGTTAATTCAACAAGTATTGCTAAAGATAAAACAATCTCAATGCAAGATTCTGTTGGTAGCATCTCTGTCGCCACAGAGACCGTGGATAAATCTACTCAGGTGTCTTGTGGGACCTACCGCGAAAGCTTCCTCCACGGGAGGATCTTCTTTCGCAGGAGAAATAGCGCCAACTCCATCACAACCCGCAAGGTCTCAACCTTCACGTTTTTCCGTTGTGCGGTCCTTCTTGCATGGCAAGCACTTTACAGGACGAGCAGTGGACGCGATTTCTAACTGTAGGAGGACCTCCTCTTCGCTAAACTATGCGGCTAGGTGGAAGGTTTTTCGTCGTTGGTGTAGGGATCATTCTGTAGATATATTCGATCCCTCTATACCAGACATTGCAAACTTTCTAGTATACTTGTTTGACGAAGTCAAACTGCAGCCTGTTACTATAAAGGGTTATAGGTCTATGTTATCTGATACCTATGCACATCATGATAGTTTACAAATTGGATCTAATGTCTCTTTATCTAAGTTGGTTAGAAACTTTTCGATAAATAGACCCAGAACTCTTAGATTAATTCCTAAGTGGAATTTAGCTTGGGTTCTTCTTAAATTGAAGGAAAAGCCATTTGAACCTCTTGGGACAGTAGATTTCAAATTCTTATCTTATAAGACAGCTTTTCTCTTAGCTTTCTCTTCTGCTAGAAGAGTCAGTGAGCTTCATGCACTGTCGGTGGATGATGCTCACTATCGTAGTGTCGGGAACACTATCACCTTCACTACTAAAGTGGGTTTTTTAGCTAAGAATCAGGCTCCTAATAAATATCCGGAACCTATTGTTATTAAGGCTCTTCCGTCTTCAGACGGGCGTAGGCCTTTACTCTGTCCTGTTAGAGCGTTACGTATCTATAAACAGAGATCTCAGTTTATCAGAAAGGGACGGAAACGTTTCTTTCTGTCTTTGATGCCTAATAGAAAGGACATTTTGGTCCATTCTATTGCTAGATGGATTCAATTAACTATCCGTACTGCTTATGAGAGTTTATCTTCTTCTCACCAGTCTGTGCTTAAGATTTCCGCTCATGAAGTAAGAGCTCTTTCTACTTCCTGGGCTTCTGCTAATAGTTTTTGCTATTACAGATTTAATGAAGGCTGCTTATTGGTCTCAGCCATCCACATTTACAAATTTTTATCTCAGAAATATTAAGTCCATTTCTGGAGACCTGCATTGTTTAGGTCCGTTATCTGTTGCTCAGAATGTCGTCCACTAAACAGTTGCAACTATAGTTATGCAGGCTTTCTGTTCCGGCAGTGACTCCGTCCGGCTGCCCTCTTCCCTCTGGGCTATTTGACCCAGGGCAAGGGGAAGGGGGGGGGGGGGGCGGGTGTTCCCTTAGGTCACCTGCTTTATAGTGAAAAGCAAGGGAATGCCTCCTCCAAGTCAGTATTTCTGAGTCGCTTCCGGGATGGTTTTAAAGTGTAATATTAATGTTAAATTCATTCATGTCTTATTTTTAAAGTGTAGCTCGGTGTGAAGCATTTGTATATGTCAAGTGTCAAACGGGCTTTAATATACAATACTCGGACACTTTTAAATGACTATAAAGAGTCTCAATTCTCTGGACTACTTTATTTATTGGCTTACTTTAAAAATAATTAGTATAAGGGATATACTGGATGTTAATAGAGAACATGAATGTTATTGTGCTCAATTATTAAGGGTAGTGTATCTTTCTAATTTAATATTAAATAAGAAAGATACATGTAAAGCCTAATACTCCTTTTCTCCTTAAGGGGTTACCTCTTTATTATATAGTTGAGCTTATTGGATTTTCCTCTATGTCCTAGGCCCTCCAGCCTGTTTACTATTCAGCTAAGTCTGGGTCATTGGTACAGTATAAAAATGTTAAAAAATTTATAGTAATTTATATATTTTTCATACTTACCAATGACCCAGATGGGGATGGTCCTCCCTGGAGTTGGGAACTCTTGCCTCCCCGCTGAGTACATAGCGCTGACCAGGCACTGCCAGTAAGAATGATAATTGGCGCCAATTTCGGAACGTCTGCGTCACTGCGCATGCGCAGTAGAGGCGTAGTATGGAGGTCCTTTAGGACATGATTTCTTTTTGTTTTGGATGCAAATTTTGGGGATTGGGGGGCAAAATTTGTGTTTGGCCCTGGTTTTGTTAGAGTTAGCACCAGCTAAGTCTGGGTCATTGGTAAGTATAAAAAATATATAAATTACTATAAATTTTTTAACTTTTTCCAACACATTTTCAACATGGCACCTTCTTCATTTAAACGTTGTTTTCTTAACAACTGTTCAACCTACAGTGCCAAGTTATATATCAAAATGAACATTGAAGTGCTGAGAAAATGAGAAATGAATCAAAAAGTATATTTGAATTCCATAAACTGTAAAAGATGGGTTGTGAAAATGTGAAAAATTTTAAATGAAAAGCAAAATAACAGATTATTTCAACTTAAAACAGCAGTTGAATTGCAGCCACACAATAGATTCATGTGAAATTTTGAACAAAGTGTCTCCTGTATGTGGTCAATATCAAATATTAATAATATTAATAATAAACAAGACCAGTTTCATTGTACAAGCTCTCAAATGAGAGAAGGCTGAGTTTTTTTTTCTACTCAACCTTTTCTGTGTAAACACCCACCTAACCACAATCTGCACTTATCCAGTGGCTTAGCAGTGATTTTCTAGTCCAGTCTTGGCTGCCTTTTAAAGCAGCCAAGACTTAACTAGAAACCACTACCTAGGTAATTTGTCTTTTGTCATCAAGACCTTCCTATGATGGCATGTTAAGGGCACCTCTTCTGAGGTCGTATCAGTTGGAAATAGTTTATTTTAAAGTTTATTTTAACAGGACCATATTTAAAAATTGGTGTCTGTGGCAATAATCATGCATGCCAATTTAATTCTAGAGGCATGGTTTACTGTGCATGTAAGTTTTTCAGATCCGAAGCCCTCATTAGCTATTGCCATCATGCGTGCAGAAGTCTGTTAGTCTTTGAGTCTTCACATTTTCCTTTAGCACAGGCTAAAGCCCGAAACCCAAAAACTTTTAGCACAGTCTACAGGTCATATTTAATATGGAGGGATTTCATTTTAACTTGGTAGGATGACTCTGTATGAAGTCTAGATGAGAACTTCCCCATTTGGTTGTGATCTGTCAACCGTGACCACTGCCCAGGCCCAAAATCTGAAAATGCTTAGCACAGTCTACAGGTCGTATTTATGGAGTGATTTCATTGTAATTTGGTACGATGACTCCATGTAATGTCTAGATGAGAACGTCCCCTTTTGGTCGCGATCATTCAAATGTGACGAGCCCGAAACCCGAAAACCTATAGCACGAACTACAGGTCGTATTTATGAAGGGATTTCATTGTAACTTGGTAGGATGACTTAGTATAATGTCTAGATGAGGACGTCCTCTTTTGGTTGCGATCAGTCAACAGTGATGGCTACACAGGCCCGAAGCCCGAAAACCTTTAGCACAGTCTACAGGCTGTATTTATGAAGGGATTTCATTGTAACGTGATAGGATGAGTCGTTTTGGAATAATTTCATTGTAACGTGATAGGATGAGTCGTTTTGGAATAATTTTACAGTAACTTGGTAACTTTGGTTGTTGACATACATTAACTGTGAGGGCCACATTAACCCACCCCTCAATTCTTTAGTACAGTCTACACCTCAAATTATTTTTATTGAAAACGTAGCACACAGGGAACAAATTAACATATTCCCAATTTCCACAATTCTTGTCTTATAATCCTTTCATAAACACTGAACATTATCCTTTTCATCAAATACAACACACAGTCAAGTTAAGCTGCAGTGTCATTGACACTTTCATTTTGTTTATGTTGTGAGCAATTGTTTTGACACAAAGAGTAAATGGAACTTAACTCAAAAAGGAAAAAGGAACACAGGGAAGTGAAGCAGTGCCTGTTCACTGCGGTAAACAGACTCTGTTTTATTTGTAAAATAGGACCCAGTCACCAATGCTTGGGATGTGCAAACCCTCTCAAAAATGGGCAACATGGCTTATTAACGCTCACCCCTGGTCTTGAGTTGATACTCATGTTATGGTCATGATTAGCCATTGTGCAAAAATATGTGACCTTAAACACCAATAAATAAATAGAAATTCAGAGTTTGCATTTTAAAGATATTCCAGTTCAAAATGTTTTTTTTTTCATTTTGGAAGCTCGGGGAAATTTTAGTAAAACTTTGCAAAGTATTTTTGAGGAAAAAATATTTTTTGTGCTTCAGATATGGCAGTGCTTGGCTGAAAATGCAATTTATGTTCAAGATAGAGAATCCTGTTTCCGGTGGTTTGCCAAGGTATGCCCTTTCATATATTTTCATAGATGATAAATTCATAAGCCTATTTATAGCAGAAATGTTTTCAGTTTTAGCGCACCTGAGTAAATCTCAAGGTGTGCTTTAATGATCGCTTTCTGTCTATTGTCCATTGTCTCTCTGTCTGTATTAACAAATCAGCACTGTTGTGAGTCTAGTCCGATCTTTGTGATTAGTCACATAAATTTGGAAATTGAGGTTTATGTTTACAAAAAGTGATTTATGAGTCTGTTGGTTTATAGGGGCCACTAAGTGACAAAAAGTGGGTGTTGTATTTTTTGTATTTTCAAGGATTTAATGTTTGATAACTTCAAGAGATCAGGCTAGGATCAGTAAGTTGAAAGGGTTAGGGTTCTCAGTTTAAATGATGCCAGACACATTATGAAAGAAATGGTGGATCTGAGGATGAAATAAAGGATGAGAGGAAGAAACAGTGGCAGAATGTGTTCAGGGCTGTAACTTATAATTTTTTTACGAAATTATTTCATGTTCCTTAATTTCGGGGCATGAGCCTTATGTTGTCATTCTGGCTATGAATTTAACCAGGGTTTCCGCTAGGGGAAAATTTGTGGGTCTGGTAGTTTAAAGAAAGTGAAACTCACACGCCAAAGGCGTGCGTATAGAGGGAGGTCGGGGGGGGGGGGGGGGGGGGGGGGTTCTCCCCCCAGGAAAATTTTGATTTTTAGGTGCTCTCTGGTGGCCTCTGGGGACATTCTGGTCGCTAAAATGCTGAATAATTGATGTGGAAAATATGTATTTTTTCCTCCTACAATTCTCTAAATTCCCATGGGACACACAATACTACATCTGGTCGGAGGTTTCATAAAAATACAAACCCAAAACAACACAAAATCCACGAATCCCAACAGTGACTGAGCTTTGTTTACAATCGCTCGCGGTAATATTCGAAAAGAACCATGATGCTGACGTGTGACGTCATGCACGTGCAATTACTGTACTGACTCGTGTAGAAGCCCAGGGAGGTGCTTGTAGTGGATAAACTGCAAAGTGTTTGTGTGGGGGAGGGGAGGGGGGGGGGGGGCTTCGGGCCGAGAAATAGTGCTTGCAAGACGCGTTGGGATGCGTCTGAAATTGGCGATATAAGGCAAGTAAATATCCACTGGGTATGTTACGTTTCTTTGGAAACCGCCTATCAATTTTATAGAATTTGCTTCACCATAATCCGATAACCCATACCTGAGATACAGGCTGAACAGACAAATAATGTCTATTTCCTACAATTTCTAAGTCAAAAAAGGGGGATATCTCTAAAAATGAGAATGTGAGAAATATCGTTCAATCCTTTTTTGTAAGCCTATACCATAAGCAGTGTTCATGGCATACTGGATTGGGGTTATCGGATTTTAGTGAAATATGGCATGCAGTTTGCCTATGACAAAGGCTTCTGCCTCATTGCATAAAACTTCCAAACACCAAACAATTTACCACACCTTTTGACTTAGAAATTGTTGGAAATTTTGAAAACTTTTGAAGAAAATGGAAAGGGGGGGGGGGGGGGTATACTGGATTGCATCCGTCCATCTGTGCAACCGTCCGTCAGTCCATACGAGAATATTCATAAATGATATTTGTTGGTCATAGGTATGCCCTCACTAGGCAGTACACCACGTGGGGGTATGCACTGGACGAAAGTCCAGTTCTCGTTTATACTTATCAATGACCCAGACGGGGATGGCCCTCCCATGAGTTGGGAACTCATACCTACCTGCTCATTACATAACGCTTACCAGGCACTGGTTGTAAGAATGACTTTTGGAGCCAATTTCGAGACCTCCTTGACACTGTGCATGTGCAGTGGATAAAAGGTATGGAGGACCACACACATTGGACATTGAAATTTCGGTTTTTGATGCAAATTTTGGGGATTGGGGGGCAAAATTTGTGTTTGGCCCTATAATTTAATGAGTTAGCACCAGCTAAGTCTGGGTCATTGGTAAGTATAAAAAATATATAAATTACTATAAATTTTCTAACTTTCCAGAACCACCAATAAGAATCTTTTGGTATACAGCATCTTTAGGAGGGTCAGATTCTCTTTGTTCAAATCAAGATCCTGGGTTTATTTTTGGGCTCGCTATGGGAGCCCGAAGTTCAACTTTGTGCAGAATGAGAATTTGTCTTTTTAATCTTTTTCTTCAGATCCACCAGTGAAAATTTTTTGATGTTTGGTATGCCGCATCCTCTGGGGAGTCCAGTGCTGTATTAACTCATGACCGGGCCCCAGGCTTTTAGGTACTTCTGGGCCCCCTCCGGCACTTCAGTCTTTCACTGCACTACAGCTGACAGCCTGATCCTGGTACGGTAGGCACTGTGCAGCACTACATAGCCCTATATCCATTTTGTGGGTCTCCAAATACATATGTACATGTATTGCTATGGGCACAAAGTGCAAAGTGCCGTTAACCACTGGAGCCCTAAGGTGCTGGTAACAGTGCCACAGCAAAAAAAAATTGCGGGTCTCCTGTCCTGGTGGGCCCCTTGGCTTCAGCCTAGTTAGCCTTATGAATAATATGACCCTGGGGGAGTCAGATTCATGTTTGTTCAAATGAAGTCCCTGGCTTCATATTTGAGCATCCTATGGGAGCCTAGTTTTTAATGTAGTGCATTTTGACGAATTGTCCGATATTTGGTAAACTGTATCCTCAGCGGGCAAATTGAAATTTGTTCAAATTGTGCACATATTTTGGCTTCTAATGCGAGCCCGAATTTTAACTTTGTGCAGTATGAGGAATATTATTTGTAAATTTCCATCTTCAGATCCACAAGGGAAAATCTTTTGATATTTATTAATATACAGCATCCTTGGGAGGGGTGCTCAAATTGCTGCTAGCGAGCAACATGTTGAGTTTGGTCTTTCACGAACCAAGCACGATTATGCTGACCTCATGAGCATGCAGCAAAGGTATGATGAGGTTGAGCCTTTTGAAAGTAAGTTGAGTTCTCTTTCTTCTGGCCTGACAGGTGGAGATTATGATGGTGTCACTGTCATACCACAGAAGAAATAGAGGCAGAGATACTGAAACAGGTGGATAGAGTAAGAGTTGGTGAGGCCTCCATTAAACACAGCAACCAGATAAACCCATTAGATCATATGATTATATGTACCCTGGTGTAAAAGTTGACAACCCGTAAGCACACATTAATCCAACGATATTGTTGTTTCACCTGATCACAATTGCCCAATGCAAAAAAGTCATGGCAAGTCGTTTCATCTATTGAGTTTCCACCATACCCACCTTCCTATTCAAAGTGAATGCAATGAGAAAGCCTACAAAAGCACAGTTAGCAGAAGCTCTCACAAGTTCTGTTTAGAGTGTTTAAAATCCAAAACAATGTGTTCATGTCATTCATGAAGTGGCTCTTCTATACAGTGTGAAATGGCTGAAAAAGTATATTTTTATACTACAACCAATGGTCCAGACTTAGCTGGTGCAAACTCGATAAAATCCAGGGCCAAACACAAATTTTGAACCCCCAGTCCCCAAAATTTGCATACAAAACCCAAAAATTGAAGTCCTATCTGGTCCTCCATACTTTTGTTAACTGCGCATGCATGATAACCAGGAAGATACTGGAATTGGTGCCAAGCATCATTCTTTGTTTGGCCCTAAGTCAGTAAACAATGAGCTGACATCTGTGCTTTAAATCTCCTTTTTTGAGGATGCCAGACACAAATCAATGAAAGAATTGGTGGATTCAAAGCTGTAAATGGATGATGGAAGTGAACAATGGTGGTTTCAAACATTCAGGGCTGTAACTTTATAATAATTATAAAAATTATTTCATGTTTCCCATTTTCGGGACATGCACCTGACGTCATCATTCTTGCTAATGATTTACCTACTCTTTGTTAAGTGTTCCTTCCCTATCCTTGCATGAACCCTAATGTTAAACTCCTAAGATTTTTGGCTGTTTTTATTGAAATTTTTTATTAAATTTCTTGGGAGTTTAACGTGTGTTACAGAATGTTTATTCTGTTTATCCCCATGGCTACGTCCTCACCCTATGAGTGTTGGGTCATTTTAGTCTTTCATCTTCTATCAGATGTATCGTTTTTTCTTCATATGAAGACCTAGCTTTACATCCGTTAGCATTTCAATCGGTTACTGACTTTGGTCCTTTTTGTGTGCCTGTTGTCTTGTTTCCGGTTTTTAGCTTAACTTGACAAAGTCAAGATAAGCTATTGACATCATGCGTGTGTAAGTCTGTGAGTCTGTTCACATTTTCCTTTAGCACAGGCTGCACCCCGTAGTTCTTGTCTGATCGTCACAAAATTTCATATGCAGGTTTGAGGTCATGTCTAGATGAGAACTTCCCCTTTTGGTCGCGATCGGTCAACCGTGATGGCTGCCCGAGCCCAAAACCTGAAAACCTTTAGCACAGTCTACAGGTCGTATTTATGAAGGGATTTCATTGTAACTTGGTAGGATGCCTCTGTATAATATCTAGATGAGAACGTCCCCTTTTGGTCATGATCTGTCAACCGTGACTGCTGCCCAAGCCTGAAACCCCAAAACTTATAGCACATAATAAAAAGTCATATTTAATATGGAGGGATTTCATTGTAACTTAGTAGGATGACTCCGTATGATGTCTAGATGAGAACTTCCCCATTTGGTCGCGATCTGTCAACCATGACGACTGCCTGAGTCCAAAACCCGAAAACCTTTAGTACAGTCTACAGAAGCCCAAAACCTGAAAACATTTAGCACAGTCTACAGGTTTTATTTATGGAGGGATTTCATTGTACCTTGGTAGGATGACTTCATATAATGTCTAGATGAGAACATCCCCTTTTGGTCACGATCATTCAACCATGACGGCTTTCAGAGCCCAAAACCTGAAAATCTTGAGCACAGTCTACAGGCCGTATTTATGAAAGGATTTCATTGTAACTTGATAGGATAACTCATTTTGGAATAATTTCACTGTAACTTTGTAACTTTTGTTGACATACATTAACTGTGAGGGCCACATACATAAACTGTGAGGGCCACATTAACCCACCCCTCAGTTCTTTAGTACAGTCTACACCTCATATTATTTTTATTGAGAACATAGCATGCAGGGAACAGAAATTAACATATTCCCAATTATAACAATTTTTGTCTTATTTCATAATCCTTTCATAAACACTGAACATTATCCTTTTCATCAAACACAACACACAGACAAGTTAAGCTACAGTGTCATTGACACCTTCATTTCTGTTTACGTTGTTTACATTTGGCAACGCCCTCAACATGTATTTAGTGTTATAATACTTCAGAATTATTGTAGGATACATTGATTATGATTCTGGTAGTGTAGCTCTAAAAAAAATTGGCGTTTGTCCTCACTTAGGCTCTATCGGGATGCCCTTGGGCTCATGATGTTCCCTTTGGGAACATACGCATATTTTTATTCTGTACCAATGACCCAGACTTAGCTGGTGCTAGCTCTAAAATATTTAGGGCCAAACGCAAATTTTACCCCCCAATCCCCAAAATTTGCATCTAAAACCGAAAATTACATGTCCTATATGGTCCTCCATACTTTAACTCCACTAGGCATGCGCAGTGTCAAAGAGGTCTCGAAATTGCCGCCAAAATCATTCTTTGTTTGGCCCTGAAATCAGTAACACCTCACTGATATTTGTGCTTGTAAATCTCAGTTTAAATGATGCCAGACAAATAATTATGAGAGAAATGGTGGATATGAAGAGGAAATAATAGGAGGAGAAGAAAAACAGTGGATTCAAATGTTCAGGGCTGTAACTTATAATTATTTTATGAAATTATTTTCATGTTGCCTATTTTCGAGGCATGGCCCTGTTGTCATTCTTGCTATGAATGTTTCATTGTTTGATCAGTGTTTCCTCTCTCCCTTTCCTTTATTCCCCCCTAGCTATTCTCCCATGCTTTCGGCTTATTTTTTGTAATGTTTATTACTAAAATATCTTGGAAGTTTTGGCTTGGAAACAGAATTATTTTCTGTTTTTTCCCCATGTTTACATCCTCACCCTAGGGTGTTTAGGCATTTTGGTCTGCATATACCATCTGATGCTCTGCAGTTTCTTCTTGGGAAGTCTCTGTTTTGCATCAGATAGTGTTTTAATTGGATACTGATTTCGGGCCATGTTAACCAGTGCCTGGAGTCATGTTTCTGCTTTGTTTACACTTTTTGTTCAGGTTGACAACAGTTACTTCTGATAGCAATTACTTGTCTTCTGCTTAGTTTAGTTCATAGCAGGATACATTAATATTGTCCGTATGTGTTACATTAATTTTTTTTTAAAATTTTGTCCACACTTAGGCTTTTTTGGGATCCATTTGGGCTCAGGGTTCCCATTGGGAACTTGGGCTCTTCTGAAAATTTTTTTTCAAAACATTTTTTCTTTTTGAATAATTTTTCGCAATGTTATAATGGATTATTTTATTATGTATCTTTGTTTTCAAGGTTTAGTGCAAGTACTATGACTGTTTACTTTTTTCACTTTGAAAAATTATTGTTTAGTTGTATGGGAGGAAATCTTCCTCTGATTCTTATGAATTCTGTATTAATTGTAGTCAATGTACTCGCACTAACCCTTGTTCAATGTGTATCAATTAGGATGACAAAGGTTGGAGGCGTGTGTCACAGTAGGTTGTTAGCGGGGAGAGGACCATGCTGGTCCTCTCTCTGTAGGGTCACTCTAGTTTTTCACTCTCTTTTTCAGAGAAACAAGAACAGGGTGATGTTTCCGTGATGTCGTCCAAGAGTGTGCTTCCGTCGTCACAATCAAATGAAGAGCTAGCGGCTAAAGTGCTCATGGATATACGGCAATTGCCTAATTGCCAAGTAGGGTCGACAGCGTTGACGTCTACATCTGCTAGCTCGCCCGGTGTCACGTCCATTCACCGGATGGGTCAGCACCCGGGTTTCGTCTGTTGCGGTCCAGGAAGGAATTTTGGGTGTTGCGAGCACTATAAACATACCATGTGCACACCCAGTGACAACGGAACAGAGGATAGTACGGAGGAAGCCTGTTAGTCCGGTTCCTAGCTCGTACAGGTCCATCCGGACCGTGAGCGAGAGAGGCCCCCTCTCTCTTACATCAACATCTGCGCCGCGATGTTGTTGTATGTTCGTTTGATAGTCGGAGCATACGTCCACTCCTCCTGCTCGGGACGCTCCGTCGCATAGACAGTCCGAATTGGCTGTTCTATTGGCTTCCTCATCCTCTTTGTGACCACAGATTTCCGGAGGACATTTATATATGATATTACGCAGGAAGGAACGTCCCGGGTGCTCCTGCTTCGCCGACCAGGGATTCCACGTCAACCAGGTCACTCTATCCACTCGCCAAGGACACGAGGCCTTTCCAGTTGGGACGTTAGCATATTATATAAATGCAGGAATGAATGTCCCTGGAGTTTCCAGCGGCTATTTACGTAAGACCGCGGCTCCACAGGTCTCTTTGACGGTCAAGAACAGAGTAATGTTTCCGTGATGTCTTTGAAAGTGTGCTTCCATCGTCACAGTCAAATGAAGAGCTAGCGGCAAGAGTGCTCATGCAGATACGTCAATTGCCTAAGAGCTCCCAAGTAGGGTCGACGGCTTTGGCGCCCGCTAGCTCGCCCGGTGTAGCGACCATTCAACGAATGGCTCGGCACCCGGGTTAGTCCGTTGCAGTCCAGGAGGAGATTTGGGTGATGCAAGCACTATAAATACATTGTGCACACCCAGTGACAACGGATACGAGGATGGTACGGAGGAAGCCTATTAGTCCGGTTCCTAGCTTGTCCAGCTCCGCTCGGGCTGCGAGCGAGAGAGGTCCCTCTCTCGTACAACAGCATCTGGGTGCAGATGTGGTACAGAATGTTCCTCAGTCGGGGCATACGTCCACCGCTCGGGACGCTCCGTGATACAGACAGTCCGTTGAGACTTCTTTATTGGCTTCCTCATCCTCACGGCAATACACACGACCGCCCCTTGGCTATGTGACCAGTGATATCCAGCCAATCTCGCCGACCAGGAATTCATGCCATCCAGTAGCCAAGGATACGAGGCCTTCATACTGTGGACTTTCGCATTGAAAAGTATGCCAGAGTCGGCGTCTTAGGAGCTTCCAGCGGCTAAATATTGTAAGACCGCAGATCCACAGGCCTCCGTTACGGACATGCTATTGCAGTTAGCACAAATTATCGCAGCATCCCAGCAACCAACAGAAACTCTGTCGGATCAGGAATTATCAGTAGAAGCTGGGTCGGTACTTTCCACTGCAGGTGCAGACATGGATGACCAAGAATTACAAGTGGTCCGACTGGATGGCGAAAGGGATACGGAATAGTTGAATTTTCCCTTTCGGAACAACATAATTGCCGTGGAGTTCATCCGGCTGCATTGCCGAATAAGAGACTGATAGAGCCACTGGACACAGATTTCTTAATCGGTTCAGGGACATCGTCGCTCCGTTTCCATCACAGTTCAGAAATGTCTCGGAGACATTTGAACTATTATATGACGCTATATATAAACTTGCTACCAATAGGGCAAGTCTGGTTTCATATCGGCAAGTGCTCTACATCGACCTTTCATCAATTCATGGAATAATTCGAAACGGCAGGACAGGGCATTCCGAGAGTTCCTCTGCATGTAGACGACCAGGCCTAAGTCCTAGAGTTGTCTATACTGTCGTCTATGTCATTTCCAACCATGATGTTGGAAACGTCAATATCGTCTAATACGGCTAGCTTAGACACATTATCGAAGATCACCTCACCAGAGCGTTATCATTACGTCTCAAAGGAAAAGAATTCCAGGATGTATATCCTCCTTATAAATTCTTTCAAGGGCCTCACGTAGAACTCCGCACTTTAGTGGCAGTATGGATTTGGTTAGACGTGACTCGGCCCTGGTTACATCCACACGTGTGGATAGTAAGGCGAAAAACTCTCTCAGAGTCGCTCCGGTCTCCGGAGAGTTTCTCTTCGACGACGAGCTTTCCGCAATCTATTATCAGATAACTAAGAAAGCTTTAATCTCTCTGCTATTCAAATCCGCTTCCATATAGTCGGATTCAGCGGAGAAAGTAGGACAGGCTCTTCTGGGGCGAATACGTCCGAGGGAAGTTCCTATAGAGGTTCCTATGCGTCCTCTAGGTCTTACTCTAGAGACCGTCAGGGTGGCGACTCAGGTTGGGGCTGTAATTCTGACCGAGACATCCGGTTAGACGGCCCTAGGTCGGCGGGCCGTGGAAGACATGGTTTCTCCTTCCGCTAGCCTTGCAGGACCAGGAGGTATTGGTCTTATCCTCTATCGTGAATGGAAGACTGTCAAGTTTCTCAACCATTTGGGAGTAGATTACGGATGCCCCATGGTTTCGAAGGGTGATTTCGGTAGGACTATATTGTCCTTCAAACATAACTTACGTTAACTCGAAGTCCAAGATGGACTCAGTTTCCGTCAAGTCCACAGGGAAGAGGCTCGCTTCCATTAGAAGTCCAGTCTCTTCTGGAAGGATCACGATAGAGATCGTAGAAATCTAGGAATTTCTAGGTTTCTACAACCATCCTTTCTGGTTCCAAAACTAGACGTCTCGTTCCGTCCACTCATAATTTGAGCTGGATAACAAGCTGATCTTGGCTCCAAGTTTCTATATGGAGTCCATCCGATCGGTTAGAGCGAGTATTTGTGTGTATGACTATGCTACATGCATAGATTTCTAGTTGCATACTTTCACGTCATGGTACATCAGGCATTCAGAAAGTATCTTTGCTTCTTTATCATAGGAATTTTGTATCAGCACCGAGCAATGTGTTTCGTTCTGAATCTAGCCCCTGGGCTTTCACTCGAATAACGAACTCGGTAATGACTCATTTCCCAGCTCATTCGTCTGCGGTAATGTTTGCCTACCTGGACTACATTCTTCAGAGGTATGGCAATGAGTTAACGCTTCAGAATGATGTGCAGATTCTGCTTCTATTGATCTGACGTCTCGGTTTCATAAGTAAACGAGAAGTCGGATCTGGTTTCGTCCAAGTCATTTACCCACTGGTGGATGAGCTTCGAGGCACATTACATTCTCGTTCGTCTGCCGTTAACCAGAGCGAATTAATCAGTTGTTATGCTCACTATTGTCTTCGCTCAAACAAGGTCTCAGCGAGAAATCTCATGAGACTGATACATTTGTGCGGAACTGCTGCGATTTTATTCCGATGGTGCGGTTACGCATTTGTCCTCTCCAAATTTCTTTTAATTCAGAATTGGAGGGTGAAGATTCTTTCGCTCGATACGGACATCTTGTCAAATCAAGTGAATAAGAGATTCAGACTTGGGCAAGTTTTCAGTGCTTAACTCAGGTAGTTCCACTGCAATTGCAGGATCCGAGTTTTACAGTTTTGACTGATGCCAGTCAAACAGGTTGGGTCGTTTCATTGAGCCCAACGGATTTGAAGTGCCAGGGTCTTTTGATTCCGTAGTTCCTTTCAAGCACACAAACATAAAGAATGATGTCATTTTGGTTTGCGCTACGTTATTGGATGAACGTTATTCAGAATGCTCATATGCTAATTCTGTCCGACAACTCGACGGTATTAGCGTATTTTCGGAATTATGGAGGCACTCATTCCATCCTGTTATTCATGTTAAAGGAATGAATCTTTCGGTTGGTACTAGAACATGAAGTTCTATCGGTCCGTCATATTCCGCGTCGTCTGAACGTATTAGCGGACTCCCTTCACGGAGGGGCCGTTTGTTGCCGCCAGAATGGACTTTCAACAAACGAGTATTCAATCCGATTGCTACCAAAGAGAGCGGCCAATGATCGACTAATTCGCGACGCATCTCAACAATCAGTTGCAGACTTATGTGTCACAATGTTTGGATTTTCGAGCGTTTGCAGTAAACGCTCTATCGATCTTGTTAGACGGAATAATAAGATATACGTATCTTCCAGTACCGTTGATTCAGCAGATATTGCTCAAGTGTAATTATTTCAATGCAAATTCTGTTGGTAGCTTCTCTAGCTCCACAAAGACTGTGGATTAATTTACTCAGGTGTCTGTTGTGGGACATGCCGTGGAAGCTTCCTCCACATTTCGGTCCATTCTATGGTCAGATGGATTCAATCTACTATCAGTTCTGCTTATGATTATATCTTCATTCAGCAGTCTGTGTTTTAGTTTTAAGCTCATGAAGTAAGAGTTTTTCTGCATCATGGGCTTAAGCTAATAATGTTGCTATTACAGATCTAATGAGGGCTGCATATTGGTCTTAGCCCTCCATTTTCACGATTTTGTATCTGAGAATATTGATTCCTTTTCTGCAGATCTACATTGTTGAGGTCCATTTTTTTTTTTTACTCAGAATGTCGTCTACTAAACAGTGGCAACTGTATGTGTATAGGCTTTTGGTTCCGGAAGTGACTCTGTCCTGCTGCCCTCTTTGCTCTGGAGTATTTGATCAAGGGGAAGGGGGGGGGGGGGTGTTCCCTTAGGTCACCTGCTTTATAGTGTAAAGCAAGGGAATACTTCCATTGGAGTCAGTAATTCTGAGTCGGTTCCGAGATGATTTTAAAGGGTAAAGCCTATGTTTACTCATCTGTGTAATATTTTTTAAGTGTGGATTGGTGTGAAGCATTTGTATATATCACGTGATTAATTGGCCGTTAATATACAATCCTCGAACACTTTTAAATGAGTATATAGCGTCTCATTTCTCTAGACTCCCATATTTATTGGCTTTCCTTTAAAAAATATTAGTATAAAGGATTATTCTAGATGTTTATAGAGATCATTGATGTTATTGTGCTCAATTACAGAATGGTGTTGTGTCTTTCTTTTTTGATACAAATAAGAAAGATACATGTAAAGCCTATCTCTCCTTTTCTCCTTAAGGGGATAGGTCTGTTATAGGTAATTGAGTCTATTGGATTTTCCATATGTCCTAGGCCCTCCAACCTTTTAACTATTCAGCTAAGTCTGGGTCATTGGTACAGTATAAAAATGTTGAAAAAGCCTATCTCTCCTTTTCTCCTTAAGGGGATAGGTCTGTTATAGGTAATTGAGTCTATTGGATTTTCCTTATGTCTTTATGTCCTAGGCCCTCCAACCTTTTTACTATTCAGCTAAGACTGGGTCATTGGTACAGTATAAAAATGTTAAAAAACCCATCCAAAGTGTGCTGACGTCGTCACTCTCTGATGAGCAAACCGAACTGGCTGCTAAGGTGCTCCTGAATATTGAACAAGGAATAAGGTCTCTTATTCCAGCAGCCAGTTTGACCGGTGAAGCGGCCACCCCCAGAGTGGGAGCCGTAACATCGGGTAAGTCTGTTGCGGCCGAGGGAACTGTAGAATTGGGTAGAGCGAGCACCTCAAGCACACATGACCGTACACTAGCTACCTGAGTTTTGGATATCCAGGCAGCTGCGCGAAGACGTTCCCAGTCTTCGCCCGTGAAGTTGGGCCATCCGATACCTTGTGATCTGAGGCTTCCTTCATTGGGACGTTAGGAGAAGAGATCTACATCCAGATCTCCATCCCAGGAGCAGCAGGTGGCAAAAAAACAGAAGACTGCTGCTCCTCAAGCCTCTGTAACGGTCTTGCTGTTGCAAATTGCACAGCTCATTGCAGCTTCCCAGCAAGTGCAAG
Source organism: Pictodentalium vernedei (assembly GCA_031216915.1). NCBI lineage: Eukaryota > Metazoa > Mollusca > Scaphopoda > Dentaliida > Dentaliidae > Pictodentalium > Pictodentalium vernedei. The sequence goes on from CM062290.1 coordinate 206,802,548, forward strand.
CGCAGCCTTCCGCACACTCTGGTGGTGAGCTGTTGGACGGTGCTGGGTCGGTCTGATCATCTGTACATTCAGATGCTGTTGACCGAAATTCTCAGTCTGATGGTGAAAGGGAGGAGGAGGATTAACCTTCCCTTTCGGAACAACATATGGTTGCGATGAATTTCATTCATCAATACTAACCTGACCTTGTTTCACCTGATGAGCAAGTTGCGTCTGCTAGGCAGAAACTGCTGTCATCCCTAAACAGAGATGTGCGAAGGAAAGATGATGTTCTTTCCTTCCCGGGACTATCTTGGCAAGTCTTGGAAGCCTTCGGCCACATTAACAATGTCATATTCAAGCTAGCAAATTCGAAAAAGAAAGGCGCTCTCTTATCTGCATCTTCAATCAGTATACCGTTTCCTGGATCACATTATTTGAAAATGGTTGGAGAAGATGTTCAGAGAGCTCCTCGGCGTCTGGATGAGCAGGCTGGGGAATTGGATATATCCTTGCCTACATCATTCAATTTACGCTCGGATGTGATGGAATCTTCTGTTTCATCAAATAGAGCAATTCTGGACGCTATGTTCTACGCAGATCATATCAACAGGGGTCTGGCGCAGCATCTAAATGGAAAGGAATTTCAGGATGTTAGTTCCTCACTAAGAGTTCTTTCCAGGGCAGTCATTTATGCCACGTACCACTCCGCCCTTTCAGTGTCAAATTTGGAGTTGGTTAGACGTGATGCAGCCCATGTGTCATCATCAATTATCAATGACAGGGTGAAAAGCTCTCTCCGAGTCGCTCAGGTCTGTGGACACACACTGTTTGACGACAAGCTTTCCTTAGTCTATGAACAAGCTACCGAAAAAGTTTCCAGCCCACTGCTACTGAGATCAGCGTCGCAACAACATGCATCAGCTGGCCGGAGTAGGAGAGGTTGTTCCAGTTCCCAATCATCGAAAGGGAGCTCCTTGCAAGGGTCTAGGAAACCCTCTTAAAGTTACTCCGGAGGTCGTCAATATAGCGACTCGGGAAACGGGCGCAAGTCTTATCAAGACTATAAGTCAAGCACCCCTAGGCCAACCGTACGAGGTTCTTTGCGGGGAGGACGTAGTTTCTCCTCCCGCAAGCCTCGCAAGTCGTACAGATGATGGTCTAGACCTCTGTTGCTTTCCAGTGGGTGGAAGGTTATCAAACTTCGCGAAAAACTGTATGGGAATAACGGAAGATCAGTGGGTGAGAAATGTAGTCTTGGCAGGCCTTCGGCTATCGTTCCGAGCAAAGCCCCCACTTACAAAAAGTCCGCCTTGGACAAATCTTCCGGTGAATTCTTCCAAAAGTGAGTCTCTCCTTGTGGAAGTACAGGCTCTCCTATCAAAGAACGCAATAGAGGTCGTTGAGAATCAAAATTCTCCAGGTTATTACAGTCACCTGTTTAGACTTGAGCTGGATAAACAAATATGGAAACCATTCAGTTGGAAAGAGCAGGCATTCGAGTGGACAACTATGTGGCAAGCATAGATGTAAAGGATGCGTACTTTCATGTCCTGGTACATCCGGCATTCAGAAAGGACCTGCATTTTGCTGTGCAAGGAGAGGTTTATCAGTTCAGAGCAATGTGCTTTGGTCTGAACCTGGCTCCTTGGGCTTTCACTTGAATAATGAACTCGGTAATGTCATACTTCAGGGCTTGCCTTGAGTCGGGGCTGATCAGCCCAGGCCCCCGAGATTAGCCCAGGCCCCCGAGATTAGCCCTGAGGAGCACTTGCTGGGGGCTTTTTTTCAAGCCCCGACATTTTCCACAAAAAAGCACTAACAATAATGGACAAAATGGAAAATCAGCCCCGAAAAGGCCCCGACCTCAATATGTGGGGCACTTTTTTTAGGCCCCGACCATTTTACTCAAGGCGAGCCCTGTACTTCCGAGCTCATTCGGCAGTGATAATGTCGGCTTACTTGGACTACATTCTTCAGAGATACGGGACAAAATTATTCTTCAGAACGATGTTCAGAGTCTGCTTCAGTTGTTCTGACATCTCAGTTTCATAGTAAACGAGAAAAGGTCGGATCTAACTCCGTCCAAGTCCTTCATTCACTTGGGAATGAGCTTCGAGACACATCAATCTGGTTCGTCTGCCGTTACCCAGAGCAAAATTAGTCCGTTGTTATGCTCGCTTTTGTCTAAACTCTCGTGCAGTGACTGCGAGGGAGTTTATGCGACTGATGGGGTTGTGCGGTGCGGCTGCGGATCTTTTTCCGATGGGCAGCCTGCGCACGCATCCCCTCCAGATATTCTTAACTCGAAACAGGAGTTTGAAGACACATTCACTCGAAACCCAGATTGTTTTAACAGACCCTGTAAAAGAAAAGGGTCAGATTTCGGCGGATCTCCAGTGGCTTTACTCAGGGAGTTCCGCTTTAACTGCCGGATCTGGTCTTCATGATTATGATGGATGCAAGTATGATGGGCTGGGGAACATCCTTAAGTCACGTTGACTTGAAGTGTCAGGGTCTTTGGGACCCTCAGTTCCTATTCCTAGAGAAGCACATAAACATCAAGGAGATGATGTCTATCTGGCTAGCACTACAACATTGGATTGAACAGCGAACGTCCATGTTCAGATTCTGTCGGACAACTCGACGGTAGTCGCTTATCTAGGAACCAGGGAAGCACTCATTCGATTCAGTTATGCGCTTTATCGGAGAAGATTCTCCTATTTGCTCTGAGTCATCACGTTCATCTCTCAGTTCATCATATACCGGGTCGTCTGAACGTACTAGCAGACTCGCTTTCTCGAAAAGGTCGCCTGTTACCATCGAAGTGGACTCGCAACAAGCGAGTATTCAGTCAAATCTGCTACCAGTGGGATCGTCCCATGATAGATCTTTTGCGACACACTTGAACAATCAATTACCAACGTTAGTGTCGCCATGCCCAGATCATCGAGCATACACAGTAGACGCTCTATCAATCTCATGGGACAGAATGATAGGATATGCATATCCTCCTGCTCCGTTGATTCAGCAGATTCTGTTAAAATCAAATAGTCTCACTGCAAAATCTTGCTAGTAGCACCTCTGTCGTCACAGAAACCCTGGATCAATCTTCTCAGGTGTCTGTTATGGGACATTTCTCGGAAGCTTCCTCCTCGAAAGGACCTTCTATGTCAGGTGAAGTCCTGTGCACTGCATCACAACCCGGAAGGTCTCAACCTTCACATATTTCTGTTGTGCGGTCCATCTTACATGGAAAACATTTTACAGAACGAGCAGTGGATGCAATTTCTAACTGTAGGACGACCTCCTCTTCGTTGAATTATGCAGCGAAGTGGAGCGTTTTCTTCCGTTGGTGTACGGACAAGTCTGTAGATGTATATGATCTGTCTATTCCACAGATTGCCAATTTCTTGGTCTACTTGTTTGGCGATCTCAAACTGCAGCCGTCACAATTAAGGGCTATAGGTCTATGTTATCCGACACTTATGCCCATCATAACTTGGCTGTTGGATCAGATTCTTCTTTATGCAAGCTAGTTAGAAATTTCTCTATTAATAGACCTAGAACCCTCCGATTAATTCCTAAATGGAATTTGGCTGGGGTTCTGTTGAAGCTTCAAGAAGCTCCGTTTAAGCCGTTAGACGACGTAGAGTTCAAATTCTTGACCTATAAAGCAGCCTTTCTCTTAGCCTTTTTGTCTGCTAGAAGAGTGAGTGAACTTCATGCATTATCTGTTGATGATTCCCATTACCGTAGTGTGGGTAATACTGTTACTCTCACTACGGAAGTGGGATTCTTGGTTAAGAATCAGATTCCGGATAAACGGCCGGAGCCTATTATCATTAAGGCTTTACCGTTCTCAGACAACTGCAGACCTTTGCTGTGTCCAGTTAGAGCAATGCACATTTATAAATGTCAAGTTTTATTAGAAATGGAAGAAAAAGATTCTTTCTTTCCCCGATTCGTAACAGAAAGGATATATCTGTTCATTCTATCACTAGATGGATTCAGCTGGCAATACGTATTGCCTATGAAAGTCTCTTCGGATCAACGTTCTGTCAACAAGATTTCAGCGCATGAGGTTAGACTGTCTGCTTCTTGGGCTTATTCTAACAGTATAGCCATTACTGATCTTATGAAGGCTGCCTACTGGACACAGTCCTCTTCATTTACCAAGTTTTACCTTAGAAATTTAGAGTCCATCTCCGGTGACCTTAGATCTTTAGGTCCTCTTTCTGTTGCTCAGAATGTTGTCCATTAATCTTACATCTAGATTATGTCTTAGGCAGTCTGCCCAAGCACTGACGCCGGTCTACTGTCCTCTTCTTTGTGAGGAATTTTACCTCAGAACAAGGGGAAAGGGGAGGGGGGGGGGGGGGGGGGGGGGTGTTTGACGGTTTTTCCCTTATGTTATCTGGCTTTATAGTGAAAAGCAAGGGAATACCTCCTCCAGAGACAGTAGTCCAGTTCGGTGCTAGGTGGTTTTAATGTGTAGCTCGGTGTGAAGCAATAACTATGTCTCATTTATGTACTGTTTTTAAAGTGTAGCTCACTGTGAAGCATTTGTGTATATCATGTGTCAAACGAGCATTTCTATACAATCCTCGGTCACTTTTAAATGAGTATAACGAATCTCATTCTCTGGACTAGCTTTATAATTGGTTTCCTTCACCGAATTAGCATAAGGGGTTATGCTGGCATTAAATGGAGAAATTATGTAATTCTCAATTACATTGTTGGTATTATGTCATTCTCTTTTTTTTAATAAAAAGAATGATGCTTAACGCCAATTCTGGTACCTTCCTGGTTACCGTGCATGCGCAGTAAACAAAAGTATGGAGGTCCAGATAGGACTTCAATTTTGGGGTTTTGTATGCAAATTTTTGTGATTGGGGTTCAAAATTTGTGTTTGGCCCTGGATTTTATCAAGTTTGCACCAGCTGAGTCTGGGCCATTGGTAAGTATAAAAAATATACAAATTACTTTAAATTTATAATATTTAAATAAATGAAGAATATGTTGCCTATGTGAGATGTAAGTATGGGCATTCCTGCTTCATTTTTGATGATTATGAACATGGTACTAGAATTAAACACCATGAATATTAGAGACAAGAAAGAAAAACGTGCACCCCCATCCATCTAAATGATAACAAGGAAGGCTACCATAACCAGGAAATTTTTCTATCAAATAAAAATTAGTTCATTGAACTGGTAAGCCACTTGCAAAGAGCTGATTGAGAAACTCTTCTTAATTGAACTGGGGATGGTGACACTTTGTTAATATCTCAAGCCATTGTTTTTGCAACTGAAGAAACAGGTGTCGTGGATGCAGATGACAAAGATGTCCTCATCCTCTTGTATCATTGGGACACACATGTGGCTGTGTTTACTTCATATCAGAAGCCATAAAGTTGATGAGTGGGCATGCTATGATTTGACATCATGAATGCATGCTGTATAAAAAAGTTTTGTTTTAAATTCAAATGGCTCCCTTTTGAAAATGTCATGGATGAATTTCATTTCGAAGTCTTGTGCAGGAGACCAGGAAGATAGAAGTTTGGTCCATGAAAGTTGTTCCCCCTCCCCTCTTCCCCCATTGTTTTCAGAGGTTCAAGAAGAGAGTAACAATGTTTTTTTCCCAGTATTTGTGTTAGCTTCGATTGGAATAAAGTTGAAGAGAACAGCAGGGTTTTCAGTTGCTTGGAAATGTAGAACTATGTGTGTGGATGTTGATGTTGCTTCTGTTCAACTGCAGTAAATATTCGTTTTGTTTTGTTTATATGCAGTTAATGGGAGAAGAGCCTGATTTAGATCCAGAAATCACAAGGGATTTTTTTGAGAAGAATATCTTACAACTTGATCCATCTTTGATGACAGAAAATGGCATGAAGTAAGTTTGTGAGATTTTTCGTTTTCCCCCTTTTGTTAATGATTGCTGTTCTGCTTTCCCTGATAAATCAGACCCTGGTATCCACGTCTAGGGCGGAAGTCCTCTCAAAGTGGGCAACATAGTTATAAACGACTGCTTTGTCATGACTTTATACTTGTGTAGCGATCATGATATAGCCATAGATGTTGATAGTGGCCTTAAGAATCAATAAATAATTTGTTTACACTGAAAGCATGCATCATTTAGGTATCAAATAATGAAAGAAAATGTTCTGGATGAAAGAGTACCATTGCAAAACGTTGATGATTTTAATGTTAACAGCTTAAAAAAGGTCTGTTACATATTTTAGAATACTGGATATATTGCAGGCTATCTTTAACATATACTGAGTCAAAAAAGAAAGTATAATAGAAACAAAAGTGAAAAATAGCATAAAGGATGAAATATAATAGTTCTGATGTTGCATGTTTGTGGACAAGAAGTTGTGCAAAGAGTTTAATGACATGTTGTTGTTGTCCACCCAACCATATACAATTTTGCTACAGATTTCAAAATAGCACATGCTACCCGAGAATGTCAAATTGAATGGGTGACCGACGATTTTCTTTGTGTTATGTTGTGCTAGAGAACCTGGGTTGTTGAGAAAACATGCTAGTTTTTGTCTCCCGACATTTTAAAAAATGCCAAGGTTAACTGAAAATCAGAGGTTGCGTGCCAATGGTATGCATGAGGCTGGCATACCTCCAGCCTCCAGATGAGCTTGCTGCTGAGTTCGGAGTCACTGTGCCCACTATTTACTGTCTCATTGGAAGGTATAGAACCACTGGATCTACTGCCGACAGACCGTGTTCAGGTCGACCAAGAGTTATGACCCCTGCACTAGTGCTGTAGGTTTACCGAAATTTCGGTTCGGTTTTCGGATTTTACAAAAAAAACGAAAACCAAACCGAAAAAAGATGTGCACCGTACGGTTTTCGGTTTTTGTATAAAACGCCCCTGCCATTGTCACATCGTCTATGACAGCGTTAAATTTGACAGTTCAGTGTTGATCGCAGATTGCCAACATGGCAGGGAAAATCAAACTGGTGTGTTCTGTCGTTGACATCTTCCAAAGACTTAATAAAAGGGTTTGTGTGTGCAGTATCTGTAAAAAAGAAGTTGTGGCTGAACATGGCAATACCTCCAATCTACGAAGGCACTTCTTTCTGTGCACCACAAACAGAAATTTGTGGAAATAAAAGAGCAAGAAGAGGCATTGGATCGGAAGCGTGTAAAACAGAAAGTAAGTTTATTACCTGTAACCTTGACAACCACTCTGCTCGCTAAATAAATCCATCGTATTAATAACGGAATGCGGGAATAAATCCTGACCAGTTTTGTTGAAAACGTTAATCATCACACAACATGAACTCTCCACTTCCAAATCCAAAAGAAATTGATCTATAGATTAGAATATTCCCATTTTTAGCTCACCTGAGCGAAGCTCAAGGGGTGCTTTACTAATCGCTTTCCGTCCGTTGTCCGTCCTTCGTCGTCGTCCGGCGTAAACTTTACAAAACCTACTTCTCCGAAGAAACCACTAGCCCAATATTTTTCAAATGTTAGGTAAATGTTTATTACCTAATGTCAATTCAGATTTGTTCAAATGAAGTTGTCCCTCCTCCTGGGTGGGGGCCACGCCCCCAAGGGGCACCAAAATCTTTGAAAATCTTCTTCTCATGAACCAGCAGTAGCAGAGACTTGATATTTGGTATGCAGCTTCCTTTTGAGGTGCAGACTCAAGTTTGTTCAAGAAAAGTTTGAGGGGCATTATTTGGCAACTTTATGGGAGGGGCAAGAATTTTGGCCCCACCCCAAATTTAAGTTTTCCGACCCTAGAGGCCGATTTGAACCAAATTTTATGTGAGGGCTTATTGGGTCATAAGTACCTAATTTATGCCAAAAAAATTTTTTATGCAGCCCCGTGGGAACCGCAGGAGCTAAAAATAGAAAAAAGTTAAAACGTCCATATCTCCAGACTGAGCACGGCACTGAGAATTTTTATTTGGTGTGAAGCTTCCTTAGGACCAACTGAAATGATTGGTCAAAAAAAAATTGCCATCGGTTTTATCATAGGGTACAGTTTTGGGACTTTGAAAAAGTGCTGAGTCAGCACTTTTTAACACTGTAGGCAATGGGAAAAACATTAAAAAATCTTCTTCTCCAGATCCAGCAGGCAGAATCTTTTGATATTTGGTATGCAATATTGTAGGGTGGATCTGATTCAAGTTTGTTCAAATCGGCCCCCTGGGTTCATATTTGGGCTCAGTATAGGAGCCCGATTTCGAACTTAGTGCATTTCAGGCAAATTTCTTAAAAAATCTTCTTCTCCAGATCCAGCAGGCACAGTCTTTTGATATTTGGTATGCAACATTGTGGGGTGGATCTGATTCAACGTTGTTCAACTTGGCCCCCTGCATTCATATTTGGGCTCACTATAGAAGCCCGAATTCGAATTTAGTGCATTTCAGGCAAATTTCTTCAAAAATCTTCTTCTCCACATCCAGCAGGCAGAATCTTTTGATATTTGGTATGCAACATTGTGGGGAGGATCTGATTCAAGTTTGTTCAAATCGGCTCCCTGGGTTTATATTTGGACTCGGTATAGGAGCCCAAATTTGAACTTAGTGCATTTCAGGCAAATTTCTTTGAAAATCTTCTCAAGATCCAGCAGGCAGAATCTTTTGATATTGGGTATGCACCATGCTTAGGGGGGTGAGATTCAAGTTTGTCCCTGGCCAAGTCCCTGGGTTCATATTTGGGCTCACTGTCGTAGCCCAAATTATAACTTAGTTCAAAATGAGGAATTTTCTTTAAAAATCTTCTTCAGATCCAGCAGTCAGAATGTTTTGATATTTCGTATGCAGCATCCTTTGGGGGTGTGGGGGGGGGGGGGGGGGGGGTGAGATTTAAGTTTGTTCAAGCCATGTCCCTAGGTCCATATTTGGACTCACTGTGGGAGCCCGAATAATAACTCAGTTCAAAATGAGGAATTTTCTTTAAAAATCTTCTTCAGATCCAGCAGTCGGAATGTTTTGTTATTTGGTTTGCAGCATTCTCTGGGTTGATATTCAGGCTACCATGTCAGGTGAGCGCCCTCAGGCCCCTTGGGGCCTCTTGTCTAAGTTTAGTTTTAGTAAACTAGAAGATTAAACTACACATTTACTTTTCCAAGAATTCTCCACTGGCCGTTGACCCACATGCCCATCTGACATATGAAACGAAAGTGAAAGCAGGAACTTGCCTTAAAAGTCTATTTGTAAAATTGGGAAACCCGCAAATTGCGCAAAATGTTTCAGATTAAATTGCAAATGCCAAATACACTGTTGCAGCCCCCATTACGGGCTACTGAGCGAGTGAGCGTATGCACATTTAATTAATTGAAAAAATTAAAAATATTTTGAATTATTCATTTATTTATTGGTGTATAATGTGACGTCACATATTTCTGGCACAATGGCTAATCATGACCACAACAGGAATATCAATGCAAGACCAGGGTGAGCATTAATAATCCATGGTGGCAATGGTGCCCATTTTAGAGCGGGCTTGCTGCCTTGCACCGCCCGGAACCTGTTTACCCTAGTGAACACTGAACAGGCACTGCCCCCCTCCCCCAACACACACACACACACACACATGCACGCACCACCACCACACAGTAACAATACCCGTGCACCCCCTTTCCGGTAACTTTTTCCATATATTTATTTCATTTTTTGGCTTTCAGACACACACACACCACCACCACACAGTAACAATACCCGCGCGCCCCCTTTCTGGTAACTTTTTCCATGTATTTATTTCATTTTTTGGCTTTCAGACTGAGTCCTCAAGCACTGCTGCGTCTTTAGAACAACAGTCAAAGCAGGTGGGCATGCTGCAATCCTATCTTGTGCACACCCAAAAATGGAATAACACAGATCATCGTCAAAAACATTGCAACAGAAAACTCGCCGAGATGATTTGTTTGGACCTTCAGCCTTTAAGTATTGTTGAAGATGAAGGCTTCAAACAATTTGTTGAATCTCTGCAACCAGGCTACACATTACCTAGTCGATATACTTTACAGTACAAGTTGATTCCTGAACTTCATTCAAAATGCCAGGCGCGAATAAGAGACAAATTAAGCCAAACACAGTCACTTTCTATCACAGTGGATCACTGGACGTCGGCAGCCAGAGAAGCCTACATGGCCGTAACTGCACATTTTTTCTCTGCAGCTAGTGAAGAAAAGGATCAGTTTGAACTTATTGATTGTTGTCTAAACGTGCAATTCATGCCTGATAGTCATACAGCCCAAACATTTCAGAAGAACTTCTGGACTGTATAAAATTTTGGGTCCCAAACATTAAAGCAAAAGACAACAATCTTTCCGTGTTTGTGGTTACTGACACTGCTTCAAATATGCACGCAGCGCTTAAGTTACTTCCACTGGGTCATAATTTGAATGACGCTCTAAAACAATTTCCGGTTGTACAGAAAGTAATTGCCAAAGCCAAAAATATTGTGAGTTTTTTTTATCATAGTGCACAGGCCACATACAAACTGGCAGAAATGCAGAAAGCATTGAAAAAAAATCAACATAAGTTGAAGCAACAGTGCCCGACACGGTGGAACAGTACATTCCACATGATTGAAAGACTTGTTGAACAGAGGGAGCCCCTCTCTGCAGTTCTTGCCGCTATAAATAAGGTCAACAATCTGGAAACCTATGAATGGAAAATAGCTGAATCATATGTGGATGTTTTAAAGCCATTCAATGACATCACTGTCATGATGTCAGGGGCAAAGTTTGCAACTGTTTCCATGGTGATTCCTTTGTTAACCGTGCTCGTTGACAAACTAAAATCTTGTGGAATGGACAACTTTGCAGGTGTGGCAGTCAAAAGCATAGAGAAAAGATGGCCCGATTTTGAAAAGAATGAAATATTCTCAGTTTCGTCTTTCATTGACCCACGTTTCAGGGAGCCTGCTTCTCCACAACAGAAACGAGAGATTTAGCTTTCAGTTCTGTTGAAGAGGAACTGGTTTCTGCATACATGTTTAAAAAGTTAAACTACAAACGGATTCTGCAAGTGGAAATGTTGAAGAAGGTGTGAGCACACTTTCCATGGAAGAAAATACAATTGAAGTCACTACTAGTGTAGCAGTTCAGGGCGGTGAAGGCGCTGTAGGGGATGCTGGCAATAGTTCATCTAGTTGTGAAGTCGGTGAACCTTCTGAACCGGTATCTTATTCTTCTGAGTCTTCTGCCAAAGTTAAAGATGATATATGGAGTTCTTTTCAGTGGTTCGTCTCACAAAGAAAAGTCAGGGAGGCTGAATGTGAAGCAGAAGATGAAGACTCAGTGAGAAAGAAAATGGAGTACGAGTTGAAAATGTATTGCGGAGAGCAACTGATTGACCCAAAACAGTATCCGCTCAAGTGGTGGTCGCAGAACTGCCAAAAAACTCCCAATATTGCTCAATTGGTTCCCAAGTACTTATGTGTGCCCCAACGTCCGTTCCAAGTGAACGGATGTTCAGTAAAGCCGGTTTGGTGATTGCCAACAGGCGCACTTGCTTGAAACCGGAACATGCCAAGCATTTGATCACACTGGGTCATAATTTGAAATGCCGGTTTGCAATGGACATTTAATTCATTTCATCAAGGATTAGATTACTTAAATGCCAGTTGTAAAGCAAATGCATAGTGCAGACTGTGTACAGTTTTAGACTATCAGTGATTAGTGGATCAGTTGGTCCAGGTTGGGACTATGTTGCTATTTAACATTGTTTCTTTTCCCCAACATGGCCGTTTGCCTTGACAAATAAAAAACAACAAAAAAAACATGCACACACACAAACAAACTGCGAAGTACGCAGTTTATGGGACTGCAAGCTTGCCGATTTTTAACCCCTGGGACTCTAGGAGAGTTAGGGACTGCAAAAACTGCATTTTTTGTTTAATTTTTTTTTTCATTAAATTAATCATTGGGCATCGGGCCATCGGCTCAATTTGAAGACATAAAAACTGTGATTTACGCTAATCAGAGGAGAATACAAGACTGAGCTTTTGAGTATTGTGGAATATAATGGAGTTTGCGGCTAACAATAACTACAATAGTCTGTTAAAATTTAATAAATTTAAAAAAGATCCAATTCCGTTCAATTTGTATAATTTTGTTACATCTTTGTAAAGTGAAAGTTGCATTTATTTTATTGGTAGTAACTAGTAAGTGATGATATGATCACTTAATGGCTGCAAGTGACTAAACTGACCAGGTATTCGCCTGGTCTGTGTAGTCACTTGCAGCCATTAAGTGGAACTTCTACGTCTGTTTTTGTTCTATTCATAAGTTGAACTTATCAATTACTCAAATTAACTCATTGATAGGAGAAACTGAAATATAAATAAGCATGTTAATGGAACGGACAAATTCGGGCCGAGTCAGTCGGCTCCAATAACATGCTTATTTGTAGGTATTCCGCGACGTCAGAAATTCAGAATCAACACCAATGGGAATAAATTCAATACATTTAACTTGGGAGTTGGGAAGATTAAAAATCAGAGCTTGAAAAAAGAAGTAACGCCAGTATTTTTTAAAATATTTTTATTTCTTCAAGTTTTTTTGCAATAAAAGGCACTTTTCTTGTCAGTATCTTGAACTTTCTTCGCTCTTGTTCTGTGGCTGTGTTCAAGTGTGCTGCCAGCCTGCCAACCCAGCCAAGTTGAATGTCAACAACTCGGCAACGTCTGTGACGGACTCAGCTACTTACTGACCTGTCCCACTTACACTAGTTGCAGACGCCAACCAGCAAGATTGAAGAGTGAAGACTGACATCTACTGAAAGTGTAAGATATGAAGGTAGAAGTTGGGTAGTATTATAGTACATATATTGAGTCATTGACCATGAAATATACAAATAGTAAATACCCAAATCAATTTACCAAACAAAACAACAGTCAAAGTACGTCCAATTGTCCATTTTTTTCCGACATTGTCAATCAGGGGCCGTCGCTTGAATCTCTGAAGTCAAACTGTCCTTTGCGCCAATTAAAGTATTGTTAAGATCCGAAATGTGCACAATTTACACGGAAGACAGACTTCGTGGGGGACAAACTGAAACCGAACCGAAACCGAGGTTTTCCTCAACGAAAAAACAGAAACCGAACTGTATTTTGAAAAACCTACAGCATTACCCTCCACAAGACCGACACATCAGGATGTCTCACTTGCGGGATCGCTTCCTTCCAGCGACGAGGACAGCAGCAATTACTCCTGGTAGAACTAACAATAGAATCAGTGCACAAACTGTCCGCAACAGACTTGCTGAACACGGCATCCGAAGTAGGCGTCCATACCACAGACCAATCTCATCGTACCGTCATGATGGAATGGGTACGTCAGCGTGTTCACTGGACTGAGCAGCGTTGGAGCACAGTTCTTTTTAGTGATGAATCCTGATTTCGTCTTCGATGCGCTGATGGTAGTGCTTGAGTGTATCGCCGATGAGAAGAATGGTTTTCTGATGCTTGCGTGCGGGAATGTGACCGTTTCGGCAGGGGTAGTGTAATGGTTTGGGCAGGAATTTCCTTGCACCATCGAACGCAGTTGATCTTTGTCGATGGTAATCTGAATGGACATCGATAATGGGACGAAATACTTAACTCTGCTGTTGTCCCGTTGTTCAACGCTGACATCAGATTGCAGTTATTCCAGCAAGACAATGCCCAATGTCACATGGTACGTATCTGTCATGACTTTCTTGAGCAGAGCATCGGACTTCTTCCCTGACCCCCACTTTCTCCAGATTTGTTGCCATTCAGGCATCTTTGGGATCATTTGGACCGTCGGGTACAACTTCATGATCTTCAGACATTAGGCGATTTACGTAATGTTCTATGGCAGGAGTGGAATGCAGTACCACAGGGTGACATCCAGAGACTTATCAGGTCCAAGCGTTGTCGATGTCTTGCTATCCAAGAGGCAAACGGTGGACATACACGCTATTGACTGCATGTGTGAATTTTTCATTTCATCCCATGCCTGAATTGTGATGCCCTGGCGTGACTCTGGCAACAGTAAGAACATGAAATTATGCAAATTCATACATCTAGACTCGAAATATGAATTTACAATAATTTGTTTGGGATTAAAGTTGATAATACTAAAAAAATTGCTCCTCAAAGTTTATTATACTTTCTTTTTTGACTCAGTATAGTTCAATATTGAACTATTTGAATGAGTTTGAGAGTCAGTTCATGTAAGCAGATGTCAGGGGTCCGATGGGGGCCATGGATTCAAGGAATGGCCTTGAATTTGACTAAGGGTCATTTAAGGCTTGAAATGCTGGAAAATGTGCCAGGAGGCCTTGAAAAGCCTTGGAATATTTGATATAAAAAATGCTGATGCAGCATGTAATCACAACTATATAGTTTTATATGCCAGCGTTCATGAAGGTATAGTCCTATTTAGGATCCTCCGGCCATTATCGGTAATGACCGGAGTGTCCTAGTTGGGACTTGTGAAGGCAAGCCTTGAAACTTCTTGAATTTGACAATTGTATGGTCTTGAGAAATGTGGAAATATGTCATGAAACGGCCTTGCATAGCCTTGAATTTTAACAGTATTTGCCTGCAGGAACCCCTGAAAGGCCATATGTACTCACAACATTCATTCTTTTTTTCCCAGCTTGTTATCTTTTAAACCTTTAACCTTGTGTAACAGTTCGTCTGATCTGCACCATTCACAAAAATCGGATTTGTTTTCTTCAGATTTTGCCTCCAAAACCTATCTTATTACCCCGCAATCTCACTGGTCATAGCTATTTTTTTCAAGCGAAAATTGCAAAATTTTAGTATTTAGCTGCAACAAGCAATTCTTTTTGTGGCAATGTCGGTTGGGTGGTCAGCCAATCCATCTGTCCATCTGTCTGTTGGTCTGTGTCCAACAAGTTTTTAAACTCAACTTTTAAAATATTTGGTTGAATGACATCGTATCTTATTGATGTTCAGCCCATGTTCAATGTTGGTGCTATTCTAAGTAATTTTGTCAGTGGTATTGCCCTTGACAGACTCAGAATTTGTTTTCATTTTACCATCTGTTGCAGCGTAGGTTTGAACTCTCTGTTTTTCACGAAATGGTTTTGAAAATGCCGTCTGTGAGGCATGTTTGGTAAAGTTTTAAACAATTTCACAATCAAGTAACAAAGAAATATTTTCAAAAGAACCTTCACACTCAGGATAAATTTCATGAAATTCCAATTTCTGAAATTATTTTCGATAATTTCTGAAATTATTTTGATGTTAGATTTTCATACAGTATCTTTTGACAACTATTTTTTGTAATACAGTATAAAATAAAATTGAGTTTGCAAGAATGTGTATGGAATATTTAGCCATTGAATATTTCCAGACATTCCTATGTTCAATTTCAGCTGCTTTGAAAGGTTTTTCAAGAGTGTAAATTTCAAGGAAAACAAACTGATTGTAAAGAGAAGAGGAGGACACATGATGAATGATTTGGAGCTGATTGGTCTAGATTATTTGTGGAGGGTATGATACTATTTATTGTTTCAGTTTTCAGTCATGTTTTACTGATGCTGGAAGTTACCTCAAATAGCACATTGTTTAGAATTTTAGGCTTCAGATCGGACGGTCATAGATTTGGTCCTGACCTGTATCATCTGCATTGGCACTTAATCCCAATTTCCCAAGTGGGAACACAGTGTGCTAATATATATACTGTGCTAATATATACTGCTCGTCAATGGCACACATTCCTTCAACTGATTTTAACCCCTTGCATGCTGCTGGCGATATTCCTGCCCATGAAATGAATTCTCTTGCCACTGAAATATACTCGCAGAAAAAAGAAAAGTTTTTTTCTGTGGTAAATATTTCAAATATGTTATGTGTGATTATTTCATTGTTCCGATTTTAATGTTATTTATTCATTACTGATTAAATTTTGACGAGTTTTGTTGTCTTAACACAGATGGCATTTGCATTGACAACGTTAAAACATAGGACCTATACCCTATGCCATTTCCTGATCAAAATCAATAGTGGGTGTGCTCACCCGTTCTTCAGTCGCTGCTCTTACTCTCCTTACCATTGACCCCATCAAGTTGTTTATGGTCCTTTGTGGGATGTTATTCCACTCTTGAAGAAGGGTAAACATGAGCTGAGCGACATTGTTTAGGACGTTGAGGCACTTCCTGTGCTGCTCATCCCACAAATGCTCGATTGGGGACAAATCTGGACTGCAGAGTGGCCAATCGAGAACTGGGACATTGTTTTGGTTGAGGAAGTCACGACAAACCGTGACTATCCTGCTGTATTATCCTACTGCAGCATAAGGCAACGTGCATGGATAAGTGGAAGGATGTGAGGCATGAGGACCTGATTCCGACATCTTCCAACTGTAAGATTGCACTGGATAACCACGAGGGGTGCTCTCACGCCATGAGAAATCCTGCACCCCCAAACCATAACAGACCCTCCCCAAATCTGTCATATTTTTATACTGTACCAATGACCCAGACTTAGCTGGTGCTAACTCTAACAAAACCAGGGCCAAACACAAATTTTGCCCCCCAATCCCCAAAATTTGCATCCAAAACCAAAAGAAATCATGTCCTATAGGACCTCCATACTTCGCCCCTACTGCGCATGCGCAGCGTCAAGGACGTTCCGAAATTGGCGCCAATTATCATTCTCTGTTTGGCCCTTCATCAGTCAACATCTCTCTGATCTTTGTGCTTGTAAATCTCAGTTTAAAGGATGCCAGACACGTAATTTTTGGAGAAATGGTGATTCTAAGGAGGATATAGAAGGAGGAGAGGAAAAAGGAGTGACAAAAAATAATCAGGGCTGTACTTAAAATTTTTTTATGAAATTATGTTAAGTTGCCTATTTTCGAGGCATTGGCCTCTTGTTGTCATTCTTGCTAAAAAGTTGCACTGCTTATTCAGTGTTTCCTCTCCCCTGGTCTTCTAAGTCCCCCCTTGCAATTCTCCCATGCTTTTGGCATATTTTTGAGAAAGATCATTTCTAAAATTCTCTTGGGAGAGTTGCTTGGTTACAGAATGTTTTCTGTTATTTTCCCCATAGTTACGTTTTCACCCATGGGTGTATAAACGTTGTGCTCTGCATCTTCCATCTGATGTTCTGCAGATTCTCCCCTGGGAGTCTCTGTCTTGCATCAGATAGAGTGTAATTTTGATGACTGATTTCGGGCCAGTTTTTTCAGTGCCTGGAGTCATGTTTTCTGGTGTTTTACACTGTTTGTTTACATTGGCAACAGTCTCTTTTGAGGGGGGCTGTTTGCCTTTGGTGTAGTTTATCTCACTATAAGATACATTTTTATTATCCGTAAGTGTTGCATTAATTATTTAATATAAATTTAAAATTTTTGACCACACTTAGCCATCGGATCCATCGGGGCTCAACGTTACTTTTCAGAAACTTGGGCTTCGCTGAAAAAATATTTTTCAAAAATTTATTTTGATTTGCAATTGTTTTTTCATTATTAATGGATCATGTTATTATGTATCTTTGTGTCAGGGGTTTGTGCGAGTAACTAGGACTTGTTGTTGACTTTTCACAATGAAAGGATATTGTTCAAATTGTAATAGGAAGAAATCTTCCTCTGACTTTCATGATCATTGTATTAATTGTAGTCAGTGTTCTCGCACTAATCCCTGTTCTATATGTCAATATTGGGATGAGAAACATTGGAAACGTGTGTCACGATATGTTGTTTCTGGAGAAAGGGCTATGCTGGCTCTTTCTCCGCAAGGTCACTCTACTCTCTCAGTTTCTATTTCAGAGGAACAAGAACAGGGTGATGTTTCCATGTTATCTTCCGCAAGTGCGCTTCCGTCGTCACAAATGAATACAGAGCTAGCGGCAAAAGTGCTCATGGAGATTAAACAAATGTCGTCCGCTAGCTCGCCCGGTGTAGCGTCCATTCACCGAATGGTTCGGCAGCCGGGTTCGTCCGATGCGGTCCAGGAGGAAATGTTGGGTGATGCGAGCACTATAAACATTCAACGTGCACACCCGGTGACGGCGGATAGTAGGCGAGATCGGAGGAAGCCTTTGAGTCCGGTTCCTAGCTCGTCCAGGTCCAGCCGGGCCGCGAGCGAGAGAGGCCCCTCTCTCGTACAACATCATCTGGGACCAGATGTTGTGGTACAAAATGTGTCGCAAGCGGAGCATACGTCCGTCGCTCGGGACGCTCCGTTGTATAGGCAGTCCGCGGAGACTGCTCAGGCTTCTTTCTCTCGTCAGCGCACACGACCGCACCTTGGCTACGTGACCGCCGATATTTTACCAGCTTCGCCGATCAGGGATTTTTCGGCGACCAAGTCACACCATCCGGTAGCCAGGGACACGAGGCCGATGGACACCGGACGTTCGCATAGAAAAAGTAAGCGGGAGCCATCAGATGTGGAGCTGCCCTCGGCGAAGCAGCGAAAGACTGCGCCTCCGCAGGCCTCGATGCCGGACGTACTTGTGCAGATAGCACAACTTATCGCAGCATCCCAGCAACCGACAGAAACGGTGTCGGATCGGGAATTATCCGACGGCGCTGGGTCGGTACGCTCCGCCGAAGCATCGGGGGCGGACGACCGGGAGCATCATGAGGTCCGACCGGATGGTGAAAGGGATACGGATGACTTGGAGCTATCCCTTTCGGAACAACATAAAGCTGCCGTGGACTTCATCCGGCACTTTCTCCCTCAAGTTGTTCCGTCGGGCCAGACTGCTGCGGTTCCGGACAAGAGGATTATAGCGTCATTGGACTTTGAATTTTTTGAGCGGTTCAGGAACATCGCTCCCGAGTTTCCGTCTCAGTCCAATAATGTTGCAAGAACATTTGAATTATTGAACGACGCTATATTTAAACTTGCTTCCAAAACGGGGAAAGCAGGTTTCTTGTCCGCCAATACTCTCAACCTGCCTTTCATTAATGCAAGGAATAAATTCGACACGGCAGGACAGGGTATTCCGAGAGTTCCTCTGCGTATGGACGACGAGGCGGAAGACTTAGAGCTATCATTACCGTCGTCGGCGTCTATTCCAACCGCGGTGTTGGAAACAATTATTTTGTCTAACAGAGCCAGTTTAGATGCCTTATCTTACGCAGATCACCTTACTAAGGCGTTATCACTGCGCCTTCAAGGGAAAGAATTTCAGGATATACAATCCTCTTTAAGACTTCTTTCAAGGGCAGTAGCTTATTCCACGTGTAACTCCGCCCTTTCAGTGGCAAACCTGGAGTTGGTTAGACGTGACGCAGCCCTAGCTACATCCACACTCGTGGATACTAAGGTGAAGAACTCTCTCAGAGTCGCTTCGGTCTCCGGAGAACTTCTCTTTGACGGCAAGCTTTCTGCAATTTATGATAAAATTACAAAGAAAGCTTCGGATTCTCTGTTGTTCAAATCTGCTTCTAAGAAGTCGGATACGGCAGACAAGAATAAGACAGGCACTTCTGGGTCTAATGCGCCCAAGAGAGGTTCCTATAGAGGTTCCGGTGCGTCCTTTTGGTCTTATTCGAGAGACCGTCAAGGTAGCGACTCATGTTCGGGACGTCCTTCGGGCCGGGACAACCGGTCGGACGCCCCGAGGTCGACGGGACGAGGTGCGGGTCGTGGAGGACGTGGTTTCTCCTACCGCAGGCCTCGCAGGTCCAGGAGGTGATGGCTTAAACCTCTATCGCTTACCGGTTGGCGGAAGGTTGTCAAGCTTTTCACAAGAATGGGCGTCGATTACGGACGACCCTTGGGTGAGAGGAGTGACTTCGGAAGGTCTAAAGATATCCTTCAAACGAAAGCCTCCATTAACTCGAAGTCCAAAATGGACTCAACTTCCGTCAAATCCGCAGAAAAGAGACGATCTATTATCAGAGGTGTAGTCTCTTTTAATGAAGAACGCGGTAGAGGTCGTAGAAAACCAGGAGACTCCGGGATTCTACAGCCATCTGTTTCTGGTTCCGAAACCAGACAGCTCGTTCCGTCCAGTCATAGATTTGAGCTGGATAAACGAGCTGATCGTCGCTCCGAAGTTTTATATGGAGACGATTCGGTCGGTGAGAGCGAGTATTCGGGTGAACGATTATGCAACGAGCATAGATCTCAAAGATGCGTACTTTCACGTCATGGTACATCTGACATTCAGAAAGTATCTACGCTTCGCAGTCCTAGGAGTGGCGTATCAATTCCGGGCGATGTGCTTCGGATTGAATCTAGCACCCTGGGCTTTCACTCGGGTAATGAACTCGGTAATGATCTATTTCCGAGCTCATTCGTCTGCGGTAACGTCGGCCTACCTGGACGACATTCTTCAGAGGTACGGCAACGAGTTAACGCTTCAGAACGATGTTCAGAATCTACTTCTATTGCTCCGACGTCTTGGTTTTATAGTAAACGAGGAGAAGTCGGATCTGGTGCCTTCCAAGTCATTCACACATCTGGGAATGAGCTTCGAGACGCACAACAATCTCGTTCGTCTGCCGTTAACCAGAGCGAAATTAGTCAGTTGTTACGCTCGCTATTGTCTGCACGCAGACAAAGTCACAGCGAGAGAATTTATGAGACTGATAGGTCTGTGCGGAGCCGCTGCGGATCTCATTCCGATGGGGCGGTTACACACACATCCTCTCCAAATTTTCCTGACTCAGAATTGGAGTGTGAAAATTCATTCGCTCGACATAGACGTTCTCTTGTCAGATCAAGTGAAACAAGAGATTCAGACTTGGGCAAACATTCAGTGGTTAACTCAGGGAGTTCCGCTGCAGTTGCCGGATCCGAGTTTTACCATTATGACGGATGCCAGTCAAACAGGTTGGGGTGCATCATTGATCCCAACGGATTCGAGATGCCAGGGTCTTTGGGATCCGCAATTCCTGGGCAAGCACATAAACATCAAGGAAATGATGTCAATTTGGCTTGCGTTACGTCATTGGATGGACATTATTCACAATGCTCATGTCCAAATCCTATCCGACAATACGACAGTAGTGGCGTATATACGGAATCAGGGAGGCACTCATTCAGTTCTGTTGTTCAATCCAACGGAAAGAATCCTTCTGTTTGCGCTAGAACATCAGGTTCTTCTTTCGGTCCATCATATACCGGGTCGTCTGAATGTGCTAGCAGACTCCCTTTCACGAAAGGGTCGCTTGTTGCCGTCGGAGTGGACTCTCAACAAACAAGTATTCAATCAGATTTGCTACCAATGGGAACGGCCAATGATAGATTTATTTGCGACACATCTCAACAATCAGTTGCAGACGTATGTGTCTCCGTGTCCGGATCCAAGAGCATTTGCAGTAGACGCTCTGTCGATCCCTTGGGACGGAATGATAGGATATGCGTATCCTCCAGCGCCGTTAATTCAGCAAGTATTGCTAAAAATAAAACAATCTCAATACAAGATTCTGTTGGTAGCATCTCTGTCTCCACAGAGACCGTGGATAAATCTACTCAGGTGTCTGTTGTGGGACCTACCGCGAAAGCTTCCTCCACGGGAGGATCTTCTTTTGCAGGGGAAATCGCGTCAACTCCATCACAACCCACAAGGTCTCAACCTTCACGTTTTTCCGGTGTGCAGTCCTTCTTGCATGGCAAGCACTTTACAGGACGAGCAGTGGACGCGATTTCTAACTGTAGGAGGACCTCCTCTTCGCTAAACTATGCGGCTAAGTGGAAGGTTTTTCGTCGTTGGTGTAGGGATCATTCTGTAGATATTTTCGAACCCTCTATACCAGACATTGCAAACTTTCTAGTATACTTGTGTGACGAAATCAAACTGCAGCCTGTTACTATTAAGGGTTACAGGTCTATGTTATCTGATACCTATGCACATCATGATAGTTTACAAATTGGATCTAATGTCTCTTTATCTAAGTTGGTTAGAAACTTCTCGATAAATAGACCCAGAACTCTTAGGTTAATACCTAAATGGAATTTAGCTTGGGTTCTTCTTAAATTGAAGGAAAAGCCATTTGAACCTCTTGGGACAGTAGATTTCAAATTCTTATCTTATAAGACAGCTTTTCTCTTAGCTTTCTCTTCTGCTAGAAGAGTCAGTGAGCTTCATGCACTGTCGGTGGATGATTCTCACTATCGTAGTGTCGGGAACACTATCACCTTCACTACTAATGTGGGTTTTTTAGCTAAAAATCAGGCTCCTAATAAATATCCGGAACCTATTGTCATTAAGGCTCTTCTGTCTTCAGACGGGCGTAGGCCTTTACTCTGTCCTGTTAGAGCGTTACGTATCTATAAACAGAGATCTCAGTTTATCAGAAAGGGACGAAAACGTTTCTTTCTGTCTTTGATGCCTAATAGAAGGGACATTTCGGTCCATTCTATTGCTAGATGGATTCAATTAACTATCCGTACTGCTTATGAGAGTTTATCTTCTTCTCAGCAGTCTGTGCTTAAGATTTCCGCTCATGAAGTAAGGGCTCTTGCTACTTCTTGGGCTTACGCTAATAGTATTGCTATTACATATTTAATGAAGGCTGCTTATTGGTCTCAGCCATCCA
Source organism: Pictodentalium vernedei (assembly GCA_031216915.1). Taxonomy (NCBI): domain Eukaryota; kingdom Metazoa; phylum Mollusca; class Scaphopoda; order Dentaliida; family Dentaliidae; genus Pictodentalium; species Pictodentalium vernedei. The sequence continues at coordinate 206,825,010 of CM062290.1, forward strand.
CATTCACAAATTTTTATCTCAGAAATATTGAGTCCATTTCTGGAGACCTGCATTGTTTAGGTCCGTTATCTGTTGCTCAGAATGTCGTCCACTAAACAGTTGCAACTATAGTTATGCAGGCTTTCTGTTCCGGCAGTGACTCCGTCCGGCTGCCCTCTTCGCTCTGGGCTATTTGACCCAGGGCAAGGGGAAGGGGGGGGGGGGAGGGAGGGTGTTCCCTTAGGTCACCTGCTTTATAGTGAAAAGCAAGGGAATGCCTCCTCCAAAGTCAGTATTTCTGAGTCGCTTCCGGGATGGTTTTAAAGTGTAATATTAATGTTAAAATTCATTCATGTCATATTTTTAAAGTGTAGCTCGGTGTGAAGCATTTGTATATGTTAAGTGTCAAACGGGCGTTAATATACAATCCTCGGACACTTTTAAAAGATTATAAAGAGTCTCAATTCTCTGGACTAACTTTATTTATTGGCTTACTTTAAAAATAATTAGTATAAAGGGTTATACTGGATGTTAATAGAGAACATGAATGTTATTGTGCTCAATTATGAAGGGTATTGTATCTTTCTAATTTAACATTAAATAAGAAAGATACATGTAAAGCCTAATACTCCTTTTCTCCTTAGGGGGTTGCCTCTATATTATATAGTTGAGCTTATTGGATTTTCCTCTATGTCCTAGGCCCTCCAGCCTTTTTACTATTCAGCTAAGTCTGGGTCATTGGTACAGTATAAAAATGTTAAAAAATTTATAGTAATTTATATATTTTTTATACTTACCAATGACCCAGACGGGGATGGCCCTCCCAGGAGTTGGGAACTCTTGCCTCCCCGCTGAGTACATAGCGCTGACCAGGCACTGCCAGTAAGAATGATAATTGGCGCCAATTTCAGAACGTCCTTGACACTGCGCATGCGCAGTAGGGGCGAAGTATGGAGGTCCTATAGGACATGATTTCTTTTGGTTTTGGATGCAAATTTTGGGGATTGGGGGGCAAAATTTGTGTTTGGCCCTGGTTTTGTTAGAGTTAGCACCAGCTAAGTCTGGGTCATTGGTAAGTATAAAAAATATATAAATTACTATAAATTTTTTAACTTTCCTTACCGCACTCGGAATATCGCTCACCTCGACGTCAATAGCAACATTGTCGTCCATCTGACATCTAAAGCATGAACCAAGACTCGTCGGTGAATAACACACGCCTCCACGCCTCCTTTGTCGAAAAATCTGTTGAAAGCATGCAGCGTCATATGTGGTCTTGATTGACTAAATTTTAACCCAAGACTCTTTAGACAGTACACTGAGGTAACTAAGCGTCAAATTTTACTACATTTGGTGTATGGATAAAAAAGGAACTTGCATTTCTTTTTTCCGACAGTATAGTATAATTTGAGCATGTTGAATCAAATTTCTCCAGGTAAAATGAATGTACCTTCTGACCAATGATTTCCTGAGTTACATTTAGATAAATTTTTCAATAAATCTAGTCATGGCTACTTCACATGGCTGCTTTTACTATGATTGATTTTTAGTTGAGTTGTGCCAAAGTCAAACTCGACTTACAGTTTGATGAATGGCGGGCGTCGGTTGGTTGGGCGGGCGGGCATTCTGGCGGAAACAATTGGTTTCCGGACGATAACCTGATAATGGCTTGACCCACGTTCATGAAGCTTCATCAGTAGGTTGGCATCGGTGAGACTTGCTAGTCAAAGGTCAAAGTCACAATGACCTTGAAAATAGTAAATCACTAACAACTGGTTTCCGGATGATAACTTGACTATGGTTCAACCCACTTTCATGAAACTTTGTTATTAGGTTGGCCTTCATGAGAGGAAGAACCCTATTTATTTTGGACTCACTAGGTCAAAGATCAAAGTCACATTGACCCTGAACATTGTAAATCAAAACAATTGGTTTCCGGATGATAACTTGATAATGGTTCGATCCACGTTCATGAAACTTCATAGGTAGGTTGGCATCGATGAGAGGAAGAACCCTATTTATTTTGGACTCGCTAGGTGAAAGGTCAAGGTCACAGTGACCTTCAACATAGTAATTCGTAAACAATTGGTTTCAGGATGGTAACTTGATAATGGTTTGACCCACATTCGTGAAACTTCATAGCTAGGTTGAAGACCCCTGTTTATTTTGGACTCGCTAGGTCAAAGGTCAAGGTCACAGTGACTTTGAACATAATAAATCGTAAACAATTGGTTTCCAGATGATAATTTGACAATGGTTCCACCCACATTCATGAAACTTCATTGGTAGGTTGGCATTGGTGCAAGGAAGAGCCCTATTTATTTTGGAATCACTAGGTCAAAGGTCAAGGTCACAGTGACCCTTCACATAGTAAATTGTAAACAATTGGTGTCCGGACGATAAGTTGATTAATGATTAAACCCACTTTTGTGCTGTCACAACTCGACTTTGGATCCGCGATCATATCGGCATTTTTTTTATTTGGGTCTTGTCATTTCTGGTAAAATGTATTTTTATCTCTTAAATTGACAACAGTAAGAATGTTAAGGGGACATATTGGCTATGATACAATGTAATGTAAAGGCTATGGTTTTAAGGCATTTAAACTGACAAAAGTAAACGAGTCAAATTATACTAATGCAACGAAAACTAGGGATGTTGTTGGGGTATCTTGCTTGCCTGACAGAAAGTGGGGTATTTTCTTCACTTCATGTCAAGTGCTTTACATCTATTAACTTCAGAGATGGAACTTTTATGGAATTTCAGGACTTCAGCTTGTAATTCCACACCATAGAGTTATCACCAACATTCTGAATTTTGACAAAATCCTAATAGAGACCCCCCCCCCCCCCCCCCCCCCACCCCACCCATCAAAATCCCCCCCTGCACCCCCCCCTCCCTCCCTCCTCCCATTTCCCTCCAAAATCAGTATATCCACATTTTGGGTACATTCACAGTGTAATCAACTCCTATGGTTTCCAGTGGAGAGATTTGACGCTTTTGGCCTTTGTTACCCAATTTTGAAGATGTACAACTTGCATATAAATGACAGGGATGGGGGCACAGTGGCTCAGTAGGTAGAGGTCCAGGCTGCACGCTAAGAGGTCATCTGTTCGAATCCCATCTTCGGAAACCAAGTTGTGTCCTTTGGCAAGACACTTCAACCCCATTTCCCACGTGGGGGCAGAGTGGCATTGTGTACTACGCTGTACTGCATGTATGTATAGATGCTGCACATCATTGATGTGTGTGTGCTTGATTATAGACACATCAACGATGTGTAGTATGTATACAGAGGATGGAAGCAATAATTTTTGACAGATATTATCACACTTTGTAGAATTGCAAGATTTCTAGTGTTTTTAATACTTCAAATTTGCCACCCCTGTTAGGAGACATTTGATCAGAAAACTTTTATTTGTCTCCTGCATTCCAGAGGAGGACTATAAAAAAGACTAATGTTTTTATGTCCATTAGCTTTTTGGGTACCTTCATGGTGTAATCCTTTTTTACCTTTTTGGTTTCCATCCAATAACTAAAGAATCGCTTATTTGATCAAATCATAATTTTAGGGGTTACTTGTGGATGACTAGACAAGGCTTCCTTTTGATTTTGGGCTAGCTAACCAATTCTGTATGGCCGCCATTGCATTATGACACCATCAGGGGCATATGCCACGCTTTGTGTTGCTTTGTTAATACTTGAAATTTGCCACCCCAGTTTGGGTCACTATTCTTTTGTTTCAGTATGTCAAAGATATCTTAGTTCTCATCTTTCATCTAGATTCGGTTTCTTCTATAATGTAAACTTGTGTCAAATGGCAGACACACTTGTCTCTAGAACCTGTGATTGGCATATGTGACTTATATATGCTGGTGTGTGCACCATTGGATAGATGTTAACTGCAGATACAGAAGCATGTTTTTTTCATATTTTTCTTGTCTACCATTTGAGCCAGAGATGTTTATCCTCAAAACCCAATGAATAATAGTAATGATAGTTACTTGGCAATAATTATGGTTCCTTAAAGGTGACCCAACACCCATTACATAGAACATAAGGTAGTTTTTATGAATTGGATGAGAGAGTTCAGTTAATTAGCTGTTTTGGATTTATAGAAATAAAATGTCGATTAAGTTATACCTAAACCTTATATGTTTGAATTTTCTGAAGAAATCCTTCCACTTAGTGTTGAAACATTCAACATCATTAGGAAATCTCAGTTGATAACTGGCATATTAATAGCCAGTGCAATTTGATTGGTTGGCTGATACCCAGTAGCCTACAAATTCATTCACATAGTAAATATAATTAGCCCAATATATGATGTCATCAGATTAAAGCAACTGGAACATGACATCAATATGACATTCTGTCATCTATCAGTACCTATCGCCACATCGGAATTAATTTTACATGTGTGTGAATTCCCTAATTTGTTTATTTATTTATTAGTCATGGTGTCTGCAGTAATTATCTTTGCTGTGTATGGAACACACCTCAGAATGTATTGTTTGGACATGAATCTGTTACTCAAGGTTATTTTATTCTGCAAAAAAACATTAGTTAAAATTTTGACACACACTCAGTCACTGTACAGTATCAGAGTGAATGTTGATCAAAGACTGTGTCAAGCTGACACATCATTTAAATTTAATTTGATACCGGGAAGGTATGTGAACTTGATGTCTATTTAGTACTTACCCAAATTCTGAGTGCGACAGTTTTATTTGGCTCTTGTGAATCCGAGAGGTGTGAATACAAGTAGACCATTTTAGATGGACGTTGAGCGTTAATATGTCCATAAAGAAAGGTGCACACTAAAAGGCTTACAAGAAATTTTATTCTGTGTGCACCATGGCACATCGCCGCAAGTGCATGCCTATCTCTTGAGACACTGTGACTGAGTTTTGCATCATTCAACAGTTGGTAACTCACCACTTGAATAATTCTGCCATAACAATGTCCCAGGAAACACATTGTATTCAGAACTGCCTCTCTGTTCCATTAAATTTTTTGTTCTCCTTGTGAAAAAAGAGTGATCTTAGAGATAATAGAGACTAGTCGACCAAACAAATTTGTACCTGTTAGTAAAATTTGCTTTAATAACATTGTTGTCGGCTAGTCAAAAGATTGATTCAACACTACTTCCACTCTTATCCTGTTTAATAAATCAGAATGTTATCAAATGGGACTATTCAGATTTTAATTTAAGAAAAATAAAATTGTTTTTGACTTCAATTTGTGTTTTGTAAGAGATTCATCATTCATATTTTTTTAATTTGAGGTTGTGTTGTGGAGTCCTGATGAAGTTGCCGAAAAGGCAATTACATTACTGAAAGATATTTACACAAATTTAGGACCCAATTTACAACAGCAGCAGTTAGAAATACATAGTGATTTTATTCAGACTTGTATAGATAGACTGAAAGCTTCATATGACACTGTCACAATACTTGAAAAAGATAAGGATAGTATGCAAAGAGTAATGCAAGAAACAACACGTATGGTTCGAATTCTCACAGTACTAAAGGAGTATGTTGCTGAATGCGATGAAGCTTATGGTGAGGAAAGGACAATCTTACCACTCAGCAGGTAAAGTTTAATTACGACAAGTATTGCAACATTTGTGCAGTTCTAAGGAAAATAAGGATTGCTGTCTGGAAAATTTTAGGCCATTTTTTGCTAAAACATATGTTTTTATACTGAATTTTCAGCAACAACCTCCCCCTCTCCCTCCCCCCACCTTTTCAAGAAAGAAAAAAAAGAAATTGGAAACTTTCCGATAGTTTTTGGCTAAAACGTGTTTTTAGACTGAATTTTTTATAACTTAACCATTTTAGGTGCCAAAATGGTAGAAATTTGGTTTCCCTATCAAAAGTCTGTCCAAAAATTTGATTGGTGTGTCAGAAAATTTTGGACTTGCCCATCCACCAGTAAAAGTCTATCTGTGCCACTGGTGAAGGCAGGTATGTATTGTGATGAAATGATTCACTTATAAAATCGGTGAGAGACAGTAATAATTTAAATCTGCAGCTCATTCAGTATTTAAAGTAATACCAAACCTCCCAAAAAATAAAAGAGACTATCTTATTTTGCTGTAAATAACATTCTGGAACTCAAGATTGTGTTTGATCGCATAGATTGTTTGTAGCTCACCTGACTGCAAGTCAGTGGGAGCTAATGCCATCACTTGGCGTCCATCAGCCATCGTCTGTCATCCGTTAACTTTTGCAAACTTGACTTCTTCACAACCACTAGGTCAAATTCAAACATATATTGTACAGATCATCTATGGAGTATACCCTTTCTATTTTGTTCAAATGAAGCAGCTGCTCGTTCAAACAAGGTGTCATGACCTATGTTTTTGAGACAATAAATGAACAAAATTAGTTATTCAAGAATTTTTTTTGCAAGTGTCGTCTGCTTTTCATGTTAGGTAATGGGTTAATTGAAACAGTAAGTAGGTAAGAATATTTTTATACTGTACCAATGACCCAGACATAGCTGCTGGTGCTAACTCTTAAAATATAGGGCCAAACACAAATTTTGCCCCCCAATCCCCAAAATTTGCATCTAAAACTAAAGAAAACATGTCCAGAGAGGCCCTCCACACCTCGCCCCCACTGCGCATGCGCAGTGTCAAGGACGTTCCGAAATTGGCGCCATTAATCATTCTAAGTTTGGCCCTTCATCAGTTAACATCTGACTGATCTTTGTGCTTTTAAATCTCAGTTTAAATGATGCCAGACAAATAAATATTAGTGAAATGGTGATTCTAAGGAGGATAGAAAAGGAGGAGAGGAAAAGAATGTGTGACAGAATATTATCAGGGCTGTAACTTAAAATTTTTTAATGAAATTATGTTAAGTTACCTATTTTCAAGGCAGCAGCCATTTTGTTGTCATTCTGATTATTTGGTTACACTGTTTTTACAAGTGTTTTTCCTCTCTCCCTGTCCTTTAAGTTCCCCCTTGCTATTCTCCCATGCTTTTGGCATAATTTCTGTAATTATTATTACTAAAATTTCTTGGGAGTTTAGCTGAATAACAGAATGAATTCTGTTCTTTCCCCATGTTTACGTCTTCACCTACGGGTGGTTAGGCGTTGTGTTCTGCATCTACCATCTGATGTTCTGCAGTTTCTTCCCTGGAAGTCTCTGTTTTGCATCAGATGGTGTATTTTTGGTAACTGATTTCGGGCCTGGGTGCCTGGAGTCTTATTTTAGTGTTTTTACACTCATTGTTTACATTTACAACAGCCCTCTGTGTGAGGGGGGGATTTCTAAATAATAATATCTTTATGTTATTTCAATCATAACTAGATACATTATTATTGTTCGTAAGTGTTGAATAAATTGTTTAAAATATTTTTAAAATTTTTGTCCACACTTAGGCTTGGGATCCATTGGGGCTCAACGTTACTTTTCAGAAACTTGGGCTGTTCTGAAAAAATATTTTTTCAAAATATTTTGATTTCAATTATTTTTTCTATATTAATGGATCATATTATTATTATGTATTTTGATTGCCAGGGGTTAGTGCGAGTACCAGGACTTGTTTTCTTTTCACATTAAAAGGATATTGATCTATTGTTTTAAGAGGAAGTCTTCCTCTGACCTTATTATCATTCTATATGTGGTCAGTGTACTCGCATTAACTCCGGTTCTGTATCGTATGATTTCGATGACAATATGGGAAGCGTATGTCACGGTATGTTGTTGGGGATTTGGACACTCCGGTCCTTTCCCCGCAGGGTCACTCTACTTTATCAATTTCTATTTCAGACGATCAAGATTAGGGTGATGTATCTGTGATGTCTTCCAACAGTGTGCCTCCGTCGTCACAATTAATGAAGGGCTAGCGGAAAAGTGCTCATGTAATACGCCAATTGCCTAAGAGGACCCTAGTAGGTTCGACGGCCTTTGACGTCCGCTAGCTCGCCCGGTGTAGCGTCCATTCACCGAATGGTTCGGCAGCCGGGTTCGTCCGTTGCGGTCTAGAAGGAATTTTGGGGTGATGCGAGCACTATAAAATTAACTTAATGCACACCCAGTGACGGCGGATCGGAGGGAGAACGGAGGAAGCCTTTTAGTCCGGTTCATAGCTCGTTCCGGTCCTTCCGGACGGCAAGCGAGAGAGGCCCCTCTCTCGTTCAACAACATCTGGCCCCAGATGTTGTGGTACAAATGTGTCGTTAGCGGAGCATACGTCCGTCGCTCGGGACGCTCCGTTGTATACGCAGTCCGCTGAGACTGCTAAGGCTTCCTCTTCTCGTCAGCGCACACGACCGCACCTTGGCTGCGTGACCGCCGATATATTACCAGCTTCGCCGATCAAGGATTCTTCGGCGACCAGGTCACACCATCCGGCAGCCAGGGATTCGAGACCGATGGACTCCGGACGTTCGCATAGGAAAAGTATGCGGGAGCCATCTGATGCGGAGCTGCCCTCGGCGAAGCAGCGATAGACTGCGCCTCCGCAGGTCTCGACGCCGGACATTCTTGTGCACATAGCACAGCTTATCGCAGCATCCCAGCAGCCGACAGAAACGGTGTCGGATCGAGAATTATCCGACAGCGCTGGGTCGGTAGCCGGGGACTCGAGGTCTGCAGACTCCGGACGTTCGCATAGGAAGTATGCGGGAGTCAACGTACACGGAGCTTCCAGCGGCAATGCATCGTAAGTCCGCTACTGCACAGGCCTCGGGAACGAACGTGCTTTCCTTAATAGCACAGTTTATCGCAGCATCCCAGCATCAACTGAATCTGTCGCATATATTTTATCCGACGATGCTGGGTCGGGACGCTCCGCGGAAGCGGGTACGGACGTCCGAAAGTTTCATCCGGTCCGACGGGATACCGAAAGGGATTCGGTGGATTTCAAGCTTTCCCTTTCGGAACAACATATGCTGCGATGCCGGATAAGAAACTGATAGCGTCGGTGGACTTAGAAATTTTTGGTTCGGTTCAGGGACATCGTCCCTCAGTTCCGACATAGTCCAATAATGTCACACAAACTTTCGAATTATTGAACGACGCTATATATATTTTTATTTTATGCTTGCTATCCAAGCATTTCTGGTTTCTTGTTCGAAGAGTTATGGAGATGTCTTTCAAAAGTGTGCCTCTGTCGTCATAGTTAATGAAGAGTTAGCGGCAATAAGTGCTCATGGAATATGTCTATCGCTTACGGAGTGACATTCGCTAGCTCACCCGGTGTAGCGTACATTCATCGAATGGTTCGGCTGCCGGGTTCGTCCGTTGCGGTCTAGGAAGGAGATTTGGGTGATGCGAGCACTTTAATTACTTTAGTACTCACCCAGTGACGGCAGATTGAGGACAGATCGGAGGAAGCCAACAACATAGGGGACCGCATGTTGTGGTTCAGATATTTTACATTCGGAGCATATGTCCGTTGCTCGGGACGCTCCGTTATATTGACAGTCCGAGAGACTGTCTTTAATGCTTCCTCATCCTCTCAGCAGGGCACACGACCGCACATTGGCTACGTGACCTCGAGTATCCGATCAGTTTCGGCATTCAGTGATTCCACAGCGAATAGGTCGCGCCATCCGGTAGCCAAGGGACACGAGGCCTATACACTCCGTTCGCTCGCATATTGGAAGTATGCACGGGGTAACGATCTCGGAGCTTCCTGCGGCAATGCATCGTAAGACCGCTGCTCCTCAGGCCTCAGTGACGGACGTGCTATCCGAGTTAGCACTGTTGTTTCGCAGCATCCCAGCAATTGACGGTTTCTCGGTCGAATCAGGAATTATCCGACGGCGCTGGGTCGGTGCGGTCCGCGGTTGCATCAAGCTACGGACGACCGAACGCTTTATAGGGTCCGACAGGATGGCGAAAGGGATTCGAAAGATTTCGAGTTTTCCCTTTAGTAGTATCGGAAGATGCCTTTCATATCTTCTGGCATTTCTTCCAGTGATTATTTTTCGGACTTCATTGCTGCGATCTTGGATAAGAGACTTATAGCGTCATTGGACTCGGATTTTCGATCGGTACAGGGACTTTGTCCCTGACTTACCGACGCAGTCCAATATTGTCATTACAACATGTGTTTTATTTTTCGACGCTATATATTTATATATATACAAGACGGCTACTAAGCATGATAGTTTAGTTTCTTGTCCGCGTGGCTCATTTCTGCCATTTTATCTTTTTTACATATAGTTTATTTTGGCAGAGCAGGGCATACCGAGAGTTCATATGCGTCTAGACGGTGTGATTAAAGACTGCATATATTCTTTTTCACCGTTTATGTCTTTTCCAATTTCAATGTTGGGAACGACATTATGTATATTAGACTTAACTTAGACGCTTTATTATACGTAATCCGCCTTACTGAGGCGTTATCATTACGTCTTCAAGAAAAGATTTACGGGATATTATTCTCAATGTAATTTCTTTTGAGGGCAGTAGTTTGTTCACGTATAACTCCGCCCTTCAGTGGCTGATTGGAGTTGGTTAGACGTGAGGCAGCCCTAGCTACATCCACGCGTGGATAGTAGGTTAAGAACTCTCTCAGAGTCGCTTCGTTCTCGGAGGAGCTTCTCTTCGACGGCAACTTTCCGGCAATCCATGAATTGCTTGATTTATACATTCTCTTGTCTATCTAGTGTTACAAGAGATTCAGACTGGGGCAAACATTCGGTGGTTGACTCAGAGAGTGCCGCCGCAGTTGCCGGACCCGAGTGTGGCTGTTATGACGGTTGCCAGTCAAACAGATTGGGATATATACTGATCCCTACGGATTCGAAGTGCCAGGGTCTTTGGGTTCCGCAGTCTTTTAGCTATCAGTTAACTTCCGCGGAATAATGTTTTTTAGGCTTGCTTTATGTCATTGCATGAACATTATTCAGAAACGCATGCCCAAATTCCTGTCCTTTAATTCGACAGTAGTGGCGTATCTCCGGAACCAGGGAGGCACTCTTTCGTTTCCGTTATTCAATTTAATGGAAAGAATCCGTCTGTTGGTTATAGTACACCAAGTTCAGTTTTGGTCCGTCATATTCTGGGTCGTCTGATTGTTTTATCGCACTCCCGTTCTCTTACGGGTCGCTTGTTGCTGTCAGAATGGACTCTCAACAAACAAGTATTCAATCAGATTTGCTATCTATGGGAGCGCCCAATGATGTTTTATTTATGACACAGTTGGCTAATCAATTGCAGACGTATGTGTTGGCTTGTCCAGATCTCTGAGCTAATACTGTTAACGCTCTATTGATCTATAGGACAGAATGATAGGATACGCGTATCCTCCGGCGCTGTTGTTTTTAGCAGGTATTGCTAAGATAAACAACCACAATATATTTCTGTTGATAGCATCTCTATCTTCACAGAGATCATGAGTAATTTACTCTCTTGTCTACTGTGGATCTTAACGTGAAATCTTCCTCTATGTGAGGATCTTTTTTCACTGGGTAAATCGTGTCATTTTTATCACAACCAGCAAGGTCGCAACCTTCATGTTTTCCGTTGTGTGGTCCATATTGCATTGTAAGCACTGTACTGGACGAGCTTTGGACGCGATTTCTTACTATAGGAGATCCTCTTCTTCGCTATTCTATGCGACTAAAGTGGAGGCTCTTCCGTCGTGGTGTAGGGATCATTATGTTCATATGGTTGATCCCTCCATACTACTCATTGCTATTTTTTAGTATACTTGTTTCACAAGATCTACTGCAGCCTGTTGTTATTTAGGTTATAGGTTTATGTTACCTCATACCTATGCACTCTACGATAGTTTACAATTGAGTCTTTTGTCTCTTTATCTAAGTCAGTTAGTAACTTTTTGATAAATAGACTTAGAATCTTTAGATTAAATTCCTATACGGATTTTAACTTCAGGTTCTTATTTAGCTAAGTAATCATTTGAGCCTCTGGAAACAGTAGTTTTCAAATTCTGACCTTTTAGACAGTAATTCTGTTGGTTTCTCTTTTACTGTAGAGTCAGTGAGTTTCATGCACTATCGATGGATGATTTTCACTTTCATAGTTTCGGAATCAATACTTCCGTTACTATTTAGGTTGGATTGTTGCATAAGAGTTAGGCTCCTATTATCCGGAACCTATTATTTTAAGGTCCTTCCGTCTTCGTATGGGCATAGGCCTTTACTCTTTCCGGGTACAGTTTATGTATTTATAAACAGATATCTGTTTATTACAAGGGCGTAAGCTTCTTCTGTCTTTGATGTCTAGTAGAAGGACGTTACGCTCCATTTTATTGTTAATGGATTCTATTAACTAGCGTACTGCTTATGGTATATCATTGGCTTAGCAGTTGTGCTTAAGATTTCGGCTCATGAAGTAAGAGTTCTTCTACTTCTTGGGCTTACATTAATAGTGTTCTATTATAGATTTTTGAAGGCTGCTCATTGCGCTCAGCCATCCATTCATGAATTTTATCTCAGAAATATCGAGTCCATTTCTGGAGGCCTCTATTGTTAGGTCTATTATCTACTGCTCAGAATGTCATTCACTTAACAGTTGCTACTATAGCTAGGTAGGCTGTCTGTTTCGGCAGTGTCTCCGTTCGGCTGCCCTCTTCGCTCTGGGCTATTTGACCCAGGGCAAGAAAAAGGGGGGGGGGAGGGTGTTCCCTTGGGTCACCTGTTTTTACTATGAAAACAAGGGGATACCTCCTCCGGAGTTAGTAATTCTGAGCTGTTTTTAGGATGGTTGTTTAGTGAGAAGTTTAAGTTTATAAATTCATTCAAGTCTTAGTTTTTAAAGTATAGCTTTTGAATATTGCATATGTCAACGGACATGATTATGCAATTCTCACACACTTTTAGGAGTTTAAGAGTCTCTATTCTCTAGACTTACTTTATTTTTGGCTTACTTTAAAAATTATTAGTATAAGGATTATTGGATATTAATAGAGTACATGGATGTATGAAGCTCAATTTTTGGAAGGTGTTGTATCTTTCTAATTTATCATAAATAAGAAAGATACATGTAAGGCCTATTACTTCTTTTCCCTACAGGGGATGACTCTATTTTATTTTATTGAGCGTATTCCATTTTGCTCTATGTCCTTGGCCCTCCAGCCTTTTTACTATTCAGCTATGTCTGGGTCATTGGTACAGTATAAAAATGTTAAAAAATTTATAGTAATTTATATATTTTTTATACTTACCAATGACCCAGACGGGGATGGCCCTCCCAGGAGTTGGGAACTCTTGCCTCCCCGCTGAGTACATAGCGCTTACCAGGCACTGGTTATTAGAATGATTAATGGCGCCAATTTCGGAACGTCCTTGACACTGCGCATGCGCAGTGGGGGCGAGGTGTGGAGGGCCTCTCTGGACATGTTTTCTTTAGTTTTAGATGCAAATTTTGGGGATTGGGGGGCAAAATTTGTGTTTGGCCCTATATTTTAAGAGTTAGCACCAGCAGCTATGTCTGGGTCATTGGTAAGTATAAAAAATATATAAATTACTATAAATTTTTTAACTTTTTGTTCATTATTTGCAGAGCATGCAGAGGAAAATTTGTGACACTGTTGGTACGTTTCCCCAATCAAGGCAGACAGGTAGAAGACCTGGAAGTTTGGACTCATTCTAATGACACAGTGGGTTCTGTGCGTAGACAGATTCTTCATCGAGTGAAGGCCAATGCCAGTAACTTCAAAGTTGATCTCTACATGAATGGAGATAATCTTGATCCAAGTGAAGATAAAAGATTGATTTCTCAAGTACCACTGAGAGATAAAATGGTATGTACGGCAGACATTTACTCCCTGACTGTATATAAATACAGGGGTCAAATAAGGAGTGGTAATCTCTGTACATGCTTTAAAATTTGTGCCACCATTGGATTTGGATGGTAGAGACAACAGCACGAAATTGTGAAAAAAGTAATGCAATTTCTTTCCAAATTTTGTGTTAATCCATCTATTATATAAATGGGGGGGAGTGTGATTTCTTCCATTTCATGTGTTTGTGTCCAGCTGGAAATTCGCACTTTATCTCCCTAAATATGCAGTGCAACTAGAAATTTTCAGTTGCATGGGTGGGGCTACCAATTCTGGGATGGGTTGGCCCACCAGAAATTATATTTGGAAGAAGCCAAAAATAAGTTTTTGAAAAGAATTTTTCTGTATTTTCACTTATCACAGGAATGTATAAATCCTTCCATCCACCTGTCCAAAAGTTTGTTTATGCGATAACTTGAACAATAGTTACTGGATTTTAATTATCCCTGCATTTTTAAAAAAAAAAGCGGGGATATTGTGGTGATCTCCGTCTGTCTCATCTGTACGTCCACACTTCATATCACCAAGAGTATGTAAAAAAGCTGGGATATTGTGGTGATCTCCGTCTGTCTCGTCTGTATGTCCACACTTCATATCACCAAGAGTAAGTAATTCAAAACATTTAAACTATGCTGAGGTGTTCAGGTAGCATCTGTAGATGTGCATAAAGGTTTCGGAATTTTAATTTGGCCCCATATGGCTCCCGTAGCGCCACTTTTGTTGTTATTGTCAGTAAATCAGTTTACAGTGGAAGGCTCCTAGGGGTTTCAATTCAAAACTTTGAAAGTGTGTTAATATGTTCCTGAAGGGTCTTTAGATGTGCATAAAGGTTTTTAGCTCACCTTGACAAAGTCAAGCTGAGCTAATCCCATCGCTCTCCATCCGTCATCTGTCTGTCTGTTTTTCGTCAACACCATGTTTTGGTCTTCTCCAAAACCACTGGGCCAATTCAAGTGAAAATTAATGTGAGTGATGGTTCCGAAGGGGCATTGCATTTTTGTTCAACTCAACATGCCCAGCCCCATAGGGAGGGGATGGGAGAAAATGCTCCAAAACATTTTAAAAATCTTGTCATGAAGCAATGGGAACAATGACTTGATATTTGTTCTGGAGCTTCTTTTCGAGGTGTAGATTCAAGTTTGTTCAAACGAAGTTCATGAAGCAATATTTGGCTTTGTCATGGGAGGGGTAAGATTTTTGGCCCCACCCAAAATTTCTATATTTTTATACTGTACCAATGACCCAGACTAAGCTGGTGCTAACTCTAACAAAACCAGGGCCAAACACAAATTTTGCCCCCCAATCCCCAAAATTTGCATCTAAAACCAAAGAAAACATGTCCTGAATGGCCCTCCACACTTCACCTCTACTGCGCATGCACAGTGTCAAGGACGTTCCGAAATTGGCGCCATTAATCATTCTAAGTTTGGCCCTTCATCAGTTAACATCTGACTGATCTTTGTGCTTGTAAATCTCAGTTTAAATGATGCCAGACACATAAATATTAGTGAAATGGTGATTCTAAGGAGGATAGAGAAGGAGGAGAGGAAAAATGTGTGACAGAATATTATCAGGGCTGTAACTTAAAATTTTTTGAATGAAATTATGTTAAGTTACCTATTTTCGAGGCAGCAGCCATTTTGTTGTCATTCTGATTATTTAGTTACACTGATTTTTCAGTGTTTTCTTCTCTCCCTGTCCTTTAAGTCCCCCCTTGCTATGCTCCCATGCTTTTGGCATAGTTTCTGTAATTATTATTACTAAATTTTCTTGGGAGTTTTAGCTGAATAACAGAATGAATTCTGTTCTTTTCCCCATGTTTACGTCTTCACCTATGGGTGGTTAGGCATTGTGTTCTGCATCTACCATCTGATGTTCTGCAGTTTCTTCCCTGGAAGTCTCTGTTTTGCATCAGATAGTGTATTTTTGGTAACTGATTCTGGGCCTGGGTGCCTGGAGTCTTATTTTAGTGTTTTTACATTCATTGTTTACATTTACAACAGCCCTCTGTGTGAGGGGGGGATTTCTTGAAAATAATATTTGATGTTATTTTAATCATAACTAGATACATTATTATTGTTCGTAAGTGTTGAATAAATTGTTTAAAATATTTTTAAAATTTTTGTCTACACTTAGGCTTGGGATCCATTGGGGCTCAATGTTACTTTTCAGAAACTTGGGCTGTTCTGAAAAAATATTTTTTCAAAATATTTTGATTTCAATTATTTTTTCTATATTAATGGATCATATTATTATTATGTATTTTGATTGCCAGGGGTTGGTGCGAGTACCAGGACTTGTTTTCTTTTCACATTGAAAGGATTTTGATCAATTGTAATAAGAGGAAGTCTTCCTCTGACTTTTATAATCATTCTATATGTGGTCAGTGTACTCGCATTAACTCCTGTTCTGTATCGTATGATTTCGATGACAACATGGGAAGCGTATGTCACGGTATGTTAGTGGGGAATTGGACACTCCGGTCCTTTCCCCGCAGGGTCACTCTACTTTATCAATTTCTATTTCAGAGATCAAGATTAGGGTGATGTATCTGTGATGTCTTCCAACAGTGTGCCTCCGTCATCACAATTAATGAAGGGCTAGTGGAAAAGTGCTCATGTAAATACGCCAATTGCCTAAGAGGACCCTAGTAGGTTCGACGGCCTTTGACGTCCGCTAGCTCGCCCAGTGTAGCGTCCATTCATCGAATGGTTCGGCAGCCGGGTTTGTCCGTTGCGGTCTAGAAGGAGTTTTGGGGTGATGCGAGCACTATAAATCAACCAAATGCACACCCAGTGACGGCGGATTAGAGGGAGAACGGAGGAAGCCTTTTAGTCCGGTTCATAGCTCGTTCTGGTCCATCCGGACGGCGAGCGAGAGAGGCCCCTCTCTCGTACAACAACATCTGGCCCCAGATGTTGTGGTACAAAATGTTTCGCATTCGGAGCATACGTCCGTCGCTCGGGACGCTCCGACATATAGTCAGTCCGGAGTAGACTGTCAATAAGGCTTCCTCATTCTCATGGTAGCGCACACGACCGCTCTTGGCTACGTGACCTCGGATATCCAGTCAGCTTCGGCAGTCAGAGAATCATCGGCGACCAGGTCACACCATCCGGTAGCCAGGGACACGAGGCCTGCAGACTCCAGACGTTCGCATAGGAAAGTGTGCGGGAGTCAACGTACACGGAGCTTCCGGCGGCAATGCATCGTAAGACCGCTACTGCACAAGCCTCGGGAACGGACGTGCTTTCCTAAATAGCACAGTTTATCGCAGCATCCCAGCATCAACTGAATCTGTCGCATATTTTTTATCCGACGATGCTGGGTCGGGACGCTCCGCGGAAGCGGGTACGGACGTCCGAAAATTTCATCCGGTCCGACGGGATACCGAAAGGGATTTGGAGGATTTCGAGCTTTCCCTTTCGGAACAACATATGCTGTTGTGTATGTCATCTGACTTGATCTTCTACAGCTTCTTTCGTCGGACCAGAATGCTGCGATGCCGGATAAGAAACTGATAGCGTCGGTGGACTTAGAAATTTTTGGTTCGGTTCAGGGACATCGTCCCTCAGTTCCGACATAGTCCAATAATGTCACACAAACTTTCGAATTATTGAACGACGCTATATATATTATTATTATATGCTTGCTATAACCAAGCATTTCTGGTTTCTAGTTCGCAAGTTACGGAGATGTCTTTCAAAAGTGTGCCTCTGTTGACATAGTTAATGAAGAGCTAGCGGCAATAAGTGCTCATGGAATATGTCTATCGCCTAAGAGATCCCTTGTAGGATCGACGGAGTGACATTCGCTAGCTCACCCGGTGTAGCGTGCATTCATCGAATGGTTCGGCTGCCGGGTTCGTCCGGGAGATTTGGGTGATGCGAGCACTATAATTACTTTAGTACTCACCCAGTGACGGCGGATTGAGGACAGATCGGAGGAAGCCTGTTAGTCCGGTTCCTGGCTTGTCCAGGTCCGTCCGGGCTGTGAGCGAGAGAGGTCCCTCTCTCGTCCAACAACATAGGGGACCGCATGTTGTGGTTCAGATATTTTACATTCGGAGCATATGTCTGTCGGTCGGGACGATCCGTTATATTGACAGTCCGAGAGACTGTCGATAATGCTTCCTCATCCTCACAGCAGGGCACACGACCGCACATTGGCTACGTGACCTCGAGTATCCGTTCAGTTTTGTCATTCAGTGATTCCACGGCGAATAGGTCACGCCATCCGGTAGCCAAGGGACATGAGGCCTATACACTCCGTTCGCTCGCATATTGGTAGTATGCATAGGGTATCGATCACGGAGCTTCCAGCGGCAATGCATTGTAGGACCGCTTCTCCTCAGGCCTCAGTGACGGACGTGCTATCCGAGTTAGCACAGTTGTTTCGCAGCATCCCAGCAATCGACAGTTTCTTACTCGAATCAGGAATTATCTGACGGCGCTGGGTCGGTGCGGTCTGCGGTTGCATCAGGTACGGACGACCGAACGCTTTATAGGGTCCGACAGGATGGCGAAAGGGATTCGAAAGATTTCGAGTTTTCCCTTTCGTAGCATCGGAAGCTGCCATTGATATCTTCTGGCATTATCTTCCAGTGATTGTTATTTCGGACTACATTGCTGCGATGTTGGATAAGAGACTTATAGCGTCATTGGACACGGAATTTTGGATCGGTTCAGGGACATTGTCCAATAATGTCATTACAACATGTGTTTTATTTTTCGACGCTATATATGCATATAAGCCTGCTACCAAGCATGAAGTTTAGTTTCTTGTCCGCAGTGCTCATTTCTGCCGTTTTATCATTTATACGAATAATTTATTTTGGCAGAGCAGGGCATACCGAGAGTTCATATGCATCTAGACGGCGTGGTTAAAGACTGGAAATATTCTTTTTCGCCGTCTATGTCTTTTCCAACCACAATGTTGGAAACGACAATGATGTCTAGTAGACTTAACTTAGACGCTTTATCATACGTAATCCACCTTACTGAGGCGTTATCATTACGTCTTCAAGAAAAGATTTACGGGATATTATTCTCAATGTGATTTCTTTTGAGGGCAGTAGTTTGTTCACGTATAACTCCGCCCTTCAGTGGCTGATTGGAGTCGATTAGACGTGACGCAGCCCTAGCTACATCCACGCGCGTGGATAGTAAGGTGAAGAACTCTCTCAGAGTCGCTTCGTTCTCGGAGAAGCCTCTCTTTGACGGCAACTTTTCAGCAATCCATGAATTGCTTGATTTACACGTTCTCTTGTCTATCTAGTGTTACAAGAGATTCAGACTGGGGCAAACATTCGGTGGTTGACTCAGAGAGTACCACTGCAGTTGCCGGATCCGAGTGTTATGGTTATGATGGTTGCCAGTCAAACAGATTGGGATATAATATTGATCCCAACGGATTCGATGTGCCAGGGTCTTTGGGTTCCGCAGTCTCTAAGCAAGCAATTATCTTCCGCGGAATAATGTTTTTTAGGCTTGCTTTATGTCATTGCATGAACATTATTCAGAAACGCATGTCCAAATCCTGTCTGTTAATTCGACAGTAGTGGCGTATCTCCGGAACCAGGGAGGCACTCATTCGTTTCCGTTATTCAATTTAATGGAAAAAATCCGTCTGTTGGTTAAAGTACACCAAGTTCTGTTTCGGTCCGTCATATTCCGGGTCGTCTGATTGTTTTACTGGACTCCTGTTCACTTAGGGGTCGCTTGTTGCCGTCAGAATGGACTCTCAACAAACAAGTATTCAATCAGATTTGCTATCTATGGGAGCGCCCAATGATAATTTATTTACGACACAGCTTGCTAATCAATTGCAGACGTATGTGTTGGCTTGTCCGGATCTCTGAGCTAATGTTGTTAACGCTCTATTGATCTAATAGGACGGAATGATAGGATACGCGTATCCTCCGGCGCTGTTGTTTCAGCAGGTATTGCTAAGATAAACAACCACAATACATTTCTGTTGATAGCATCTCTATCTTCACAGAGACCGTGGGTAATTTACTCTGATGTCTACTGTGGGACTTAAAGCGAAATCTTCCTCAATGAGAGGATCTTTTTTCGCTGGGTAAATCGTGTCATCTTTATCACAACCCGCAAGGTCGCAACCTTCATGTATTCCGTTGTGTGGTCCATATTGCATTGTAAGCACTGTACTGGACGAGCTTTGGACGCGATTTCTTACTATAGGAGATCCTCTTCTTCGCTATTCTATGCGGCTAAAGTGGAGGCTCTTCTGTCGTTGGTGTAGGCATCACTATGTTCATATTGTTGATCCCTCCATACTACTCATTGCAACTTTTTAGTATACTTGTTTGACAAGATCTACTGCAGCCTGTTATTATTAAGGTTATAGGTTTATGTTACCTCATACCTATGCACTCTATGATAGTTTACAATTGAGTCTTATGTCTCTTTATCTAAGTCAGTTAGTAACTTTTTGATAAGTAGACTTAGAATCTTTAGATTAAATTCCTATATGGAATTTAACTTCGGTTCTTATTTAGCTAAGTAATCATTTGAGCCTCTGGAAACAGTAGTTTTCAAATTCTGACCTTTTAGACAGTAATTCTGTTGGCTTCTCTTTTACTGAAGAGTCAGTGAGTTTCATGCACTATCGATGGATGATTTTCACGTTCGTAGTTTCGGAATCACTACTTCCTTTACTATTTAGGTTGGATTTTTGCATAAGAGTTAGGCTCCTAATATCCGGAACCTATTGTTATTAAGGTCCTTCCGTCTTCGTACGGGCATAGGCCTTTACTCTCTCCGGTTAGAGTTTATGTATTTATAAACAGATATCTGTTTATTACTACGGGCGTAAGCTTCTTCTGTCTTTGATGCCTAATAGAAGGACGTTACGCTCCATTCTATTGCTAATGGATTCAATTAACTATCGGTACTGCTTATAGTATATCATTGACTCAGCAGTTGTGCTTAAGATTTCGGCTCATGAAGTAAGAGTTCTTCTACATCTTGGGCTTACATTAATAGTGTCGCTATTATAGATTTTTGAAGGCTGCTCATTGCACTCAGCCATCCACATTCATGAATTTTTATCTCAGAAATATCGAGTCCATTTCTGGAGGCCTCTATTGTTAGGTCTATTATCTACTGCTCAGAATGTCATTTACTTAACAGTTGCTACTATAGCTAGGTAGGCTGTCTGTTTCGGCAGTGACTCCGTTCTGCTGCCCTCTTCGCTCTGGGCTATTTGACCCAGGGCAAGAAAAAGGGGTGGGGGGGGGGGGGAGGGTGTTCCCTTGGGTCACCTGTTTTACTATGAAAACAAGGGGATACCTCCTCCGGAGTTAGTAATTCTGAGCTGTTATTGGGATGGTTGTTTAGTGAGAAGTTTATGTTTTAAAAAATTCATTCAAGTCTTAGTTTTTAAAGTATAGCTTTTGAATATAGCACGTGTCAACGGACATGATTATGCAATCCTCAGACACTTTTAAGGAGTATAAGAGTCTCTATTCTCTAGACTTACTTTATTTATTGGCTTACTTTAAAAATTATTAGTATAAGGATTATATTGGATATTAATAGAGTACATGGATGTATGATGCTCAATTTTGGAAGGTGTTGTATCTTTCTAATTTATCATAAATAAGAAAGATACATGTAAGGCCTTTTACTTCTTTTTCCCTAGAGGGGATGACTCTATTTTATATTATTGAGCGTATTCCATCTTGCTCTATGTCCTTGGCCCTCCAGCCGTTTTACTATTCAGCTGTGTCTGGGTCATTGGTACAGTATAAAAATGTTAAAAAATTTATAGTAATTTCTATATTTTTTATACTTACCAATGACCCAGACGGGGATGGCCCTCCCAGGAGTTGGGAACTCTTGCCTCCCCGCTGAGTACATAGCGCTTACCAGGCACTGGATATTAGAATGATTAATGGCGCCAATTTCGGAACGTCCTTGACACTGCGCATGCGCTGTAGAGGTGAAGTGTGGAGGGCCATTCAGGACATGTTTTCTTTGGTTTTAGATGCAAATTTTGGGGATTGGGGGGCAAAATTTGTGTTTGGCCCTATATTTTAAGAGTTAGCACCAGCTATGTCTGGGTCATTGGTAAGTATAAAAAATATAGAAATTACTATAAATTTTTTAACTTTCTGAACCAATGGTCCAATTTGAACGAAATTCGGTATGTGGTATTATTGGGTCATAAGTATTTGACTCGTGCAAAAAAAAGAATTTCCTGCCTCCCCACGGGTACCCCAGGAGCTAAAAATAGAAATATTTTCAAACACCCATATTTCCCAAGCCACACGGAACAGAGACCTGTTATTTGGTATAAAGTATCCTTAGGACGAGAAGAATTGAATGTTAAAAAAAAAATTGCCATCGGTAATGTTAGGGTGTTCTGTAGAGGACATCGAAGAAATGCTGAGTCAGCATATTTGCAAAAAATTTAAAAAAAATCTTTTCTCCAGAACCAATGGTCAGAATCTTTTGATATTCAGTATACAGCATCCATAGGGGAGTCAGATGCAAGTTTGTTTAAATAAAGCCCATTGGTTCATATGTGGGCTCCATACAGGAACCCGAATTTTTAACTTAGGGCAATATGGGGAATATTCTTTAAAAATCTTCTTCTTCAGAACCACCAATCAGAATCTTTTAATATTTGTTATGCATCATTGTTATGAGGGGAAGATTCAAGATTGTTCAAACCAAGTCCCTATGTTAATATTTGGGCTTCCTGTGGAAGCCCAAATTTTAACTTAGTTCAATACGGGGGATAATTTTAAAAAATCAATCATCTTCAGATCCACTAGTCAGAATGCTTTCATATTTGGTATACAACATTTCTAGGGGGGTCAGATTCAAATGTATTCAAATTGGGTCCCTAGGTTTATATTTGGGCTCTCTATGGTAGCCCAAATTTTTAACATTGTACAATATGAGGTAAGGGTTCCACGTTTAGACAAAATTGTAAATGTTTAAACGACTGTCTATAAACGAAACGAAAACGTTTACACGTACTAGCAATGCAAGTACATGTAGTTAATATTTGATAGAAGTGTGTAATAATACACAGTAAGTTCATCATATCTTTGCGTACAGGGCATACAATCTATGTTATTGAGACAGCCGATTTACAGTTCGTTCGAAAACGATGTAGACGAACGATCACAGCATGCAGATGCTGATGGCAAAGTCGCTTGGTCTATGGGGGGGGGGGGGGGCATCTGGGGGATTCTCCCCCAGGTAAATTTTGAAATTTATGGGGGTCTCGGAGCTCATTCTGGTGGGTTCGGGGTGAAACAGTAATGTTGGAGCGAGTTGCCATGGCACACAATAGTGACAATACCGGACTTGAGAGTGGAATGCAATGTCGCAAAAATAAACAAAGTCTACAAACCATGCAGGAGAATCCAAATTTTCAAACACCGCAAGTGCCAGTCTCTCTGTCAAGCTCCATAAATCGATCCTAAGATCATCCCATGTGTGAATAATAAATTAATAATCCATGTCAGGTGAACGAAATCGAGAACAATTGTGTATCACTTTGGGAATATACATGTAAATCCGAATAAACTAAAACATCCCACACATGTTTCGAAGGAAACACCAAAGATAAGCACGTGCCATGCGGCTCATGTGACTGTGTCACATATGATATCACATGATTTGAAGATGATTTCGTTCGGTTACTGAGGCTGCGGCGCCAGTCGGAACCAGTACACAGTTTTTCTGAAGCATTACCAAAATATTGCATTGCAAAGTTGGAATTTTTTGTTTTTGTTTCTTTGACTTTCTGCATTAGTCTGCAATTTTGAAATTACTCTATTAAAACTTCATTCCGTGTACACGTTTACCAGAACTGTAAACGTTTAATGCCCATAAATGAAACGCTCACGTTTACATGTGTAAACGTGGAAGCCTTAATATGAGGAAATTTCTTCAAAAATCTTCTTCAGATCCACCAGTCGGAATGCTTTCATATTTGGTATACATCTCTAGGGGGATCAGATTCACGTTTGCTCAATTTGAGTGCCTGGATTAATATTTGGACTCCATATGTGAACCTGAAATTTAACTTAATACAATATGAGGGAATTTCTTTAGAAATAATCTGCAGATTCACCTGTCAGAATCCTTTCATATTTGGTTTACAACATCTCTAGGGGAGTCAAATTCAAGTTTGTTCAAATTGGTTCCCTGGGTTAATATATGGGCTCAGTATGGTAGCCCGAATTTTAACTTAGTGTAATATGAGGAAATTTCTTTAGAAATCTTCTTCTTCAGATCCACTAGTCAGAATGCTTTCATACTTGGTATACAACATCTCTGGCTGGGGGGAGGGGGGGGGGGAGGGGGGGGGAGGGTCAGATTCAAGTTTGTTCAAATCAGGTCTGTAGGTTAATATAGTTAATATTTTGGCTCGCTGTGGTCAGAATGCTTTCATATTTGGTATACAACATCTCTAGGGAGGTCAGATTCAACTTTGTTCAAATTGAGAGCCTGGGTTAATATTTGGGCTCCATACGGAAGCCAGAATTGGCCATGTAGCTGAAGAATTAGAAATTTTGTATTTAGTACCCTCTATAGGTGTGTAACTAAAATTAATCCACATAGGTTGTTTCAAGGGGCTTCATAGGGGATCTCCACATTTTACATTATGATCAACTGAAGAAAAAGCATGATGCTCGGGACTATTTTTGTCACTCCTGAGGGGCTCAAGGATTGACATTGTATATATGGAGATGGATTGCTTAATGTAGACTCATTCTTGGGCTCTGTTTCTATCATGTTCTGTTCAAGGTGAGCGCTTCAGGCCCCATGGGGTCTCTTTTTGATTTTTGATTTGGCCCTGTGGGGCACCTGTAGTATCACTTTTGTCGTTAAAGAATCGTTTTGTGGCAAAATACTCCCAGGGGTTTTAACTGGTAGAGTGCTGAATTATTTTTGGCCATCAAATCTTGTACACATGACTGCCTTGTTACAATTTATGGGAGAGTGCCTATGGGCCCAAGGCAATCCCTTATAGACTAAATAATATCACTTCAATGATAATAAAAAGCACATGCACTGAATATGAGCCTTCAAGCTGTGGTACCTCCACTTCAGAATAAAGACCAAATATGGGCTTCCAGCACTCTACCAGTTAATACGAAATGTTGAAAGTGTGTTAATATGTTCCTTTAGGGTCTCTAGGTGTTCATAAAGGTTTTGAATTTTTGATTCGGCCCTGTGAGCTCCTGTATCGCCACTTTTGTCGTTAGAGAATTGGTTTGTAGAGCAAGCCTCCTAGAGGTTTTAATTAGAAACATTGAAAGTGTGTTAATATGTTCTAGTAGCGTCTCTAGATGTTGATAAAGGTTTTGGATTTTTGATTTGCCCACATGGGGCCTGTAGCGCCACTTTTGTTGTTAGAGAATTGGTTTGTTGTGAAAGGCTCCAAGGGGTTTTAAATTGAAACATTGAAAGTGTGTTCATATGTTCCAGTAGGGTCTCTAGATGTGCATGAAAGTTTCAGATTTTTTGTTTTGATTCGGCCCCATGTGCACCCGTAGCGCCACTTATGTCATTCGAGAATCAGTTTCGGGTGGAAGGCATCTAGGGGTTTCAATTCAAAACATTGAAAGTGTGTTAATATGTTCCAGTTGGGTATCTAGATGTATAAAGGTTTTAGGATTTTTGATTTGGCCCAGTGGAGCACCTGTAGCATCATTTTTGTCGTTAAAGAATCGGTTTGTGGTGAAAGGCTTCTAGGGGTTTTAATTGGAAATGTTGAAAATGTGTTAATATGCTCCCGTAGGGTCTCTAGATGTTCATAAAGGTTTGGGATTTTTGATTCGGCCCAGTGGGGCACCTGT
Organism: Pictodentalium vernedei; assembly: GCA_031216915.1. Lineage (NCBI taxonomy): Eukaryota > Metazoa > Mollusca > Scaphopoda > Dentaliida > Dentaliidae > Pictodentalium > Pictodentalium vernedei. Next base: position 206,850,612 of record CM062290.1, read on the forward strand.
AGTGCCACTTTTGTCGTTAGAGAATCAGTTTCTTGCGAAAGGCTCCAAGGGATTTTAATTCGAAACATTGAAAGTGTGTTCATACGTTCCAGTGGGATGTCTAGATGTGCATAAAGGTATTGGATTTTTAATTCAATCCCATGTGTCTGTTGTGCCGCTTTTGTCATTGGAGAATCTGTTTCCATGAAAGCTCTGCTCCTGGGGGTTTTAATTCGTAAAACTGAAGTTTGTTTGTTTGTCGGTGGTTAACGTCACATATTTATGCACCATGGCTAATCGTGACACAACATGGAGATGAAGTCAAGTTTAGTCAATCGTTGATCAACATGTTGCCCATTTTAGAGGACTTTCACCCCAAGCATTGGTGACTGGGTCCTATTTTACTAGTAAAGCGGAACTGGTTTACCACAGTAAACAAGTGCTGCTTACTTCCCGGGGTTCCCACGGGGAGTAAAACTGAAGTGTGTTGATATGTTCAGGTAGGCTCTCTAGATGTGCATAAAGGTTTCAGATTTTTGATTCGGACCTATGTGGTGCCTGTTGTGCCACTTTTGTCATTTGAGAATCAGGTTCCTAGGGGGTTTAGATCATAGCGCTTAAAATGTGTTCATATGTTCATGTAGGATCTCTAGATGTGCATAAAGATTTCAGATTTTTGATTCGGCACCATGTGGCACCCATAGCGACACATTTGTCATCAGGGAATCAGTTTCCTGCGAAAGGCCCCTGGGGGAGGGGGAGAGGGGAATTCAAAACACTGAAAATGTGTTCATATGTTCAGGTAGGGTCTGCAGATGTGCATAAAGGTTTCAAATTTTATATAATACCTTTTCATTTATGTGTGTCTCAAGCATTAACCAATAATCAAGAATGCAAATGCAGGGATATACTATAGTGTACTTTGCAGACAAATGACACCAGCTAGTTAATTTAGCTGTGGTGCTTTATGTAAGAATGTCTTGAACAAGTTCCAAGTTTGACTGCCACTATCATTTGATCAAAATTAAGAGAGCTATTGCCTGTTGTTCGATTTTTGATGTTCATGCTATAACGTAGAATGTAATCATCAGATTAGATTTCAATATCTTTTGGCATGCTGCTTTATATCGACATTGTCTTGGTCAAATTGGCTTAGTGGTTTGGCATTGGACTTCAGACCAAATGGTCCATGGTCTGATCCCCGCCAGGAGTAACTACATTGAGTTCTTGGGCAAGGCACTTCATCCTGATTGCCCGCATGTACTGTGTACCACCGCGTACAGCACGCCGATGATGCACTTTACTTCAACCAATGCCAACCCTACTTGTGCAGAGTAAGTATGTTAGGGAGTCTTAACAGTTACTTGTCATTTTTTGGTGGTTCTCTCCAAGTACTTAGGTTTTCTCCATCCATAAAACTCTGACATGAGGTGATCTTGGCTGTCAAAAGTGTTATTACACCCCAGTAGATAAATAAATAAATAAAACCATGGTGGTTTGTTGAAAATTGATGGTGTTATTGTCCCTTTTTTCTGTTTTTCATTGATTTTAACATTTTTTTTATAATTATGTGGTAATTTGAACAGTAATTATCAGATTTCAATAATGTTCAATTCATTACACTTTTACCTATGTCATAGTTCGAGTGGAGGTGGGGGGTTTGCAAATCTATATAGAACCTTTAAATTAACAATACACTGTATGAGGCTAGCTCTTTCAAAGCCTTGAGTAATAAATATTTTGGTTATTTCTACATATAAAAAACACCTATTAAATATCTTCCAATAGTTTCCCGGAGAATCAAAATTTTGAATAAAATCGGACAAATCCAGCAAATTTCAACCTCTCTGCCTCCCTCATCAAAGAAAAAAAACTGAGAGAAACCAGATTTTGTAAAAGACCTTCCAAAAGAAATCAGTGTTAACAGATGTAAATATTCTTATAACCACAGCTGGTAAACATGAAATTTGTGGAAAATGCACAAAATCTTTTTGTGCATCAAGTTGTATAACTATCAAGTATTTTCTTCTAAAATCGGTCATAGCAGCCTAATGGAAAACTGAATTGAATCAGAAAATCAGTGTCAGCGATTATGCACTGAACTTTTTTATCCAGATATATTTTGGACCCTCTCAGATGGCAAGCAGCTAAAAATATTCTGATCATAGTGTACCACTGTTATTCAAGTAAATTTGTCCAATAATTATCAGTTCTGTTGATGAGAATTTAACTAGAGTTTATTTTTCCTATGCACTGAAAGATAAAAACTTAGGGAATTTTAATTTGAAAAATGATGAATTAATTTTTCCTAGCTTTAATTTTCCAGACACACTTGTCGAAGGTTTACATATAAGGTTAATTTGGCTTGTTACTACTATTGCACAATTAATTTTCTTTGTGGTGTCAAAAGCTAATATGGGATTTTTTGCAGGTTTTACAAGCCAAATTAATGCAGGTTGGAAACAATATGCCATCTAGTCCAGATAGTAGTTCAGATAGCTCAACTGGTTCTCCACACAATACATACGATGGGCCAAATATTGAAGCAGAACACTCTTTACCTGGTGTGGTGAGTTTATATTATAGCTTTTGTTAAATAATGTTTTTAAAGTGGAATACTATCAACTGAATAATGCTCTTCCGTAACCCTGAAAATTTCAACTATTTTATTTTTCCTTAGCAATCTTGAGTTATCTGTGGTTATCAGTGTTTGGATAGTACCATTTTATTCATTGTTAAATGTCATTGTACATACTTCCAAATGTTATTTATTCACATTGTGAAAATTGGAAGGATGTAATTTACTGTTTATACACTTGAGGTCTTGACCTTCAGAAGATCAAGTCATGACAATACTTAATCATTTTTAGACATTCTCTTTTGCATACTAAGATGAACATAATAGTGCTGCGTATGTTGAGGCTGGAAGTATTGAATAATGGATATTGCAATAATAAACTTTAAAATCAGTATTCAGTTTAAAAATGAAGATACATATTCAGCTGTTACCCAATTCACACAAGTGTGATTCAGGTAAAGTTCTTCTGCATGTTTTCCCCCTTGAACAAAATCAGAAGGGGTATATTCGAATGGTGTTCGGCTGTCCATCTGTCAGTCCATCTATCAGTCAGTCTATCCATCACAATACTTTGTCCTCTCATCTCCTCCAACATTTTTCATTGGATTTTTATGAAACTTAGTTTGAAGTATCCGTATGAAGCACAGATGTGTATGTGGGTATGAAGTTTTTTAATTGACAAATTTTGCACATAGCCCTTGGTAATAGGTAAATTTACAGCAAAAATGCTTGTCCACTTTAACTCCTACATTTTTCACAGGATTTTTATGAAACTTGGTGTGAGGTATCCGAATAAAGTGTAGAAGTTTGTCTCCATGGAATTTTTGAATCGACACATTTTTCACAGTTATGACCCTTTGTAATAGATAAATTTACAGCAAAAATGCTTGTCCACTTCAGCTCCTACATATTTTTAGTCGAGATTTGACAAAGTCAAACTCGACTTATAGTTTGATGAAGTGACAGGCAGGCGGCGGGCGTAAACAATTGGTTTCCGGGCAATAACTTTAGGCCTAAAAAAATAAAAAATCTGTTTCTCAGGCCCTCCCGCATGGTACTTTTGGCTGCCGCATGCTTTCTTTTTATAACCAATTTAACTTAAAAAAAAATTAAAATTAAATGGTTTATGTCGGATAGTTTACCCAAGTTAAAAAAATTGATGAATTTGTCCCTTGAGTGCAAGAAGGCTTTGCAATGCTTTAGCATTGCAAAGCCTTCTTGCTCTCAAGGGATGAAATACACCACCACCCATGCTATTCTGTAGATTATGAGGCCTACAACTTGAACCAAGGACATGAATTTTTGATGGCAAAGAAGTAATTACTGAAATAAAAAATAAAATAAAAAACCGCTCGACCGCATGCAGTTTCACAAATAATGGCCTGAGAAACAGAAGATCTACTTTGTGTGGCCTTAGTTCTATTTGATGCACCTTTACCAAAATTATACCTGAGGTTACCATATAGGAAAGGAAGACACCTATCGATTTTAGAGTCTCGTGCCCCAAGGACACGATCACTGTTACTATAAATAGAATATTTTGTGACAAATTGGTTTCCGGGCAATAACTTTAGTTCTATGTGACGCACCTTTATCAAACTTATACCAGTGGTTACCCTATAAGAAGGGAAGACACCTATTGATTTCGGAGTCTGAGACTCCAAGGTCAAAGTCACTGTTACTATAAATAGAATATTTTGTGACAAATTGGTTTCCGGGCAATAACTTGAGTTCTATTCCGTGCATCTTCCCCAAACTTATACCACAGGTTACCCTATAGGAAGGGAAGACACCTATCGATTTCGGAGTCTGGGGCCCCAAGGTCAAGGTCACTGTTACTATCAATAGAATATTTTGTGACAAATTGGTTTCCAGGCAATAACTTTAGTTCTATTTGACGCACCTTTACCAAACTTATACCAGAGGTTACCTTATAGGAAGGGAAGACACCTGTTGATTTTGGAGTCTGGGATTGCAAGGTCAAGGTCACTGTTACTATAAATAGAATATTTTGTGACAAATTGGTTTCTGGGCAATAACATTAGTTCTATTCCGTTTATCTTCACCAAACTTATACCACAGGTTACCCTATAGGAAGGGAAGACACCTATTGCTTTTGGAGTCTGGGGCCCCAAAGTCAAGGTCACTGTTACTATCAATAGAATATTTTGTGACAAATTGCTTTCCGGGCAATAACTTTAGTTCTATTTGACGAACCTTTACCAAACTTACACCAGAGGTTACCCTATAGGAAAGGAAGACACCTATCGATTTCAGAGTCTCAAGCCCCAAGGTCAAGGTCACTGTTGCTACAAATAGCTTATTTCTTCAGAATTTAGTGTCAAAACTCGACTTCTGGATCTGTGATCCTCTTGCTGGATTTTTATACTGTATACCAATGGCCCAGACTAGCTGGTGCTAATTCAAAAATATCTACGGCCAAACACAAATTTTGCCCCCCAATCCTCCAAATTTGCATGCAAAACCGAAAATTAGAAGTCCTATCTGGCCCTCCATACATTTACCCTCCGCGCATGCGCAGATGCCAGGAAGTCACCGGAACTGGCGCCAATATCATTTCTTTGTTTGGCCCTTTAGTCAGATAATAACAAACTGACTTCTGTGCTTTTAAATCACAGTTTTAATGATGCCAGACACAAATCAATGGTTGTTTTGGTGGATCCAAGGACACAACTGGAAGAAATGGTGGTTTAAAATGTTCAGGGCTGTAATTTTATAATATTTATAAAAATTAGTTCATGTTCCCTAATTTCGGGACATGGGCCTGACGTCATCATTGATTGATAATGATCTGTCCACTGTTTGTTTAGTATTCCTTCCCCACCTTCCCTTGATCCCCCCCCCCCCCCCCCCCCCCCCCCCCCCCAGTTAAGCTCCCAAGCTTTTTGGCTTGTTTTATTGAAATTTTTTTATAAAATTCCTTGGGAGTTTAACGTATTATACAGAAGATTATTCTGTACATCCCCAGGGTTTCGTCTTCACCCTTGGGGTGTTTGGACGTTTTGGTCATGCATCATACATCCGGTGTATCGTTTTTTCTTCTGATGAAGATCTTGCTTTACATCGGATAGTCTTGTTTCTGTTACTGACTTCGGGCCGTATTGCCTAGGGATTTGTTTTCATTTTTTTTGTTTACATTGACAATGCTCTAGGTAGTTTCCTATTATTTTTAGGAATGACGGTTGTAAGTAACATTAAATATTTTGATAGTGTGGTAGTTTATTTTATAGCATATTTTTATAATTTTGCCACACTTGGGCTTTTTTGGGCTCATTGTTCCCTGTGGGAATGTGGGCTCTTATATAAGAAAAAAATTTTTTTTTTATTTTTTGAAGGAATTTTTCTTTTGGCTGTATTATTTCATTGATTGTATTTTAATGTTAGCTTATATTTATGTAGATTTGGTAGTAGTACAGTTGACATGTATTAGACTTTAGGTAATAATTTTTATCTAATAGTAGGGCAAATAAGAGGAAGCCTTTCCTCTATTTACATGCTGGCGTCTGCGCATGCTCGGAGGGTAAATGTATGGAGGGGCCAGATAGGTCTTCTAATTTTTGGTTTTGCATGCAAATTTGGAGGATTGGGGGGCAAAAATTGTGTTTGGCCCTAGAAATTTTTGAGTTAGCACCAGCTAGTCTGGGCCATTGGTAAGTATAAAAAATATATAAATTACTTTAAATTTTTTCATTTTTCACAGGATGCTTATGAAGCTTGTTGTGAAGTATCAGTATGAAGTGTAGATGTGTATGTGGACATAAATAATTTATTTGCCAAATTTTGTGCAGTCACAGCACTTAGTAATTGGTAAATTTACAGCAAAGATACTTGTCTCCTCCTACATTTTATAGGTTTTTCATGAAACGTGGTGTGAAGTATCATTATGAAGTGTAGATAAGCATGTGGCCAAGAATTTTTTATTCAACAGCTTTTGCGCCAGTTACAGCCATTGGTGATAGGTAAATTTACTGCCCAGCTCTTCCTGCATTTTTTATTGGATTTTGATTTATCCCCTACTGACAAAGTAGGGAAGGGGATATTGAAATGGTGTTGGTCAATCCATCACAAAACTTAGTGTGAAGTATCTGTGCGAATTTGATGTGCATGTAGGCAGGAATTTTTGATTCAACAAATTTTGTGCAGTTGCTGCCTTTGGTACTTGATAACTCACCAGGACAAATGCTTGTTTTTGAGAAATTTTGATCACAGATGTTTGGCTAACTCCTACATTACTTGGTTGGCTTTTACAAATTCAAAATTACAGTGTAAATTCACAAATGCTCATTTTATGCATGTTATAGTCAGAAAAGTGAATGGGGGATATTGAAGTCAGACCATCTCGTTGATTATGTTTTGATAATTTATATGGAAAAGAATTTTTTGGGGTACAACCCCAGTCTTAGATTCCACATATAAATATATTCTATAATCACTTTCAAAGTGAAAATTAACTTGATTACTACTTTTATATGACATTAATGGACTGATATTGACGTTCAGGCCTTAACATTTGTCCTAATTTACAAGAATCTTTTTTTGCTACATAAATCAATTTTCAGTTTTTAAATAATTTAGAATCTGAGCGTGTTTGTCAGTGCAACCAGTAATTTATTCCACAGTAAAAAAAAAAACAGCAGTATATGTATATATTACTAGACATTAACCCTTTTGATCCTAGTTGCGTGTTTAGTGAGTTTTATTATCTTACATGTAGAACATGTTTCAACATGCAGTCTTGCTGGTGGAAGTTACAGTACTTTGACAGTGGCCTCTACTGAATTCTTGGCTCTCTGTATGGGCAGTTGGGACTTCAATGGACGCCAATGCTAAGTCTAGGTGTTGTTTCCCAAAAATGAGGAAGCAAAAAGTACGAGTTCTCCAGACCTTTGAGGATACTTTCAAAGTCCATGACAATAGTCAAATGAATATTTTGGGAGAATCAGTGTTGAGTCTCATTGTTTTCCTTGCTAGAATCTCACATGAATTTTAAGCCTGTGACATTTGAGAGATTGTAATATATTGTTAACTTCATCTTATTTCTTTTCAGCTGATGTCAACAAAGAGTGCCTATGCGCAATTCCTTTTCCAGCTTTCAGAGCTTGGATCTCAGTTGCAAGTTCCAAAACTTCGTGATGTTTCACGTGCTGTCTTAAAGCTTATGCCAGCAGGTATTATTTTATCTTATTATACAGTCAAAAATATAACATCACACTCCAAACACTAATGGATAATTGGATAGAAAGCAGTGGTCCACTGAGCTAGACTGATGATTTTGAACTGGAATAATAGTAAAAGTTGAGCTTGACACTTACCAGGTTATTATAACCCCACTCTAAAACAGTGAGTGATGGGTTTCAATGAAATATAGTATGAGGGATCCTTGTGACAAGGCACACCGGCACATGTTATAAAAATGTTGCCCGCATATTTTTAACCAGAGTTAAGGCCCTTACTTGGTCAATTTTTCCTGATTTCTTGAACCATACTCTGTTAGCTTAACTTGGCAAAGTCAAGATAAGCTATTGCCATCACGCGTGCGGAAGTCTGTGAGTCTGTTCACATTTTCCTCTAGTACAGGCTACACCCCGTAGTTCTTGTCCGATCGTCACGAAATTTCATATGCAATTTGGGGGTCATGTCTAGCTGAGAATGTCCCCTATTGGTCGCGATCGGTCAACCATGATGGCTGCCTGAGCCCCAAACCCGAAAACCTTTAGCACAGTTTACAGATTGTATTTATGAAGGGATTTCATTGTAACTTGGTAGGATGCCTCTGTATAATATCTAGATGAGAACGTCTTCTTTTGGTCATGATCTGTCAACTGTGACAGCTGCCCAAGCCTGAAACCCAAAAACTTTTAGCACAGTCCGCAGGTCAAATTTAATATGGAAGGATATCATTGTAACTTGGTAGGATGACTCTGTATGATGTCTGGATGAGAACTTCCCCATTTGGTCGTGATCTGTCAACCGTGATGACTGCCCGAGCCCAAAACCCAAAAACCTTTAGCAGTCTACAGGTCGTACTTATGGAGGGATTTCATTGTAACTTGATAGGTTGACTTCATATAATGTCTAGATGAGAACGCCCCTTTTGGTCGCAATCATTCAGTCGTGACAGCTGCCCAAGCCCAAAACCCAAAAACCTTTAGCACAGTCTATAGGTAATATTTACGGAGGGATTTCATTGTAACTTGGTATGTTGACTCCATATAATGTCTAGATGGTAACGTCCCCTTCTGGTCATGATTGGTCCACTGTGACGGCTACAGGGGCCCGAAGCCCAAAAACCATTAGCACAGTCTGCAGGTCATATTTATGAAGGGATTTCATTGTAACTTGATAGGATGACTCCAGGTAATGTCTAGATGATCCCCTTTTGGTCACAATCATTCAGCCGTGACGGCTGCCCAAGCCCAAAACCCGAAAACCTTTAGCACAGTCTATAGGTCATATTTATTGAGGGATTTCATTGTAACATGGTATGTTGACTCCATATAATGTCTAGATGGTAACGTCCCCTTTTGGTCGTGATTGGTCAACTGTGACGGCTACAGGGGCCTAAAGCCTGAAAACCATTAGCACAGTCCACAGGTCATATTTATGTAGGGATTTCATTGTAACTTGGTAGGATGACTCCAGATAATGCCCAGATGAGAACGTCACCTTTTGGTCGTGATCATTCAACCATGATGGCTGGCCGAGCCCAAAAAACTTTAGCACAGACTACAGGTCATATTTATGAAGGGATTTCATTGTAACTTGGTAGGATGACTCAGAATATTGTCTAGATGAGGACATCCCCTTTTGGTTGCGATCGGTCACACAGGCTCGAAGCCCAAAAAACTTTAGCACAGTCTACAAGCCGTCTTTATGAAGAGATTTCTTTGTAACTTGATAGGATGACTCATTTTGGAATAATTTTGTTGTAACTTGGTAACTTTTGTTGACATACATTAACTGTGAGGGCCACAATGGATTAACTGTGAGGGCCACATTAACCCACCCCTCAATTCTTTAGTACAGTCTACACCTCATATTGTTTTTATTGAAAACATAGCATTCAGGGAACAGAAATTAACATATTCCCAATTATCACAATTCTTGTATTTCCTAATCGTTAGACATTGAACATTATCCTTTTCATCAAACACAACACACAGACAGGTTAAGCTACAGTGTCATTGACACTTTCATTTTTAATTCAATGGTGCTTCATCGGGCCAGCACTGCAGTGGGGGTATAATTGCTTTCAGCAATTGCTCTTGGTTTTTGGAAATCCAAATATGTATATCCATAATTATTCTTGAATAATAAATTGGAGAGTGTCTGCAATATTTGGGCTTATTCCATGAGGTGCAGTATTCGCCATCATTTATCGTCAGTTCATTTTTATCTACTACAACCAATGGCCAAGACTTAGCTGGTGCAAACTCAATATTATCAAAGGCCAAACACAAATTTTGAACCCCCCAACCTCAAAAATTTGCATACAGTACCGAAAATTAAAAGTCCTATTTGCCCTCCATACTTTTACTACTTGCGCATGCGCAGTACTCAGGAAGAGACCGGAATTGACGCAAACATTTCTTTGTTTGGCCCTGAAGTCAGTAACAATGTTCTGACTTCTGTGCTTTAAAATTTCCTTTTTTTTAGATCACCTGACAGCAAGTCAATGTGCGCTATTGCCATCACTCGGCGTCCGGCGTCCGTTAACTTTTGCAAACTTGGCTTTTTCACAGCCATTCACCCAAATTCAAACATAATGCACAAACCATCCCTGGAGTATACCCTTTCTATTTTGTTCAAATGAAGCGGCTGCCTTCTTCGGGCACTGGGTTTATGCCCCAAAAGCATAAAAACCTTTAAAAATCTTCTTCTCATGAACCACCAGAGGGAATGCCCTGATATTTGGTATTGAACATCCTTTGGTGCAGAAGATTACAGTTTGTTCAAGGAAAGTTGATAGGTCAATATCTGGGCTCTCTGTGGGGGCATATCCATTTTGGGCTCCGCCCAAAATTTCTGTTTCAAGAACCGGTGGGCCAACTTCAACCAAATTTGGCATGTAGTTTAAGAGGGTCCTACGTAATTGATTGATGCCTAAAAAAAAAAAATTCACAGTCCTGTGACAACTCCAGGGGCTAAAAACAGAAAAAAATTTAGAGCCCATATATCCCAAACCACAAGGAACATAGAACTGTTATTTGGTATGAATCATCCTTAGGACCGGAAGAAGGGATTGGTTAAAAAAAAAAGGGTGCCCGGTAGAGGGCATTGAAAAAATGATGAGTCAGCATTTTTGCAGTAGTTTGTCCTGGAGGATTTTTCATTCTCTGAGGAGTACTTTGATTGACATATTGTTCTTAAAATAACAAACCTTCTGTTATGAACATTGTTATCTTGTTATTTTAATCTGAAAATTCTGTGGACTTTTGTTCGTTTTATTTTATGTTGAATGAACCATTTCAATGCTGGAAAACATTTTATAACTGTATGCATGTCTTTAATTTAACCCTCTCAAGACTGCAGTGTGGGTTCCAAAGATTTTATTGATGCCATGAACAAACAAAACCCTTTCAATACTGTAGATGTATTTTTCTGGTTCCTTGGAAAAAAATTGATCTGATTCCTGTATTATTTTTAGCTCACCTACATCTGTAGTGGTAAACCAGTTCCGCTTTACTAGTAAAATAGGACCCAGTCACCAATGCTTGGGGTGAAAGTCCTCTAAAATGGGCAACATGTTGATCAACGATTGACTAAACTTGACTTCATCTCCATGTTTTGTCACGATTAGCCATGGTGCATAAATATGTGACGTTAACCACCAACAAACAAACAAACCTGCATCTGTAAGATGTGGTGAGCTATTGTGATAACCTCGGGCGTCAGCGTCGACGTCCGGTGTGTCCAATATTGTAAGATTAAATGTTAAGGTGAATTTCTCAAACATCAGTGTGCTCAGGCCTTTGATATTGCATATGTAGGTTGTAGGGGACTATCAGAACAGTATTTAACCCCGAAACTACGACTTTTTTCCAAATTTCACCTAAAATTTTCTGCCAAAAGTTGTAAGAATTTGCATTTAGGTGTTGTAAGAATTTGTGTTAAAGTCAGCTTTTGTGCAGATTGTGCTGGTTTAACTTCTCATTACTGTTGATTTTTATATTTCAATAACAACTGTAGGTATTAACCCTACTGTATGCAGAAATTTAACAAAAATTATCTTTTTTTTTCACTCAAAATTTTCATGTTTTTCTCGGACTTAGTAGTAAATTTTAAGTTGTAAAACTTTGTAAACTTTGTGTTTAGGTGAGTTGTGTTTCTATGTGTCTTTCCAAGCGGTTAATATTCTACACTTGGGTTACTGAACTCCATTGCAGTAATATTTAACCCTCATTACATGCATATTTGAGGAATTTGAGGCTGATTTTCTGCCAAAACTTGTAAGAATTAGCGTTCAGGTGTTATAAGAATTTGCGTTAAAGTCAGCTTTTGTGCAGATTGTGGTGCTTTAACTTCTCATTACTCTTGATTTTCATATTTCAATAACAACTGTAGGTATTAACCCAACTGTATGCAGAAATTTAATGGAAATTTTCTGTTTTTTCAGTCAAAATTTTCATGTTTTTCTCAGACTTAGTAAATTTTAAGTTCTAAAAGTTTGTGTCAAGGTGAGGTGTTAAGGTGAGTTCTCAAAGATCAGTGGGCTCAGGCCTTTGATATTGCATATGTAGGTTGTAAGGGACTATCAGAACAGTATTTAACCCTGATATTATGACCTTTTTCCAAATTTCACCTAAAATTTTCTGCCAAAAGTTGTTGTAAGAATTTGCGTTTAGGTGTTGTGAGAATTTGCGTTAAAGTCAGCCTTTGGTCAGATTGTGCTGCTTTAACTTCTCATTACTGTTGATTTTCATATTTCAATGACAACTGTAGGTATTAACCCTACTGTATGCAGAAATTTAACGGAAATTTTCTTTTTTTTCACTCAAAATTTTCATGTTTTTCTCGGACTTAGTAAATTTTAAGTTGCAAAACTTTGTAAACTTTGTGTTTAGGTGAGTTGTGTTTCTATGTGTCTTTCCAGGCGATTAATATTCTGCACTTGGATTACTGAACTCCATTGCAGTAATATTTAACCCTCATTACATGCATATTTGAGGAATTTGAGGCTGATTTTCTGCCAAAACTTGTTGTAAGAATTAGTGTTTACGTGTTGTAAGAATTTGCGTTAAAGTCAGCTTTTGTGCAGATTGTGGTGCCTTCACCTCTCATTACTGTTTATTTTCTCATTTCAATAACAACTGTAGGTATTAACCCTACTGTATGCAGAAATTTAACTGATTTCTTTTCTTTTTTTCAGTCACAATGTTCACGTTTTTGTCTGACTTACTCAATTTTAAGTTCTAAAAGTTTGTGTTAAGGTGAGGTGTTAAGGTGAGTTCTGTTTCTATGTGTCTTTCCAGGTAATTGATATTGTACGCATGGGTTACTGAACTACATTGTGGTAACATTGCGCCCTTATTACATGCATATTTGAGGAATTTGAGGGGGATTTTTGGGACTTATATTCACTTTCTTTAAAAAAAAAATTTTTTAACTTTTTTTTTCTTTCTATTTAATACTTTCTCATACTTGTTACTAGTAACATTAAGGCTTATTTTAGTTGTTGATGTGATGTATTTTTGTTGGGACTTATAGTCACTTTCTTGAACGAATGTTTTTCCGCAACTCCTCTTTAACCAATGAATGTACTTCGATTTCAATTTCAGTGATTTATGAAAGCCTTTCCTAATTCTTATTTATGATTTAATATCTGGCCTCACGATTCATATTCTTAATCATAAACATTTCTAAAAGAAAAAAAATGCTTTTATATCCAATGATTCTATGTTGAATTGATATATAATAAATGCAGAAATATAGACTTTCCAAAGCCATCACATAAACCACATTAATCATTTGATGCCTAGTTAATGATTTATATTAACTAAATATTAGGCATGTTACATTGGAACGACATTATCAAGCGCGAATGTAGGTGAGCGTTGGGATGTAACATCCCTCTTGTTGAGACATATGCCTGACGTCATCATTCTTGCTAATGATTAATCAGCTGTTTGTCAAAGTGTTCCTTCCCTATCCTTCCATGAACCCCTCCTGTTGGGGGCATGGTGGCTCAGTTGGTAGAGGTGCAGGCTGCAAGCCGAGAGGTCCTCGGTTCGAATCCCACCTGCGGCAACCGCGTTGTGTCCTTGGGCAAGACACTTCACCCCGATTGCCTACATGGGGGCATGATGACGCTGTGTACTGAGGCGTACTGCACGTCGATGGTGCGCATGTCTTCAACCAATCTAACCCTGCCTGTGCTGCGGTGCAGAGTTCAGAGTTACGATGTTGGGGAGCTGACAGCTGCTCGTCGTTGCTCGGTGGTTCTCTCCGGGTACTCCGGCTTCCTCCACCCGTAAAACTGTCACGGTCACGATTAGCCATTGTGCATAAGTATGTGACCTTAAAACACCAATAAATAAATAAATAAATAAATAAATAAATAAACCCCTCCTGTTAAACTCCTAAGCTTTTTAGCTATTTTTTATTGAAATTTTTTATTAAATTTCTTAGGAGTTTAACATGTCTTACAGAATGTTTATTGTTTATCCCCATGGTTACATCCTCCCCGTAGGGGTGTTGGATCGTTTTGATCTTGCATCTTCTATCCAATGTATCGTTTTTTCTTCGTATGAAGATCTAGCTTTTCATCTGGTAGCATTTAAATCGATTACTGACTTTGGGCCTTTTTGTGTGCTTTATGTCTTGTTTCCGGTTTTTAGCTCACCTACATCTGTAAGATGTGGTGAGCTATTGTGATAACCTCGGGCGTCAGCGTCGGCGTCCGGCGTGTCCAATATTGTAAGATTTAATGTTAAGGTTAATTTCTCGAACATCAGTGGGCTCAGGCCTTTGGTATTGCATATGTAGGTTGTATAGGACTATCAGAACAGTATTTAACCCTGATACTACGACTTTTTTCCAAATTTCACCTAAAATTTTCTGCCAAAACTTGTAAGAATTTGCGTTTACGTGTTGTAAGAATTTGTGTTAAAGTCAGCTTTTGTGCAGAATGTGCTGCTTTAACTTCTCATTACTGTTGATTTTCATATTTCAATAACAACTGTAGGTATTAACCCTACTGTATGCAGAAATTTAACGAAAATTTTCTTTTTTTTCACTCAAAATTTTCATGCTTTTCTCGGACTTAGTAAATTTTAAGTTGTAAAACTTTGTAAACTTTGTGTTTAGGTGAGTTGTGTTTCTATGTGTCTTTCCAAGCGATTAATATTCTACACTTGGGTTACTGAACTCCATTGCAGTAATATTTAACCCTCATTACATGCATATTTGAGGAATTTGAGACTGATTTTCTGCCAAAACTTGTAAGAATTAGCGTTTAGGTGTTGTAAGAATTTGCGTTAAAGTCAGCTTTTGTGCAGATCGTGGTGCTTTAACTTCTCATTACTGTTGATTTTCATATTTCAATAACAACTGTAAGTATTAACCCGACTGTATGCAGAAATTTAACGGAAATTTTCTTTTTTTTCAGTCAAAATTTTCATGTTTTTCTCGGACTTAGTAAATTTTAAGTTCTAAAAGTTTGTGTTAAGGTGAGGTATTAAGGTGAGTTCTCAAAGATCAGTGGGCTCAGGCCTTTGATATTTATTGCATATGTAGGTTGTAGGGGACTATCAGAACAGTATTTAACCCTGATACTACAACTTTGTTCCAAATTTCACCTAAAATTGTCTGCCAAAAGTTGTTGTAAGAATTTGCGTTTAGGTGTTGTAAGAATTTGTGTTAAAGTCAGCTTTTGTGCAGATTGTGCTGCTTTAACTTCTCATTACTGTTGATTTTCATATTTCAATAACAACTGTAGGTATTAACCCTAATGTATGCAGAAATTTAACGAAAATTTTCTTTTTTTTCACTCAAAATTTTCATGTTTTTCTCGGACTTAGTAAATTTTAAGTTGTAAAACTTTGTAAACTTTGTGTTTAGGTGAGTTGTGTTTCTGTGTGTCTTTCCAGGCGATTAATATTCTACACTTGGGTTACTGAACTCCATTGCAGTAATATTTAACCCTCATTACATGCATATTTGAGGAATGTGAGGCTGATTTTCTGCCAAAACTTGTTGTAAGAATTAGCGTTTAGGTGTTGTAAGAATTTGCGTTAAAGTCAGCTTTTGTGCAGATTGTGGTGCCTTCACCTCTCATTACTGTTTATTTTCTCATTTCAGTAACAACTGTAGGTATTAACCCTACTGTATGCAGAAATTTAACTGATTTCTTTTCTTTTTTTCAGTCACAATGTTCACGTTTTTGTCTGACTTACTCAATTTTAAGTTCTAAAAGTTTGTGTTAAGGTGAGGTGTTAAGGTGAGTTCTGTTTCTATGTGTCTTTCCAGGCAATTGATATTGTACGCATGGGTTACTAAACTACATTGCGGTAACATTGCACCCTTATTACATGCATATTTGAGGAATTTGAGGGGGATTTTTGGGACTTATATTCACTTTCTTTAAAAAAAAATTTTTTTAACTTTTTTTTTTTATTTAATACTTTCTCATACTTGTTACTAGTAACATTAAGGCTTATTTTAGTTGTTGATGTGATGTATTTTTGTTGGGACTTATAGTCACTTTCTTGAATGAATGTTTTTCCGCAACTCCTCTTTAACCAATGAATGTACTTCAATTACAATTTCAGTGATTTATGAAAGCCTTTCCTAATTCTTATTTATGATTTAATATCTGGCCTCACGATTCATATTCTTAATCATAAACATTTCTAAAAGAAAAAAATGCTTTTATATCCAATGATTCTATGTTGAATTGATATATAATAAATGCAGAAATATAGACTTTCCAAAGCCATCACATAAACCACATTAATCATTTGATGTCTAGTTAATGATTTATATTAACTAAATATTAGGCATGTTACATTGGAACGACATTATCAAGCGCGAATTAGGTGAGCGTTGGGATGTAACATCCCTCTTGTTTTCTTTGACATTGTTTACTTTGGCAACGTCCTCAAATATATGTAGTATTATTATTACTGTAGATTTACTGTAGAATACATTGATTATTATTCCGGTAGTGTAGCTCAAAAAATTAGGATTTTGTCCACGCTTAGGCTCTATTGGGATGCCCTTGGGCTCATGATGTTCCCTTTGGGAACTTAGGCATTTTCTCAAAAAATTTTCGAATTTTTTTTTTATTTTTTCAAATTTAATTTTGCTTGCCATTATTCATGTATCTTTATCATATATTTTGTTGTGGAGTTTGTAGGAGTGCTATCAACTTTGTCTTTTGATTGTAATATGAAAGCTCTAAATGCTAGGCGAGGAAGTCTTCCTCGGATTTACATGCTTGTTGCCTTGCCTGTAGTTGATGCACTCCTACAGATTCTTGTCCTACTTGTGTACATTGAGATGACAGATGTTGGAGATGGGTGTCGTGGTACATCATTGGTGGTGAAGTTCCTGTGCCGGAGCTCTCACTGCAAAAATAATTTGAGTTTTTCAGTTTTTTTATCAGAGGAACAAGAACATGGTGATGGTATTGTGACACCCATCTAAAGTGTCCTACCGTCGCGCTGTGATGCACAAACAGAGCTAGCTGCAAGGTGCTCATGATTATTAAGCAAGGGATAAGGCCTCTAGTTAGTGTTCTTAATCCCTTGCAAGCAGCTAGCTCGACCGGTGAAGCGGTTACTCCGTCCGTGGGAGCCGTGACACTGGGTAAGTCCGTTGCGGTCGAAGGAAGTGTAGATTTGTGTAGAGCGAGCACCTCAAAATCAAAAGTTCACCCAGCGATGTCGGGAGGAATAGGGAGGAAGTCAGCAAGTTTTTTTTGGGAGGCTTGGCGAGGTCTACAGTCACGGCTTCCTTCGCTACGTTAAAAGCACACACGACCGCATGCTAGCTACCCGACTTCGGATATCCAGCCAGCTGCACGAAGACGGAGCCAGTCTTTGCCTGTAAAGTCGACCCATCTGGTAGCTAGCGATCTGAGGCTTTGTTCATTGAGACATGCAGAGAAAAGATCTACGTCCGGATCTTCGTCCCAGGAGCAGTAAGCGGCATAATACGGAAGACCGCTGCTCCTCAAGCCTCTATTACGGACTTGCTGTTGCAGATTGCGCAGCTCATCACAGCAAGTGCAAGCGCAGCCTTCCGCATACTCTGGTGGTGAGCTGTCGGATGGTGCTAGGTCGCTCCAGTCAATTGTGCATGTAGAAGAAGCCAGAAGTTTCTCTAGTGGACGCTCTGCTAGATCTGGGGTCAGCTCACCGTTTGGAGAACCCTCTCCATCCTGTTAACGGTCGGGGTCAACTGTGTCCATTGTGAGAAACCATATTGAGTCGGAAATTGCATTGAAACGTTCCTTCCACACTGCAGCCAGGGCCGGCGGCAGTTATGGCTTCTACTTACATGGAAGCGCACAAAAGAGGATTAGCCTAGAAGTTTCTAAGCGGGATACTCGTCGAGATCAGGGGACAGATCGTGAGTGCAGAGCGTTTTTCTTCCCTTTAACAGTTGGGGACGACTGTTTTGTGTTGTAAGAAACTTCAATGAGGAGGAGCATCCGTCCTGTGTGACGAGTCTGGATACTTCTTCCGCACTTCAGCCGGGGTCGACTGAGGTTACGGCTTCCTCTTCTTCCATGGATATGCACAATAAGGGATAGATACCGACAAGTTTCTAACGAACGCTCGGAGCAGACCATGAACTGGAGATTCTTCTCCTTTCCGTCAGCAGTCGGGGTCAACTGTTTTTGGTTTGAGAAACTTGAGTGAGTTGGGATGCCCGTTCACGCTTGCGGTTCGGGATGCACCTTCCACACTGCAGTCGGATCCAGTTGCAGCTATGGCATCTTCCCCTGCTTCATTAATGAAGCATGTTGTCTGCAGACTAGCTATCTGACTTCGCATGTTCAGGTCGATAGCTTGTCGTTCGAGGCATTTTTATACGGGACATGTGATGAGGATCTGGTGCCAGATCTCCACCTTGTGAGCAGCTTATGGTAACAAATGGATTATCATTGCTCTGCTAGCCTCGGTCACGGACCGGCTGCCGCAGATTGCTCTCCGTATCGCAGCATTCCAGTAGTCGCTGGTACTACCGTTTAACAGACTCTGATGGTGAGCTGTCGGACGGTGCTGTGTTGGTCCAGTCATCCGTTCAGTCAGATGGAGTCGACCATATTTTCAGATGGAACATTTGGATGGTGAGAGGGCTTTGGAGTGTGAGTCTCCATCCCTCACAGAAGGGCACTTTAAGACTATGAAATTTTAGTTTTAAGCTCTTAGAATATTGTTCCTTCTGAATATAAGTCTGCATTTGCGAGGCAAAAAACAGCTTATCATACTGGGCGATGGAAAGACGAAGTTCTTTCATTCCCGGATCTATTGGCTCAGGTGTCGAGGGCTTTTGTCCCGATTAGTGATGCCTTTCTTGCCCTAGCAATAGTATAAGAAATGGTATGCTCTATTCTTTAGGAATAGAGGTTCCATAGTGCATAGTTAGGAGACAGCTGTCTTGTTTGGAATAGAGCTGTTGAGAGGGAATAAGTACGTCTTTTCCTTCTCGTTGTTGTATTCCTTGGCGTCAGGACATTTAGCACCATTGTGGAGGCCATAGTCCTTATGTATTGTTACAGCGATCTTTTCTTATACGTTAGCAGCTAGTGTTGTAAGTCTCCATTTAGTGAGCTTTCAAAGGCTGCAAATGACACAGATATGTCTTCACGCAGACGAAGACTCCTCACTGCTTAGTTACCTTGAGACTACTGTCTCTTTGGGAATTACAGCTGTTAGAATAGCGGCTCGTCATTCCCTGCCTTGCACAATGATGGTTGTAAGACTCCGTTTAGTGAGCTTTTAAGGTTGCAAGTTACACTGAGATTTATGTCTTCACGGAGATGAAGACTTCTAAGCTACGTTAGCTGGGCTCTGACCACTGTCTTTTGGGAATAAAACTGCTAAAGGACGAGTGCCTTTCGGTTTGTTTTCCTAGGTGTCATAGACTTGAGTCTTATTGTTTACACCATAGTAGCCTAGCTAGAATCATGAGCGATGTTTTTTCAGTAATTAATCAATGACATAACTGAAATTATTATCTCTTGAGACTGTTGTCTCTTTGGGAATTTAGGGATTGCACGACGATAGTTGTAAGTCTGTGTTCAGTGAGCTTTCAAGGTCGCAACTGACACCGGTTTTTCTGTCTTCACAGAGATGAAGACTTATTAAGCTATGGCTGACATTGTAAGTCTCCTTAGTGAGTAGTGCTGTGCGGTATACCAAATTTTAGGTACGGTTTCGGTATTATAGGGATACCGAAAACTGTACCAAAACCTGTACCGAAACCAAATTAAAATACCGCCTATTTCGGTATTTATATTTATATAAACTCATCAAGGTGGATCGTAAATCTAAAAGCCTGTGGTCCACATATTTTGATCGAATTGATATAAAAACGCACAAATGTGAACTTTGTAAGCAACATGTAGGCAGCAGTCACTGCGAATACGTCGGAAAAAGAAATAAAAAAGTGACGGCAGAAAAATGAAAAATGGCAAGTTGTTAACTTGGTACTTCAGTTTCTGGTGAAATACAGCTCAGTTCCAGTGTTTCCAACATTCTGGCTGATTCAATATACATGTATTTTCTAGAAATTACTGTACTATTTATTCACAGGGGATATTGGGGGTCTGTGGGTGGTTGACTGGTTGACATTTGGTTGAAATAATCCACTGGTTTTGAAAATTCAATACGTTGACAACTTGACAAAGAAACGTTAATACTGCCAGTGGTTATCGCATTTTGTCGATTTTTTTTTATAGCAATTCTTTCAATTCAGCGTTAATATTTTAAGTTGCAGATACTTTAAACAACTGATCAATCTGTTAAAATACACGCCCCCCCCCCTCCAAACTTTAACACCCAATCATCTGCTTTATATTCAGGGTTCCCGATTTTAAGTTGCAGATATTTTTAACAACTGATCAATCTGTTAAATACACGCCCCCAAACTTTAACACCCAATCATCTGCTTTATATTGAAGGTTCCCGCGGGCCTTGAAAAGCCTGGAAAAGTCTGGAATTTCAAAAATGAAATTCAAGGCCTTGAAAAGCCTTGATTTGGCTCCCTGGGCCTGGAAAAGCCTTGAAAAATTAAGCATTTGAGATGAATGAAATACCTCTGAGACGGTTCGAGTGGTTCAACTATGATAAGCCTGGAAAAACCTTGAATTTAACTTTCTATTAGCCTTGAAACTCCTTGAATTTGGGGTGTATATGGCCTGGAAAAGCCTGGAATTTCATGTCAGGTTAGGTGCAGGAACCCTGATATTCTTTCAAATAAATAATGTATGCTGCACACCAGCACACATGGGAAAGGCGTGATTGATCTTAATTTCAAGACATATTAAAAAACAATGTATGGAAGCCAACAGGCAACATCGGTTTTAGCATTATCAAAGTTCATTTGGTCGATCGAGGCACAGCAAGTGCTTTGAAAATGATTTGCTGTTATTAGTAAATAATCGATTTGTACATTTTTTCTTCATGAAAAATGAAAATTTACCCTAATTTGTGATGGAAAATCATGGATTCTCTGAAATTTTCAGAAATGTGTATGAGGCCAAGAACCAGAAGTGAAGTTAGTGAACACTGATAGAGTGATTCCACTCAAAATCCTCCATAATTGCAACTAGTTGAATGCCAAAAAACATGTTATTTTTTATGTTTTTCATTGATGAACCCAAACAATGAAAGGTGGATGACACCCTGTCATTGATGCACTGCATGATAGCACAATGTTTTCACAACTGGGATTATCATAGAGAGATTAATTACAGTTGAATTACTTCAATTTACTTGCATATTTGTGTAGATATTGGACACTGGATTCACTGGTAGTGGACATTAATCTTGTTGCCACTTTGAAAGATAGGGGGGTGGGGGGGAGGGGGCTTACCAAGAGTGTGACTACCAGTGAAAACTTACTGACAAGCCCTGAAGTTGAAGAGCATATATGTTTCTTCTACCCGATCCAATGGGGGTCAGGGAGGGCCATGGTACATGTACGAAGGACAGAGACGCCAACTGATTAAACAGCTTGGCAAGTTATTTAATGAATCACTTGATGCAATGTGATGATTCACAATGAATCGAATGATTCATTAAATAACTTGCTAGTAACTTGTCAAGTTCATGAGATGAAAGCGCTGAACCTGTTAAGTTACTATATGGTTGAATATTGGGAAATTGGGTCAGTTTGTGACTATTTTCAGTGTTCTATGCATATACCGAATACCATACCGAAACCGAGGTATTTACCCGAAAAATACCGATACTGAACCTGAAATTTCAATACCGCACAGCTCTATTAGTGAGCTTCTAAGGCCACAATTATCAGCCTTTTAATTGTCTTCAAGGACAGGAAGACCTTTAACTGCTTCAGCAAGGCTGAGTTCATTGTTCTATCGGACATTATACTGTTATGTTAGAGGAGGTTATTCTCTTCCTATCGGTATGGTTTGGTGTTAGTTATCTGAGGGGATAAGCCCCATTGATGATGCCATATTAACCTAGTGTGATTAATGAGCATTTCTTCAAACACCTATACTAAACTCCTCAGGAATATATTTCCTGATATCAGAGCGAATGTAAGATTTTCATCTAGGTTTTTATGATCGGGTGTCAGAACATTGTTTTCGTCTCCCTTTTCATTTCTATCCAATCTATTGCTGTGGATTATATTTCCACCTTAGAGATTGGATATTATGTCTATGTGGTGTATTATTTGTTCATCACGTCCCTCTCCATCCTCCTCAGTGGCATAATGGAGTTGGTCAGACGTGAAGGAACCCTGCGGTTTCTATACTATTTGGTAGCTAACACGAGGAATTCAAGTAATGCGGGTGAAGGAGGTTAGAGAGGAATTATTCGTCGAACAAAGGCTAACCCCCCACCACCCCCCACCTCCACGCCACTCCCCCCCCCCCCCCCCCCCACCCACCCACCCAATGTGTTGAGAGGCTATTACAGGGCGGGACTTAGTTTTTTTCCTGTAAGCTTTGAATGCATTCGAGGTTATATGCATGTCTTTCATGGCTTCTCGATTGGTGGCTGGATCGTGTTCAAACGGCTGCCCGAGCCTCAAACCTGAAAATCTTTAGCACAGTCTACAGGTCATATTTATGAAGGGATTTCATGGTAACTTGGTAGTATGACTCGTCTAATGTCTAGATGAGAACAGCCTCTGTTGGTCGCGATCATTCAGCCATGATGGCTGCCCGAGCCCAAAACCTAAAAACCTTTACCACAGGCTACAGGTCTCATTTATGAAGGGATTTCATTGTAACTTCATAAGATCACTCCAGATGATGTCCAGATGAGAATGTCCCCTTTGGTTGCGATCATTCATAATGATGGCTTCCCAAGCCTAAAACCCGAAAACCTTTAGCACAGTCTTCAGATCATATTTATGAAGGGATTTCATTGTAACTTGGTAGGTTGACTTCATGTAATGTCTAGATGAGAACAGCCCCTTTTGGACACCATTAGGCAACTGTGTTGGCTACAGGGGCCCAAAGCCCGAAAATCTTTAGCACAGTCTACAGGTGATATTTATGAAGGGATTTCATTGTACCTTGGTAGGATGACTCTAAATAATGTCTAGATGAGAACGTCTCCTTTTGGTCACGATCATTCAGCCTTGATGGCTGCCCGAACCCAAAACCCCAAAACCTTTAGCATAGTCTATTGGTCATATTTATGGAAGGACTTCATTGTAACCCGTAAGTTTGACTCCATATAATGCCTAGATGATGACATCCCCTTTTGGTCGTGATTGATCAACTGTGACGGCTTGAGGGGCCCGAAGCCCAAAAACCTTGAGCACAGTCTACAGGTCATATTTATGAAGGGATTTCATTGTAACTTTGTAGGATCACTCCAGATGATGCCCAGATGAGAATGTCCCCTTTTGGTTGTGATCATTCAGCCATGATGGCTGTCAGAGCCCAAAGCCCAAAAACCTTTAGCACAGTCTTCAGGTCATATTTATGAAGGGATTTCATTGTAACTTGGTAGGTTGACTTCATATAATATCTCGATGAGAACGTCCCGTTTGGACGCAATTGGGAAACTGATGGCTACAGGAGCCTGAAGCCCAAAAACCTTTAGCACAGTCTACAAGCCATATTTATGAAGGGATTTCAATGTAACTTGATAGGATGACTCGTTTTGGAATAATTTCACTATAACTTGTTAACTTTTGTTGACATAGGTTAACTGTGAGGGCCACATACATTAACTGTGAGGTCATATTAACCCACCCCTCAGCTCTTTAGTACAGTGTACACCTCATATTATTTTTATCATAAACATAGCATACAGGGAACAGAAATGAACATATTCCCAATTATCACAATTCTTGTTTTTTTTAAACTAAATTGGCGGTGTTATTAGGGTCTCAGAGGCCCTTATCATCCGCGAATTGTGAGATTTGAATGCGATTGTCGTAGATTTTGAGATCATTGACGTAGAGGATGTATGGGAGGGGGCTGAGGACAGATCCTTCTAGGGGGATGATGTCGGACATTTCGTTGTTGACTGATTTTTATTTCGCAAACGTTCAAGATGGAGAGTAATCTTAGCAATTTCATGGGGAGATTCATTCGTGATAATTTAAGGCACATTCCATTGTGCCAAACGGAATTGAATGCTTTTTCTACGTCTAGTAAGATTCCTGCACCTATTTGCTGGTTATTGATTGCAGTTTTCATCTGATTGACAAGGCAGTAGACATGCTCAATGCCTTCTTTACGGTTCCTATTGGCTCTTTGCCATCTATTGAAGAAGTCGATTTCTTCGAGGTACCCCCTCAGTCGATTGGTAAGGATTCTTTCAAATACCTTACCAATGCAACTGAGAAGACTGATAGGGAGGTAGCTGAGTGGATTGGAGAGGCCTTTTTCTGGTTTCGGTATCATTACTCCAGTGGCTTTTTTCCAGTATTTGAATAGGTTCTTGAGTTTATCAATTAGGGAGTTTGGGCTTTGTTTTAGAATTTTGTAGCTAACCTCGTCCTTGCCAGACGAGGATGAATTTTTGCATTTTTTTTTACGATATAAATGATTTCCTCATTGGTGATGGGAGTGACGAGGTCGTCGTCATTCCCTTCTTCTGGGTCAGTGTCAAATTTAGGGTCATGGTAGATATCTGGATGTTCATTGATGAAATCATCAGTGGCGTTTATGAAGACGTCATCATTGTCGGGTCCTTGATGTGGGCAATGAGTTTTTCTGAGGAGGTCAGCGAAGGTGTCGGCTTTGTCTTTGTCGGTACGCTTGAAGGATCCATCTTCCTTCTTAAAGGGTTTGGCTGCTGCTTTATTGCTTTGCTTTTTTGACCAGTGAGGGTTTGGAAAGAGTTCCAGAATTGTTTGGCATCCCTGATCTCGTTCAGGTTGACTGTTGCCTTTTCCCAGTTGGCTTGTTTTTCAGTTTGGAGGGCTTTCTTAACCTCACCATGAAGACGGTTACATGTTTTTTTGAGGTCAGCTTTTTTGAGGGGGTCATTTTGGGCCTTTAGGGCACGAAGAGCTTTTCGTTTGTTTTTGATTAAAAAAAGTGTGTCACCTGAGATAGTATTTCTCCAGAGGTGCACTTCTTTTGGGCATATTTCGTCTAGGGTTGAGTTGATAATTTTTTCTATGCCCTCACATTGGGCTTCGAGTTCAGTGGCGTTAGATAGGGATCTGTTGGGGAGTTTGACATCAATGATGTCATGGTGGAGGTTCCAGTTAATTTTTCTAAAATTCCTGTGGAGGGTGGAGGAACCTCAGGGGGCCATTGCCTATTTTGATTGAGGCATGGACCAGTAGGTGGTCGCTGCTTAAGTCATCTTCGCCAACCCAGTGGTCGTCGATGTGATTTATGAGAGAATCGCTAGTAATTATTAGATCAAGGATTTCAGATGGCAGTAGTGGGTTGCTACAATTTTAATTCCCTGTGGGTGTTATATGGGATAAATTTATTGTTGTGAGACTACTGGGTCGTCAAAAACGCCCTTCTGGAAATGAACTGTTCATAGTGGCTACATTAGTTTTACCTCTCATTTAAAACGGACACCAGTATTGCTGATTGCTGTTATGTAACAATTGTGCTAAAAATAGTCTAATCAGCCTGATTGACTCTGCTGGAACTTTTTCTGGGTCACCACGGTGATTACTTAAACAAAAACAAATCAGCTAGTACATTTAGATTGAATTAACTACTACTGCACAAGGTGTGAAATATACTACTCAAAGTTTGCTAAGCACCAAGTATATCCAACTACCTGTTTTACGTTTTAGTTGAAATATTGTAATGAAAAGTGTATATATTTTTTATTTAATTATATCTTTAATGATTTAAGTACAGAAATTAAGATTTTATTTGTGTTTGACATTATTTTTTAGCCTTTGAATACGATAACCATAGAAAATGGATATTACTGGTAACAGACGAAATTTTTCCAATTTGCCAAAAAGTTGATGGAGTGAACTTGTATGGGTTCAGTATCGTGTATGAGACCCATTACTGTTAATTACAGCTTGACGCCTTCTCATACTCCCAATCAGGTTCCTGGTGGTCCTTTGTGGGATGTTGTTCCATTCTTGGACCAGCATGGCACCAAGCTCCTTTTCACTTCTTGGCTGGACTGGACGGGCTTAAATTGCAATCTGCAACTCATTCCAGACATGTCTGATTGAATTGAGGTCAGGGAATCTTGCTGGCCAGTCCATACACTCAATCCCCTCCCTCTGTCGGTACTTCCCTACGGCATGGGCAACATGAGGACGGACATTATCGTCCCTCAGAATGAATCTATCACCCACTGCACCTGCATACAATCTGCCGTGGACATCCAGGATCTCACCAATATACCGCTGTGCAGTCAATGTACCACGTTCAAGAACACAGAGCTCTGTAGGTCCATCCCTGCTGATGCCACCCCAGACCATAATTGACCCTCCACCATAGCGGTCGTGCTCAGCAATGTTGGCTGCATGGAATCGCTCTCCTGGTCTTCTCCATACCCTAGAACGCTTGTCTGTGTGGTCTAGGCAGAACCTTGACTCATCTGTAAAAAAGACGTGGTCTTCTCGATCGGAGACCATCTTCTTGCAACCTTGCCCGGATAGTCTGCGTCGAAGCATTTACCCCGGATGCGTTCTGAAGGTTACTGTGAAGCTGGGTTGCTGTGGCAAAGCAGTTCCTACGGGCCTGAATGATCAAAAACTGGTCTACAGCTGCAAATGTTGCCCTGTCTCTGCCACCACCATGCTGTCTTACTGGTGTGCCATACTGCTGAAATCTTGCCCAGGCTCTGGTGATCACCGTATGGTGCACACCAAGTGCTTCACCAACCTGACGATAGGCAGCCCCTTGCTCCACCATCCCTACAGCCTGCCACATTTCTGCTTGAGACAAATGTCTTATTACATTTACATTTGCCATATTCAGTCATTAAATCACAAGGGTTTGTGTTGAAATGAAGATTGAATACCCTACACATGTCATGTACATGTAGACAGTACATGAAAACATTATGAAAATCAAGGGGTACATGCTTTCCATGACTGTCACGAAAAGTCTGCCTGTCAAGAGAGCTAATGTAAACACTGGGGACTATCTCAATACATTCCTCAATCATATCCACCGAAATATCGCAAATATGTCACAAGCCAATTTCACAATGATGTGTCAAATATTTGGTGCTTAGCAAACTTTGAGTAGTATAACATTTGGGTGGCGCGACAAAGTGACAGAAGCTTTTCTCCAAACAAACATCTGTTTTAACACCTCTGCACATGACATGGTTCAGGAAATACAAGAGACTGGAATCAACATTTTCAATTATTAGCTCAACTTGACAAAGTTAAGATAAGCTATTGCCACCACGCGTGCAGAAGTCTGTTAGTCTGTGAGTCTGTTCACATTTTCCTTTAGCACATGTCTGATTGTCACAAAATTTCATATGCAGGTTTCATGTCTAGATGAGAAAGTCCCCTTTTGGTTACGAACGGTCAACCGTGATGGCTGCCCAAGCCCAAAACCCGAAAACATTTAGCACAGTCTACAGGTCCTATTTATGAATGGATTTCATTGTAACTTGGTAGGATGCCTCAGTATAATATCTAGATGAGAACGTCCCTTTTTGGTCATGATCTGTCAAACGTGAGGGCTGCCCATGCCCGAAACCCAAAAGCTTTTAGCACACTCGGCAGGTCATATTTAATATAGAGGGATTTCATTGTAACTTGGTGGGAGCACGGTGGCTCAGTAGGTAGAGGTGCAGGCTGCAAGCCGAGAGGTCCTCGGTTCGAATCCCACCTGCGGCAACCGCGTTGTGTCCTTGGGCAAGACACTTCATCTCCAGTGCCTGCGTGGGAGCACGATGACGCTGTGTACTAAGGCGTACTGCACGTTGATGGTGCACATGTCTTCAACCAATCTAACCCTGCCTGTGCGGCAGTGCAGAGTTACGATGTTGGGGAGCTGACAGTTGCACGTCGTTGCTCGGTGGTTCTCTCCGGGTACTCCGGCTTCCTCCACCCGTAAAACTGTCACGGTCATGATTAGCCATTGTGCATAAATATGTGACCTTAAACATCAATAAATAAATAAATAAATTGTAACTTGGTAGGATGACTCCGTGTGATGTCTAGATAAGAACTTCCCCATTTGGTATCGATCTGTCAACTGTGATGACTGCCCGAGCCCAAAACAGGAAAACCTTTAGCACAATCTACAGGTCGTATTTATGGAGGAATTTCATTGTAACTTGGTAGGTTGACTTCATATAACGTCTAGATAAGAACGTCCCCTTTTGGTCACAATTGGTCAGCTGTGATGGCTACAGGGTCCTGAATTCCGAAAACCTTTAGCACAGTCTACAGGTCATATTTATGAAGGGATTTCATTGTAACTTGGAAGGATGACTCCAAATAATGTCCAGATGAGAATGTCCTCTTTTAGTCGCGATCATTCTGCCGTGATGGCTGCCCAAGCCCAAAACCCTAAAACCTTTATCATTGTCTGTAGGTTGTATTTATGGAGGGATTTCATTGTAACTTGGTAGGTTGACTTCATATAATGTCTAGATGAAAATGTCTCCTTTTGGTCGTGATTGGTCAACTGTGATGGCTACAAGGGCCCGAAGCCCAAAGACCTTTAGCACAGTCTACAGGTCATAGTTATGAAGGCATTTCATTGCTACTTGGTGGGATCACTCCAGATAATGCCCAGATGAGCACGTCCCCTGGTGGTCGCGATCATTCAACCATGTTGGCTACCCAAGCCCAAAACCCGAAAAACTTGAGCACAGGCTACAGGTCATATTTATGAAGGGATTTCATTGTAACTTGGTAGGATGACTCTAGATAATGTCTAGATGATGACATTCCCTTTTGGTTGCGATCGGTCAACCGTTATCGCTACAAAGGCCCAAAGCCTGAAAACCTCTAGCACAATCTACAGGCTGTATTTATGAAGGGATTTCATTGAAACTTGATGGGATGTCTCGTTTTGGAATAATTTCTCTATAACTTGGTAACTTTTGTTGACATACATTAACTGTGAGGGCCACATGCATTAACTGTGAGGGCCATTTTAACCCCCTCCTCAATTCTTTAGTAAATTCTACACCTCATATTATTTTCATTGAAAACTTAGCATGCAGGGAACAGAAATTTACATATTCCCAATTATCACAATTCTTGTCTTATTTCATAATCCTTTCATAAACATTGAACATTATCCTTTTCATCAAACACAACACACAAATAAGTTAAGCTACAGTGTCATTGACACTTTCATTTTGGAATAATTTCACTGTAACTTGATAACTTTGGTTGACATACATTAACTGTGAGGGCCACCTACATTAACTGTGAGGGCCACAGTAACCTACCTCACAGCTCTTGAGTACAGTGTACACCTCAAATTATTTTGATTGAAAACATTGCATACAGGGAACAGAAACTAACATATTCCCAATTATCACAATTCTTGTCTTATTTCTTAAACCTTTCATAAACATTGACCATTATCCTTTTCATCAAACACAACACACAGTCAAGTTAAGCTTCAGTGTCATTGACACTTTCATATCAGTCTTCTTCAGAACCACTGACTCAAATCCAAACAAACTTAGCTCGAATTATCCTTGGGCATTAACCTTCCTAGATTGTTATTAAATAGAAGTTGCTGAGCTTAATGGGGTGATGCAATGCCCAAAAAAGTTCAACTCTTAATAAATCACCATTGATGATTCCATGTAATTTGGATGCAAATTACTTGAGTGACCAAAATTTAAGTTTGTTCAGAGAAAGATTTTTTGACAATTATTGGTCTCATCCCAAAAGGGTCCAAATTTATATCCCCACCCAAATTTAGATTTTTATGCAAACAAAATAATTTATCTGGTAAAGTGCTAAATTATTTTTCAAAGGTGATTTGTAGCCCCACCCAAATTTCAATTTTCAGGCAAACCGAATAATTCAACTGGTAGCGTATTAAATTATTTTTCAAAGGTGATTTGTGAAGTGCATGTTTTTTTCAAAGATCTCATTCTACCAGCAAGAGTTCAGTATGAATTTGTTCATAAATAATTATTTGGTTACAATTTATTGGAGAGTGCCAAAGAACATTTTTATTCTACTTCTAAACAAACTAAGCTAATTCATTCAGTGTAATGGCACTAAAGTGGCTTTCAGTACTTTTCAAAAGAGCCATGATAGTGGCTTCTGGCACTCAATCAGTTAAGCAGTATCACATTACATTTTGCAATGTATTTTTCATATGTAACTATGCTCACTATCGGCAACTCAAACAAAAAGTGACACCAGCAATTTGACTTGTGCATTGGAACTCCTTTGTAAGGGACGGTCACTATAATGTGTTATTTAATGGAAACCACCAAAATAGGCCATATGGCTTAGCTTTATAACAAACCTCCAGATAAGGTAGTGTCATACAACAGATTCTTGTTGCACTATCGACCACTAACCCACCATCACTGTGGTTGAGGGTGCATGACTAAAGCCCAATTGAGACAGTAATACCTGCACTTACAAACAAGGGGCTGTTATGGGTTTAAACTTGAGTGTGGTAAACAAGCCCAGTTTCACTGGTAAAATAGGACCCAGTCACTAATGCTTGGGGTGGAAGTCCTCTAAAATAGGCAACATGGGGTATAAATGATTGACTGACCTTGACTTTATCTCCATGTTGTGGTCATGATTAGCCATTGTGCAGAAGTATGTGACCTTAAACACCAATAAATAAATAAATAAATAAATAAATAAATAAATAAATTAAATAAATAATGATACCAGTATTAATGCTGTGAAAAACAAATCAATTTCTGCCTGGAAATCCAAGTTTTCATGGATATGATATACCCCCACCACAATTTTATGTTTGATATGTTCAGGGATGTGAATTTTCTGGTTTTTGCTGTATTTCCAATTTTTTGTTTCATTCTGGCATCCATTTTTTCGTTTGCGCATTTTTGAACTGTCCATCGGTGAAATGTCTGTTCAATTGTTTCATTTCCATATTTTTGTCGCTTCCCTGTTGGAAATAGATCCATTTTGCTGAGAGGTGTATTCCCCAAAATTAATATGTGCCATCTGCTTTCTTGAGTAAATGGAGCCGGTTCAAAAATAAAGATGTAATGGGGATTTTTCTTGAATTACATGCAGAAAATTAATGAAAACGGTGAAAGTTCTGTGCACTTTTTGTGGTGGTTATGTTAAATATGGCTCTGCAGGAAAGCACTCTGTATTCATTCTATGACATAAAAGCACAAAACTAGGAGGAAAACGTGTTGAAAACCTGTCACTTCCATGTGTGTTCTCAAATACAAAGCAGTTGGAAGACAATAATTGCCTGACAATAACTTTGTGAGTTTGCCCTACAGGGGTTCTGCCAATGAATTGGCATCAATTGGAAAGTTGTATTTTTTCATTAACCCTTTTTAGCAATTCTCAGGATAGCTCCAAATACGTTCTCAGTGCTTCCAAAATTCCAAATTTTCTTCGGGTAGGCCCCCAAACCCTCCATAAGGCGCACCCTTTCATACCCTCTCCCTCCTTGGATACTTGTTTAAGGTTTCAGGTTTTTTCACCAACAGCTACTTACATCCCTTTATGTTGAGCGAAACAAAACAGGTTTTGTGACCTGAAGAACTTTTGAGAGGTGTTCCTGTGAGGCAGGAATGTTGTAAGAAATGATGTTGGCGTCATTGGCTTTCAAGTTACATGTTCCATAGTAGGTATCACAAACAATGGGCAAAAAATGCTTACAAAGATGACTATTGACTGTACTATCTATCCAGTTGTATTGTAGCTGTTGTAATAAAGTGGTATATGTTTCACTGTTATGGCAGTGTTTGGTGATGTATTAGGTGTGTTTTTGGTCAGAATTTACTACAACTGTTATGTTATAATGACTCTTATTTTGTCAGAGTGCCAATACTTTGACTTAATTGAAGATTTTCTTTACTACTTTCTTCAGACTGAAAATAGCTCTACCATCATTAGACAATGCTATTCATTTCTACTTTATTATGCCAGTAATTGTTATTGACCAATCAGCCTCAATATCTAGTGAGACTGTGTATCATCGAGCTGACCGTATATAGAGCTTATATACGGTCAGTTCCGACAATTTGTTTTTGACATCCAACGCTCGCTTTGATGTTTTTCCTAATTTCGGGTGTTCAACAAACAACAAATAATTTTGCGTGTGCGTCTGTTGAGCAGCGTACATCTATAATACGTTTCTTCCAGTTTTTATACACCCGTTTAAAAAACGGTTGTATTATGTTATCAGTCTGTCTGTCTGTCTGTCCGTCTGTCTGTCCGTAAACAATTTGGTTTCCGTTCATTTAAAGTCGAACGCCTTGACGGATCGACATCAAACTTTCAGAAGTTGTTTTTAGCATTAAAATACAGGTCAAGTTCGATATTGGTGTTTCTCAGTCCATCTGCTGCAGAGATATGGCCCTTTGAAAACACAATTTTTCTTAAAAAAATTGGTTTCCGTTCATTTAAAGCTGAACGCCTTGATGGATTGACACCAAATTTTTCAGATGTTTTTAGCAATGAAATACAGGTCAAGTTCGATATTGGTGTTTCTCAGACCATCCACTGCAGAGTTACGGCTCTTTGAAAACACAATCTTTTGAAAAAAAATTGGTTTCCCTTCATTTAAAGTTGAACGACTTGACAGATCGACATCAAACTTTCAGATGTTGATTTTATACACCCGTTTGAAAAACGGGACATATTATGTGAATGGTCTCTCCACCCGTCTGTCTGTCCGTCCATGGACACATTTCGTTTCCGGACGATAACTTTAGTTGTAATGGATTGAGCTGAGTTAAATTTGGCATGTGGATTTAGTATGACAAAATACAGAATGGGTTCGATTTCCGTTTCTAGCGGCTTATTTGCAGTAGAGTTATGGCCCTTTATGGGAATTTAGCCCAACTTTTCGTTTCCGGACGATAACGTTAGTTTGCCTTGACCGATTTATTTCAAATTTTCAGTTTTTTGTTTTTGACCACAAAATACAGCTCAAGTTCACTTTTGACCACAATCGCATATACCTTTCCAGAGTTATTCCCCTTGAATGATTGC
Source organism: Pictodentalium vernedei (assembly GCA_031216915.1). NCBI lineage: Eukaryota > Metazoa > Mollusca > Scaphopoda > Dentaliida > Dentaliidae > Pictodentalium > Pictodentalium vernedei. The sequence goes on from CM062290.1 coordinate 206,883,961, forward strand.
AAACTTGTGGATTTTGTGGTTTCTGGATGATAACTTTAGTTTGCCTTGACCGTTTTTTTTCAAATTCTCAGATTTTGTTTTTGACCACAAAGCACAGCTCAAGTTCACCTTTGGCCATAATCGCATGTACCGTTCCATAGTTATTCCCCTTGAATGATTGCAAATTTGTGAATTATGTGGTTTCCGGATGATAACTTTAGTTTGCCTTGACTAATTTGTTTCAAATTCTCAGATTTTTTTTATGACCACAAAGCACAGCTCAGGTTCACTTTCGGCCCAAATCGCATGTACCTTTCCAGAGTTATTCCTCTTGAATTTGTGCATTTTGTGTTTTCCGGATTATAACTTTAGTATGGCCTAACAGATTTTTTATACACCTGTTGAAAAATCGTTGAATTATGGAATCAGTCTGTCTGTCCATTTGTCCATCCATTTGTCCATCCGTCGGTCTGTCCATTCGTCAACATTTGGTTTCCAGATGATAACTTCAGTATTTTTTTTTCGATTGACTCCTAAACTTGGTATGTGGTTTAGTCAAAACAAAAGGCAGGTCAAGTTCGAATATGGGGTCAGTTCAAACTTCGAAGTTTCCCTGAATTATGGACCTTGTTGGACATAGAATACATCAAATATTTGGTTTTCGGAGGATAACTTTTATTTGTTTTCCGATTGGTTCCAGACTTGGTATGTTGTTTAATCACAACAAAATACAGGTCAAGTTCGAATATGGGGTTGGTTCAAGCAATTTTCACCCTCACCCCCATCCTTACCCCAAGCCTTCAAAAATACAAAACGGGTGTATATTGTCCCGCTACGCGGTGCTCTTGTTGAGAAATTTTAATAAACAAATGTAAATGAATACAATAAATAAACCACTAAAACGACATGTATGGAAGCCAACTGGCACTGTCTGAGATGAACTCAAGCGAGAATCCTTATCCGAATAATCTGCCCTTCTCAGTTCATGCAAATATTTTCAAGTTTCTCCCCCGGACTGTAAATTTTATCGTCTGTTTTGTTTTGATTTGAATAATTGAACTTGAAGGTTGATCGATATCGAACATAAATTACATTTATGGTTGTGTCTCTTTCAAAGGACTGGCATAATAAATGCGTTATGGGGCTTTCAGTGGGTGGATATGGTGTGATATAAGGCTCAGCAAGATCAATATTAGGCTCGGCCTTCATCCTTGCCTAATATTGATCTCACTTTGCCTTATGTCACACCATATCCGCCCACTGAAAGCCCCATAACTTATAATGTTGGCAGTTCATTAGGCATGGCTTTAGAAGTAAATTATTCCCAACACAAATTTTCCCACATCCTCTTTTTGAACCTATGGCTAAGAACATCAAAGAAGTGAAGTAGTGTCATGACCCCAGCAGAGTCAGTGTCAAAGTCCAATTTGGTATGAGTTTGTGTTTAAAGAAATTTCTGTGAACCCAGGGCCTTCAAATTGCAGTTGTGGATTACTTAGGACCATGACTTCAGTACTGAATCCTTATTTTCGGAAAATATTTCAGTTTTGGGTTTTTTTTAGGTCAATTTTCCATTGTAAGAATTTGTGTTGAAGTGAACTTTATGGTGATCTATATTACTTATAGGTGTGTTTTACTGCGAGTGTATTTTCTCCTAACCCTTGTACTAAGTACAAGTGCTGTTATATTGCCTGTTTTTCCTTTTTTCAGCAAAAATCTTTGAACTTTTATTTGTAACAACTAATTATTCAGTCCGCTCCAATATCCAAAGGGTTAGAGTTTGTGTTGAATTGGTTTCTTCAAACCCAGTAGCCCCAGTGCTTTTATATTGCAATTGTGGGTTATTTAAGACCATGACTACAGTACTGAATTTCAAATTTGTGCATTGTGAGTTTAATTCTTTCAAAATCTTATTCAGATCCACCATTTATATGTTGATATTTTGTACTTGAAATCCTTGGTGAGTTCAGATTCAGGTTTGTTTAAATCAAGTTCTTACTCCTTTCAACTCTTTCTATTTTATTACTCTGTATTCTGTGGAAATGCAATATTCTGTTTCCATGAAGTATTTGTAATAATGCAGTTTCCTTGTGGGCACTCTTGAGATGTTTGGTATTTCTTGTTCTCTCAAACCACCACCCCAATCAGTGGAAATCATTTTTCCTTTGTCAGGCGAGTGCTTCAGGCCCCTTGGGACCTCTTGTATATTTAATAATACAGTTTTTGAAAAGACTGGACCCAAATTGGAAATTTCTGAATAGATTTTCGGAAGGTGATTTTGCTGGAGCTCCTCGACTTATTGTTGGAATTTGTGTGTCACTAGTAGATTCTGGCAGAAATTGTGATTTTCATACTATTGACCGTTTTTTCCATTAGATTCATAGATTGGTTGACATACATTAATTGTGAGGGCTACATCAACCTAGATCTCGAGTCTTTAGTACAGTCTGCACCTTCATGTTTTAAGCCCCATAATCTAAAAAATAGAATGAGTGGTGATGTATTTCATCCCTTCAGTACAAGAAGGTTTGTTGCACTCGAGGGACAAATTTATTAATTTTATTAACTTGGGTAAAATATCCGATATAAGGCCTCATAAAGTAGATTTTCTGTTTCTCAGGCCATATATTTTTGTAAAATTGCATGCTGGCAGAAGGTATTTTTATTTTATTTTTTATTTTTGCAATTATCTCTTTGCCGTGAAAAGTTTATGTTCTTGGTTGTTTTGTCTTATGCCTCGTAATCTACAGTCCAGAACAGCATGGGTGGTGGTGTATTCGTCCCTTGAGTGCAAGAAGGCTTTACAGTGCTAAAGCATTGCAAATCCCTGTTGCTCTTGAGGAACAAATTTATCAATTTTATTAACTTGGATATAAAATATCAGACATAAATCAATAAATTTTTATTTTTGAAGTTTGCATTGGTTATAAAAAGAGAACATGCATTAGCCAAAGGGACCACGTTGGAGTGTCTGAGAAGCAGATTTTTAAAACTTTTTTAGGCCTTATTTAAATTCTAGCGTATGCATTTCCGAAAATGAATTGACTACAGAATATTCTTTATTTTAGACATTGATACTACAGCAAAACTGCGAAATATTTGCCAAGAACATGCCAAATCAGAGAGTGGAATATCACAGCAGCTAGAAAATATGTTTTTTGGTGGATCTGCTACGCAAACAATTTATTGTCTGGAGGTTTGTGTTGTTTTTGTTTTTCTCTTCTATAATGTTCAACAAATTGAAAAGTATCTGCAGTTCTGAGGAGAAAAACATATTTTTTTCTTAAAAATCTCTACTGAAAAAGAGAACAGCTATATTTGCAACAAACAATTGATGCATAAGGGCCTGGCTGGATAATATTTCTGAATTTTTATCATATCAACACCCGTAAGCATAGCAGGTTAGCACTGATTTCTGTGCTTGTCTTGGCTGCCTATATAGGTAGCCAATTCATAACTAGGAACCTCTGCCAGAATGATTTGGTTGCTGATTGGAAGACTTATTACATGTTCAAGAGTTTGAACAGACTGTTTTTTATGCATCAAGATCGCATGTTAGTTTGTAACTATATATTTTGGTGGAAAGTCTGATACAAGTTGAACAGCATGGCTGGCATAGCAAAAACAGAGGTGAAAAAAACACTTTCCTGTATGTTACCACCATGTTATATAGGTTATTAGCGTAACCTGCTAACAGGTTACGATGTAAGTACTGTATTTCCAGGCTTAAGAAAGTGGATGTTGCAATGACTATGATTTCCTGGAGAGTGAAAATTATAAATTCTGAGGGGAGCACGGTGACTCAGTAGCTAGAGATGCAGGCTGCAAGCTGAGAGGTTCAAATCTCACCTGCGGCAAACACTATGTGTCCTTGGGCAAGACACTTAATCCCAACTGCCCACATGGAAGCATGGTAGCATTGTGTACTAAGGTGTACTGCACATCGAAGGTGCTCTTGTCTTCAACCAATACTAACCCTGCTTGTGTGGATTTTTTACATTGAGGTGTCTGATAGTTGCTAGCCATTGCTTGGTAGTTATACCCCCACTTTCGAAGAAAATGGGGTCATACTGGATTACATGCGTCTGTCCGTCCGTCCGTCTGTGTGTCCGTTCATCCGTGTGTGAGTCCGTCCAAGAATATTCATAACTTTCATAACTTAAGTAAATTATTATGGAACTTGTTCTCTATAATATTTGGTCATAGGTATGCCCACACTAGGCAATACACCACGTGGGGGAATGCACCGGACGACAGTCCAGCTATTTTTCTCTCTGGGTACTCTGTCTTCCTCCACCTGTAAACCTGTCTGACAGGATGTGACCCTGGCTGTCAAAAGTGTCATTAAACCCCAATAAATAAATAAATTCTGAGGCATTTTTAACTAATTATAGTGCTGTTTTATGGATTTAAAAAAAGCTTCCCTCGTCAAATGTAGGGAAAACTACCTCATAAACACGAAATGTTTGTTTAGAAGTCTGAAACCTGGGAAACCAGTTTCTTTATTACAGCTTTATTGGATAATACTAAGTGAAAAATTTAAATGTAAGTTTAGAAGCTTCCTGCTTTGCCTGGCAGCATTATATTTATAATTAACTGACGGCATTTTATCAGCACTCTGTGAATTTTTTACAACACCTATGGAAACCCCAAGAAATGGACAAGTTTTACTTCATTGCTGTAATGTGACCCAGTAACCAAACTTGACTTAATATTTGTGTTGTGGTCTTGATATAACCACATATGCTGCAAGTGTCTATAAAGCCTGAGTAAAAAGCAGTAAACAGCAAACAGTTGTTTACAAAAAATAATTGTCTGATTTGTCATTTGTTTGTTTGGGAGCTTTATATTCTATACAAACCTTTGAAGATCTTTTTTTGGGAGCATACACCTTGGACCATCTATCTCATAGTACCACTTGGATACTGCTGAATTGAGTAACATTGTTATTTGTTTGCAACTGTTGATCTTACAACTTGAAACGGGAGCATGGTGACGCTATGGTTACAGCATTGGACTTCAGACCAATAGGTCCACAGTTCGATCCTGCATTATGTCCTTTCGAAAGGCACTTCATCCTGATTGTTCATGTGGGTGCACGGCGGCGCTGTATATCAAGTTGCACGACACGTTGATGATGCACTTGTCTTAAAGCAATGCTAACCCTACCTGTGTGGAATTACTACCTTGATGAGTCTGACAGTTGCTTGCCATTGATTGGTACTTCTCTGGACACTCCGGCTTCATCCGTAAAACTGTCCAACCTGAGGTGACCCTTGCTGTCATTAAACCCCAATAAATAAATAACTTTAAACTTGTGAAATTGTGCATAGGTTAGAGTAAATCACTGTTTTGAACCTCAAGAACATTATCATATGTAAAAGTGATTGCGTTTCTGAGGTTAGTAAGTCGTACACAGGTTTAATGTGTCGATTTCTTGTATGCATTCACATCTGTTCAATATCATTGTCAAGTTCAATATTGCTGTAATTTGATACATTTTCAGATTTTTAGTCAAATTTAACTTTAACCTGTTTCTATTGAATAACTGTTGAAAGACTTCTGAGAACAAAATGGTTTCTAATGCTTTTGTAACTGGACAATATTTAGTTTGTATCAAATTCAGGTCTATGCATAGGTCTGCAGGTTGTTTATGGACTGATAGATCAAGTAGAATATCAGGTATCAGCTTTGATGTTAGTGCAGGTGGTAGGGAAAGGGAGGGGAATAAGCATGCAGTGCTTGATGACATTTCTAGTTTGAGGCATATTTATTTATTTATTGGTGTTTAAGGTCACCTATTTCTGCATGATGGCTAATCATGACCACCCAGTTTGAGACAGAAGTTTAAAAATATTGAAATGGCGATTTTTGTGAAGAGCACTGTCTGTTAGGTAAAGGGTTGATATTCAATAACCTCATTCATCACAGTTTTTAAGCATCTTGATATGGTCAGTTAATTCATTACTCTGGAAACTTTTGTCTTGATTTCTTGGGTTGTGGATTATGTATTCTCTGTCCAATGTAAAGATTTTCCACCATCAGTCAAAACTATTGAGAAACAGATTAAATAGACCTAGTTTTCTAACTTGAATATATCATGAAGACAGTAACAATATATTTTCCCAAAGAACAGTACATATTTTTATACAACAACGAATGGCCCAGACTAGCTGGTGCTTACTCAAAAATTAATCCAGGGCCAAACACAAATTTTGCCCCCCCTCAATCCCCCAAATTTGCATACAAAACCGAAAAAATCATGTCCTGTCTGGTCCTCCATACTTATTAGATCTGTGCATGCGCAGTATCCAGGAAGGTACCGAAATTGGCGCAAACCATCATTCTTTGTTTGGCCCTAAAGTCAGCAACACTCAACTGACATCTGTGCTTTTAAATCTCAGTTCTGAGGATGTCAGACACAAATCAATGGTAAAATTGGTGGATCCAAGGACATAAATGGATGATGGAAGTGAACAACGGTGGTTAGGAACGTTCAGGGCTGTAACTTTATAATTTTTATCAAAATTATTTCATGTTTCCCAATTTCGAGACGTGCCTGACGACATCATTCTTGCTAATGATTTATCCACTGTTTGTTAAGTGTTCCATCCCTATCCTTCCTTGAAGCCCTCCTGTTAAACTCCCAAGCTTTTTGGCTTATTGTTATTGAAATTTTTTATTAAATTTCTTGGGAGTTTGACGTGTAGTACAGAATGTTTATTCTGTACATCCCCCCATGGTTACGTCCTCACCCTAGGGGTGTTGGGTCATTTGGGTCATGCATCTTCTATCCGATGTATGGTTTTTTCTTTGTTTGAAGATCTTGCTTTACATCTGGTAGCTTTAAAATCTGTTACTGACTTTGTACCTTTTTGTTCTGTGCCTGATGTCTTGTTTCCGTTTTTTTCTTGACGTTGTTTACATTGGCAGCATCATTAAATATATGTAGTATTTAGTTATTATTACTGTAGGATTGTTGTAAAATACATTAATTAATGTTCTGGTAGTGTAGCAATAATTTTTGGAATTTTGTTCATACTTAGGCTCTATCGGGATACCTTTGGGCTCTTCATGTTCCCTTTGAGAATTTGGGCTTTTGTCAAAATGTTTTCGAAAATTTTATTGAAATTAATTTTTCGATTTTGATTTTGATTGTTGATTATTATGTATCTTTATTATATATTTATTGTGGAGTTTTTGGGAGTTCGATCAACTTAGTTTTGATCAATCGTGAAAGCTTATTGCTCAAAATGCAAGGTGAGGAAGTCTTCCTCAGATTTGTTGATTGGGATGACAGGTGTCACGGTACATTGTTAGCGGTGAGAGGCCAATGGCGGTACTTTCGGTTTCTTTTTCAGAGGAACAAAAACATGGTGATGGTAATGTGACACTTACCAAAATTGTGCTACCGTTGTCGCGCTAAGATGAGCAACCAGAGCTAGCTGCTAAGGTGCTCTTGAATATTAGGTAAGGGATAAGGCCACTGGGCGGTGGTTTTAATCCTTTGCCAGCAGCTAGCTCAACCGGTGAAGCGGTTACTCCATCTGTGGGAGCCGTGACACGGGTATGTCCGTTGCGGTTGAAGGAAGTGTAGTGGGTAGAGCGAGCACCTTAAAACAAAACAAGCTCACCCAGCAACAACGGAACTAGAACTAGGCTTGGCAAGGTCAGATAAGGCTGCGAGTGGGAGAGGTCCTCTAACCCATCAACATCTGAGGCCAGATGTTATGAAAAACTTGCACGGGCCGGAGCATACGTCCACACCTGCTGCTCGGGACGCTCTGTCTAGACAGCATCTGGCCTCGACTACAGTCAGGGCTTCTTCTGCTATAGTCATTACCCACACAAGACTGCATACTAGCTACCCAACTTTGGATATCCAACCTGCCGCGCGAAGAAGGAACCACTCTTCGCCCGTGAAGTCGGACCATTCGTTAGCTAAGGAGCCGAGGCCGTGATCATCAGGATGTTCAGAGAAAAAGAGAAAAAGATCCATCTCCGGAACGTCATCCCGGGACCAGCAAGCGGCTAAGAAACAGCAAACTTCTGCTCCTCAGGCCTCAATGACGGACTTGCTGTCCCAGATTGTGCAGCTAATCACAGCATCCCAGCAAGTGCGGGAGCAGCCTCCCTCAGACTCAGAACCTGAGCTGTCGGACGGTGCTGGGTCAGTCCAATCATCTCTTCACACAGATGTCATGCACCGAGATTCAGAACTGATTCACTCGGATGGTGAAAGGCATAAGGAAGAGGATTACCCTTCCCTTTCGGAGCAACACAGGGTTGCGATGGATTTTATCCATCAATACTACCCTGAGTTTGTTCCACCGAATCAGCAAGCTGCGACAATAAGAGAGAAACCACTGGCATCTCTAGATGCATACTAGGAGGAAGGAAGAAGTTCTTTCTTTTCTGGTTCAGTCTAGGCATGTGTTGCAGGCCTTTGGCCATGTAGACGATGCCATATTTAACCTCCCAAGTGCAAGGAAAAAAGGCGGTTTCTTGTCAACATCTTCCATAAATTACCGTTCCTTGGACCACGCTCTTTTAAAACGGTTGGAGAAGATGTGCAGAGAACTCCACTGCGTTTGGATGAGCAGGCCGGGGGATGTAGATATATCCTTACCCGCACCATTCAGTATTCGCTCAGATGTAATGGAAATTGCAACTTCATCGAATAGAGCGAATTTGGACGCAATGTCCTACGCAGATCACCTTACCAGAGCTATGGTGCAACGTCTCAACAGAAAGGAATATGAGGACATTCTTACTTCTCTTAGAGTTCTTTCCAGGCAATCATGTATGCCACGTTTAACTCCGCCCTGACAGTGGCTAACTGGAGTTAATTAGACGTGATGCTGCCCTTGCGTCGTCATCACTTACAGATGACAAGATGAAAGACTCTCTCCGGAATGCTCCGATCTCTGGACATACTATCTTTGACAACAGGCTTTCGGTAGTATATGTACAGGCTACTAAGAAAGCATCCAGTGCTCTGCTATTGAAGTCGGCCTCTCAACAACCCACTTCAGCAGACCAGAGTGAGCGAGGACGTTCCAAATGAAAATCATCAAAAGGGAACTCCTTGCGAGGGTACAAGAAACCCTCATACAATTACTCTGGAGGTCGTCAATGTAGCGACTCGGGAAAGGGGCGTAAGTCTGATCGGGACTCTCAGTCAGACGCCCCTAAGCCGACGAGGTGAGGATATTCGCGGGGAGGATGTAGTTTCTCCTCCCGTGAGCCTCGCAAGTCCTACAGGTGATGTTCAAGACCTCTATTGCTTGCCAGTTGGCGGAAGGTTATCAGACTTTGCGATAACAATCACGGAAGATCAGTGCGTGAGAAGTGTTGTCTTGGTCAGCTTATGGCCATCATTCCGAGCGAAACCCCCACTAACGAGATGTCTGCGTTGGACAAATCTAACGGCGGATCCTTTCAAAAGAGAGTCTCTCATAGCGGAGGTTCAGGCTCTCTTATTAAAGGAAACAATAGAGGTCGTCGAGAATCAAAATTCTCAGGGTTTTTACAGTCACCTGTTCCTTGTACCGAAGCCAGATGGCTCGTTCCGACTGGTAATAGACTTGAGCTGGATAAACAAGCTTATCGTGGCTCCAAAGTTCTATATGGAGACCATTCGGTCTGTAAGAGCGAGCATTCCAGTGAATGACTATGTGGCAAGCATAGATCTAAAAGATGCTTACTTTCATGTCCTGGTACATCCGGCATTCAGAAAGTACCTGCGGTTCACCGTACAAGGGTAGGTTTATCAGTTCAGAGCAATATACTTTGGTCTGAACCTGGCTCCCTGGGCATTCACTTGAATAATGGACTCGGTAATGTTATACTTCCGATCTCATTTGTCTGCGGTAATGTCGGCTTACTTGGACGACATTCTGCAGAGATATGGCAACAGTATTATACTTCAGAACGATGTTCAGAGTCTGCTTCTATTACTCCAACATTTCGGTTTCATCGTTAACGAGAAGAAGTCGGATCTAGCTCCGTGCAAGTCGTTCACTTACTTGGGAATGAGCTTCGAGACTCACAACACTCAGGTTCGTCTGCCATTACTCAGAGCGAAATTAGTTAGTTGTTATGCTCGCTTTTATCTACACTGCGAGGGAATTCATGCAACTGATGGGGCTGTGCGGATCTTATTCCGATGGGCCGCCTGCACACGCGTCCCCTCCAGATAGTCAAACGGGCTGGGGCATGACCCTAAGTCCCGCAGACTTGAAGTGTCAGAGTCTTTGGTACTCTCGGTTCTAGAGAAGCACATAAACATCAAAGAGATGATGTCAATATGGCAAGCACTTCAACATTGGATTCATCTAATAGCGAACGTCCACGTCCACGTTCAAATTCTGTCGGACAATTCGACAGTAGTTGCTTACCTCCGGAAACAAGGCGGCACTCATTCGATTCCATTATGCAAATTAACGGAGACGATTCTCCTATACGTCATGAATCATGGCGTTCATCTATCTGTCTGTCATATATCGGGTCATCTGAACGTACTCGCAGACTCAGTCTCTCGGAAAGGTCACCTGTTACTATCGGAATGGACTCTCAACAAGCGAATATTCAGGCAGATTTGCTACCAGTGGGATCGTCCCATGATAGATCTTTTTGTGACACACCTGAACAATCAGTTACCGACGTTCGTGTCGCCATGCCCAGATCATCGAGCATACACTGTAGACGCTCTGTCGATCCCATGGGACGGAATGATAGGATATGCATATCCTCCAACTCCTTTGATTCAGCAGATTCTGTTAAAGATCAAACAGTCTCATTGCAAAATCCTACTAGTAGCACCTCTTTCGTCTCAGAAACCTTGGATCAATCTTCTCAGGTGTCTGTTATGGGACATTCCCTGGAAGCTTCCTCCACAAGAGGATCTTCTTTATCAGGGGAAGTCATGCGCATTGCATCACAACCCAGAAGGTCTCAACCTTCATGTATTTCCATTGTGCGGTCCTTCTTGCATGGAAAACAGTTTGCAGGACGAGCAGTGGATGTAATTTCTAACTGCAGGAGGTCCTCTTCTTCGTTGAACTACGCAGCGAAGTGGAGAGTTTTCTTTCGTTATTGTAAGGATCAGTCGATGGACGTAAACGATCCATCCATACCAAATATTGCCAATTTCTTGGTGTACTTGTTTGACGATCTCAAACTGCAGCCCATCACTATTAAGGGCTATAGGTCTATGTTATCAGACGCTCATCATGATAACTTGCTATTGGATCAAATACTTCATTATCCAAGCTAGTTAGAAATTTCCCTATCAATAGACCTAGAACCCTCAGATTAATTCCTAAGTGGAATTTGGCTTGGGTTCTGTTGAAGCTCAAAGAAGCTCCTTTTGAGCCGTTGGACATAGTAGATTTCAAATTCTTGACCTATAAAACGGTGTTTCTCTTAGCCTTTGCATCTGCTAGAAGAGTCAGTGAACTTCATTTTTTTTTTTTTTTTTTTTTATCACGACACATTAACAGCCAGGGTCATATCATGTCAATGACAGTTTTACGGGTGGAGGAAGCCGGAGTACCCGGAGAGAACCACCGAGCAACGACGAGCAGCTGTCAGCTCTCCAACATCGTAACTCTGAACTCTGCACCGCGGCACAGGCAGGGTTAGATTGGTTGAAGACATGCGCACCATCGATGTGCAGTATGCCTTAGTATACAGTGTCATCGTGCCCCCATGTAGGCAATCGAGGTGAAGTGCCTTGCCCAAGGACACGACACGGGAGCGCGAATCAGTCGCTGAAATGGTCACCCATCCAACTACTAACCGCGCTCGACGTTGCTTAACTTCGGTGATCTGACGAGAATCGGTTACCGCGACCGCGCCCCCAGTGAACTTCATGCTTTATCTGTTGATGAATCTCACTACTGTAGTGTGGGTAATACCATTACTCTCACTAACATATTTGCGATTTTTTTGGTGGATATGATTGAGGAATGTATTGAGATGGTCCCCAGTGTTTACATTAGCTCTCTTGACAGGCAGACTTTTCGTGACAGTCATGGAAAGCATGTACCCCTTGATTTTCATGATGTTTTTGTGTACTGTCTACATGTGCATGACATGTGCAGGGTATTCAGTCTTCATTTCAACACAAACCCTTGTGATTTAATGATTGTGTATGGCAAATGCAAATGTAAGAAGACGTTTGTCTGAAGCAGAAATGCTGTGGGCCGTAGGGATGGTGGAGCAAGGGGCTACCCATCGTCAGGTTGGTGAAGCCCTTGGTGTGCACCATACCGTGATCATCAGAGCCTGGGCAAGATTTCATGAGTATGGCACACCAGTAAGACGGCATGGTGGTGGCAGAGACAGGGCAACATCTGCAGCTGAAGACTGTTTTTTGATCATTCAGGCTCGTAGGAACTGCTTGCCACTGCAACCCAGCTTCGCAGTGACCTTCAGAATGCATCCTGGGTAAATTTTCGAAGCAGACTATCCAGGCAAGGTTGCATGAAGGTGGTCTCTGACCGAAAAGACCATGTATTTGCATTCCACTGTCCCAGAACCACTGCCAGGCACAATATGAATGGGCCATGGACTTGGTTGGATGGACGAGGGAAGATTGGCGACCTGTCCTTTTTACAGATATGTCAAGGTACTGTCTAGACCACACAGATAGGCGTTCTAGGGTATGGAGAAGACCAGGAGAGGAGAGCGATTCCATGCAGCCAACATTGCTGAACATTACTGCTATGGTGGAGGGTCAATCATGGTCTTGGGCGGCATCAGCAGGGATGGACGTACAGAACTCTGTCTTTGAACGTGGTACATTGACTGCACAGCGGTATATTGATGAGATCCTGGATGTCCACGTCAGATTGTATGCAGGTGCAGTGGGTTATAGATTCATTCTGATGGACGATAATGCCCGTCCTCATGTTGCCCATGCTGTCGGGGAGTACCGACAGAGGGAGTGGATTGAGCGTATGTACTGGCCACCAAGATCATCAGACCTCAGGCCAATCGAACATGTCTGGAATGAGATGCAGCCTGCAATTTCAGTCCGTCCAGTCCAACCAAGAAGTGTACAGGAGCCTGGTGCCATGCTGGTCCAAGAATTGAACAACATCCCATAAAGGACCATCGGGAACCTGATTGGGAGCATGAGAAGGCATTGTCAAGCTGTAATTAACAATAATGGGTCTCATACTCGATATTGAACCCATACCAGTTCGCTCAGTCAACTTTTTTACAAATTTGAAAAATTTCGTCTGTTACCAGTAATATCCATTTTCTATGGTTATCGTATTCAAAGGCTAAAAAATAATGTCAAACACAAATAAAATCTTAATTTCTGTACTTAAATCATTAAAGATATAATTAAATAAAAAGTATATACACTTTTCATTACAATCTTTCAACTTCAGCACCAGAACTGATCAGAAACTACATGAAATTTTTGTACCTAACTATAGCTTGTGGCTTCTCACTGTAACAAGCTCAATGAGATTGTTCCAGTGAGGGGTCATAAGTAGCAGTTTGGAAGACGTAATGAATGGAATAGTTATATGTTCCCAGAAGTGGAGCAGTGCATTACTGGGGTAAACATGTTGTGGTTTACTAGTGAAATACAAACCAGAAGCATTGCCAGAGGTGTACGTCCTCTTGAATGAGCAGCATAGGTATAAAAGATTGGCTAACCTTTACTTCATCCTAATTTTGCAGTCATGAGATAGCCAAAGATGTTGAAAGTGACCTGAACCCTTAAGGGTCTAGAAATTTTTACATATTTTAGCTACACTCTGACAGTCTACATCCTGTCAATTTGCTGTTTTTAGGCAAGTCTTGACTGCCTATATACCAGGGTGCTTAGAAAGTAAGTTGTGAGTTAACCCAAAGACTGCATGTATGGGTACCTGGTCTGTTCTAAAAATGTGATCAAAGTTGGAATTAGACCTTAATGGTTAAACACTAATAAATAAATAATAAATAATTGTTTATATGTGCATACAGCTCTGGGCCTATTTAGTTTAAACAGCATTTTATTTCCAATAGGAATCAAGCTGATTAACAGATTGAATACAAAAATATATCCAAAATAAATTATTCAGCAGTTAGCCAAGTGCTTTTTGAGGCCATTTCATGGGTGCATTTGATCTATATGTTGGGATGAGTATCGAAATATTAACAACTGGAAAAAACCCAAAATATTTTATGTTTTACTTTTCATAATTTCTCTATTTTCCTCTAAAAGCCTCCAGATTTCAACACAGACATTTGAAAACCTAAGTGAAAGGTTACCTGTGTGGATGAGAAGACATATTTTGTTAACCCTGTGGAAGTGTTTATTGTTTTCAAAATCTGGTTGTTTTCAGTGAGTTTGAGAAAAGTTGAAGTCATCATTATTTGAATTTTGGTTGTACAGTGAGTTGTTATATTCTTTTCAGGTTTGTTATTCTGTGCTGATGCCAGGAATTGATACACATTCAGAAGATGCTTTTGAATTTCAGGTACTTTAAAATTGTACTTATTTTTGGATTTTTTTCCCACCCTTTTTCCCCCATAATATTTTTATACTACAAACCAATGGCCCAGACTAGCTGGTGCAAGTTATCAAGGGCCAAATACAAAGTTAGAACCATGTCTAACTGAATGTGACCCCAAATACTTCTTTGAACCATTTTGCCCGGTGAGCAATTAAGACCCCTTGGGGCCTCTTGTTTATTGAAATTTTTTATTAAATTTCTTGGGAGTTTAATGTGTATTACAGAATATTTATTCTGTTTATCCCTATAGTTACGTCCTCACCCTAGGGGTGTTAGGTCATTTAGTCTTAAATGTTCTATCCGATGTATCGTTTTTTCTTCGTAGGAAGATCTCGCTTTGCATCTGGTAGCATTTAAATTGGTTACTGACTTTGGGCCCTTGTGTGTGCCTGATGTCTTGTTTCCATTTTTTTTATTGACGTTGTTTACATGGACAACGTCCTCATTTATATGTAGAAATTTTATTTTATATTACTGTAGAATTACTGTAGGATACATTGATTATTATTCCGGTAGTGTAGCTAAAAAAAGTTGGATTTTGTCGGGATGCCCTTGGGCTCATGATGTTCCCTTTGGGAACTTGGGTGTTTTTTCAAAAAATTTTCTAAAAATATTTTGAATTTAATTTTGATTGCTATTATTCATGTATCTTAATTATATATTTTGTTGTGCAGTTTGTAGGAGTGATATCGACTTGTCCTACTTGTGTACACTGGGATGATTAACGTTGGAGACGGGTGTCGCGGTACGTTGTTGGCAGTGAGGTTTATAGAACGGACCTCGCACCGCGTTTTAATTCATTTTTAGCTCAACTTTGGGAAAGCCAAATTTGAGCTTATGCCATGGCCAGTTGTCCGTCGTCCATCTGTCCGTCAACAATTCAATACGGCTCGGGCTAGATGCCGTATTTATGAACTGATCTTTACGAAACTTCTTGGGTACCTCTGTTATGACTGGGACCAGAACGAGTGTTTTGGGGTCCGATCTGAAATTCAAGTTGGCCGCCAGCCGCCATTTTGTACCGACGATGCAGAAATCTGTTTTTTGTACAGAACTTCCATATGAAAGCACTGATTTGAATAATTTTTTGTATGAATGTTTAGTACCATGGGATACATCACATATAATACGGGTTTTTTTCTCGTACGTAAATTACGCAAATTAGACTAACTTTGATGTATTTAGTGTTACGTTCAGCACTATAAGTGCAAATGCCAATACGGCTCGGGCTAGAGGCCATATTTATAAACCGATCGTCGTGAAACTTCTTGGGCACCTTTGGTATCGCCGTGGGACGAGAACGAGTGTTTTTGGGTGCGGTCCGAAATTAAAGATGGCCGATGGCAGCCATTTTGTACAAAATTAGGTGCAATCAGATTTTTGCACAGAACTTCCATATGAAAGTGCTGACTTGAATAATTTTTTGTGTGAATGTTTAGTACCATGGGATACATCACATATAATATGGGTTTTTTAGCTCAACTTTGACGAAGTCAAATTTGAGCTATTGTCATGGCCCGTCGTCCGTCGTCCGTCTGTCCGTCCGTCCGTCTGGCCGTCTGGCCGTCTGTCCGTACGTCAACAATTGGCTATGGCTCGGGCTAGAGGTCGTATTTATGAACCAATCTTTACGAAACTTCTTGTGTACCTTTGTTATGACCCTGGGACGGGAACGAGTGTTTTTAGGTGTGGTCCGAAATTCAAGATGGCTGCCAGCGGCCATTTTGTACCGATGATGCAAAAATCAGTTTTTTGTACAGAACTTCTGTATGAAAGTTCTGATTTGAATAAAGTTTTGTATAAATGTTTAGTACCATGGGATACATCACATATAATACAGGTTTTTTTCTCCTGCGTAAATTATGCAAATTAGACTGACTTTGATTTATTTAGTGTTACTTTCAGAGCTGTAAGTGCCAAGCTGCTATGGCTCGGGCTAGAGGCCGTATTTATGAACCGATCTTTACGAAACTTCTTGGGTACCTTTGTTATGACCGTGGGACGAGAACGAGTGTTTTTGGGTGCGGTCAGAAATTCAAGATGGCTGCCAGCCACCATTTTGTACCGACGATGCAGAAATCTGTTTTTTGTACAGAACTTCCATATGAAAGCTCTGATTTGAATAATTTTTTGTATGAATGTTTAGTACCATGGGATACATCACATATAATACGGGTTTTTTTCTCGTACGTAAATTGTGCAAATTAGACTAATTTTGATGTTTTTTGGGGTTACTTTCAGCACTGTAAGTGCAAATGCCAATACGGCTCGGGCTAGAGGCCGTATTTATGAACCAATCTTTACGAAACTTCTTGGGTACCTTTGGTATCACCGTGGGACGAGAACGAGTGTTTTTGGGTCCGGTCCGAAATTCAAGATGGCCGATGGCAGCCATTTTGTACAAAATTAGGTGCAATCAGATTTTTGCACATAACTTCCATATGAAAGCCCTGATTTGAATAATTATTTTGTGTGAATGTTTAGTACCATGGGATGCATCACATATAATACAGGTTTTTTTCTCGTGCAGAAATTATGCAAATTAGATGAACTTTGATTTTTTCAGTGCGACTTACACACAGTCAATACGGCTCAGACTAGAGTCTGTATTTATGAACTGATCTTCACGAAATGTCTTGGGTGCCTTTATTATCACCTTGGGACGAGAACGAGTGTTTCTGGGTGCGGTCTAAAATTCAAGATGGCTGCCAGTGGCCATTTTGTACCGAAATTAGGTCTAATCAGTTTTTTGTACACATCTTCTATACAGCTCAGACTAGAGGCCATATTTATGAACCAATCTTTACGAAACTTCTTGGGTACCTTTGTTATCACCGTGGGATGAGAGCGAGTGTTTTTGGGTGTGGTCCGAAATTCAAGATGGCCACCAGCAGCCATTTTGTACCAAAATTAGTGCAATCAGTCTTTTGTATAGAACTTCTGTATGAAAGTTCTGATTTGAATAAATTTTTGTATGAATGTTTAGTAACATGGAATACATCACATATTGTAAGGGGTTTTTTTTCGTGCCGAAATTATGCAAATTAGATGAACTTTGATTTATTCAGTGCTATTTACACAATGTAAGCACACATGTCAATACGGCTCAGGGTAGAGGCTGTATTTATGAACCGATCTTCACAAAACTTCTTGGGTACCTTTGTTATCACCTTGGGATGAGAATGAGTGTTTCTGGGTACGGTCCAAAATTCAAGATGGCTGCCAGTGGCCATTTTGTACCGAAATTAGGTCCATTCAGTTTTTTGTCACAAGTTCTATACAGCTCGTATTTATGAACTGATCTTCACAAAACTTCTTGAGTACTTTTGTTTTCACCTTGGGACAGGAACGAGTGTGTTTTGGGGTGCCTTTGTTATCACTGTGCTATGAGAACAAATATTTTGGGGTTCAGTCAGACCCACTCTGGGACTCAAAGATTTCTTTTCTAGTTTAGCATCTGACTGTCACCTACCTTTACAATACTTTACCTATACATTTGTTACAGGCAACGGTCAGTATTCATGTACAGACCGTTACAATACTTTATATGTACCTTTGTTATCAGGTCATTACCTAGATGTTTGTCATTGCTGTGTCACATACTATACATGTACATGTCTTTGTCTTGACAAGTTGAGCTACAGTGTCATTGACACTTTCATTTCTCATGCCGAAATTATGCAAATTAGATGAACTTTGATTTTTTCAGTGCTACTTACACACAGTAAGTGCACATGTCAATACGGCTCGGGCTAGGGGCTGTATTTATCAACCGATCTTCACGAAACTTCTTGGGTACCTCTGTTATCACCTTGGGATGAGAACGAGTGTTTCTGAGTGCAGTCCAAAATTCAAGATGGCTGCCAGTGGCCATTTCGTATTGACATTAGGTCTAATCAGTTTTTTGTACACAACTTCTATGCGGCTCAGGCTAGAGGCTGTATTCATGATATTTATGAACCAATCTTTACGAAACGTCTTGGGTACCTTCGTTATCACCGTGGGATGAGAACGAGTGTTTTTGGGTGTGGTCCAAAATTCAAGATGGCCACCAGCAACCATTGTGTACCAAAATTAGTGCAATCAGTCTTTTGTATAGAACTTGTGTACGAAATTTCTGATTTGAATAAATTTTTGTATGAATGTTTTGTAAAATGGAATACATCACATATAGTACGGGTTTTTTTCTCGTGCAGAAATTATGCAAATTAGATGAATTTTGATTTATTTGATGCAACTTATACACTGTAAGTGCACATGTCAATATGGTTCGGGCTAGAGGCTGTATTTATCAACCGATCTTCATGAAACTTCTTGGGTACCTTTGTTATCACCGTGGGACGAGAACGAGTGTTTCTGAGTGCGGTTCAAAATTCAAGATGGCTGCCAGTGGCCATTTTGTACCGAAATTAGGTCCAATCAGTTTTTTGTCACAACTTCAATACAGCTCGTATTTATGAACTGATCTTCACGAAACTTCTTGGGTACCTTTGTCACCTTGAGACAGGAATAAGTGTGTTTTGGGGTGCCTTTGTTATCACTGTGCTATGAGAACAAATATTTTGGGGTTCAGTCAGACCCACTCTGGGATTTCTTTTCTATTTAGCATTTGACTGTCACCCACCTTTACAATACTTTACCTATACATTTGTTACAGGCTACGGCCAGTATTTATGTACAGACCGTTACAATACTTTATATGTACATTTGTTATCAGGTCATTACCTAGATGTTTGTCATTGCTGTGTCACATACTATACATGTACATGTCTTGACAAGTTGAGCTACAGTGTCATTGACACTTTCATTTCAGTTTCTATTTCAGAGGAACGTGAACATGATGATGATATTGTGACACCCATCCAAAGTGTGCTACCATCGTCGTGCTCCGTTGAGCAAATAGAGCTAGCTGGAGTGCTCATGATAAGGAAGGGATAAGGCCTCTAGTTAGTGTTTTTAATCTCTTGTAAGCAGCAAGCTCGACCGGTGAAGCGGTTACTCCATCCGTGGGAGCCGTGACACCAGGTAAGTCCGTTGCTGTCGAAGGAAGTGTAGATGTGGGTATAGCAAGCACTTAAAAATAAAAAAGCTCACCCAGCGATGATGGAAATAGGGAGGAAGTCAGCAAGTTTCTTGTTGGGAGGCTTGGCGAGGTCTAATAGACCGTGAGTGGGAGAGGCCCCTCTCTGACCTAACAACATTTGGGGCCAAATGTTATGAGAAACTTGCATGGGCCAGGAGCATACGTGCACCCACCTCTCGGGATGCTCCGTCTAGTCTGCAACCGGGGTCGGCTTCAGTCACGGCTTCGTCTGCTATGTTTCACAAGCCAAAATCAAGTTTCCTTGTTGGGAGGCTCGGCGAGGTCCAATGAGACCGCGAGCGGGAGAGGTCCTTCTCTAACCTAACAACATTTGGGGCCAAATGTTATGAGAAACTTCCACGAGCCTGAACATACCTCCACCCGCTGCTCGGGACGCTCCGTCTAGTCTGCAGTCGGGGTCGGCTTCAGTCACGGCTTCCTCCGCTACGTTATTAAAGCACACACGACCGCAGGCTAGCTACCCGACTTCAGATATCCAATCAGCTGCGCGAAGAAGGAGCCATTCTTCGCCCGTGAAGACAGACCATCCGGTAGCTAGCGATGCTAGGCATCGATCAACGGGACATTTGGAGAAGAGATCTGTCTCCGGATATTCGTTCCAGAAGCAGCAAGCGGCGAAAAAACAGAAGACCGCTGCTCCTCAAGCCTCGGGAACGGACTTGCTGTCGCAGTTTTTTTGCAGCTATTAGCAGCATCCCAGCAAATGCAAGAGCAGACTCCAGTGGTGAGCTGTCGGACGGTGCTGGGTTGGTTGGGTCAATTGTGCATGTAGAAGAAGCCATAAGTTTCTCTACAGGACATTTGGCTAGATCTGGGGTCAGATCTCCGTTGGAGATCCCTCTTCGTCCTGTTAACAGTCTGGGTTGACTGTGTCCGTTGTGAGAAACTATACTGAGTCGGAACACGCATCAGAACGTTCTTCCACACAGCGGCCGAGGCCGACAGCAGTTATGGCTTCTTCTACTTACATGGAAGCACACGAAAGAGGATTAAGCCTAGAAGTTTCTAAGCGGGATACTCTGCGAGATCTGGGACAGATCGCGACTGCAGAGCATTTTTCCTCCTCTTAACAGTCGGAGACGACTGTTTTGTATTGTAAGAAACTTCACTGAAGAGGAGCATCCATTCTATGTGACGAGTCGGGGATGCTTCTTCTGCACTTCAGCCGGGGTCGGCTGTGGTTTTGGCTTCCTCTTCTTCCATGGATATGCACGATAAGGAATAGATGCCTACAAGTTTCTGACGAACGCTCGGCGGGGTCTGGAGCAGACCGCGAGCTGGAGATTCTTCTCCTTTCCGTCGGCAGTTGGGGTTGACTGTTTTTGGTTCGAGAAACTTTAGTGAGTTGGGACGCCTGTTCAGGCTTGTGGTTCAGGACGCTCCTTCCACACTGCAGCCGGATTCGGTAGCAGCTATGGCATCTTCCCTTACTTCATTAATGAAGCATGTTGACCGCAGACTAGCTGTCTGACTTCGCAGGTTTAGGTCGATAGTTAGTCGTCTGAGGCTTTTTTATATGGGACACGTGTCGAGGATCTGGGGCCTAGCTCTCAGTCCTGTGAGCAGCTTATGGTAACAAGTGGATTATCATTCCTCTGCTAGCCTCGGGTCATGGACTGGCTGCCGCAGATTGCTCTGCGTATCGCAGCATTCCAGTTGTCGCTGGTACCACCGTTTAACAGACTCCAATGGTGAGCTGTCAGTCAGTGCTGGGTTGGTCCAGTCATCCGTTCTTATTTGCTGATGGAACATTTGGATGGTGAGAGGCTACGGAGTGTGAGTCTCCATCCCTCACAGAACGGCACTTTAACCCTTTACCCAACGTAACGGCCAAAACCGGCCAGGCGTCGTACGAACGTAACGGCCAGAACCGGCCAGCTGTCGTGCGAACGTAACGGCCAGAACCGGCCAGGCAAAAACGAAGTTCACTTCACTTTTCATTCCTCTCATTTTCAGGTTGTTTTTGCTATTATTTCGTCACAGTACATACATGGACATTGAGCCACATATTTGTAGGTTTAATTTCTTTTATTTAATCAGCAAAAATGTGTGTGATTATTTAATAATCAATAAAAATACTGCACTTGTTTGTTATTGTCTTTGTTGTTTTGAAAAAAAATGGCATACGATAGCTTACAATTTCAGTCGACATCGATGTTTCAATCTTTCTGATAAAAATTGTCCGGCCTAAATCAGGTCCGTTGGTCGATAAATGTGTTTCAACAGTCTTTTAAAAAAAAAAAATTCTGTTTCCATCATCAAAATTGGATATTTTTTAAGAAAATGTGATGTAAATGTCGAACCGTTCCTATTCACGAATACATAATTCATTTTTGAATTTTTTCGTTGCAATTCATCAGATGGTTGAAGATGAAAAAATAAGAAAAGACACGA
This sequence comes from Pictodentalium vernedei, assembly GCA_031216915.1. Taxonomy (NCBI): domain Eukaryota; kingdom Metazoa; phylum Mollusca; class Scaphopoda; order Dentaliida; family Dentaliidae; genus Pictodentalium; species Pictodentalium vernedei. The sequence goes on from CM062290.1 coordinate 206,905,963, forward strand.
TATAGGCGCGGAGAAAAAAATAATTTATGAAACAAACAGTAGTTCAAACTGTCCCAAATCATATCTAACGAAGGCAGAGTAACCAGCAAACTTCGTGAAAACTTTTAATGAATGTCGCGAATCATAATAAGAAAATCTCGCTAACAATCAAACTAGGACACTGACTCGCGTTCCAGAGAAACTTGGACGTAGTATGGAAACCTACACGCGTCACAATTGTCTTTCGATGACAATGAGTCGGTCCAACGTCGAATAAATATAACCGTGCTAAAATTATTCCCGTTGACGCCTTAGCTTATGGAATTCGTCTCATGATAGTTTTGAATTGGGTGGGGAGTGGCTAAAAAGAATTTCTTGGAGGAATGATTGATTGCCGAGAAGAGGTCTGGACTTATCGCCGGAAAGACAGTTCTCCGGATTGGACATTTCGCCGGAACTTAAAAATTTTAATTTGGACAGTTCGCCGAAATATTTTTAAATTTTAAAAAAGACTTACCCCGTCTTAAAATCAATTTAAAAGTTCCACTGAGGATCCAATTTTAACTTGAAATGAAAGTTCAACTGAAGATTGGCCTCATGGTTTTTTTCCCCTGTTTTTCTGCCAAGCCAAAATGCCAATTAATACTGGAACGGGACAACCCGCCTCAAGCCAGGTGGGACAACCGGCCCCAATTTTTCTTGACTATGATATAGGACTAGGATTGGATTATGAGTACTAATAACCTGTTATTTTACTTAATTATGATTGTATTACTGGTAATAACACGTGAATAATTCAGAATGAATTATCCACCTGTTGTTATTACTTATAATACGATCATAATAATAAATAGGCCTACGCGCCGGGATATAAAGGACAACCTTGACTGTCATTTGAATTATAAGGATTGGTCATGTAGTCATCCCAGTACTCTTGGATTTTCTTTGCTTGCAAAGTGTATCTCACTCGGGTGTCAGTCTCTAAGTCGGCTGCCGGCACTCTCAGATTGACTGCTTCTGCTTCCTTCATGGGGACTGGAACAAGTTTATAGAAATGCTGGTCGACAACAACGCAAAGATCATCCGGTATAATTCAAAGAGAAGCAACATGATGATTGTTAGCAGCTAAAAAAAACAACATTTATTGTCTTAGTTTTAAGGAAAAGAGATCAACGCTGTGATGAATCCATATCACGCTAAAACAACATGTCCTGTCATTTGATTTTTGCGCATCAAACAAATATCATTCCTCTTAGAGGGTACCCGACTGAAACAACATGTCTAAAACAACACGTCAATTCTGACTGGTGTCGACATGCTACCAATTGAATTTAGAAGTATTATTAGTTTGATTCAGTTATTATGGGATATGTTAAGAGGATTGTGGATTATTTTCGTTAAAATTGGATACTTTTCGATAAAAAAGTGAGTAAAAATCTTTTTTATATATTACCATCTCCCCAAATTTTTTGTAAAAATAGCAGAAAAAAAAATCGGATCAATGTGGATAATTTTCGATTAAATTTGGTAATTTTCGATAAAAAAAGTGAGTAGAAATCTTTTTATATATTACCCCCCCCCCCCCCAAATTTTTTGTCAAATATAAAAATAAAATCGGGACAACCCGCTCCAAAAATAGGCCAGGTCTGGGACGGGTTGTCCCTGATCCATTAATACTGGCGGTACATTCTTCTTTTTGTACCGGCATGGCATATGACAGTGTGACAGTATTTTGAAACAAATTTAACCGGCATGGCATATGTCAGTGGGCGATTTGGGAAACATTAATGTGGTCCGAATCGTCCAGCCATCTGGTCCGAATCGTCCAGACATCTGGTCCGAATCGCCCAACTATCTGGTCCGAATCGTCCAGCTATCTGGTCCGAATCGTCCATACATCTGGTCCCAATCGTCCAAAAAAAATCTGGTCCGAATCGTACATGGTCCGAATCGTCCAGACCCCTGTCAGAGTTGTTACAACAAAAACATTTTCGGTCGATGGATGGCACAAATTGTTCAACATGGATGCATCTACTTCTATTGAATTTTGCATCATTTGTGAGAAATTAGTCAAACCACGTAATAATGTCATAACCTGTGATAAATGGAATCATCTTCCATGAACTGTCTGGAGGATTTTGTCGAACTTTCCAAACTTTAGGCGAACTGTACAAAAATCCGACAAACTACACCAACTTTGGCGAAGTGTCCAATACTCCGACGAAATATCCAACATCCCGACGAATTGTCCTAAATTTCCGGTGGACTGTCCAAAGTTTTGGCGAATTGTCCAAACTTTCGGCGAAGTGTACAAAACGCCGACGAACTGCCGAGAAGGGAAACATTCGTCAATTTCGACCTGGGAAGATTCGGCCCAGGATCCTTTGTTTGCGATGATCATCGACTAATGTAAAGTAGAGCTGTACGTCCCACTGACAAGGCTTGAGAAAAATGAGGGGCGGGGGTACTAAAATATTTTATACATATGAGTCGAATTCCTACAAGTGATGATGGGGAGATTTTGAAGTTGAAACATTAGAATCACGAGAGAGGCGTGAGTTGTGCTGGGGTTGGGGTATGTGTGTACTGTTTTCAGGAAGGGAGGGGGGGGGGCACAAAGAAATCAGCCGTGTTAGTTGTACACCACTTGCTCCATGTTCCCATAAAATATCTCCGAAAGAAAAAAAGGTAAACTGCATTGACGTGAACAGCAGTTATGGTTCCAGGTCAACTCGCCCCGCCAGTTTTCCCGAGTCATTTGAGGGGCGAAGTGACCCTGGAAATTTTTTTTTGGGGGGGGGGGGAGGTGGGGTAATTTTTTTTACAAAATTGGAGGAGGGGGAATTTTGTTTTGGTTAAATTGCCGAGAAAAACTGAAAATTGAAAAATAATAACTGAAGTACTTACCTTCAGAATTTTTAATCATCCTTTTAGAAAATCCAAGAATCAAAAACGTAAATCCTTTCATAGAAAACCCATGGAATAACAGGGAGCACATAAACACAACGTTCTAACACCTTAAAGGCAGACGATACAGTGACTGAATGAAAAACAAATGTACAGGGACCGAGTTGACACGAATTACTCAAACTGAATAGCGCTTCTTCAAAAACATCTTTGATGAATTATTTTTGGTGTTAACAGTCAAGATGTTTGTTTTTACAGTAATCACATACCAGTTGGTGTTTATTTGAGATTAATTGTGTGGCTGATTGCCTTTCATCATATGTTTTCAAAAGTGTTGATTAGGCACAACTTTTATCAGCCGCCTGCCAAATGTTCGAAAATTTATTCACAAGCTTAAATATGTTTGTATAAATGTTATTAATTGTGATGCCTTTTCTCTCTATCTATAACTTTTCTATTCTCTCTATCTATAACTTTTCTATATGAACATTCTAAAATTTTCTTGCAACATTCTTATAAAGAAGACGCATGGAAATGGTAGACAAAGCGTAGGAGGAATTGGTGCAACCTACCTTTCTGCAACATACACAAGAAACCACCAAACACTAGGCAAGGATTGAAACAAGCTTGTCTGGCAGGGGACCAGTGTACATTTTATATAAATAAACATTTGAATAAAGATTTAACAGCCCTTTTAAGGGCTTGAGGGTGTGTGTCTGTGAGAGGTTTTTTTTTGTTTTTTGTTTATTTTTATTTTTTTTTGGGGGGGGGGGGGTGGAGGAGGTCATTTGGAATTCCCGAAGGATAACCAGATACCTCATAATCACATACGGGATCCTATCTCCCAGAAGGCTTGATGGATGACTCCCGGTTTTTCAAAACTAAACTGTTGGAGCTTTCTCCAATCCTTTTTTTTTTGTAATCGCTATGGTCATATACCGGGGCCGCTACCAAACCGGCGTTGCTGTTTGGTTTTCTTTTCTCTTTTCTTTTAATAATTTGCCATGGCACAATTCAATATTACATTCTGGTGGGACTCAAACCTCTACCATCGCCGAGCTGGAACCGAATAGAGCCCACTCTCTAACAGTTTTAATGGCGTTGAGGGATTGAGTATTGACAATCTAACACTCCAACGCAAACTGCCGGGAATTCTAACCGCGTGCATACCCCCCAGACTCCATTTGATGCAATAGGAAAGCTAGGCCTGTGTGACCCAAGTGAATAAAATAAGTTTAACCGGGTCGCAAGGGATTTGTAAATTCTACATCGTCCCTGCGCGCCTTCGGCGCGCTAAAACCTTTCATTTCTTTTTCATTCATTCATCTTTTCCTGAACTCATGTGTAACCAACTTTATATTGTAATTTATATTGCAAAATAATAAAATATATAGAAAAAATGACTTCGTAATATTGTTGTAAATAATAGATTAGTATTAAAATAAAAAAAAAAATGCTGATATAACTAGAGTTAAGTTTTTTTTTAACTGGGGGAACCTGGACCCGTGGCGAGTTGACCCGGGGCGACTTGAGCCGAGGGTGAGTTGACCCGAGGGCGAGTTGACCCATTCCCGCAGTTATCCCCTTACCCAACATCGCTTTATGAAAAAAAAAAAAATCTCTTATTTTAGAAAACTTTTGATTACATGAAACAATGTACGCAAATCAACAGAACCGGCTGACTCAGCGGTTCCAAGGCAAGATACAAACGCTCCGTCTCGCTTGGTTTCACTAAGATGACCTCATGTGATACGCATTTAACTGCTGACGCCTCATTCAACCTCAAACAGTTTCCATAGCGTTTTTACTGTTATGTTGGGGAAACTATTATGGGAGCAAGAAGGTGATCATGAGAGCGGACAGTATGGGTCGCGAGCCCTTGGTCAAACTAACATATTAGCGCACCGATGGTCTGGGGGGGGGGGGGGGCAAGACAAGGAGGCAGTGTGGTTATCATGAAGGGAGAAGGGCACAGATTTATCTTGGGGGAACTAAAGCTGTGACGTAGTCTTGCATCCCACCCTTGGCCTTTACTACCCAAAATGTAGCCTCCCTTCACAATAAATTGAGGTTCAGACAAGGGCAGAAATTTTCGAAAATCAGAAAATCTGATCCTCGTATGATTCCAGAAAAATTCAATTAGGAACATTAAAATAGTAAGAAGAAATGTCATTGTGATTTTTGCCAAAGTTTTGAAATTGTGACCCTGCAAGAAAATAGTTACCCCAATGTTTTTGAGTTTCCGTGATCCCCATTGGGAAGCATTTTGAATCAGTCAGTATTGGGAAGCATTTTGAATCAGCCAGTATCTTGAGCAGGCAGTGGCGTTGCGATATGGAGACAGGGTCCTTGGAATGCTTTGACCCCCTTGCAAATGCAAAAAGAAGTGTTGCTTGGCCTGGTCAAAAAATTAGAAGACGACAGTGAAGAAATAATTTACAATCACTTAATGTATTTTAGCTCATGTTAGGCCTAAATGGCTCCAGAAACTTCTCGGACCTTTCGCAGTGAAAGGTAATTAATAATTATGCATCCTACCTTTTACACCCATTGTCTATCTAGTCAGTGCATCTAATCTTGAAAGTCGCGATGTGTATTGAATATTCTATCAGTATCATTCAGCGTAATGAAATTAAGAGCCTTTAAATCCACAATGTTAGTTTAGGTTTCACGTGTAAACATCTAATTAACATAAGAGCGCGTGCTGAATATGCACACTCGATTGACAGTTGAGTGTTCCTGCTGCAAACTCTTGAAACAAAATCCCAGTAATTGAACAGAAAACGGCTCACAGATTGGAAGATTATCGGGACTGAGGGATTTGCACAATTTGCAGCAGGGACACTCGACTATCAATCAAGTGTAGGGATTGCTTTGCCTAAAAAAAGTCCCCCAGATGTTGAGGTCGGGGCCTGCTGGGGGCCTGAAAGAAGTCTCCCAGATAGGACGTTTCGTACATGTTGTGGGGTGTGTAGTTTCGATGCAAGGGTTGTCTCAAAGAAAAAAATTGAAAAAAAAAAATTTCAGTTTACCGTTTAAATAATTTCAGTCTATGAAAATTCCCCACAGCTTTGAATATTTCAGAAATGGAATTCACCCCCCCCCCCCCCCCCCCCGGCCCCTACCTCTCCACGTAGACACAGGTACACATTTTATTTTATTTCGTACATTTATTTTGATGGCAGTTTCTGTGTCTTGTGTTGCATTTATTCAGATGTTAGGATCGGATGTACCCGCGCATAGCATTGTGGGATTGAAGGGAATTCCCCCCATCAGTTCACAAGCGTGCTTTCGAAGTCTCGTAAATGTGTTTGTTTTTTTTTGTTTAATCTTGGGATTTTCTCAGTTTTCATGCGGATTTAGGTGGATGTTAGTTCGAATCAGACAAAAACAGTTTGTATTATTATTTTATCTGTTATTTGCTGCTTCTATTGTAATCACACTTGCGTGAATGAGACGTGAATGGAAAGATTAATCTCGCAAAATTTTGTTGCCAAAACCTTCCAACACTGAAATTTCGGGAGCCAACACAAAAAAAGTCGTGGCCGAAAAAAAAGCCCCGAGAAGGGGCCGATCGGGACCGGGGCCGATCGGCCCCGACTCAAGGCAAGCCCTGATGTAATTTAGTGTGACTATTGACTATTGACCATACGCTTTTATGTTAATTAGATGAATTACAGACAATCTGTCCAAAGACAATTCGGACCAAGACAAATCGGACCAAGACAACTCGGACCACTTTTGAAGACAACTCGGACCAACTTTGAAGACAACTCGGACCAACTTTAAAGACAACTCGGACCAACTTTGAAGACAAGTCGGCCCAATTTTCAGGACAACTCGGACCAACTTTCAGGACAACTCGGCCCAACTTTTGAAAAAGTCGACCCAAGTTTGAAGACAAGTCGGACCAACTTTCTAGGCAACTTGGACTGACTCGGTGAATAATTCGGACCTGAATAGTGGACAAACGAAGATTCGGGTTGGTGGGGAAAGACACATAACAACCCGTCACGTTTTAAACGATTTATTAAAAACTGAGACATGACAAGTTGTCTTCAAAGTTGGTCCGAGTTGTCTTCAAAAGTGGTCCGAGTTGTCTTTGGTCCGAGTTGTCCTGATCCCAATTAGATGTCTATTATGAATTATAAAATTATCGAGAGAAAAAATTGTAACTTGCTGACTTTCTTTTATGCGAGTGGCACGTCGCTCCATGTTGCAAACGCACAACAGCAACAGAAAACTGCATTATGGGTATAACATTGACTTTCGCGATTTTTTAAAAATTGCGTCGGTTCGATTTCGGTGTTCTTGTACAGGGTCTTGCACCTCTTTGTTTCAATGACAGATAATAGGAATTCACGCCCGGAATTTCAGGAATCTAAATAAATGAAATGTTTTTTACGAGAAAACTGAAACTTTTAAAAAAAAAATGAATAGCAATACTTGTGGAAAGCACTGGCCGACTTTGGTCGTTTCGTTGGGAAAAGGGTTAAATAGTTGTTTTTATTGGTACTTCAACGGTGCCATAGGGGAAGGGGCTAGGGTACCCACCCTCACTATTTTCTGCCCCCCCCCACCAATTGATCCGTTATTGATCCATTCATTGGTGATATTTGTGCTGAATACAACACGAGCGCACAAAAGAGAGACTCCATGTCATTCTCCTGTCATGTTCACTCGATTAGGCATACACTTAGGTAGGTTAATATGTAATATGATAGTTACATACATGATAGGTCGTACTGATACACGCGTCGGCATAAATTCGTGCCTTCAACAATGTGAGTTTTTTTTAATATGAATCAGAGTCCGGAAATCGCTTGAGACAAGATGAAATCAAAAAATTTTCACCAGACCCCACCCGACGGGAAGGGGAGTTCCCTCCCGTATCTTAACGAATCGGGCCTGCGGCAATCGGCATCTCGACCTGTAACCCCCCCCCCCCCCTTCAAATCCAATTTGCCCCGCCCCCAAATTTTCAGAATCCTGGCGCCCACACTGCCTTTAGCAAAGCACCTCTCCCAAATGTACCCACAAAGCACAGCGATTCTGAGATGTGTTACGTGTTCACTTTTGGTTGGTAAAAATAAGCCAACACTGGGATCTGGATGAACTGACTGATGGCATGATAGCCGTGTTATAAATTTCGGATTGAGAACTGACGTCAGCTATCCCATGCGTCGTGAACGGGTGAAGCCTGAACATTGTCCTCAACGATCTCCCGACAAATGCGGAAAAACTGCAAATAATTTACAATTTCATACGGTCATCCTGCTCCCTCACTTATTAACATCAACTGATTGGAAAGTCTTGTTCATTTAACGACAAGCACATCCACATCACCTGATTTTAAGACTGACGTAGTGTTGCGTGTCCCACAAGACTTGACATGAGAAATTATATTGTCACATTCAGTATGAATTCACGACGTGGAAAGTGAATGTTTCGGCTTCTAGGGCACTTCATTCTTCAACCAAAAGGAGTTTTGCCAGCATGTGTCCGTCTCGATCTTGCAAGGTTTTTTTATTATGTATGTAATCCGAAAGGCGAAACAAAAAAAAAAAACTTTTTCCATTTTTCAACTTGATAAGATGTAATTTTTATCAGACCAGATTTTCTTATGGTTAGATTCGTCTACATAGATTTAATGAACTATTCGGACTATATTTCTGAAGGACTGGGTAAATATCACGAATTTGGTAAACAACTCACCCAAATAATAACTGCTCCATCGGTTAAGCCCGTTATTACTAGGTTTAGTTGACACACTTCCCGTGACAGGAAACAAAACTATTTGAATTCTTCAAGTTTCTCGGGGGATGGGGGGGGGGGGGGGGGGGTGCAATTACATGTAGCTGCATGGCTCATAACAATGCATGCCTAAATTTGATACGTCTGAGCATTTTTCCTTGAACACTAACTTTACCAAATTGGAGCTGAAAGTTATTTTCACATTTTACATCCAAAAAATGGCAAAGCGCATTCGTTAGTTCCTCATTCATTTCCTATGGACTAACGTTTTTACTTTCTCAACATCAAACAACAAACAAGCATATAATAGAGTGTCGACTGCCTACTCAGCGCGTCGATAATCCCCCCCCCTCTCCTGGACACACGTTCGCATTTAAATATTTTGGATATGTACCTGGCAGAGTTTCTGCTGTCAAAGCTTGTTATCTCCCTGAATTTGGGTCTAGATACAAAATACGGGGGGGGGTGGGGGGGGGGGGGTGGGGGGGGGTGGAGGTGAACTCGTGGAGATCAAACCTTAACCCACTCACAGATCAGCCTGTCAAATGGCATTGTTAAATAGGTTGAAAAAAAAAAAAAAAAAAAAAAAACAGATTAATTTCGTCAATGCTGGTTGTGTAATAATGAAACAAACTCAGCATTTTATGAATCAATAAATGTTTTTACTTAATCAAATATTACGTTGAAATAAGCAAAAAAATAAAAAAATAAAACTCCCTCCACAATCACTCGATTGTTGGCCAATTTGAAATCAACCGGAAAGAAGAAAACGCGGCCAATTTCGTTGTTGTTCAGTGCCATGCTATCTGAACGTTGTCGTGAAAATGAGATGGCGTCGTTCGGGATTCCGTAGATGTCGACCTACTAACAGCGCACATCGGAGTTTTAACAATGGCAGCGAGACTGACAATTAAATTGCTGGAAGATTTCTGGTTTTTTTTTTATTCTTTTCACAGTTCACTTATTTCCAAGTGTAGATTTTTATAAAAAAAATTTATTATAGAATTAGTGGGAAGAAATGTGAAAGACTTCAAATTGTTACTTATTTTTAACTTCACCAGGAATTGAATGTTACGAACCGGCTACAAAGACAACAAACAAAAAAACCCCGATTAGGCTATGCCGAATGTGACAGATTGCCATGGGACTCCCGATTTTATCATTATTCATTATCATTTGCCACCATGTGCCATATTTTAATTTATAACGAGGGAAAGAAATCACATTTCGATTGATTTTTGCTTTCTGTATAATTTGCAAGAGATTTGACTTGAAATTCCTTCCATGAACAGACCGCAGTAACGAAAGGGCTGGCTCGAATTTTCCACATTTTTTAACCTGCTTTGATGATAATTTGGACTTAATTTTTTTAATGAATGCCAATTCCATACTTGGTAAAATTACACATACTTACCTAAATAGAAAATATTAGCCTGAAAAGGTATATTTAATGACTTTCTTCGCATGCTTTCTGTGAAAACCCGACATCTTTAACGATTTTGAATTTTCCGGCAAATTCGTACTTACCATTTCACAGGCTCGGCGTCTAAATAAATCGCTCTAACAATAATAATAAACCCATTTTCTTTCAACTTTCTTCATTTTTTGATTGTTTGGGATAAAGGCATAGAGAATGAACAACACAGAGACACACATAAATTTTATTTAATGGATATCTGACGATGTGGAAACCTGAAAAGAAAATTTGCAGTAGGCTGTTTTGAGAATTTAGTTTTTTTCATGACGTCGCGTTCGTTGACGTCGGTAAACTGGAGACTGGCGTGTTCGTAGTGAGAGTCAAAAGTGACATTGTCACGTTGGGTAAAGGGTTAAGACTATGAAATTTCAGTCTTAAGCTCTTAGAATATTGTTCCATCTGAATATAAGTCTGCGTTTAGATGAGCAGGCCGGGGATGAAGATTTGTCCCTACCTGCATCATTTAATATATGCTCGGAAATAATGTAATGTGCTATTTCATTCAAAAGAGCTAATCTGGACGCAATGTCCTAAGCAGATCACCTTACCAGAGCTATTGCGCAATGGCTCATTGGAAAGGAATATGAGGACGTGGTTCCTCACTGAGAGTTCTTTCCAGGGCAGTCATGTATGCCACATACAACTCCGCACGGACAGTGGAATTTGTAGTTGGTAAGATGTGATGCTGCCCTTGCTTGAAAAGTTCTCTCTGAGTTGCTCCGGTTACCGGAAATATACTATTTTACTATTTGACGACAAGCTTACGTTGCTGTATGAGCAGGATACAAGAAAGCTTCTAGTGCACTACAATTGAAGTCGGTGTCTCATCAACACACTTCAGCAGACCGGGGTAAACGAGGCTGTTCTACTTCTAAGAAAGCATCAAGAGAATGTCTCGTGAGGGTACAATAACCCCCTTATATTTACTTCGGAAGTCATCATTATAGCGACTTGGAAAAGGGCATAGGTCTGATCAAGGCTATGGATCTGATGCCCCTAGGTCGACGATTAACGTAAGGTTATCATCTTCACGTGAAACTGGATGTTAATCACGGAAGTTTCAAAGAGAGTCACTCCTAGTGAAGGTAAAGGCTCTCTTATTGAAGGGAGCAATTGAGATCGACGAGACAAGCTTCTTTGCGGGGAGGACTTAGTTTCTCCTCCTGTAAGCATCGGAAGTCGTACAGGTGATGGACATGACCTCTATTGCTTGCCAGTTGACAGAAGGGTATCAACTTTACGATAATCTACATGTTATTCACAGAAGCTTCTTTCAAAGAGAGTCGCTCCTAGTGGAGGTAAGGCTCTCTTATTGAAGGGAACAATTGAGGTCGTCGAGAATAGATTTTTGTTGCTTTCCACTTGGTGATAGGTTATCAGCCTTGCAATTAAGTGGATAAATTGTGGAAGATCAGTGGATGAGAATGTAGTCTCGGCAGGCCTGCGGCTATCAGCCCGAGCAGCTCCACTTACAAGTTTACTTGTTGGTAAAATCCTCCAAGAGAGGCTTTCCTTCTGGAGGTACAAGCTTTCCTATTAAAGAAAATCATTAGACATCGTCGAAATTAATCTCCAGTTTTTTATTATCACCTGTTTCTCGTCCTGAATCCGGATGGATAGTGCATAGATAGGCTGAGATATCCTTGGTGTCAAGACAATTTATGTCTTTGTGGACGCCATAGTAGCCTTCTGTACGGTTACAGCGGTCTCTTGGGTTAGGCTTTGTCCTCTGTCTTTTGGGAATAAAACCTAAAAAGATGCTGTGCTTTTCGGTTTGTTTTTCCTAGGTGTTATAGGCTTGAGTCTTATTGTTACACCATAGTAGCCTAGCTGCATTCATGAGCGAGATTTTTTCAGTATTATGCAGTGGCATAACTGAATTTATTATCTCTTGGGACTGCGGTCTCTTTGGGAATTCAGGGCTGTTTATATAGAGGCTCTTCATTCCCTACCTTGCGCAACGATAATTGCAAGTCTCCGTTAAGTGAGCCTTCAGGGGCGACTTACACCGATATATCTGTCTTCACGTAGATGAAGACTTAAAAGCTATGGCTAGCTTTGTAAGTTTCCTTAGTGAGCTTCTAGGGCCTCAGTTATCAGTTTTTAATGGTCTTCACAAACAGAAAAACCTTTAGCTGCTTCAGCTAGGCTGAGTTTGTTGTCCTATCGGACATGATACCGTTTGTTGGAGGAGGTTATTCTCTTCAAACCAGTATGCTTTGGTGTGAGTTATTATGTAAATATGGTGTATTTGTTCATCACGTCCTTCTCTGCCCTTAGTGGCATTATGGAGTGGGTCAAACGTGAAGGAGCCTTGTGGTTCCACTACTATTTGATGACTAACACAAGAATGATTCAAGTAATGCTGGTGAGGGGGGTTTGATATAATTTCTGTGGGTTGCCTCGGAAGTGTGTTTACTCTCCAGAGATAGTGCATTGTGATTCTATTGGACATGTGTATGTTGTACGTATTATGTCACTGGTTTTTGACCTATCTACATATGCCGACTCGGTATACGTTCCTTGCGGGTGCTATTGGTTACCGGGATCGCTGCGATAGCCTTGGTTTCTGAAGTGGCATTAAGCACCAATTTATTAATAATAATTAATATCTGCCTGTTCGGCAAATATATATTGCTATTTGGTACCATTTTTACTGATTCCAGAGCGCTCCCCTCTTTGTTTTTGAAGAAGATTCCTTCAAAAAAAGGGAGGGGGGGGGATTTTTTAAATCTCCTCAGGCTTGATAAGTGGGTAACAATGAGTGAAGCTGTTTTGTCTGTAGATTATATCCTGGATACAGCTTGTTTATTATTCACTCTCAAATACGCCATCCTAATTTTTAGGGCTTGGTCCCGACTAGCTATAAAATTGGGAACTCGTTACATCCAATTAGCATAGTCATTCATGCTAAGAATACAGAATTACTTGAATTTGGCTCCTTATTTATGATATGTCTTCTCTATTACTGGATAGAGAGACATACATGTAATTCCTTATTAATGTAATTAGCTCACCTGACTGCAAGTCAGTGTGAGGTATTGCCATCACTTGGCGTCCGGCGTCCGTTAACTTTTGCAAACCTGGCTTCTTCACAGCCATTCAGTCAAATTCAAACATATATTGCACAAACCATCCCTGAGGTATACTCTTTCTATTTTGTTCAAATGAAGCGGCTGCCTTCTTCGGGCTCTGGTCAATAATGCCAAAGCCTAAAAGCCTTTAAAAATCTTCTCATGAACCACCAGAAAGATTGCCTTGATATATGGTATGTAACACTCTTTGGTGTTGAAGATTAAAGTTTGTTCAAGAGAAGTTGGTAGATCGATATTTGGGTTCTCTGTGGGCACATATTCATTTTGGGCACCACCTAAAATTTCTATTTCAAGAGCCGATGGGCCGATTTGAACCAAATTTGGCATGTAGCATAAGTGGGTCCAAAGTACTTAATTGATACCCCAAATTATTTTTTGTTGTTGCCCCGTGTGTACCCCAGGGGCTAAAAAGAGAAAAAAATCAAATGCCCATATTTTCCAAACTACACGGAACAGAGAACTGTTATTTGGTATGAAGCATCCTTTTGACCAGTAAAATGGATAAAAAAAAAACTGGCCATCGGTTGTGTCAGGGTGTTCTGTAGGGGCGTTTGAAAAAATGCTGAGTCAGAACCGCTGATCAGAATCTTTTGATATTTGGTATGCAGCATCCATAGGAAGGTCAATTAGAAATGTGTTCAAATCAACCCCCTCGGTTCATATTTGGGTTCAACAGAGGAGCCCAAATAATTAACTTAGGGCACTATGGGAAATAAGCTTTAAAAATCTTCTTCTTCAGATCAAACAGATTCTTTTGATACTTGGTATACAGCATCTCTACAGAGGTCAAGTTGAAGTTTGTTCAAATTGAGTCCCTGGATTAATATTTGGGCTTCCTATGGAAGCCCGAATATTAACTTGGTGCAATATGGGGAATAATCTTCAAAAATCTTCTTCAGATCCACCAGTCAGATTCATTTGATATTTGGTATGCAGCATCTCTAGGGGGGTTAGATTGAAGTTTGTTTGTTCAAATGGGTTCCCTGGATGAATATTTGGGCTCTTTATTGGAACTCAAATTTTAACTTGGTGCAATATGAGAAAATTTCTTTAAAAATCTTCTTTTTCAGACCCACTAGTGAGAATCCTTTCATATTTAGTATGTGACATCTCTAGAGGTGTAAGATTTAAATTTGTTCAAATCGACTCCCTGGGTTAATATTTGGGCTTCCTTTGGGAGCCTGATTATTAACTTGGTGGAATATGGCGGATATTCTTCAAAAATCTTCTCCTTCAGATCAGATTCTTTTGATATTTGGTATGCAGCATCTTTAGGGGGGTTAGATTCAAGTTTGTTCAAATGGGATCCCTGGATGAATATTTGGGCTCTTTATTGGAGACCAAATTTTAACTTGGTGCAATATGAGAAAATTTCTTTAAAAATCTTCTTTTTCAGACCCACTAGTGAGAATCCTTTCATATTTGGTATGTGACATCTCTAGAGGTGTAAGATTCGAATTTGTTCAAATCGGGTCCCTGGGTTAATATTTGGGGTTCTGGTGGGAGCCTGAATATGAACTTTTTGCAATATGGGAATAATCTTTAAAAATCTTCTTCAGATTCACGAATCAGATTCTTGTGATATTTGGTATGCAGCATCTCTAGGGGGGTTAGATTCAAGTTTGTTCAAATGGGATCCCTGGATGAATATTTGGGCTCTTTATTGGAGACCAAATTTTAACTTGGTGTAATATGAGAAAATTTATTAAAAAATCTTCTTTTTCAGACCCACTAGTGAGAATCCTTTCATATTTAGTATGTGACATCTCTAGAGGTGTAAGGTTCGAATTTGTTCAAATCGAGTTCCTGGGTTAATATTTGGGTTCCCCAAGGGAGTCCAAATATTTAGTGCAATATGGGGAATTATCGTTTAAAATCATCTCCTTCAGATCCAGCAGTCAGATTCTTTTGATATTTGGTGTACAACACCTCCGGGAGGGTTAGATTAAAGGTTGTTCAAATCAGGTCCCTGTGTTAATATTTGGGCTTTTTATTGAAGCCCAAAGTTTAACTTTGTCAGGCCTTGACAATTCAGGCGAACGATCGTTCAGTTTCCCTAGACGTTACGCAAACAAAAATTATGGCGAATGGTCTATTGGTTAACCAAAAGGATCCATTGGTTAACCAACTTTTTTACGATCGGCATATCAGATGCCTGAAGAGAAAGTAGTACACATTCAAGTATTAAATTTGTGCTTATTATTCAGCTGTAAG
Source organism: Pictodentalium vernedei (assembly GCA_031216915.1). NCBI lineage: Eukaryota > Metazoa > Mollusca > Scaphopoda > Dentaliida > Dentaliidae > Pictodentalium > Pictodentalium vernedei. Next base: position 206,921,389 of record CM062290.1, read on the forward strand.
CATAGTCCAAACATGACCTGAAAGTCTGTAATATAATGTTTTGGTTTGGTACGTCCTTAAAAGGACGTACCAAACCAAAAAATTATAGTACAAACTTTCAGGCCACGTTTGGAATACTGTAAGCATAATTAGAAACATGATGTTACAGTTTATAGAAACTGAAATGCACTGCAGCCTGATGTATGATGGGACCATAGCCAAATCAATTCTGGACCTATTCACCGCTATATGCTGCCAATAGAAGAGGCACAACTCTATATTTCTAGTGCTTGTGTATTTCTGTTTCGTTGATATTTTTATCGTCGGAAGTCATCACATGTTGCCAACAGAAGGGGCATAACTCTACATTTCTCTCCCAAACCCTCCCACCAGCTCAGGCCTGTGGCTTTTGGGATATACCAGTGGCATATTGTGTTTGGATTTTTGGTTAACCAACAGGTTAATGAAACAGATTTACTTAACCTTCAGAATAGGTTAATGAACAACTAAATGGGTAACCTGTTAATAGGTTAATCAAAATATGGAATTGTCAAGGCCTGCTTTATGCAATATGAGAAAATTTCTTGGAAAATTCTTCTTCTTCAGATCCACCAGTGAGAATCCTTTCATATTCGGTATGTAACATATCTAGGGGTGTCAAATTTGTTCAAATCGATTCGCTTGTTTTTTAATATTTTGGAGGGATAGGGGTGGGTGGGGCTAGAGAGAACCACAGTACTTTAAAACAAAACAAAACAAAAATTTCGGTTGTTGTTTTTTAATACTAAACAGAACAGAGCTTTCCTAGGACCAGCAGGAAATGAATGGCCCAAAAAGTTGCCTTTGGTTGTGTCATAGCAAATCAAAAAAATTGCTCTTGCTGCTGATCACTTACTGATACACTCATCTGTTTTGACAATTTGAACCAGGTGAGCGTTTTAGGCTCACTTGAGCCTCTGGTTACCTTTTACCTTGGATTGCAGGCTTGGGAACTATGTTGGTCTGCTAATTCTGAAGTTCAAGGCCCTCTGCCTTTTTATGATTCAGCTAGTCTGGGCCATTGGTTTATCGTATAAAAATATAATAAATTTAAAGTAATTTGTATATTTTTTATACTTACCAATGGCCCAGACGGGTATGGCCCTCCCATGAGTGGGCACTCATACCTCCCTGCTGAGGTATTATGTAGTACTCTCTTCTACAAAGAATGATGTTGGCGCCAATTTCGGTCACTTCCTGACGGCTGCACATGCACGGAGAGTAAAAGTATGGAGGACCAGATACGACTTTTAATTTTCTGTTTTGCAAGCAAATTTGGGGGATTGGGGGGTTCAAAATTTGTGTTTGACCCTTGATAACTTTAAGTTTGCACCAGCTAGTCTGGGCCATTGGTAAGTATAAAAAATATACAAATTACTTTAAATTTATCATATTTTTACACTGTAAACCAATGGCCCAGACTAGCTGGTGCTTAACTCAAAGTTATTAAGGGCGAAACGCAAATTTTCAACCCCCCCCCCCCCGCCCAATTCCCCAAATTTGCTTGCAAAACCGAAAATTTAAAGGTCCTATCTGGCCCTCTATACTTTTACTCTCCATGCATGCGCACACATCAGGAAGTGACTGGAATTGGCGCCAACATCATTCTTTGTTTCGCCCTAAAAGTCATCAACAATGAAATGACATCAGTGCTTTAAAATCTCCTTTTTTGAAGATGCCAGACACAAATCAATGTAAGAATTGGTGGATACAAGGCTGTTATTGGATGGAAGTGTTCAACGGTGGTTTTGGACGTTCAGGGCTGTAACTTTATAATATTTATAAAATTATTTTATGCTTCCCAATTTAGAGACATATGCCTGACGTCATCATTTTTAAAAATGATTATTCCTCTGTTAAGTATTCCTTCCCTATTCTTCCATGAACCCTTCCAGTTAAACTCTTAAGCTTTTTGGCTATTTATACCCCCCACTTTCGAAGAAAATGGGGGTATACTGGATTACATGCGTCCGTCTGTCCGTCCATCCATCCATCCATCTGTCTGTGCATCCGTGTGTGAGTCTGTCCGAGAATATTCATAACTTTCATAACTTAAGTAAATTATTATATTTTTATACTGTACCAATGACCCAGACATAGCTGGTGCTAACTCTTAAAATATAGGGCCAAACACAAATTTTGCCCCCCAATCCCCAAAATTTGCATCTAAAACTAAAGAAAACATGTCCTGAAAGGCCCTCCACACTTCGCCCCTACTGCGCATGCGCAGTGTCAAGGACGTTCCGAAATTGGCGCCATTTATCATTCTAAGTTTGGCCCTTCATCAGTTAACATCTGACTGATCTTTGTGCTTTTAAATCTCAGTTTAAATGATGCCAGACACATAAATATTAGTGAAATGGTGATTCTAAGGAGGATAGAAAAGGAGGAGAGGAAAAGAATGTGTGACAGAATATTATCAGGGCTGTAACTTAAAAATTTTTTAATGAAATTATGTTAAGTTACCTATTTTCAAGGCAGCAGCCATTTTGTTGTCATTCTGATTATTTAGTTACACTGTTTTTTCAAGTGTTTTCCTCTCTCCCTGTCCTTTAAGTTCCCCCTTGCTATTCTCCCATGCTTTTGGCATAGTTTCTGTAATTATTATTACTAAAATTTCTTGGGAGTTTTAGCTGAATAACAGAATGAATTCTGTTCTTTCCCCATGTTTACGTCTTCACCTACGGGTGGTTAGGCGTTGTGTTCTGCATCTACCATCTGATGTTCTGCAGTTTCTTCCCTGGAAGTCTCTGTTTTGCATCAGATAGTGTATTTTTGGTAACTGATTTCGGGCCTGGGTGCCTGGAGTCTTATTTTAGTGTTTTTACACTCATTGTTTACATTTACAACAGCCCTCTGTGTGAGGGGGGGATTTCTAAATAATAATATCTTTATGTTATTTTAATCATAACTAGATACATTATTATTGTGTTGAATAAATTGTTTGAAATATTTTTAAAATTTTTGTCCACACTTAGGCTTGGGATCCATTGGGGCTCAACGTTACTTTTCAGAAACTTGGGCTGTTCTGAAAAAATATTTTTTCAAAATATTTTGATTTCAATTATTTTTTCTATATTAATGGATCATATTATTATTATGTATTTTGATTGCCAGGGGTTAGTGCGAGTACCAGGACTTGTTTTCTTTTCACATTGAAAGGATATTGATCAATTGTTTTAAGAGGAAGTCTTCCTCTGACCTTATTATCATTCTATATGTGGTCAGTGTACTCGCATTAACTCCTGTTCTGTATCGTATGATTTCGATGACAATATGGGAAGCGTATGTCACGGTATGTTGTTGGGGATTTGGACACTCCGGTCCTTTCCCCGCAGGGTCACTCTACTTTATCAATTTCTATTTCAGACGATCAAGATTAGGGTGATGTATCTGTGATGTCTTCCAACAGTGTGCCTCCGTCGTCACAATTAATGAAGGGCTAGCGGAAAAGTGCTCATGTAATACGCCAATTGCCTAAGAGGACCCTAGTAGGTTCGACGGCCTTTGACGTCCGCTAGCTCGCCCGGTGTAGCGTCCATTCACCGAATGGTTCGGCAGCCGGGTTCGTCCGTTGCGGTCTAGAAGGAATTTTGGGGTGATGCGAGCACTATAAAATTAACTTAATGCACACCCAGTGACGGCGGATCGGAGGGAGAACGGAGGAAGCCTTTTAGTCCGGTTCATAGCTCGTTCCGGTCCATCCGGACGGCAAGCGAGAGAGGCCCCTCTCTCGTTCAACAACATCTGGCCCCAGATGTTGTGGTACAAATGTGTCGTTAGCGGAGCATACGTCCGTCGCTCGGCACGCTCCGTTGTATAGGCAGTCCGCTGAGACTGCTAAGGCTTCCTCTTCTCGTCAGCGCACACGACCGCACCTTGGCTGCGTGACCGCCGATATATTACCAGCTTCGCCGATCAAGGATTCTTCGGCGACCAGGTCACACCATCCGGCAGCCAGGGATTCGAGACCGATGGACTCCGGACGTTCGCATAGGAAAAGTATGCGGGAGCCATCTGATGCGGAGCTGCCCTCGGCGAAGCAGCGATAGACTGCACCTCCGCAGGTCTCGACGCCGGACATTCTTGTGCACATAGCACAGCTTATTGCAGCATCCCAGCGGCCGACAGAAACGGTGTCGGATCGAGAATTATCCGACAGCGCTGGGTCGGTAGCCGGGGACTCGAGGCCTGCAGGCTCCGGACGTTCGCATAGGAAGTGTGCGGGAGTCAACGTACACGGAGCTTCCAGCGGCAATGCATCGTAAGTCCGCTACTGCACAGGCCTCGGGAACGGACGTGCTTTCCTTAATAGCACAGTTTATCGCAGCATCCCAGCATCAACTGAATCTGTCGCATATATTTTATCCGACGATGCTGGGTCGGGACGCTCCGCGGAAGCGTTACGGACGTCCGAAAGTTTCATCCGGTCCGACGGGATACCGAAAGGGATTCGGAGGATTTCAAGCTTTCCCTTTCGGAACAACATATGCTGCGATGCCGGATAAGAAACTGATAGCGTCGGTGGACTTAGAATTTTTGGTTCGGTTCAGGGACATCGTCCCTCAGTTCCGACATAGTCCAATAATGTCACACAACTTTCGAATTATTGAACGTCGCTATATATATTATTATTTTATGCTTGCTATCCAAGCATTTCTGGTTTCTTGTTCGAAGAGTTATGGAGATGTCTTTCAAAAGTGTGCCTCTGTCGTCATAGTTAATGAAGAGTTAGCGGCAATAAGTGCTCATGGAATATGTCTATCGCTTACGGAGTGACATTCGCTGGCTCACCCGGTGTAGCGTACATTCATCGAATGGTTCGGCTGCCGGGTTCGTCCGTTGCGGTCTAGGAAGGAGATTTGGGTGATGCGAGCACTTTAATTACTTTAGTACTCACCCAGTGACGGCAGATTGAGGACAGATCGGAGGAAGCCAACAACATAGGGGACCGCATGTTGTGGTTCAGATATTTTACATTCGGAGCATATGTCCGTTGCTCGGGACGCTCCGTTATATTGACAGTCCGAGAGACTGTCTTTAATGCTTCCTCATCCTCACAGCAGGGCACACGACCGCACATTGGCTACGTGACCTCGAGTATCCGATCAGTTTCGGCATTCAGTGTTTCCACGGCGAATAGGTCGCGCCATCCGGTAGCCAAGGGACACGAGGCCTATACACTCCATTCGCTCGCATATTGGAAGTATGCACGGGGTAACGATCTTGGAGCTTCCTGCGGCAATGCATCGTAAGACCGCTTCTCCTCAGGCCTCAGTGACGGACGTGCTATCCGAGTTAGCACAGTTGTTTCGCAGCATCCCAGCAATTGACAGTTTCTCGGTCGAATCAGGAATTATCCGACGGCGCTGGGTCGGTGCGGTCCGCGGTTGCATCAGCTACGGACGACCGAACGCTTTATAGGGTCCGACAGGATGGCGAAAGAGATTCGAAAGATTTCGAGTTTTCCCTTTAGTAGTATCGGAAGATGCCTTTCATATCTTCTGGCATTTCTTCCAGTGATTATTTTTCGGACTTCATTGCTGCGATCTTGGATAAGAGACTTATAGCGTCATTGGACTCGGATTTTTCGATCGGTACAGGGACATTGTCCTTGACTTACCGACGCAGTCCAATATTGTCATTACAACATGTGTTTTATTTTTCGACGCTATATATTTATATATATATACAAGCCTGCTACTAAGCATGATAGTTTAGTTTCTTGTCCGCGTGGCTCATTTCTGCCATTTTATCATTTTTACAAATAGTTTATTTTGGCAGAGCAGGGCATACCGAGAGTTCATATGCGTCTAGACGGTGTGATTAAAGACTGCATATATTCTTTTTCGCCGTTTATGTCTTTTCCAATTTCAATGTTGGGAACGACATTATGTATAGTAGACTTAACTTAGACGCTTTATTATACGTAATCCGCCTTACTGAGGCGTTATCATTATGTCTTCAAGAAAAGATTTACGGGATATTATTCTCAATGTAATTTCTTTTGAGGGCAGTAGTTTGTTCACGTATAACTCCGCCCTTCAGTGGCTGATTGGAGTTGGTTAGACGTGACGCAGCCCTAGCTACATCCACACGCGTGGATAGTAAGGTTAAGAACTCTCTCAGAGTCGCTTCGTTCTCGGAGGAGCTTCTCTTCGACGGCAACTTTCCGGCAATCCATGAATTGCTCGATTTATACATTCTCTTGTCTATCTAGTGTTACAAGAGATTCAGACTGGGGCAAACATTCGGTGGTTGACTCAGAGAGTGCCGCCGCAGTTGCCGGACCCGAGTGTGGCTGTTATGACGGTTGCCAGTCAAACAGATTGGGATATATACTGATCCCTACGGATTCGAAGTGCCAGGGTCTTTGGGTTCCGCAGTCTTTTAGCTATCAGTTTAACTTCCGCGGAATAATGTTTTTTAGGCTTGCTTTATGTCATTGGATGAACATTATTCAGAAACGCATGCCCAAATTCCTGTCCTTTAATTCGACAGTAGTGGCGTATCTCCGGAACCAGGGAGGCACTCTTTCGTTTCCGTTATTCAATTTAATGGAAAGAATCCGTCTGTTGGTTATAGTACACCAAGTTCAGTTTTGGTCCGTCATATTCTGGGTCGCCTGATTGTTTTATCGGACTCCCGTTCTCTTACGGGTCGCTTGTTGCTGTCAGAATGGACTCTCAACAAACAAGTATTCAATCAGATTTGCTATCTATGGGAGCGCCCAATGATGTTTTATTTATGACACAGCTTGCTAATCAATTGCAGACGTATGTGTTGGCTTGTCCAGATCTCTGAGCTAATACTGTTAACGCTCTATTGATCTATAGGACGGAATGATAGGATACGCGTATCCTCCGGCGCTGTTGTTTTAGCAGGTATTGCTAAGATAAACAACCACAATACATTTCTGTTGATAGCATCTCTATCTTCACAGAGATCATGAGTAATTTACTCTCTTGTCTACTGTGGATCTTAACGTGAAATCTTCCTCTATGTGAGGATCTTTTTTCACTGGGTAAATCGTGTCATCTTTATCACAACCAGCAAGGTCGCAACCTTCATGTATTCCGTTATGTGGTCCGTATTGCATTGTAAGCACTGTACTGGACGAGCTTTGGACGCGATTTCTTACTATAGGAGATCCTCTTCTTCGCTATTCTATGCGACTAAAGTGGAGGCTCTTCCGTCGTGGTGTAGGGATCATTATGTTCATATTGTTGATCCCTCCATACTACTCATTGCTATTTTTTAGTATACTTGTTTCACAAGATCTACTGCAGCCTGTTATTATTTAGGTTATAGGTTTATGTTACCTCATACCTATGCACTCTACGATAGTTTACAATTGAGTCTTTTGTCTCTTTATCTAAGTCAGTTAGTAACTTTTTGATAAATAGACTTAGAATCTTTAGATTAAATTCCTATACGGATTTTAACTTCGGTTCTTATTTAGCTAAGTAATCATTTGAACCTCTGGAAACAGTAGTTTTCAAATTCTGACCTTTTAGACAGTAATTCTGTTGGTTTCTCTTTTACTGTAGAGTCAGTGAGTTTCATGCACTATCGATGGATGATTTTCACTTTCATAGTTTCGGAATCAATACTTCCGTTACTATTTAGGTTGGATTGTTGCATAAGAGTTAGGCTCCTATTATCCGGAACCTATTATTTTAAGGTCCTTCCGTCTTCATATGGGCTTAGGCCTTTACTCTTTCCGGGTACAGTTTATGTATTTATAAACAGATATCTGTTTATTATAAGGGCGTAAGCTTCTTCTGTCTTTGATGTCTAGTAGAAGGACGTTACGCTCCATTTTATTGTTAATGGATTCTATTAACTAGCGTACTGCTTATGGTATATCATTGACTTAGCAGTTGTGCTTAAGATTTCGGCTCATGAAGTAAGAGTTCTTCTACTTCTTGGGCTTACTTTAATAGTGTCGCTATTATAGATTTTTGAAGGCCGCTCATTGCGCTCAGCCATCCACATTCATGAATTTTATCTTAGAAATATCGAGTCAATTTCTTGAGGCCTCTTTTGTTAGGTCTATTATCTACTGCTCAGAATGTCATTCTCTTAACAGTTGCTACTATAGCTAGGTAGGCTGTCTGTTTCGGCAGTGTCTCCGTTCGGCTGCCCTCTTCGCTCTGGGCTATTTGACCCAGGGCAAGAAAAAGGGGGGGGGGGGGGAGGGTGTTCCCTTGGGTCACTTGTTTTTACTATGAAAACAAGGGGATACCTCCTCCGGAGTTAGTAATTCTGAGCTGTTATTGGGATGGTTGTTTAGTGAGAAGTTTAAGTTTATAAAATTCATTCAAGTCTTAGTTTTTAAAGTATAGCTTTTGAATATTGCATATGTCAACGGACATGATTATGCAATTCTCAGACACTTTTAGGAGTATAAGAGTCTCTATTCTCTAGACTTACTTTATTATTGGCTTACTTTAAAAATTATTAGTATAAGGATTATATTGGATATTAATAGAGTACATGGATGTATGAAGCTCAATTTTTGGAAGGTGTTGTATCTTTCTAATTTATCATAAATAAGAAAGATACATGTAAGGCCTATTACTTTTTTTCCCTACAGGGGATGACTCTATTTTATTTTATTGAGCGTATTCCATTTTGCTCTATGTCCTTGGCCCTCCAGCCTTTTTACTATTCAGCTATGTCTGGGTCATTGGTACAGTATAAAAATGTTAAAAAATTTATAGTAATTTATATATTTTTTATACTTACCAATGACCCAGACGGGGATGGCCCTCCCAGGAGTTGGGAACTCTTGCCTCCCCGCTGAGTACATAGCGCTTACCAGGCACTGGTTATTAGAATGATAAATGGCGCCAATTTCGGAACGTCCTTGACACTGCGCATGCGCAGTAGGGGCGAAGTGTGGAGGGCCTTTCAGGACATGTTTTCTTTAGTTTTAGATGCAAATTTTGGGGATTGGGGGGCAAAATTTGTGTTTGGCCCTATATTTTAAGAGTTAGCACCAGCTATGTCTGGGTCATTGGTAAGTATAAAAAATATATAAATTACTATAAATTTTTTAACTTTCTATAATATTTGTTGGTCATAGGTATGCTCACACTAGTTATTTTTTTTTTTTTGTTACTTGTTCACTTAGAAATTGTGTCTGTCGAGCCAAATTTTGTCTGTTCAGCCTGTATCTCAGGTATCGAATGTTCTATTGCAATGAAATTTGCCATGAACACTGCTTATGGTATAGGCTTTAAAAAAAGGATTCAACGATATATTTCACATTCTCCTTTTTTAGAGTTTTCCCCTTTTTTTGACTTAGAAAATTGTAGGAAATAGACATGATTTGTCTGTTCAGCCTGTTTCTCAGGTATGGGTTATCGGATTTCAGTGAAATATGGCATGCACTTTGCCTATGACAAAGTCTTCTGCCTCATTGCATACAACTTCCAAACAACAAACAGTTTACCGTACCTTTTGACTTAGAAATTGTTGGCAATTGTTGGAAAAAGAAAATGGGGAGGGGGGTATACTGGATTGGGGTTATCGGATTTCAGTGAAATATGGCATGCAGTTTGCCTATGACAAAGACTTCTGCCTCATTGCATAAAATTTCCAAACACCAAACAATTTACCATACCTTTTGACTTAGAAATTGTTGAAACCTTTCGAAGAAAATGGGAGGGGGGGAGGGTATACTGGATTGCGTCCATCTGTCTGTGCATCCGTCCATCAGTACATATGAGAATATTCATAAATAATATTTGTTGGTCATAGGTATGCCCACACTAGGCGGTACACCACGTTGGGGTATGCACCGGACGACAGTCCAGCTCTTGTTTTAGCTGCGACAAGCAGCTCTTTATGTGGCAATGTCTGTCTGTCTGTCTGTGTGTCTGTCTGTCTGTCTGTCACCAAGGAGTTTAAAAAACGGCATAACTCCTAAAATACATGATGGAATGACACCACACTTGGTATGCAAGTGTATCTTCATGATGTCTACACCCTCTCAATAGTGCATGTCATTCAGATAATTTCTATCACATTTATGGACTTGTCACCAATGAGTTTTTTTGTCACCAACAAGATTTTTTTTGTCACCGAGTTTTAAAACATCATTGGGGTTGCACGAATTGTCGCAGGTCACCAACGAGTTTTAAAACATCATTGGGGTTGCACGATTCTTCGCAGCTTCAGCACTGTGACAGCGCTTCTAGTTATTGAAATTTTTTATTAAATTTCTTGGGAGTTTAACATTTATTACAGAATATTATTCTGTTTCTTCCCAAGGGTTGCGTCCTCTCCCTAAGGGTGGTAGACCGTTTAGTCTTGCATCTTCTATCCGATGTATCGTTTTTTCTTCGTATGAAGATCTAGCTTTGCATCGCATAGCATTTCAATTGGTTCTGACTTTGGGCCTTTTTGTGTGCCTGATGTCTTGTTTACATTGACGTTGTTTACATTATCAACGTCCTCATATATAGTTAGTTTTTTATATTCTATTACTGTAGTATACTGTAGGATACATGGATTGTTATTCCGGTAGTGTAGCTCAAAAAATTTTGGATTTTGTCCACACTTCGGCTCTATCAGGATGCCCTTGGGCTCTTAATGTTCCCTTTGGGAACCTGGGCGTTTTTTCAAAATTTTTTGTTTACAAAATATATTTTGAATTTAATTATGATTGCTTTTATTCATGTATCTCAGTTATATAGATATATTGTTGTAGAGTTTGGAAGACTGATATCGACATTACTTGATACACTCCTGCTGACTCGTGTCATTCTTGTGTTGTACTGGGATGACTGATGTTGGAGTCGGGTGTCGCGGTTAATTGTTGGCGGTGAGGTTCTGAGGATCAGAACCTCACACTGTGTTTTAATTCATTCTGTCAGTTCCTATTTCAGAGGAACATGAACATGGTGATGATATTCTCACACCCATCCAAGTGTGCTACCGTCGTCGCGCTCCGAGGAGCATATAGAGCTAGCTGCAGTGCTAATTATTGCAAGAGTTGGGGCCTTTTGTTAAAGGTTTTAATCTCTTGCAAGCAGCTAGCTCGACCGGTGAAGTGGTACTCTGTCCGTGGGTGCCACGTAAGTCCATTGTGGTCTAAGAAGTGGATTGGGTAGAGCAAGCACTATAATATAAATAGCTCACCCAGTGACGACGGAAATAGGGAGGAAGTCGGCAAGTTCTGTACTCAGCAAGGTCTGATAGACCGCGAGCGGGAGAGGCCCCCCTCTCTAATCTAGTAACGTCTGGGGTCAGATGTTGTTTTGAGAAACTTGCACAAGCCGGAGCATATGTCCGCCTTCCACTCAGGACGCTCTGTTTAGTCTACAGCTGGGGTCGGCTTCAGTCAAGGCTTCCTCCGCTACGTTTCACAAGGCTGAAATGAAGTTTTCAGGTTGGAAACTTGCACGAGATGGAGCATATGTCTGCCTGTCCCTCGGGATGCTCCGTCTAGTCTGCAGCTAGGGTCGGCTTCAGTCACGGCTTCCTCCGCTACATTATTGAAGCACACACGACCGCATCCTAACTACCGGACGTCGGATATCCATCCAGTTACACGAAAAAGGAACCACTCTTCGCCATGAAGGTGGACCATCCGGTAGCTAGGGAGACGAGGCCTTGATCATCGGGATGTTCGGAGAAAGGATCCATTTCCGACACACCGTCCCAGGAGCAGCATGCAGTTATGGAACGGAAGACCGCTGCTTCTCAGGCCTCGATGACGGACTTGGTGTCGCAGATTGCGCAGCTGATCGCAGCAGCTTCCCTCAGACTCAGAATCTGAGCTGTCGGACGGTGCTGGATTGGTCCAGTCGTCTTCACGCAGATGCAATGCATTGAGATTCACAGAAACAGAAGACCCCTGCTCCTCAGGCCTCTGTAACGGACTTGCTGTCGCAGATTGCGCAGCTCATCGCAGCATCCCACCAAGTGCAGGAGCTGCCTATGGCAGTCTTGGAACCTGAGCTGTCGGATGGTGCTGGGTTGGTCCAGTTATCTATCTGCACGTTCAGATGCCGTAGACCGTGAGTCTCAACTGATTCTCTCGGATGGTGAAAGTGATAAGGAAGAGGATTACCCTTCCCTTTTGGAACAGTATGTGATTGCGATGGCTTTCATCCATCAATGCTACCCTGATTTTGTTCCGCCGAATCAGAATGCTGCGACGAAGAGAGAAACCGCTGGCGTCATTTGGCGCAGACTTTATCCAGATAAAGGAGGAAGTCCTTTCTTTTCCGGTTCAGTTTATGCAGGTGTTGCAGGCCTTCGGCCATATAGACGCCACCGTATATATCCTCTTGAGTGCGAGGAAGAAGGCGGTTTCTTATATCTTCCGTATGCATACCGTTTTTTTGGACCACGTTCATTTAAAAACGGTCAGGGAAGATGTCCAGAGAGTTCTGCATTTGGATGAGCAGGCGGGGGATCTAGAGGTATCCTTACCTGTATCATTTACTATTCGCTCAGACAATTTCTTCAAATAGAGTGAATTTGGACGTTATGTCTTACGTAGATCACCTTACAAGAGCTATGCCGCAGCGTTTCAAGGGAAAGGAATTTGATGATGTTTGTACCTCTCTTAGAGTTCTTTCCAGGGCAGTTATGTATACCACGTATTACTCTGCCCTAACAGTGGCTAATCAGCAGTCTGCCCTTGCGTCATCATTACTGATAAGATCACAAGGTGAAAAGCTCTCTCCGAGTCGCTCCGGTTTCCGGACATATTATTTTCGACGACTAGCTTTCGTTAGTCTATGAACAGACTACTAAGAAAGCGTCTAGTGCTCTGCTTTTGAAGTTCAGCAGACAAGAGTAAGGAGGGCGTTCCAGACAAAAATTGTCAAAAGGAAACTCCTCACGAGGGTACAAGAAACCCTCTTATAATTACTCTGAAGGTTGTCAGTATAGCAACTCGGGAAAGGGACGTACATCTGATCGGGACTATAGGTCAGACGCCCCTAGACCGACGAGACCAGGGTTTTTTGTGGGGACGTCGTTCCTCCTCCCGTAAGCTTTGCAGGTCATACAGGTGATGGTTTAGACCTTTATTGCTGGCCAGTTGGCGGAAGGGTATCAAGATCCACAAAAAACTGGACAATAATCACGCAAGATCAGTGGGTAAGAAGTGTAGTCTCGGACGGCTTACGGCTATCATTACGAGTAAAAACCCCCACTAACAAGTTGTCCACGTATAAATCTTCCATCAAATTCTTGCATAAGAGAGTTTCTCCTACCGGAGGTATAAGCTCCCTTTTCAAAGGATGCAATACAGGTCGTCAAGAATCAGGATTCTCAAGATTTTTACAGTCATCTGTTCCTCGTACCGCAGCCAGATGGCTCGTTCCGACCGGTAATAAACTTGAGCTGGATAACAAGCTTATCATGGCTCCAAAAGTTTATTTATGGAAATCATGCAGTCGGTAAAAGCAAGCGTTCAATTGATCGACTGTGCGGTAAGCATAGATCTAAGGGTGCGTATTTTCATGTCCTGGTACATCCGGCATTCTAAAAGTACCTGCGTTTTGCCATACAAGGGAAGGTGTATCAGTTCAGAACCATATGCTTTGGTCTAAATCTGGGCATCTGGGCCCCTGGGCGTTTCACTTGAATAATGAACTGGGTAATGTCTTACTTACAAGCTCATTTGTCTGTGGTAATGTCGGTGTACTTGGACGACCTTCTACAGGGATACGGCAACAGAATTATTCTTCAGAACAATGTTCAGAGTCTACTTCTATTACTCTGACATCTCGGTTTCATCGTAAACGAGAAAAAGTAGGATCTAGCTCCGTAAAGTCGTCTATTCACTTGGGATTGAGCTTTGAGACTCACAACAATCTGGTTTGCCTGCCGTTACCCAGAGCAAAATTAGTCAGTTGTTATGCTCGCTTTTGTCTACACTCAGATGCATTAATAGTGAGGGAATTCATGCGACTGTTGGAGCTGTGCGGATCTGCTGTGGATCTCATTCCGATGGGCTGCTTGCGCGCACGTCCCCTCCAGATATTCTTTACTCAGAACTGGAGTGTGAAGATGCTTTTGCTTGAACCAGTATTGTTTTAATGGACCTAGTAAAACAAGGGTTCAAATTGGGCAGATATTCAGTGGATAACTCGGAGTTCTGCTGCAACTGCCGGATCCGGCTTTCATGATTATGACAGATGTCAGACAAGTTTGGGCACGACCCTTAGTCCTGCAATCTTGAAGTGTCAGGGTCTTTGGAACCCTCGGTTCCAGGAGAAACACATGAACATCAAAGAGATGATGTCAATATAGCTAGCGCTACAACATTGGATTCACATAATAACGGATGTCCATGTTCAATTTCGTCGGACAACTCGACAGTAGTTGTGTACATCGGGAACCAGGGTGGCACACATTCATTTCTGTTATGCCAACTAACGGAGAAGATTTTCCTATATGTCATGAATCATCATGTTCATCTTTCTATCTGTCATATACCGGGTCGTCTGAACGTACTAGCAGACTTGCTCTCGGAAAGGTTGCCTGTTGCAATTGGAGTGGATGCTCAACAAGCGAGTATTTGGGCAGATTTGCTACCAGAGGGATCGCCCCATGATAGATCTGTTTGTGATGCACGGGAACAATCAGTTACAGTCGTTTGTGTCACCATGCCCAGACCATTGAGCGTATGCAGTAGATGCTCTGCTGATCTCATGGGGATGAATGATAGGATACGCGTATCCTCCAATTCAGTTGATTCAGTAGATTATGTTTAAGATCAAACAGTCTCATTGCGAATCCTACTAGTAGCACCTCTGTCGTCACAGAAACCTTGGATCAGTCTTCTCAAGTGTCTGTTATGGGACGTTCCCCGGAAGCTTCCTCCACGAGAGGGCCTTCTTTAGTAGGGGAAGTTTTTGTTCTTCACGTCCTTCTCTGCCCATAGTGGCATAATGGAGTCGGTTAGACATGAGGGAACCATTGCGGTTCTATATTATTTTATGACTAACACAAGAACGATTAAGTAATGTGGGTGAGGAGGGTTCGATATGACTTCGAACCCCCCCTCCCTCCCACACCGCCAATGGGTTTAGAGGCGATTATTGGGCAAGACGTAGTTTTCTTCCCGCAAGCCTCATATGAGTTTAAATACATAACATGCATTTCACGACTTCTCAATTGGCAGCTGTGTCGTGGTCTATGGTGACCTCATGGGCACATCTACTTTTTAGTTGGTTGTTTCCTGTGATTGTTCGTCTATATGTCATATACGAGCGCATAATTCATCATAAATAAATTGCTAGTCTTTGGGTACCTCGGAGGCTGCATAGCCAGTTAACTGGTATTCAGATTATTACTTGTGGGTTTTCAATGCTGACGTACATAATAATGATTTATTAGGCATACGCATTATTGTAAGTGATGGACCTTAGAAATTATGAATTATTTCGGGGGGGACCAGAGATCGTTCATTGTTGTTCTATTGGACATGTGTATGTTATATATTATATCTCCGGTTTTCGACCTATTTGCGGATGCCGAGTCCGGTGTTCGTTATATAGCAGGCGATATTAATTACCGGGATCGTCTCTATAGCCTTAGCTTCTGAAGTGGCATTAAGCACCATTTATTAATTATAATACCTCAGTGCCTGTTCAACAAATATTTATATTGTTTTTTGGTATCAATTTTACTGATTCCAGAGTGCTCCCCTCTTTCTTTTTGAAGATTCCTTCAAAAGAAAAGGGGGGGGGGGGGGGATTTTTTTTACCTCTCCTCCGGCTCGATAGGTATGTAACTATGAGGGAAGCTGTTTTTGTCCATAATTATATCCTGTATACAGCTGGAGTTTTATTGTATATGGTGTGTGTTTGTTGGGGATATTCTGTCATTCTCAAATATGCCAATCTAATTTTTGGGGCTTAGTCCGGGCTAACCTTAAAAATTGAGAACTCGTTACATCCAATTAGCATAGTCTTCATGCTAAGTATACGGAATTACTTGAACTGGGCTGCTTTTGTATGATATGTCTTCTCTATTACTGTATAGAGAGACATACATGTAATTCCTAATAATTTTAATTTCCTTTCACCTTGGATTACAGGATTGGAACTATGTGGATCTACTAATTCTGAAGTCCTAGGCCCTCCACCTTTTTACGATTCAGCTAGTCTGGACGATTGGTTTACAGTGTAAAAATATTATAAATTTATAGTAATTTGTATATATTTTTATACTGTACCAATGACCCAGACATAGCTGGTGCTAACTCTTAAAATATAGGGCCAAACACAAATTTTGCCCCCCAGTCCCCAAAATTTGCATCTAAAACCAAAGAAAACATGTCCTGAATGGCCCTCCACACTTCACCTCTACTGCGCTTGCGCAATGTCAAGGACGTTCCGAAATTGGCGCCATTAATCATTCTAAGTTTGGCCCTTCATCAGTTAACATCTGACTGATCTTTGTGCTTGTAAATCTCAGTTTAAATGATGCCAGACACATAAATATTAGTGAAATGGTGATTCTAAGGAGGATAGAGGAGGAGAGGAAAAATGTGTGACAGAATATTATCAGGGCTGTAACTTGAAATTTTTTAATGAAATTATGTTAAGTTACCTATTTTCGAGGCAGCAGCCATTTTGTTGTCATTCTGGTTATTTAGTTACACTGATTTTTCAGTGTTTTCCTCTCTCCCTTTCCTTTAAGTCCCCTCTTGCTATTCTCCCATGCTTTTGGCATAGTTTCTGTAATTATTATTACTAAAATTTCTTGGGAGCTTTAGCTGAATAACAGAATGAATTCTGTTCTTTTCCCCATGTTTACGTCTTCACCTACAGGTGGTTAGGCGTTGTGTTCTGCATCTACCATCTGATGTTCTGCAGTTTCTTCCCTGGAAGTCTCTGTTTTGCATCAGATAGTGTATTTTTGGTAACTGATTCCGGGCCTGGGTGCCTGGAGTCTTATTTTAGTGTTTTTACACTCATTGTTTACATTTACAACAGCCCTCTGTGTGGGGGGGGGGGGGGGGGGATTTCTTGAAAATAATATCTTGATGTTATTTTAATCATAACTAGATACATTATTATTGTTCGTAAGTGTTGAATAAATTGTTTAAAATATTTTTAAAATTTTTGTCCACACTTAGGCTTGGGATCCATTGGGGCTCAACGTTACTTTTCAGAAACTTGGGCTATTCTGAAAAAATATTTTTTCAAAATATTTTGATTTCAATTATTTTTTCTATATTAATGGATCATATTATTATTATGTATTTTGATTGCCAGGGGTTGGTGCGAGTACCAGGACTTTGTTTTCTTTTCACATTGAAAGGATTTTGATCAATTGTAATAAGAGGAAGTCTTCCTCTGACTTTTATAATCATTCTATATGTGGTCAGTGTACTCGCATTAACTCCTGTTCTGTATCGTATGATTTCGATGACAACATGGGAAGCGTATGTCACGGTATGTTAGGGGGGAATTGGACACTCCGGTCCTTTCCCCGCAGGGTCACTCTACTTTATCAATTTCTATTTCAGACGATCAAGATTAGGGTGATGTATCTGTGATGTCTTCCAACAGTGTGCCTCCGTCGTCACAATTAATGAAGGGCTAGCGGAAAAGTGCTCATGTAAATACGCCAATTGCCTAAGAGGACCCTAGTAGGTTCGACGGCCTTTGACGTCCGCTAGCTCGCCCGGTGTAGCGTCCATTCATCGAATGGTTCGGCAGCCGGGTTCGTCCGTTGCGGTCTAGAAGGAGTTTTGGGGTGATGCGAGCACTATAAATCAACCAAATGCACACCCAGTGACGGCGGATTAGAGGGAGAACGGAGGAAGCCTTTTAGTCCGGTTCATAGCTCGTTCTGGTCCATCCGGACGACGAGCGAGAGAGGCCCCTCTCTCGTACAACAACATCTGGCCCCAGATGTTGTGGTACAAAATGTTTCGCATTCGGAGCATACGTCCGTCGCTCAGGACACTCCGACATATAGGCAGTCCAGAGTAGACTGTCAATAAGGCTTCCTCATTCTCATGGTAGCGCACACGACCGCTCTTGGCTACGTGACCTCGGATATCCAGTCAGCTTCGCCAGTCAGAGAATCATCGGCGACCAGGTCATACCATCCGGTAGCCAGGGACACGAGGCCTGCAGACTCCGGACGTTCGCATAGGAAAGTGTGCGGGAGTCAACGTACACGGAGCTTCCGGCGGCAATGCATCGTAAGACCGCTACTGCACAGGCCTCGGGAACGGACGTGCTTTCCTAAATAGCACAGCTTATCGCAGCATCCCAGCATCAACTGAATCTGTCGCATATTTTTTATCCGACGATGCTGGGTCGGGACGCTCCGCGGAAGCGGGTACGGACGTCCGAAAATTTCATTCGGTCCGACGGGATACCGAAAGGGTTTCGGAGGATTTCGAGCTTTCCCTTTCGGAACAACATATGCTGTTGTGTATGTCATCTGACTTGATCTTCTACAGCTTCTTTCGTCGGACCAGAATGCTGCGATGCCAGATAAGAAACTGATAGCGTCGGTGGACTTAGAAATTTTTGGTTCGGTTCAGGGACATCGTCCCTCAGTTCCGACATAGTCCAATAATGTCACACAAACTTTCGAATTATTGAACGACGCTATATATATATTATTATTATATGCTTGCTATTACCAAGCATTTCGGGTTTCTTGTTCGCAAAGTTACGGAGATGTCTTTCAAAAGTGTGCCTCTGTCGTCATAGTTAATGAAGAGCTAGCGGCAATAAGTGCTCATGGAATATGTCTATCGCCTAAGAGGTCCCTTGTAGGATCGACGGAGTGACATTCGCTAGCTCACCCGGTGTAGCGTACATTCATTGAATGCTCCGGCTGCCGGGTTCGTCCGTTGCGGTCTAGGAAGGAGATTTAGGTGATGCGAGCACTATAATTACTTTAGTACTCACCCAGTGACGGCGGATTGAGGACAGATCGGAGGAAGCCTGTTAGTCCGGTTCCTGGCTTGTCCAGGTCCGTCCGGGCTGTGAGCGAGAGAGGCCCCTCTCTCGTCCAACAACATAGGGGACCGCATGTTGTGGTTCAGATATTTTACATTCGGAGCATATGTCTGTCGGTCGGGACGCTCCGTTATGTTGACAGTCCGAGAGACTGTCGATAATGCTTCCTCATCCTCACAGCAGGGCACACGACCTCACATTGGCTACGTGACCTCGAGTATCCGATCAGTTTCGTCATTCAGTGATTCCACGGCGAATAGGTCACGCCATCCGGTAGCCAAGGGACACGAGGCCTATACACTCCATTCGCTCGCATATTAGTAGTATGCACGGGGTAACGATCACGGAGCTTCCAGCGGCTATGCATTGTAGGACCGCTTCTCCACAGGCCTCAGTGACGGACGTGCTATCCGAGTTAGCACAGTTTTTTCGCAGCATCCCAGCAATCGACAGTTTCTTAGTCGAATCAGGAATTATCTGACGGCGCTGGGTCGGTGCGGTCCGCGGTTGCATCAGGTACGGACGACCGAACGCTTTATAGGGTCCGACAGGATGGCGAAAGGGATTCGAAAGATTTCGAGTTTTCCCTTTCGTAGCATCGGAAGCTGCCATTCATATCTTCTGGCATTATCTTCCAGTGATTGTTATTTCGGACTACATTGCTGCGATGTTGGATAAGAGACTTATAGCGTCATTGGACACGGAATTTTGGATCGGTTCAGGGACATTGTCCCTGACTTACCGACACAGTCCAATAATGTCAGAACATGTGTATTATTTATCGACGCTATATATGCATATAAGCCTGCTACCAAGCATGATAGTTTAGTTTCTTGTCTGCAATGCTCATTTCTGCCTTTTTATCATTAATACGAATAATTTATTTTGGCAGAACAGGGCATACCGAGAGTTCATATGCGTCTAGACGGCGTGGTTAAAGACTGGAAATATTCTTTTTAGCCTTCTGTGTCTTTTCCAACCACAATGTTGGAAACGACAATGATGTCTAGTAGACTTAACTTAGACGCTTTATCATACGTAATCCACCTTACTGAGGCGTTATCATTACGTCTTCAAGAAAAGAATTACGGGATATTATCTTCAATGTGATTTCTTTTGAGGGCAGTAGTTTGTTCACATATAACTCCGCCCTTCAGTGGCTGATTGGAGTTGGTTAGACGTGACGCAGCCCTAGCTACATCCACGCGCGTGGATAGTAAGGTGAAGAACTCTCTCAGAGTCGCTTCGTTCTCGGAGAAGCTTCTTTTGGACGGCAACTTTTCAGCAATCCATGAATTGCTCGATTTACACGTTCTCTTGTCTATCTAGTGTTGCAAGAGATTCAGACTGGGGCAAACATTCGGTGGTTGACTCAGAGAGTGCCACTGCAGTTGCCGGATCCGAGTGTTATAATTATGACGGTTGCCAGTCAAACAGGTTGGGATATAATATTGATCCCAACGGATTCGAAGTGCCAGGGTCTTTGGGTTCCGCAGTCTCTAAGCAAGCAGTTATCTTCCGCGGAATAATGTTTTTTAGGCTTGCTTTATGTCATTGGATGAACATTATTCAGAAAAGCATGTCCAAATCCTGTCCATTAATTCGACAGTAGTGGCGTATCTCCGGAACCAGGGAGGCACTCATTCATTTCCGTTATTCAATTTAATGGAAAGAATCCTTCTGTTTGTTATAGTACACCAAGTTCTGTTTCGGTCCGTCATATTCCGGGTCGTCTGATTGTTTTACCGGACTCCCGTTCACTTATGGGTCGCTTGTTGCCGTCAGAATGGACTCTCAACAAACAAGTATTCAATCAGATTTGCTATCAATGGGAGCGCCCAATGATAATTTATTTACGACACAGCTTGCTAATCAATTGCAGACGTATGTGTTTGCTTGTCCGGATCTCTGAGCTAATGTTGTTAACACTCTATTGATCTAATAGGACGGAATGATAGGATATGCGTATCCTCCGGCGCTGTTGTTTCAGCAGGTATTGCTAAGATAAACAACCACAATACATTTCTGTTGATAGCATCTCTGTCTTCACAGAGACCGTGGGTAAATTTACTCTGATGTCTACTGTGGGACTTAACGCGAAATCTTCCTCAATGAGAGGATCTTTTTTCGCTGGGTAAAATCGTGTCATCTTTATCACAACCCGCAAGGTCGCAACCTTCACGTATTCCGTTGTGTGGTCCTTATTGCATTGTAAGCATTGTACTGGACGAGCTTTGGGCGCGATTTCTTACTATAGGAGATCCTCTTCTTCGCTATTCTATGCGGCTAAAGTGGAGGCTCTTCCATCGTTGGTGTAGGGATCACTATGTTCGTATTGTTGATCCCTCCATACTACTCATTGCAACTTTTTAGTATACTTGTTTGACAAGATCTACTGCAGCCTGTTATTATTAAGGTTATAGGTTTATGTTACCTCATACCTATGCACTCTATGATAGTTTACAATTGAGTCTTATGTCTCTTTATCTAAGTCAGTTAGTAACTTTTCGATAAATAGACTTAGAATCATTAGATTAAATTCCTATATGGAATTTAACTTCAGTTCTTATTTAGCTAAGTAATCATTTGAGCCTCTGGAAACAGTAGTTTTCAAATTCTGACCTTTTAGACAGTAATTCTGTTGGCTTCTCTTTTACTGAAGAGTCAGTGAGTTTCATGCACTATCGGTGGATGATTTTCACTTTCGTAGTTTCGGAATCACTACTTCCTTTACTATTTAGGTTGGATTTTTGCATAAGAGTTAGGCTCCTAATATCCGGATCCTATTGTTATTAAGGCCCTTCCGTCTTCGTACGGGCATAGGCCTTTGCTCTGTCCGGTTAGAGTTTATGTATTTATAAACAGATATCTGTTTATTACTACGGGCGTAAACTTCTAATGTCTTTGATGCCTATTAGAAGGACGTTACGCTCCATTCTATTGCTAATGGATTCAATTAACTATCGATACTGCTTATGGTATATCTTTGACTCAGCAGTTGTGTTTGAGATTTCGGCTCATGAAGTAAGAGTTCTTCTACATCTTGGGCTTACATTAATAGTGTCGCTATTATAGATTTTTGAAGGCTGCTCATTGCGCTCAGCCATCCACATTCATGAATTTTTTATCTCAGAAATATTGAGTCCATTTCTGGAGGCCTCTATTGTTAGGTCTATTATCTACTGCTCAGAATGTCATTCACTTAAAGTTGCTACTATAGCTAGGTAGGCTGTCTGTTTCGGCAGTGACTCCGTTCTGCTGCCCTCTTCGCTCTGGGCTATTTGACCCAGGGCAAGAAAATGGGGTGGGGGGGGGGGGGGTGAGGGTGTTCCCTTTGGTCACCTGTTTTACTATGAAAACAAGGGGATACCTCCTCCGGAGTTAGTAATTCTGAGCTGTTATTGGGATGGTTGTTCAGTGAGAAGTTTATGTTTTAAAAATTCATTCAAGTCTTAGTTTTTAAAGTATAGCTTTTGAATATAGCACGTGTCAACGGACATGATTATGCAATCCTCAGACACTTTTAAGGAGTATAAAGAGTCTCTATTCTCTAGACATACTTTATTTATTGGCTTACTTTAAAAATTATTAGTATAAGGATTATACTAGATATTAATAGAGTACATGGATGTATGATGCTCAATTTTGGAAGGTGTTGTATCTTTCTAATTTATCATAAATAAGAAAGATACATGTAAGGCCTAATACTTCTTTTTCCCTAGAGGGGATGACTCTATTTTATATTATTGAGCGTATTCCATCTTGCTCTATGTCCTTGGCCCTCCAGCCTTTTTACTATTCAGCTATGTCTGGGTCATTGGTACAGTATAAAAATGTTAAAAAATTTATAGTAATTTATATATTTTTTATACTTACCAATGACCCAGACGGGGATGGCCCTCCCAGGAGTTGGGAACTCTTGCCTCCCCGCTGAGTACATAGCGCTTACCAGGCACTGGTTATTAGAGTGATTAATGGCGCCAATTTCGGAACGTCCTTGACACTGCGCATGCGCAGTAGAGGTGAAGTGTGGAGGGCCATTCAGGACATGTTTTCTTTGGTTTTAGATGCAAATTTTGGGGATTGGGGGGCAAAATTTGTGTTTGGCCCTATATTTTAAGAGTTAGCACCAGCTATGTCTGGGTCATTGGTAAGTATAAAAAATATATAAATTACTATAAATTTTTTAACTTTTATACTTACTAATGGCCCAGACGGAGATGGCTCTCCCATGAGTGGGCACTCATTCCTCCCCGCTGAATTTTTATTTAGTACTCTCTTCTACAAAGAATGATGGTGGCAACAATTCCGGTCACTTCCTGATGTCTGAGCATGCACAGAGAGTAAATGTATTGAGGGCCAGATAGGTCTTTTAATTTTTTGTTTTGTAGGCAAATTTTGGGAATTGGGGGGGTTCAAAATTTGTGTTTGGCCCTTAATAACTTTGAGTAAAGCACCTGCTAGTCTGGGCCATTGGTAAGTATAAAAATATACAAATTACTTTAAACTTATAATTTTTATGCAGTAGCAATTCTGCTCTGATGTTAAATACATTGTGGTGCAGTGGAGCCCACTTAATTGTACATCTCTTAATTGAATAACCCTGTGGTTTAATGTAATTTCTTTTTTTTCTGCACAAATCTTGACCTATTTGCATATGGGTTATAGACTCTAGAGGTCCCGAGTTTGATCCCCATCCGGGACGTTGCATCCTTGGGCAAGCCACTTTATCCCAGTTGCCTACATGGGGAGCAAGACGACGCCATGTACTAAGGCATACTGCACGTCGATGGTGCACATGTCTTCAACCACTGTAACCCTGCTTGAGCGGAGCTTGAACTGAGCTGATAGTTGCTCGTCGATGCTTGGTGATTCTCTCCAGGTACTCCGACTTCCAGCACCTGTAAAACTGTCACAATCATGATTAGCCATTGTGCATAAGATGTGAACTTAAACACCAATAAATAAATAAATAAATATTAAATGAATAAAAATTCTTTTAACCCTCTGCACACTGATAACAAAATATCAAAATTTCAACTGCAAATGTTTCCCATAATGCAACTCAGAATTTAACAAATTCAACCTTGTTTCACAGCTCATCGAGCTCTGTCAAACAAGACTAAATTGGTAAAATTCCTCGTTGCATTATAGGAAAAATTTACAACTTCAAATTTCAGTATTTTGACATCAGTGTGCAGAGGGTTAAATTTGCCCAGAAAATAACCTGATGATCACTTAATTAATTCCCCATGTTCACAGACTTTTTTGGCCTCATTGCATCCAATACATGCATTTAACCTATTATATCTTGTTTGACAGTCCTCCAAAATCTCTGTCAAACCAGATATGATAGAATAAATGCTTAGTTTTATCCCTAGAATACAGTGAAGTGACCAAATCCTGTTAATTGAATATTTCTGCTAACTGATCGCAAAGGCAATTAAATTTATGGATACTGATTTGAGCATTCTCATATAACATACGAGGGTCTGTGCACAGATTAAAAGGAAAATTTTAGTTCAAAATTTCATGTCTTTAGATTAAACCATTTCAAATTCAATCTATTTGTCGCTTTGTAGAACAGTGAGAGAAATTTTTCAGTTTGTTAAGACAGTGTTTCTGCTAGGAAAAAATAAATGAGGCCATATAATTTAACATTCAATTAGGTTATTGTTGACAGTTTGTCCAGCTTTTCCTTGGGAGTTGATTGAGTGGTGCAGAACTCATGGAACAACTGTCTCATCAGAGTAGAGCCGCCTTTCTTTGAAATTTGTGTTTGGAAATCATCAAAAGAAGTCTAGAAATGGCACTTCTATAATCTGTGAATAAATTATTTGTCAGGGAACGGTCTGGTCAGGGTGAATTTTTACATTCTCTGCTCGGGAAATGTGGCCGGTTGACGGCCGCTGTGCTGATACAGCGGAAACCCTGGTTAAGATGTTTTGATGTAGGCAGAGATATTTCATTCATTCGTCATTAATTAATAAAAGTAAAGAATGTTGTTGACTTTTGCTCCCCAGTACAGTACAAGTCAAAATAAGTTGTAGGATAACCACTATAAACTAAGTATCTTTCTCTTCCTACACTGCTAAGACCAGAAGCTGACATCCTTTCTGGAAACTTCTCACTGAGAGCTTTCCAGAAAATGTCAGATTCTGATCTTTTCAATGCAGGAACAGCAGTATACTTAGTTTATTGCAGTTATGCTACAACTTATTATGCCCTCGACCTCTTAAGTAGGATTTGACGGTATCTAGTGAAACCCACCATCCGTCCATCTGTCATCCGTCTGTCCATACAAACGTTTTGCATTGTAATTTCAAAACCATCTCTCAGATTTGGATCTCCTTTGGTATGCTGATGACCTGCATGGGGGAAGGGATATGCACAAGGAACAGGTTCTGTCCAATAATTTTTTCCAGAGTTTTGGCCCTTTTTTGATGTAGTGAATTTTTCTGTTTTCACTCTTTCCAGTTAGAAAATTTTTCTGCCCCACAAAACCTTCAAGGCTCCCTGGAACTTGCATACTGGTCGGGGGCATTGGCCCATGCTTTGAGTTGCTGTCTGTCTGTCTGTCCATACAAACGTTTTGCATTGTAATTTCAAAACCATCGCTCAGATTTGGATCTCTTTTGGTATGTTGATAGACCTGCATGGGGGAACAGATATGCACAAGGAACGGGTTCCATCCAATTATTTTTTCCAGAGTTTTGGCCCTTTTTTGACTCAGAAAATTTTTCTGTTTTCACTCTTTCCACCTAGAAGATTTTTCTGTCCCACAAAACCTTTAGAAAATTTTTCTGTTTTCACTCTTTCCACCTAGAAGATTCTGCTGTCCCACAAAACCTTCAAGACTCCCTTGAACTTGCATTGGGTCGGGGGCATTGGCCCATGCTTTGCGTTGCCCTTGTTTTGACTTGTACTGTAGGTGTCAGCTCAAGTATTATTGTAGTATTTCAAAAAGATAGCATACATAGTATTTTATTAGGGGTGGAAATTAAACTCACAAATTTTTGTTTCAGTGTAATTTTGTACAAAGTGGTGGAGTTCAGATAGCATTAAGCATGCTTACAAAGAATAACTTTATTAATTCAGCTGATTTGACAACAAGGAGGTACATTATTATATTCGATTGAGAACAGAGCTTGAAATGTTCACAAATTTCTACCTGTCCTAGGAGACATGTAGTTTTTATTTCTACCTGTCTCCACCTGAACATGTTGAAGTGAAAACACGATGTGCCATAGGCACAGCCCAAAGCCAAAGACATGAGTTGGGGGTGAGTATTGGAGGGTGTGTCTCCATTTTCATCAATGGAGGTTTGGGGAATTCCTGAAGAAAATTTTGATAATTCCATGCTTTAAAATTAATTCTGATACCTGTTGGTAGTCATATTGGAAGTTCAGTAATGCCATGTTTTATGGCACAAATATAGGCTGGTACTCTATGTGTGACAACCGACAGGTGAAAAGAATTCTAGCCTGTCACACAGAAATTCTACCTGTCTGAGACAGGTGGACATTTCGAGCCCTGATTAAGAACTGAACCTCTTTTCTTATAAAGTCATTATACCCCCACAAAATGAAGTTTGGGGGGGGGGGGGGTATATAGGAGTCAACTTGTCTGTCGGTTGGTTGGTCTGTCGCTGTCGGTCCGTTGCACATGTAAACTTGTGGAAGGAATAACTTCCACAGTTTTAGCCACATTTTCATGAAACTTCACAAAAATGATCAACATGATGAGGGGAAGTGTGTGACATAATTTTTTTCCCTTTCGGTTTCAAGATGGCCGACTGGCGGCTATATTCAATTTTTTTTACATGTATTCTTGTAGAGCGAACTACTTCCACAGTTTTATCCACATTTTCATGAAACTTCACAAAAATGATC
Organism: Pictodentalium vernedei; assembly: GCA_031216915.1. NCBI lineage: Eukaryota > Metazoa > Mollusca > Scaphopoda > Dentaliida > Dentaliidae > Pictodentalium > Pictodentalium vernedei. Next base: position 206,948,267 of record CM062290.1, read on the forward strand.
AACATGATGAGGGGAAGTGCGACATAATTTTTTTCCTGCTCGGTTTCAAGATATCCGATTGGTGGCCATATTGGATTTTTTTTTTACTTAGAAAAATTGAATGCCCCTTTTCAGTTACCCACACTAGACGATATGCCACGGTGGGTGTATAGTCCATCTCTAGTTTTCTTCAGTCTTTGGTGGATTTAGTATTAAATAATTGGTGCTCTGGCTTCCTTTCTCATTCCAATGTTCCTTTGTGGAAAAGAGTAAAACCCTGCAAGATATATTAGGGTGTTTGATATTTATTAGTAAATTATTTTGATTGTAATTGTTTAAACAATATTTACTTCAAAGTCTGTTCCAGCCCATCCTTGAAAAAACCCTACAATGCAATCACTTCTTTCAGTGTATGTCACATTTGACAAAATCTAGGAATGGTTACATCATCTGTAGTTGTCTTGTAGTACATGTCAGTACAATTTTTTCATTGTCTCCCACTTTTTGAAAAAGCGGGAGATATTAAATTCGGGGTGTCCTTCCATCCTTCCGTGTTTTTCGTTTCCAGACTCTAACTTTCCTTACAGAGACCGGATTTCGATGAAATTTTGGTAGTAGATCACTTTCATCAATTGTGGATCCAAGTTCGAATATGGGCATTTTCCGCGCATATTTAACTTGGTTGCTGAAATTTGATTGGCTGGCGGTTTCCAGACTCGAACTTTCCTTAAAATTAACCGGTTTCGATGAAATTTCATATATGGATTACTTTTATCAAATCCTGGGTCAAGTTCGAATGTGGGAAATTTTGTACCGAAAATCTGTCTGTCTGCCTGTCCATCTGCCTGTCCGTCTGCCCCGTGCATTAACACACCTCGGACTAAAAGCCGTATTTATGAACCGATCTTCACGAAACTTCTTGGGTATCTTTGTTATCAATGTGAGACCAGAATATGTGTTTTGGGGTTTGGTCCAAAATTCAAGATGGCCACAAGCGGCCATTTTGTTCCGAAATTGGGTGTAATAAGTTTTTTGTGCGGAACTTCTATATGAAAGTTCGGATTTGAATACATTTTTGTATGAATGTTTAGTAACATGCAATACATCACATATAATACTGGTTTTGTTCTTGTGCAAAAATTATGCAAATTAGGGAAACTTTGATTTATTCAGTGCTACTACTAATACGCAGTAAGTGAACACCTTCTGTGTTTTTCGTTTCCAGACTCTAACTTTCCTTACAGTCAGTCGATTTCGCTGAAATTTGGGTAGTAGATCACTTTCATCAATTGTGGGGCCAAGTTCGAACATGGGCATTTTCTGTGCATATTTAATTTGGTTACTTAAATTTTATTGGCTGATGGTTTCCAGACTCTAATTTTCCTTAGAGTCACCCGAGTCAACCGATTTCAATGAAATTTCATATATGGATTACTTTTATCAATACCTAGGTCAAGTTCGAATGTGGGAAATTTTGTACCGAAAATCTGTCCGTCTGCCCATGCATCAACGCACCTCGGACTAAAAGCTGTATTTACGAACCGATCTTCACGAAACTTCTTGGAAACCTGTAGTTGTGGAGCATGCAAAATTTACCTCAGGGTACAGAATGCTGACTTCCATCCTTTCTCTTTCAGTATTAAAATTAGACATGTAACCATTGTGGTGATATGACTAGAAATGACACATTATCTCAATAACACTGGTCACTTGACAAACAAAGAAATCCTGTGTCAGATAACATGCTTGTCACTTGACTGTTACATTGACTTTGCAAAGACACTACCTTGAAAGCCCTTAACCCTTAATAAACTATACCCACAATACATACATTTCTCACTATACTGTGAAAAGCGAGAAATTAAACTTACGCGCTAGTTGAAAATGAATTTTATGAATTGAATAATAGTTTTCTTTTTTTATTGTTAATAATGTATTTGTTGAATCTGCTTTGTACTTTCAAGGTATAAAAAATTGTTTGGCTAAAAAATGGAATGTTAAACTATTTATTTTTTATTTATTTGTTTGTGCTTTATGCCACACCAGCAGCCAAGGCTATGTTGTGGCGATTTAGCATGCTTACAAAGAATAACTTCATCAATTCAGCTGATTTGACAACAAGGAGGTGCATTATTATATTTGTTTAAGAACTGAACCTCTCTTCATATAAAGGCATTTTTCTTCAGTCTTTGGTGGATTTAGTATTAAATAATTGGTGCTGTGACTTCCTTTCTCATCCCAATGTTCCTTTGTGGAAAAGTGTAAAATCCTGCAAGATATGTTAAGGTCTTTGATGTTTATTAGTAAGTTATTTTGCTTGTAATTGTTTAAACAATATTTACTTTTAGGACTGTTCCAGCCTGTCCTTGAAAAAAAAAACCCAAATGCAATCAATTCTTTCAGTGTATGTCACACTTGACAAAATCAGAGAACTGTTATATCATCTGTAGTTGTATTACAGTACATGTCAGACAATTTTTTCATTGCTTTCTGTTTTCAGCGGAACCTCAATTTTTGTTACGCTTTAGTTGAAAATGAATTTTATAAATTGAAAAGTCTGTTTGCACCTTCTCTGAAACAGCTGAACTGATTTCAGTTAAATTTGAGATGATTTTCTAACATTGCATTTTGTTTTTGTTCAAATCAACTTGCCCAGCTCTATAAGGAGGAGGTTGGAGAAAATGCTCCCAAATTTAAAAAAAAAATCTCAGGAACAATAATTTGATATTTGGTACTGAGCTTCAGTCAGGTTTGTTCAAACGAAGTTTATGGAGCAATATTTGCCATTGAATAAAATAATTTGTATTCGTCTTTCTAAATAAAAACATCTGCTTTCCACACTGGGGAAAGGAGACTTGTACAGTGGACAATTCGTACCTTTGCTATTTGTAAATACTTTTGAGTTCAACTGATTGGGCATCAACAGTTTAGGTGAGCCCTAGTGGTTCAGCTGGTACCTCAGGACAGGACTCTATAAAAGGATTACTAAAATTTCCCAGAAGGTTATGATGCTGAATGATATTATCGAATATCGAGATATTTTTCAAAATATCAACGGATATTTCAAATTCAAATAGCATCCAACTCTAGTCACAAGTACTTGATTCATGCAGATAAAAAACAAAGTCACATATCGCCATGGGGAAAAATAGAAATATTTTCAAACTCCCCTATTTACCACTCAGAACAGAGAGAGCTGTTATTTGGTATGAAGCACCCTAAGGACCAGTAGAATAGAATAGTAGATAAAAAATTGCCATCGATTCTGTCCTTGTGTACTGAAGAAAATTGAAAAAATGCTGCAAAAATTAAAAAAACCTCTGAGAACCATTCATCAGATGTTTTGTACATATGGTATGCAGTACTGGGGTGGGGGCGGGGGGGGGGGGGGGGGGGGGGGTATTGGGGGTGTTCAAACACAGGAATCTGAATTGTATTTAACTTGGTGCAATATGAGCCTTCTTCTTCAAAGAATCTTTTCCAAAAGCCCCAAGCAGAATCTAATATGTGGTGTGCAACATTAATATAGGAGTCAGATTTATGTTCATTCAAATCAAGTCCCTCGGTTAATATTTGGGCTGTCTGTGGGCCCCGAATTTTAAATTAGTGCAATATGAGGAATAATCTTTGAAAATCGTCTTCTTCAGATCCACCAGTCTGAATCTTTGGATATTTAATATACAGCATCCTTAAAGAGGTCAGATCTAAATTTGATCAAACCAAGTCTCTCTGTTAATATTTGGGCTTCCTATTGGATCCCCAATTTTAACATAGTCCAATAGGAGGAATAAAACTCTGTGTCTCCAGAACCACTTGTCACAATCTTTAGACATCTGGTATACAGATCCCTTATAGGAATCGGATTCAAGTTTATATATATCAAGTCCATCGGGTAATAATTGGGCTCTCTACGCGAGCCTGAATTTTAACTTAGTGAAATATTGAGAATAATCTTAAAAGAATCTTTTTCAGATCCACAAGTCAGTATCTTCATTTTTAGCTCAACTTTGGCGAAGCCAAATTTGAGCTTTTGTCATGGCCCATCCGTCCGTCTGTCCGTATGTCAACAATTGGATACGGCTCGGGCTAGAGGCCGAATTTATGAACCGATCTTTACGAAACTTCTTGGGTACCTTTGTTATGGCCGTTGGACGAGAACGAGTGTTTTTGGGTGCGGACCGAAATTCAAGATGGCTGCCAGCCGCCATTTTGTACCGACGATGCAGAAATCTGTTTTTTGTACAGAACTTCCATATGAAAGCTCTGATTTGAATAATTTTTTGTATGAATGTTTAGTACCATGGCATACATCACATATAATACGGGTTTTCTCGTGCGTAAATTGTGCAAATTAGACTAATTTTGATGTTTTTACCTGGGTCGCCAGCGGCAGAGCAGGTCTAGTAACCGCGTGACTCCGTCCGTCAGTCTGTCCGTCCATCTGAAAGACTTTTTCCGTCAAAGTTTTCTTGGCTTCTATGAAAGGGATTGATTTTATATTTGGTCTGCTGCTTCATAATGATGAGTTGTATCGTGTAAGTAATTTTCAGATCTACCGTGCAGCCACTTCCTGTTTGCCGATACTTTGAAATTTTACTGTACCCACTGAACATTGAAATTTTTCGTCAAACTTTTCTCGGCTTCTATGCAAGGGATTGATTTTATATTTGGTCTGCTGCTTCATAATGATCAGTTGTATTGTGTAAGCAATTTTTAGTTGAGTTGTGACGAAGTCAAACTCGACTTATAGTTTGGTGAATGGCTGGCGGGCGGGCGGGCGGGTGGGCGGGCGGGCGTAAACAATTGGTTTCCGGATGATAACTTGATAGTGGTTCAACTCACATTCATTAAACTTCATACGTAGGTTGGTCTTGGTGGGAGGAAGAACCCTATTGATTTTGGACATGCTACGTCGAAGGTCAAGGTCACAGTGACCTTGATAATGGTTCAACTCACATTCATGAAACTTCATAGGTAGATTGGCCTTGGTGAGGGGAAGAACGCTATTGATTTTGGACTCGCTACGTCAAAGGTCAAGGTCAACGTCACCTTGAACATAGTAAATCGCAACAATTCCTTTCCGGATGATAACTTGATAGTAGTTCAACCTACATTCATGAAACTTCATAGGTGGGTTGGCCTTGGTGCGAGGAAGAACTCGATTGATCTTGTTAGTCTAGTTGTGGCGAAGTCAAACTCGATTTATAGTTTGATGAATGGCGGGCGGTCAGTTGGGCGCTTGGGTGGGTCTATGTAAACAATTGGTTTCCATATGATAACTTGATAAGGGTTCAACCCATGTTCATGAAACTTCATAGGTAGGTTGGTATCAGTGAGAGGAAGAATCCTATTAATTTTGGACTTGCTTGGTCAAAGGTCATGGTCACAGTGTCCTTGAACATAGTAAATTGTAAACAATTGGTTTCCGGATGATAACTTGACTACGGTTCAACCCATATCCATGAAACTCCATATGTAGGTTGGCCTTTGTGAGAGGAAGAACCCTATTTATTTTGGACTCACTAGTTCAAAGGTCAAGGTCGCAGTGACCCTGAACATGGTAAATCAAAACAATTGGTTTCCAGATGATAACTTGATACTGGTTCAACCCATGTTCATGAAACTTTGTAGTTAGATTGGTATCAGTGAGGGGAAGAACCCTATTTATTTTGGACTCGCTAGGTGAAAGGTCAAGGTCACAGTGACCTTCAGCATAGTAAATCGTAAACAATTGGTTTCCTCAGTGAGAGGAAGAACTCTATTTATTTTGGACTCACTAGGTCAAAGGCCAAGGTCACAGTGACATTGAACAAAAAAAAAATCGTAAACAATTGGTTTCCAGATGATAATTTGACAATGGTTCCACCTACGTTCATGAAACTTCATAGGTAGGTTGGCATTGGTGCAAGAGGGAGCCCTATTTATTTCGGAATCACTCGGTCAAAGGTCAAGGTCACAGTGACCCTTCACATAGTAAATTGTAAATAATTGTTTTCCGGACGATAAGTTGATAATGATTAAACCCACTTTTGTACTGTCACAACTCGACATTGGATCGGTGATCCTATCGGCATTTTCTGTAATTTTATCAGATCTGCCGTGCAGCCACTTCCTGTTTGCCGATACTTTGAAATTTTACTGTACCCACTGAACATTGAAATTTTTCGTCAAACTTTTCTCGGCTTCTATGCAAGGGATTGATTTTATTTTTCATCTGGAGCTGATAATGATCAGCTGTATCGTGTATGCAATTTTCAGATCTGCCATGCAGCCACTTCCTGTTTGCCGATTCAATTGCATGCAGCGACGCAGGTCCAGACCCGGTATTGGTCTTGGCTTGTTTGGTGTTACTTTCAGCACTGTAAGTGCAAATGCCAATACGGCTCGGGCTAGAGGCCGTATTTATGAACCGATCTTTACGAAACTTCTTGGGAACCTTTGGTATCACTGTGGGACGAGAAGGAGTGTTTTGGGGTCCGGTCCGAAATTCAAGATGGCCGATGGCAGCCATTTTGTACAAAATTAGGTGCAATCAGATTTTTGCACAGAACTTCCATATGAAAGCGCTGATTTGAATAAATTTTTGTATGAATGTTTAGTACCATGGGATACATCACATATAATACGGGTTTTTTTCTCGTGCAGAAATTATGCAAATTAGATGAACTTTGATTTTTTCAGTGCGACTTACACACAGTAAGTACACATGTCAATACGGCTCGGGCTAGAGTCTGTATTTATGAACTGATCTTCACGAAATGTCTTGGGTATCTTTGTTATCACCTTGGGATGAGAACGAGTGTTTCTGGATGGGTCTAAAATTCAAGATGGCTGCCAGTGGCCATTTTGTACCAAAATTAGGTCTAATCAGTTTTTTTGTACAAAACTTCTATATGGCTCAGACAAGAGGCCATATTTCTGAACCAGTCTTTACGAAACTTCTTGGGTACCTTTGTTATCACCGTGGGATGAGAGCGAGTGTTTTTGGGTGTGGTCCGAAATTCAAGATGGCCACCAGCAGCCATTTTGTACCAAAATTAGTGCAATCAGTCTTTTGTACAGAACTTCTGTATGACAGTTCTGATTTGAATAAATTTTTAGCTCAACTTTGACGAAGTCAAATTTGAGCTATTGTCATGGCCCGTCGTCCGTCTGTCCGTCCGTCCGTCCGTTTGTCCGTCTGTCCGTACGTCAACAATTGGCTATGGCTCGGGCTAGAGGTAGTATTTATGAACCGATCTTTACGAAACTTCTTGTGTACCTTTGTTATGACCCTGGGACGGGAACGAGTGTTTTTAGGTGTGGTCCGAAATTCAAGATGGCTGCCAGCAGCCATTTTGTACCGATGATGCAAAAATCAGTTTTTTGTACAGAAATTCTGTATGAAAGTTCTGATTTGAATAAAGTTTTGTATAAATGTTTACTACCATGGGATACATCACATATAATACGGTTTTTTTTCTCGTGCGTAAATTATGCAAATTAGACTGACTTTGATTTATTTAGTGTTACTTTCAGAGCTGTAAGTGCCAAGCTGCTATGGCTCGGGCTAGAGGCCGTATTTATGAACCGATCTTTACGAAACTTCTTGGGTACCTTTGTTATGACCGTGGGACGAGAACGAGTGTTTTTGGGTATGGTCCGAAATTCAAGATGGCCACCAGCAGCCATTTTGTACCAAAATTAGTGCAATCAGTCTTTTGTGCAGAACTTCTGTATGAAAGTTCTGATATGAATATATTTTTGTATGAATGTTTAGTAACATGGAATACATCACATATAGTACGGGTTTTTTTGTCGTGCAGAAATTATGCAAATTAGATGAACTTTGATTTATTCAGTGCTACTTATACACTGTAAGTGCACATGTCAATACGGCTCGGGCTAGAGGCTGTATTTATGAACCGATCTTCACAAAACTTCTTGGGTACCTTTGTTATCTCCTTGGGACGAGAACGAGTGTTTCTGGGTGCAGTCCAGAATTCAAGATGGCTGCCAGTGGCCATTTTGTACCGAAATTAGGTCCAATCAGTTTTTTGTCACCACTTCTACACAGCTCATATTTGTGAACTGATCTTCACGAAACTTCTTGGGTACCTTTGTTTTCACCTTGGGACAGGAATGAGTGTGTTTTGGGGTGCCTTTGTTATCACTGTGCTATGAGAACAAATATTTTGGGGTTCAGTCAGACTCACTCTGGGACTCAAAGATTTTTTTCTAGTTTAGCATCTGACTGTCACCCACCTTTACAATACTTGACCTATACATTTGTTACAGGCAACGGTCAGTATTTCTGTACAGACCGTTACAATACTTTATATGTACCTTTGTTATCAGGTCATTACCTAGATGTTTGTCATTGCTGTGTCACATACTTTTCATGTACATGTCTTTGTCTTGACAAGTTGAGCTACAGTGTCATTGACACTTTCATTGTATGAATGTTTAGTAACATGGAATACATCACATATTATAAGGGGTTTTTTTTCGTGCAGAAATTATGCAAATTAGATGAACTTTGATTTATTCAGTGCTACTTACATAATGTGAGCACACTTGTAAATACGACTCAGGGTAGAGGCTGTATTTATGAACCGATCTTCACAAAACTTCTTGGGTACCTTTGTTATCACCTTGGGACAAGAATGAGTTTCTGGGTGCGGTCCAAAATTCAAGATGGCTGCCAGTGGCCATTTTGTACCGAAATTAGGTCCAATCAGTTTTTTGTCACAAGTTCTATACACCTCGTATTTATGAACTGATCTTCACAAAACTTCTTGGGTACCTTTGTTTTCACCGTGGGACAGGAACGAGTGTGTTTTGGGGTGCCTTTGTTATCACTGTGCTATGAGAACAAATATTTTGGGGTTCAGGCAGACCCACTCTGGGACTCAAAGATTTTTTTTCTAGTTTAGCATCTCACTGTCACCCACCTTTACCATACTTTACTTATACATTTGTTACATGCAACGGGCAGTATTTATGTACAGACCGTTACAATACTTTATATGTACCTTTGTTATCAGGTCATTACCTAGATGTTTGTCATTGCTGTGTCACATACTATACATGTACATGCCTTTGTCTTGACAAGTTGAACTACAGTGTCATTGACACTTTCATTAGCTCACCTTGAAAAAGTCAAGCTGTGCTATTGCCATCACTTCTCATCCGTCGTCATACATTCGTACACAATTTCCTCTGGCACACCTCACAGGTCGCATTTATGATCAGATCGCTATGAAACTTGGTAAGCTTGTTTGGGGTGACCTCTAGATGGGAGCTATCGATTTTCTTCAATTTCCGTCGAAAAATGTTGCCACGGCCAACCTTCTTAGAACTTAGTTTAGTCAGGCCTCAATATTTCCCTTTGGCACACCCTACAGGGCACATTTATGATTGGTTGCTTGAAACCTGACATGCTTGTTTGGGGTGACCTCTAGATGGGAGCTATCGATTTTCTTCCATTTCTGTCAAAAAATGTTGCCGCGGCCAACATTCTTAGAACTTAGTTTAGTAAGACCTCAATATTTCCCTTTGGCACACCCTACAGGGCACATTTATGACATGATTACTTTGAAACCTGGCATGCTTGTTTGGGGAGACCTCTAGATGTGAGCTATTGATTTTCTTCCATTTTCATCAAAAAATGTTGCCGCGGCCAACGTTCTTAGAACTTAGTTTAGTCAGACCTCAATATTTCCCTTTGGCACACCCTACAGGGCACATTTATGATCGGATTGCTTTGAAACCTGGCATGCTTGTTTGGGGTGACCTCTAGATGGGAGCTATCAATTTTCTTCCATTTCCGTCTGTCAAAAAATGTTGCCGCTGGCAACTATCTTTGAACTCAGTTTAGTCAGGCATCAAAATATTCCTTTGGCATGCCCTACAGGGCACATTTATGATCAGATCGGTTTGAAACTTTGTATGCTTGTTTGGGGTTACCTGTAGATGGGAGCTATCGATTTTCTTCGATTTCCATCAAAAAATGTTGCCACTGGCAATGACCTTCGATGAACTTAGTGAAAACTTAGTGCAGTTAATCATCAGTATTTGTCTTTGACATTCCCTGCAGGTCACATTTATGATTGGATCGCTTGCAGACTTGGCGTGCTTGTGTGGGGTGACATTTATATGGGAGCTGTCGATTTTCTTCCATTTCTGTCAAAAAATTTTGCCCTTGACCTTTGAACTTAGTTTAGTCAGACCTCAATATTTCCCTTTAACACACCCCTCAGAGCACATTTATGATCGGATCACTTTGAAACTTGGTATGTATTTTCAGGGTGACCTCTAGATGTGAGCTATTGCTTTTTTTCATTTCCATAAAAAATTATTGTCGTTATCACCAGCCTTTGAACTTTCTGCATTTGTGCAGCAACTTCTCCCTTTTGCACTCGCTGCAGGGTATATTTATGAATTTCCATAAAAAAAAAACAAAAAAAAAACATTGCCACAAGCAATGACCTTCTAGCAACAATCTTTGAATTTATTGCATCTGTGCATCAACATTCTTTGACATGGCCTACAGGCCACATTTATAATAGGATTGTTTTTGAACTTGGTGTGCTCATTAGGCAAGTCCTTTAGATAAGAGCTATTGATTAGCATTCATTTCTGTGAAAAAAGTTGCCAATTAGAATAGCCTCTGAACATACTGCATTTGTGTACCAACATTCTTCCTTTAGCCAATCTTACAGTTTACATTTAAAAATGCATGGATTACTATGACGTTGTGCACACACAATGCTGTTATGTTGAAATTTCATCAAATAACATTGGTACCAGTGATCTTCAATTTTGCCATTTCGTTTATAACTTACCAAGTTCAAGTTAGTCAAGTTGAGCTACAGTGTCATTGACACTTTCATTGGTATACAGCAGCGTCCTTAGGGAGGTCAGATCTAAGTTGGTTAAACTAAATCAGTGTGTTAATATTTGTGCTCCCTATTGGTGCCCGAATTTTAACTTAATCCAATATGAGGAGTCATCTTTAAAGCTCTTTTTCTCCTGAACCCCTGGCCAAAATCTGTTGATAAATGGTTTACAGAATCCTGACAGAGGTCAGATTTAGCTTTGTCCAAATCAATCCCATTGGTGTATAATTGGGCTTGCCGTAGGTGTCCGGAATTTCATTTTAGTGCAATATGGGAAATATTTAAAAATCTTCGTCTTCAGATCTACCAGTCCGTCTTTTTATGTTTTGGATACAGCATTCTTATGGGGATCCGATTAAAGTTTGTTCAAATCAAGTCCTGTGATTAGTATTAGGGCTCCCAACTGGAGCCAGCATTTTAACTTGGTACAACATGAGGAATATTCTTAAAAATCTTCTCACCAACCCCCCAATCAGAATCTTTTGATATATAGTATACACCATCCTTACGGGGTGATACAGTTTTAAAAATCAAGTCCATGGGTTAATATTTGAGCTCTTTAACTTAGTCCAATATGAGGAATAATCTTTGAAGATGTGCTTCTTAGGATCCAATTGTCAGAATCCTGACTGGGGTGGGGATGCTTATTCAGTTCAAGTTTGTTGAAGGTAAATCCCTAGGATGATATTTGGGCTCCATGACTGGAAATATGGGCATTATTTGTGTGGTAGCATCACAGTACCAGAAAAAATTATCTTACTGGACAACAGATTTTTAAATAGTTACATGACTTCATTCCTCTGTAGTATTTATTAGCCACAGATGCTAATTAAATCCTTCTTTTACCCTTTACCTAATGCAGAGAACATCAAAATTTATTATTTTAATTACTATTTTTTAAATTTTTTCAAAAAATTTCAACAAAACCATATCATGTGACCTCCTCTCCCCCCCTCTCCCATTTGAACGAGCTCATCGAGCTCGTTCCAATAAGGGGTCATATGATATGGTTTTGTTGAAATATTTTTAAAAATTAAATTTTTCAACTGCTCAGTTTGCAAATTTCATGGGCAGATGCAGGCGATTCGTTAGGTAAAGGGTTAAACAACTTTGTCAGGTAAGACCCATGGGGCCTCTTGTTTATATATACAGCTTATAGAATTGCAGTTGTTAGTTCATTAAGAAATTTGTGCAAGAATCCTGTTTGCTCGAATTGTATCGCCCAAAATAATTTTGAGGGGCTATAGATTGGCACTGTCCATTCATCTACCTGGAGACATAATTTGTTCCCACTCATTTCTTAGTTACTTGACTTACCAGAACCAAAGTTCATATGTTACTTTGGTATGACAAGAACTCAATGGTACTGTTTGGCTGTTGGGAGGAATGTCAAAGGTCATTGTTTCTGATCCATAAGAAATTACATCTTTTACCAAATTGGAGCACATTTAATATGTAGCTGAGAATGAAGGGAGTAAGTACTTGAAAATTTTTGGAATGGTGTTTCAAACTAGAAATTAGTGTTTGTTCCATATCAATAGGTCTGTTTGATATTTTTATACAACAACCGATGGCCAAAACTAGCTGGTGCTAACTCAAAAATAATCCAGGGCCAAACACAAATTTTGCCCCCCAATCCCCCATATTTGCATGCAAAACCCCCAAAAAATTTTTGTCCTATTTGGTCCTCCATACTTTTGGGAACTACGCAATGCGCAGTATCCAGGAAGACACCGAAATTGGCGCCAGCCATCATTCTTTGTTTGGCCCTTCTGTCAGTAACAACAAATTGACATCTGTGCTTTTAAATCTCAGTTTTAATGATGCCAGACACAAATCAGTGGTAGAATTGGTGGATCCAAAGGCACATTTGGATGATGGAAGGAAGCAACAGTGGTTGGAAATGTTCAGGGCTGTAACTTTATAATTTTAATATAAATTTTATATTAATTCATGTTTCCCAATTTTGGGACATGGGCCTGATGTCATCATTCTTGCTAATGATTTATCCACTGTTAAGTGTTCCTTCCCTATCCTTCCTTGAAGCCCCCCAGTTAAACTCCCAAGCTTTTTGGCTTATTTTATTGAAATTTTTTTATAAAATTTCTTGGGAGTTTGACGTGTTATACAGAATGTTTATTCTGTATTTCCCCATGGTTACGTCCTCACCCTAGGGGTGTTTAGGCATTTTGGGTCATGCATCATACATCCGATGTATCGTTTTTTCTTCTACTGAAGGTCTTGCTTTACATCGGATAGTTCTAAATCTGTTACTGACTTCGGGCCTTTTTATTCAGTGCCTGGGGTCTTGTTTCCGGTTTTTCTTCGGACATTGTTTACATTGACAATGTTGTATAAATATATGTAATTTCCTATTTAGTTCATGGTAGGATTGTCGTAAGATACATTAAAAATATTCCAGTATACACGTGTAGCAAAATTTTTTTTTTTTTTTTTAAATTAATTTTTCGATTTATATTTTGAAAAGTTATTTATGTATCTTTTTCATATATTTATTGTGGAGTTGGTGGGAGTACTATTGACTTTGTTTTGATTCATTATGAAAACTTATTGCTCAAAACGCAAGGCAAGGAAGTCTTCCTCGGATTTACATGCTTGTTGCCTTGCTTGTAGTCAATGTACTCCCACAAATTCTTGTCCAACCTGTGTCGGATGGGATGACAAACGTTGGAGACGGGTGTCACGGTACGTTGTTAGTGGTGAGAGGCCAATGCCGGTCCTCTTGCCACAAAGTCAATCAAGTTTCTCAGTTTCTTTTTCAGAGGAACAAGAACATGGTGATGTTTACGTGATGCCTAGAGATAGTGTGCTACCGTCATCACGCTCAGATGAGCAAACTGAGCTAGCTGCCAAGGTGCTCATGAATATTAGATGGCATAAAGCCACTAGCTGGTGGTTTTAGTCCCTTGTCGCCAGCTAGCTTGGCCGGTGAAGCGGTTACTCTGTCCGTGGGTACTGTGATGCCGGGTGTGTCCATTGCAGTCGAGAGGAGTGGATTGAGTAGAGCGAGCACCTTAAAACATAAACAGGCTCACCCAGCGGCGATGGAACAGAGGAAGAAGCTGGCAAGTACCGTGGGAAGCTCGGCGAGGTCTTTTCCCAGGATGCTCCATATAGTTTGCAGCCGCTTTGGCTGCAGTTACGGCTTCTACAACGTCATCTTCAAAGCACACATGACTGCACCTTAGCTACACGACTTCGGATATCCAGCCTGCATCGCCGAGAAGGGACCACTCATCATCTAAGAAGTCGGACCATCTGGTAGCTAAGGAGATGAGGCCTCATTTATCGGGACGTCTGGAGAAAAGAGCCATCTCGGACACACCGACCCAGGAGCAGCAGGCGGCCAAGAAATAGAAGACCGCTGCTCCTCAGGCCTCCGTAATGGACTTGCTGTCGCAGATTGCGCAGCTCATTGCAGCATCCCAGCAAGTGCAGGGCGCACTACGGCAGTCTCAAAACCTGAGCTGTCGTATGGTGCTGGGTCGGTCTAGTCATCTGCACGTTCAGATGCCGTAGACCGTTAGTCTCAACTGATTCAATCGGATGGTGAAAGGGATATGGACGAAGATTACCCTTCCCTTTCGGAACAGCACATGGTTGCGATGGATTTAATCCTTCAATACTACCCTGAATTTGTTTCTGCGAATCAGAATGCTGTGACTACTAGAAGGAAACCGCTGGAATCGTTGGACGCAAACTTTATCTGGACAAAGGAGGAAGTCCTGTCTTTTCCGGTTCAGTCTAGGCAGGTGTCGCAGGCCTTCGGCCATTTAGATGATGCCATATTCAAACTCTCCAGTGGGAAGAAAAAAGGTGGTTTCTTGACATCCTCTTCCGTAAATTTACCGTTTGTTGGACCACGTTCATTTAAAATGGTCGGGGAAGATGTACAGAGAGTTCCTCTGCGTTTGGATGAACATGCTGAGGATCTAGAGCTATCCTTGCCTGCCTCATTCACAGTTCACTGAAACACAATGGAGACAGCAATATCTTCAAACAGAGCGAATTTGGACGCTATGTCTTACGCAGATCACCTTTCAAGAACAGTGGCGAAACGTCCCAACAGGAAGGAATTTGAGGACGTTCGTACCTCTTTAAGAGTTCTTTCCAGGGCAATTATGTTCACCACATATAACTCCGCCTTAACAGTGGCTAATTTGGAGTTAATCAGACGTGATGGTGCCCTTGCGTCGTCATCTTTAATAGATGAGAAGGTAAAAAACTCTCTATGGGTCGCTCTGGTATCTGGACACACAATTTTTGATGACAAGCTTTCATTGGTTTATGACCAAGCTACAACGAAAGCGTCTAATACTCTGCTTCTTAAGTCGGCGTCTAATCGACCTGCTACAGCAGAAAAGAGTAAAGGAGGACGTCCCAGACAGAAATCGTTTAAAGGGCACTCCTTGCGAGGGTATAGAAAACCCTCCTATAATTACTCTAGGGATCGTCAATACAGCGACCCGTGAAGGGGGAGTAGGTCTGATGGAGACTACCGGTCAGATGCTCCTAAGCCGATTGGTCGAGGCTCTTCGTGAGGGGGACGTGGTTTCTCCTCCCGTAAGCCTCGCCTACAGGTGATGGTCTGGACCTCTATTGCTTGCCAGTTGTCGGAAGGTTAATAAGATTCACAACAAACTGGATAACAATGACGGAAGACCAGTGGGTGAAAAGTGTGGTCTCGGACGGCCTACGGCTATCTTTCCGAGCGGAACCACCACTAACAAGGTGTCCACGATAGACAAATCTTCCGTCAAATCCTTGCAAAAGAGAGTCTCTTCTATCGGAGTTATAGACTCTCTTATCCAAGGAAGCAATAGAGGTTGTCAAGAATCAAAATTCTCCAGGATTTGACAGTCGCCTGTTCCTTGTACCGAAGCCAAACAGCTCGTTCCGACCGGTAATAGACTTGAGCTGGATAAACAAGCTTATTGTAGCTTCAAAGTTCTATTTGGAGACCATTCGGTCGGTAAGGGTGAGCATTCGAGTGAACGACTATGCGGCAAGCATAGATCTGAAGGATGCATACTTTCATGTCCTGGTACATCCGGCAATTAGAAAGTACCTACAGTTCGCTGTTCAAGGGATAGTGTGTCAGTTCTGAGCGATGTGCTTCGGTCTGAACCTGGCGCCCTGGGCTTTCACTCGAATAATGAACCTGGTAATGTCTTACTTCCGAGCTAATTCGTCTGCGGTAACGGCTTACTTGGACGACATTCTTCAGAGATACGGCAACAAAACTACTCTTCAGAACGATGTTCAGAGTCTGCTTCTTTTGCTCCGATGTCTTGGCTTCATCGTAAACGAGAAGAAGTCGGATCTAGCTCCTTAAAGTCGTCTATTCACTTGGGAATGAGCTTCAAGACTCACAACAATCTGGTTTGTCTGCCGTTACCTAGAGCAAAATTAGTTGTTATGCTCGCTTTTGTCTACTCTCAGATGCATTAACAGCGAGGGAATTTATGCGACTGATGGGGTTGTGTGGAGTGGCTGCAGATCTTATTCCAATGGGCCGCTTACACTCACACGTCCCCTCCAGATATTCTTTACTCAGAATTGGAGTGTGAAGACACATTCGCTCGAGACCAGCATTGTTTTAACGGACCTGGTAAAACAAGAGGTCCAGATTTGGGCAGATATTCAGTGGTTAACTCAGGGTGTTCCGCTGCAACTGCCGGATCCGGTTTTCACGATTATGACAGATGCGAGTCAAACAGATTGGGGCGCGACCCTGAGCCCAACAGACTCGAAGTGTTAGGGTCTTTGGGACCCTCGGTTCCTAGAGAAGCACATTAACATCAAAGAGATGATGTCAATATGGTTAGCACTACAACAGTGGATTCAGATTATAGCGGACGCTAATGTTCAGATATTGTCGGACAATTCGACAGTAGTTGCGTACATCAGGAACCAGGGAGGCACTCATTTGATTCCATTATGCGAATTAATGGAGAAAATTCTTCTGTATGTCGTGAATCATCATGTTCAACTATCGGTCTGTCATATACCGGGTCGCGTCTGAACGTACTAGCAGACTCGCCTGCTCAGAAAGGTCGCCTGTTGCCATCGGAGTGGACACTCAACAAGCAAGTATTCAGACAGATTTGCTACCAGTGGGATCGCTCTATGATAGATTTATTCGCGACACACCTCAACAATCAGTTGCAGACGTTTGTGTCACCATGTCCAGACCATCGAGCGTACACAGTAGATGCTCTATCAATCTCATGGAACGGAATGATAGGATATGCATATCCTCCAACTCCGTTGATTCAGCAGATTCTGTTAAAAATCAAACCGTCTCGTTGCAAGGTTCTGTTAGTAGCATCTCTGTCGTCACAGAAACCGTGGATCAATCTTCTCAGGTGTCTGTTATGGGACGTTCCCCAGAATGCTCATCATGATAGCTTGGCAATTGGATCTAATGCTTCATTATCCAAACTGGTTAGAAATTTCTCTATAAATAGACCAAGAACCCTCAGATTAATTCCTACGTGGAATTTGGCTTGGGTTCTGTTGAAACTCAAGGAAGCTCCGTTTGAGCCATTGGATGTTGTAGAGTTCAAATTCTTGACCTACAAAACAGCATTTCTCTTAGCCTTTGCATCCGCTAGAAGAGTTAGTGAACTTCATGATTGACGAATCTCACTACCGTAGTGTTGGTAATACCATTACTTTAACTACAGAAGTGGGATTTTTGACTAAGAACCAGGCTCCAGATAAACGGCCTGAGCCTATTACCATAAAGGCTCTGCTGTTTACGAATAACTGTAGACCTTTGCTGTGTCGAGTCAGGGCGATGCGCATATATAAACGCAGATCAGAGTTTATAAGAAAAGGAAGAAAATGCTTCTTTCTTTCATTGATTCCTAACAGAAGAGATATTTCTGTTCATTCTATTGCTAGATGGATTCAGTTGGCAATACGCATTGCCTATGAAAGTCTCTCTTCGGATCAGCGTTCTGTAAATAAGATATCAGCACATGAAGTTAGAGCGCTGTCCACTTCTTGGGCTTATTCTAACAGTATAGCCATTAATGATCTCATGAAAGCTGCGTACTGGTCACAGCCTTCTACATTTACCAAGTTTTACCTTAGAAATTTAGAGTCCATCTCCGGTGACCTTAGATGTTTAGGTCCACTGTCTGTTGCTCAGAATGTCGTCCACTAAATAATTACATCTATAGATACTTAGGCAACCCGTTCCAGCAGTGACGCTGTTCCACTGCCCTCTTCGTTCTGCGGTCATGTACCTCAGAACAGGGGGTAGGGGGGGGTGTGGGGGGGGGGGGGGACGAGGGGACACCTCCAGTGTCAGTAGTCCCAAGTCGGTGCTGGGATGGTTTTAATGTGAAGCTCGGTGTGAAGCAAATAATATGTCTCTTTTATGTATTGTTTTTAAAGTGTAGCTCACTGTGAAGCATTTGTATATGTCGTGTCAAACGGCGTTAATATACAATCCTCAGGCACTTTTAAATGAGTGTTAAGAATCTCATTCTCTGGACTGTCTTTATATATTGGCTTCCCTTCACCGAATTAGCATAATGGGTTATGCTGGCATTAAATGGAGAAATATATATGTAATGCTCAATTACATTGTTGGTGTTATGTCTTTCTTGTTTCTCGTAAATGAGAAAGACATATATAATTCCTTTCTCTCCTATTCTCCTGTAGGATATATTTTTTATGAAGTGATTGAGTAATTGGATTTTCCTCTATGTCCTAGGCCCTCCAGCCTTTTTACGATTCAGCTAGTCTGGGCCATTGGTTGTGGTATAAAAATATAAATTTCAAGTAATTTGTATATTTTTTATACTTAACAATGGCCCACACAGGGATGGCCCTCCCATGAGTGTGCACTCATACCTCCCCGCTGTTTAAAACATTTAGCAGGCAATTTCTAGAAATTTTGGTTGGCGCCAATTTCGGTGTCTTCCTGGATACTGCGCATGCTCAGTTCGCAAAAGTATGGAGGACCAGATAGATAGGACATAAAATTTTCGGTTTTGCATGCAAATTTGGGGGATTGGGGGGCAAAATTTGTGTTTGGCCCTGGATATTTTTGAGTTAGCACAAGCTAGTCTGGGCCATTGGTAAGTATAAAAAATATACAAATTACTTTGAATTTATAATTTTTTGTACCATAATGAAAGAGATCTCTGACTGATTTGGAGGACCTTTTGTATGCAGGTTGGGTCTGATTTGTAGAAGATCCCTATTCAAAGCTTATAAACCCTCATTGAAATGATCACAATAAGCTATGGGGTTTTTTTAGCATAAAATGGAAATTTTTAGTTATTCAGGAATTTTTTTTCTTCTCAAGAGTAATCTCCAGGTCACGTTAGGTAAAGTATTACACTCTCTTTTCATCAGTAAATGTACACAAAGTTTTTGTCATCATTGCAAAATAGATCTTTTTACTTGAACAGTTAACCCTTTGCCCATATCAGAATTTATTTTATTTCTTTACATATTGAAAAAAATATTCTAACAAAACCACACCATTTGACCCCGCCATTGGAATGAGTTCACATGTTATGGTTTTTGTTGAAATTTTGAAAAAAACCCATTTTTTTTCCAACTGTAGTTTGTAAATTATGCAGGCAGATAGTGCTGAAACGGTTAATCGGTTAACCGGCAACGGAACGGTAATGGGTGAATTCCGGTTATGATTTTCGTAACCGGTTAACCGCTTTCGTAATATGCAGACTAGTAGAGTCACGAAGCCAACTTTCTTATGGATTTCGGACAGCAGATAGCTGAGCATCAAACATTAAACTCAATTAAACTGTCTTTAATATTACTTGTTATTGTGTTTTATCCCACGACTTCGCCCATTTAGACTGTTACATGTAGCTTTGAATGCCTTTGATGATAGTTTCAATTTGATTGATCACAAAGTTTCGCAAGTTTCAACTTCAATTGGTAAGGTGATGGGTCGAAAAATGTTACTGCCGGCTGTCTTGGAGTGCCGTTTGATGTTCTTCTATTTGTCGTGTGAAATCAACAAGACAGTTTCAGCACGGACTCGCTGTTCCGAAAGCGTGAATGCCACATTCTATTTGTTTTCTATTTTATCTGCCATAAAGCAATCAATCATCGCAGACTTCAGATCAGTGTGAGAATTTTTAAAACAAACTTTGAACAAAATGACTACATGTAAAGTTAAACGATCAGATGCCTGGAAGTTCTTTGAGCTGATAGATACAGAGGGAGGCAAATTTACAGAATGCAACTTGTGCAAGGCACGCATAAAGTACAGTGGTTCAACTTCAGGAATGAAAAATCATCTGCACTACAAACACCCAGCTGTAAAGTGTGATGCCAGTTCAGCAACAGTTACAGCACAAGCAAGCCATGTGCAAACTCAAATTGATCGTTTCACAAAGCCGCCAGCAAAAATGGCCAAACAAAAATGGCAGGACGTAACGATGGGCATTGTGCAGTTTTGCGCTTCCGACCTCAGACCCCTCAGCATTGTTGAAGGCCAGGGTTTTCGTAATTTTGTAAAACTTCTTGATCCAGCATACACAGTTCCGAGCCATACAACAGTTAAAAATTACACTAATCTTCACTATGATCAGTTGAAAGAAGAGTTGATCAAAAAATTGAAAAATTCTAAATCTATTTGTCTAACAACGGACATGTGGATGAGTTGCGCAACCGAAGGATACCTTACAGTGACTGTTCACTTCGCAGATGCAAATTGGAATTTTTACCACGGAGTTTTAGTCACTCAAGAAATTTGTGACCACCACACGGGGGTACATTTGGCAGAGGAATTGAAGACAGTTGTATCCAAATTTGAGATCCCCCAAGACAAAATTACTTCCATAACAACAGACAGTGCCTCAAATATTGTTGCGGCCATTAAACTGACAAACTGGCCTCACATCCGCTGCTTTGGTCACACTTTGCAACTAAGTATCAATGCTGGACTCAAATTGCCAAGTGTGTCCAAAGCAGCAGGTGCAGCTCGTAAACTTGTAGCCCATTTTAAGAAGTCTACATTGGCATCCAATGAGCTTAAAAAAAGACAGCTCCAGCTGCAGTTGCCCCAGCATCAACTAATTCAAGATGTTTCCACACGATGGAATTCAACATTTTTCATGTTTAGCAGACTCTTGGAGCAAAGATTAGCAGTGTTTGCAGTGATCCATGACACTACAGTAGTGTCACCAAGCGATGCTAGGGTGTTCAAACTGTCTGATGAAATCTGGAAAGTTATCGAGGAGGTGACCCCCCTCTTAAAGCCACTTGAAATGGCTACCACTGTTGCGTGCAGTGATACCTTTCCTACGTTAGGTATGGTCTACCCGATTGTGTCAGGGCTTGTTGGAATTCACCTCGCTGTTCATGAAAACGATTCAAAAACAATCAAAAACTTCAAAAACATAGTGACAGGTGAACTCAAAACACGCATTATGAATACTGAAAAAGAGAATTTTTTTGAACAACCTCTTCTTATATGCACTGCAATGGACAACCGTTATAAGTCAATGCGCTTTCTGACAAACGAACAGCAACAAAAAGTTTGGGATGCTGTTCTTCAGTTGATGTGGCTCCCGTCTTCAACTGATGATTCAAGTGGAGGAACTGTAGAGAGGCTTCCCACAATTCCTACACCTGAATTGTCAGTTGCAGATGGAAATCAGATTGGTGAGGGGTGCGTACCTCAATCTTCTACAGAGTCCCTAACTGCCTCCAACCCAGGCACAACCTCCTCTGATTATACCCCCAAATGCAAACGATCGAAAATTGACGAGAGCAATAAAACTCTAAAGTTTTTGTTAGGGGATTACTTTGACGATAACGATCAACGTACAGATGATAGCCCCCTAGACGAACTTAATTCTTATAGACTTTCTAAGTCGTCATCATGTGACCCTTTTGAGTGGTGGTCTAAAAACCATGAAAAATACCCACGCATAGCTGAAATTGCCAGAAAATATCTTGCAATACCAGCCACTTCCGTTCCTTCAGAGAGGGTATTTTCAACAGCTGGAAATACTGTCACTAAAAAACGGGCAAGTTTAGACACTGACACCGTTAATCAGCTGATATTCATTAGAGAAAACTCTAAAGGTGAAAATAGTCTTGTGAATGTGAAAGCTACTCTTGGTTCAAGTTTACCAATGCATCCAGTAGGTACAATTGCTCATGCGAGTGCAAGCCAGTCGTCACCGCTTGCAGAAGCACAGTCTGGGAGCATTCACCAGGAACCTCTCCCCTGCCCTTTGCCAAAATTGCCTGTGCTTGACTGAACTTGCGTTGAACTTGAATATTGAATTGGATTCTAAACCTGACTAGATTGAGTTTTGATTTTCAATGTCTTTTATGAGATGACTCAGCCGAGACTGAGAACTCACTGGATTGTCAGGGAGGCTGAGGGAGCTGATGTCTAAGATGCCTCACATTTGGGTGTTGTAGTCTTTCAAAGACTGCAACACCCAAATGTGAGGCATCAGCTCCCTGACAATCCAGTGAGCTCTCAGTGTGTCTTTGTTGGCCTAATTGAACAAGTGCACTTCAGGCTGGAGTATTCTCTGATTCCTCTCTCCAGTTAGGACGACGAAGAGAGTTCAAGAGACTACATCACCCATGAGGGCATTTATTGTGATATCATCCATATTATTTCAATTTATTTGTGTCTTGTGACGGACTGAATGACTGAATTCTAGTACTAGTAGGCGGCTAGGCACACTAGCATTGCTTTCACTTTAACCCCAGAAAGGGCCCAGCTTGGTGTGAAGACATTAGTTTAATTATTTTTATTTCCTATTTCTTTTATATTCTTTTCATTGTAATTTTTAATTGTCACTGGTTCACTGCATCTTAGGTGAAGATGCCTTTAACCTTATACTGCTATGCAGCAAGTTATGCTGAGTAAATACTGTTATGCATGCAAAAAATTACAAATACATGTATACGAATATATTGTGTTACTTTTGCTTCAAACAGCAAACCACTGCACGCGCACATGCGCCGCGCAGGATAAATAGTTTTATGTTACACACATGGGATCTGATATAAGCACGTTTTTCTCCAGTGTATTTGTTCATGCACATAAATGAATAGTTTGTTATATATCAGTCTACTTTCTTGCCTTAACCCTAAAATAATATTGTAAGATAAAAAGTTTATCATCATTATTTTGGTGTACAAGATATGTAACCGAGTCTCGCCCGGCTTCTACAGGTAGATCACGAATCGTCTTCGACTCGTCGTGATCTGCCCTCAGAAACCGAATCTCGACTCTGATACATATTTCGAACATTCACATAATTGAGATAATCTTTATAAAAAGGCATCGTCCTAAGTAATAAGTTTTTAGTACTGTGACGGGTTGGGTCGTGATTATCGGAAATGAGAAAGCTGGGGACTGTGTGCTAATCTTATTCAAATTAGATTCATTTCGTTCATATCTTACGTCATGAGTCACAAAATAAAACAGATTTATTTCATTGGTCAAAAACGAAGCAAAAAATACATTGGAGGAATGCCTCTGTTGTTGACATAAACAGATGGCATGCATAATGGCGGGGAAAATTGTTCTTACAAGTTACAACTTACAAAACTACGAGCGCATATATAATCTCATTAATCTGTTTATCAACCGTGAACTCTCCAGTGTGAATTAAAATATTTCAAGAGGAAATCTAAGGGAATGTGCGACAGACGACAAATACAGATTGGCTGAGATTGCACTGACAGTAACGGCACAATTAAGGGTCTTTCCAGCTATTTCCGGCCTTCCAGGTAATCTTTGTTTTATCTTTTATCATTGTCGATTCAATGACACCCAGCTTGTGACCCAAGTAACCCACTGAGGCCTACTCTGTCTCGCCATATACATTGGTATACGATTAACCGGTAACGGAACGATTACAACTAAACGATTAACCGGTTACAGAATTTAGTAACCGTTTCAGCACTACGCCTGTGCATTGATTTATTAGGAAAGGAGTATTCTGATTGCAGTTTCAAAAAAGAATTGTATCACTATTAATTTTAAAGTATATTTTTGTATTTATCAGATAAGGTTATTGCAGCTTTTATATTGATGTTTTGTTATTTTTACAGATCTGCTTTTTTGAACATTTTGAAGATATGCAAATTAATGTTGACAACTGTTGGCCATGCAAAGGTTCAGGCTGTAGTTGAGGCATTCCATGCAGATCCTCAGTCTCAACATATTTCGGTCACTGAGCATAATCAGGCTGTTGTTCTGCAACAAGCACTGCATCATATACCTCATCCCAGTGCCGAGTATATGACCAGAAGCATTGCCATGAGATTGGGTCAGCAGCTTGGTGAAAAGGTAAGTTGAAAGTAATTTTTCCCTGAACTCGGTACAATTCTTTTTATGAAAAAAAAATTAGGTCGAGTTGCATATTGTGTTTGAAGCATGAGTGTGTTTCCGAGCCCATAACTAAAACACAATTTTCTACAATCATCAAATGTATTACAATTATAAAGGACAATGAGAGAGTGTGTCACACATCATAGTGTGGTCTGTGTATTCAAGGCCAAGGTCTAATTTCAAGGTCATGCTTAAAATGTGTCGATATTTGTGTCTTAGCCAAAATTCAGAAAAATGTCCAACCAACTTAACGAACTTCATCAAAATGTTAAGGTCAGTCAGGTTTATCGCGTATAATACTTATGCATCTTAGAGGTCAAGGTTTTAGTTGGATGCCGTATCTTGACGGTCACTTGTCTAGACTCTTCAACTTAGGAATTGTTGAGGCTATGATCATCAAACTTCACTCTATTTTAAAGGGCAATGGGAGAATGTATTTTGTCAATATATGTGTCTCGGCTGTAACTCAGAAATGGATCAAACTACAAATATTAAACTTCATACAAATGTGAAGGACCGTTAGAGGTGTGTCAAGTATAGTACATTCTTACACATTTTCCAAGTCATACTTGAGTGTTTACTGTCACAGGTAATGTCTGCCATAACTTAAAAACTGTGCGGCTGCTTTTCCGTCCAGGAGCACCATCTGTCATAACGTCGTTAAGTAGGATGCTGTTCAGGAAATGTGTGGGGTAGACCAATCACTATTTTCAATGTGCAGTCCTGAGGCTGCACATTGAAAATATTGATTGGTCTACCCCAAATAATGAATATGGACTCTTTTAATTGCTGCCATTGAACTGGCGTGTCAGATACCACTAGAGTTCAAAGGGTTAAGATCAGTTCTAATTGGTGTTTATTTGTGTTACTGCAGTGTTATTTCTTGTTCATACTCACCCTTCAATGGAGAGTTCTGACAGTTACATGCTTAATACTGTATTAATAGTATGTTGTGACTTTGTGATGATTTTCATGTCAAGTCATGACTGTAGATTTGATTAAAACCTTTTACAGTAACCTTCCCTTGTAAAAAGAAACTTGAAAAATCTCTTAAGATATTATGGAACAAATCAAAACAGACAGTTTTATTGAAGTTTTTATAACAGCAAGCTTTGTCAGGCATCAGGAACAACAATATTGAAGCAAAAATTATAAATTCATAGTAAATTGTTTATTTTTATACTTACCAATGGCCCAGACTAGCTGGTGCTTAACTCAAAGTTATTAAGGGCCAAACACAAATTTTGAACCCCCCAATCCCCAAAATTTGCTTGCAAAACCGAAAATTAAAAGTCCTATCTGGCCCTCCATACATTTACTCTCCGCACAGACGTCGGGAAGTGACCGGAATTGTCGCCAACATCATTCTTTGCAGAAGAGAGTACTACATAAAAATTCAGCGGGAGGAATGAGTGTCCACTCATGGGAGTGCCATCTCCGTCTGGGCCATTGGTAAGTATAAAAATATACAAATTACTATGAATTTATAATATTTTTACACTGTAAATCAATGGCCCAGACCAGCTGAATCGTAAAAAAGTTGGATGGCCTAGGACTTCAGAATTAGTAGATCAACATAGTTCCAATCCTGTAATCCAAAGTGAAAGGAAATTAAAATTATTAGGAATTACATGTATTTCTCTCTAAACAGTAATAGAGAAGACATATCATACAAAAGGAGCCCAGTTCAAGTAATTCTGTATACTTAGCATGAAGACTATGCTAATTGGATGTAATGAGTTACCAATTTTTAAGGTTAGCCCCCAAAATTAGGATGGCGTATTTGAGAATGAGAGAATATCCCCCACAAACATACGCCATAAACAATAAAACTCCAGCTGTATGCAGGATATAATTACGTACAAAACAGCTTCCCTCATAGTTACATACCTATCAAGCCAGAGGAGAGGTAAAAAATCCCCCCTCCCTCTTTTTCTTTTGAAGGAATCTTCAAAAAAAAAAAAAGAGGGGAGTGCTCTGGAATCAGTAAAAGCAGTACCAAAAAACAATATAAATATTCGTCGAACAGGCACTCAGGTATTAATTATTATTAATAAATTGGTGCTTAATGCCACTTTAGAAGCGAAGGCTATAGAGGCGATCCCGGTAATTAATATCGCCCGCTTGTAACGTATACCAGAGTCGGCATACGCAGATAGGTCGAAAACCGGTGAAAAAAATATATAACATACACATGTCCAATAGAATCACAATGGACGATCTCTGGAGAGTAAACACACTTCCGAGGTAACCCACAGGCGACCCCATTCAGGTGTACAATAAATTCCAGTAACAACACTCCCCGACGTGTACTATCCGATATCTATGACACTATAAACATAGTAATATACGAGTTGAGTACCAACATTAATAGAAACCTCGATCTAGAAATGGAAGTAGGTATGATTAACAGGCTCAGACACAGACCGCCCCCGAAATAATTCATAATTTCAAAGGTCCATAATATACAATAAAGCGTCAGCCTAATAAATATTATGCGCGTGAGCATTAAAATCCAGCATGTAATCATCTGAATACCAGTTAACTGGTTATGCAGTCTCCGAGGTATCCAAAGACTAGCAATTTAATTATGATGAAATATGCGCTCGTATATGACATATAGATGAATAATCACAGAAAACCAATCCAACTAAAAGTGGATGTGCCCATGAGGTTGCCACAGAACACGACCCAGCCGCCAATCGTGAAATGAAGAAATGCATGTATGTATTTCAGGCTTGTGGGAAGAAAACTACATCTTGTCCGGTAATCGCCTCAAATCATTGGCGGTGGGGGGATTGAAAGTCATATTGAACCCTTCTCAACGGCATTACTTAATCGTTCCTGTGTTAGTCATAAAATAATATAGGAACCGCAATAGTTCCCTCACGCCTTACAGACTCCATTATGCCTCTATGGGCGGAGAAGGACGTGAAGCACAAAAACTTCCCCTGATAAAGAAGGTCTTCTCGTTGAGGAAGCTTCCGGGGAACATCCCATAACAGACACTTGAGAAGACTGATCCAAGGTTTCTGTGACGACAGAGGTTCTACAAGTAGGATTCACAACAAGACTTTGATCTTAAACATAATCTACTGAATCAAATGAATTGGAGGATGCGCGTATCCTATCATCCATCCCCATGAGATCGGCAGAGCGTCTACTGCATGCGCTCAATGGTCTGGGCATGCGACACAAACGACGGTAACTGATTTGTTCTGGTGCGTCGCAAATGAATCTATCATGGGGCGATCCCTCTGGTAGCACAACTGTCCAAATACTCCCTTGTTGAGCGTCCATTCCAATTGCAACAGGCGACCTTTCCAAGAGAGTGAGTCTGCTAGTACGTTCAGACGACCCAGTATGTGACAGATGAAAAGATGAACATGATGATTCATTACGTATTAGAAAAATCTTCTCCGTTAGTTGGCATAACGGAAATGAATGGGTGCCGCCCTGGTTCCCGATGTATGCCACTACTGTTGAGTTGTCCGACCAAATTGAACATGGATGTCTGTTATTATGTGAATCCAATGTTGTTGCGCAAGCTAATCAACATCATCTAGTTGATGTTTATGTGTTTCTCCTGGAACCGAGGGTCCCAAAGACCCTGACACCTGAAGACTGCGGGACTTAGGGTCGCGCCCCAACCCATCTACTTACATCTGTCATAATCGTGAAAGCTGGATCTGGCAGTTGCAATGTAACTCCCTGAGTTAACCACTGAATATCTGCCCAATTTAAACCCTTGTCTTTCTAGGTCCGTTAAAACAATACTGGTTCAAGCGAAAGCGTCTTCAAACTCCAGTTCTGAGTGAAGAATATCTGGAGGGGACGTGCACACAGGCAGCCCATCAGAATGAGATCCACAGCCACTCTGCAGAGCTCCCAACAGTCGCATGAATTCCCTCACTATTAATGAGTCTGAGTGTAGACAAAAGCGAGCATAACAACTGACTAATTTTGCTCTGGGTAACGGCAGGCGAACCAAATTGTTGTGAGTCTCAAAGCTCAATCCCCAGTGAATAGACGACGTGTATGGAGCTAGATCCAACTTTTTCTCGTTTACGATGAAACCTGAGACGTCGGAGCAATAGAAGCATTCTCTGAACATCGTTCTGAAGAATAATTCTGTTGCCGTATCCTGTAGAAGGTCGTCCAAGTAAGCCGACGTTACTGCAGACATATGAACTCGTAAGTAAGACATTACCGAGTTCATTATTCGAGTGAAATGCCCAGGGGGCCACATTCAGACCGAAGCATATTGTTCTGAACTGTTACACCTTCCCTTGTTTGGCGGACTGCAGGTACTTTTAGAATGCCGGATGTATCAGGACATGAAAGTACGCATCCTTAGATCTATGCTTGCCGCATAGTCGATCACACGAACGCTCGCTTTTACCGACTGAATAATTTCCATAAATAAACTTTTAGAGCCATGATAAACTTGTTATCCAGCTCAAGTCTATTACCGGTCGGAACGAGCTATCTGGCTTGGTAAGAGGAACAAGTGACTGTAAAAATCTTGAGAATCCTGATTCTCGATGACCTGTATTGCTTCCTTTGATAAGAGAGCTTATACCTCCGGTAGGAGAAACTCTCTTATGCAAGAATTTAATGGAAGATTTTCCAATGCGGACAACTTGGTGTTTTACTCGGAATGATAGCCGTAAGCCATCTGAAACTACACTTCTCACCCACTGATCTTCTGTGATTGTTATCCAGTTTTTTGTGGAGCTTGATAACCTTCCACCAACTGGCCAGCAAAAGAGGTCTAAACCATCACCTGTATGACCTGCAAGGTTTACGTGAGGAGGAACCACGTCCTCCCCACGAAAAACCTTGTCTCGTCGGCCTAGGGGCGTCTGACCTCTAGTCCTGATCAGACCTACACCCCTTTTCTGAGTCGCTATACTGACGAACTCCAGAGTAATTATAAGGGTTTCTTGTACCCTCTTGAGGAGTTTCCTTTTGACGATTTTTGTCTGGAACGCCCTCCTTTACTCTTGTCTGCTGAAGCGGGTCGTTGATACGCCGACTTAAAAGCAGAGCACTAAAAGCTTTCTTAGTAGCCTGTTCATAGACTAACGAAAGCTATTGGAAAATAAAATGTCTGGAAACCGGAGCGACTTGGAGAGAGCTTTTCACCTTGTCATCTTATCAGTGATGATGATGCAAGGGCAGCATCATGTCTGATTAACTGCAGATCAGCCACTGTTAGGGCAGTGTTATACGTGGTATACATAATTGCCCTGGAAAGAACTCTAAGAGAGGTACGAATGTCCTCAAAATTCCTTTCCCTTGAGACGTTTCGCCATAGCTCTTATAAGGTGATCTGCGTAAGACATAATGTCCAAATTCGCCTTATTTGAAGAAATTGCCATCTAAATTGCATCTGAACGAATAGTGAATGATACAGGTAAGGATACCTCTAGATCCCCAGCCTTCTCATCCAAACGCAGAAGAACTCTCTGAACATCTTCCCCGACCGTTTTTAAATGAAAGTGCCCCCCCCCCAAAAAAAAATGGTATGTATTCAGAAGATGAAGATGAGAAACCACCTTCTTCCTTGCACTCAAGAGGATAAATACAGCGGCATCTATATGGCCGAGGCCTGCGACACCTGCATAAACTGAACCGGAAAAGAAAGGACTTCCTCCTTTAACCGGATAAAGTCTGCGCCTAATGACGCCAGCAGTTTCTCTCGTCGGCGCAGCATTCTGGTTAGGCGGAACAAAAGCAGGGTAGTATTGATGGATGAAAGCCATTGCAACCATATACTGTTTCAAAAAGATGCTAGGATGCGGTCATGTGTGCTTAAATAACGTAACGGAGGAAGCCGTGACTGAAGCCGATCCCGGCTGCAGACTAGACGGAGCGTCCCGAGGGGCAGGCGGACATATGCTCCATCTCGTGCAAGTTTCCAACCAGAAAACTTCATTTCGGCCTTGTGAAACGTAGCGGAGGAAGCCTTGACTGAAGC